>OZ014520.1:124207719-124895219 GCA_963966055.1 Lathyrus aphaca | reverse complement strand
AACAACTGCCCGCAATAGTCCGAGTAGCCCAAAGGAATCCAATGGAGAGTCAGGAGTAAGTGTGTGCCAACGTTGTTGCACCCCAGTTGTACTCATGGATCGTCATCGGATCCAATAGGTACCTTAGTCAAACCACATCCGTATATGAGGAGCTTGTGTCCACAAACAGTTGCATGCTCACCAAGTATAGCAGATAACATCGGAACGTCCGTTGTTTATGTACATCTACCTCTGCTGCATCACCATCTACCTGTAATATAGCTTCCTAGGCCCATGCATAATAAGTGGCCAAGGTGGAATACCTCACATGAGCTCCACGGGTCGTATCAGTCTCCGTCAACGCATCCTCTAGAGTCACCCCGAGCTCCTGAATCAGCATATCATGTGCCTCCTCCTTCGACAGCTTCCCGTGACGGGGGAGGATACCCCTTATCGGTACATGTATGAGACATGAAACATCATCATGGGTGATAGTAATCTCCCCGTGTAGTAGATGGAAAGAGGAGATCTTTGGATGCCACCTCTCCACAAAATCCATGAGCATACTGATATGTATCACCGAATACCCAATCTCAGCAAAGTCCTTCAGACTAGACGCAACGATGGTTTTCAGGAGCCACTCGTCCCGTGGCGGAGTCACTCTCTTGCGTCCATGTTTATAAAACCTCTAAGCTTGACGTGCCTGCAAATTATCAAAGAAACCAATTTTAATAAAATAATGGTACATATAATATTTTCCGAATGGAAAAAATCTAAGTAATGTTACCTCTCTAAGTAATGTTACCTCTCTACACAGTGACAATAACATCCATCTGTGTCTCCTGAACTCTCTCCTGGGTCTGCACATGATCCTTAACATCGGGTTCTGGTAGTGGAACCTGAAGGAAAATTGCGATCTAAACGCAGCGGAAAACAAAATTTTCCTTTAGTGATCCTTACGAATGAGCATGGTCAGTGATAGAATCGTTACCTCTTTGTGGCGATTCAGATCTTTGATGCAGCGATCACAAGCGTTGATGAAGTGCAACGCCTCTACTCAGTCCACACGAACAGCTTCCGGTCACAGTGCTAGCTGCTTACGAACGAAATTATTTGAGTGAGAAAAGAGAATCAAAAACGAAATTGCATCAAGTGAAAGCTTCATCACAAGGGTTCCTTTTATAGACTCTCTTGTGGGCTGCGGGCTAAAAGCCCAATTCACATGATCCATAATAATATTATATATTATTATAATAACTATTATTATAATAAATATATTTATTTTATTATTATTTTATAACCATTATAAAATAACAATAATTATTATTATATTATCCGAATTTCTATTTTCACTTAAGTGCACCGTACCTTACGGTGTTCCTTTGATTTCTCTATCTCTCATCAAACTGTCCTTATGTGTGTGACCCTGTAGGATTTCGTAACGTTGGTAATTATATTAAATTATATATTTAACATAATAAACAGTGAGCGGTATCTAGCAACACATCACTGCTACCCAAGTCACGAAAATGTCATGTGATCTGACAAAACCTTTTCCGTGATAATATATGTTTGTACAATTACCCTTTTGCCCCTATGTCTATATTGAACACAAGGCATACACTGTGTCATCCTTGTCCAGTTCAATATTGGGCCCTTAGACATTTCTCCTGTTATGCAGGATTGGCAAATTCCATCTAGTACACTCATGTCCCTCAGCATGCTTCGTGGAGTGCCCATCAACTGTCTTTATGATCATCCAGTTACGGATAATGTTTGATCAGCAATAAAGCACCCGACTCTACATCTAGGGTCCATAGTGGTTTCAGGTCGAAGGGTGGTAATACACCATTATCACCATGAGAATAACTTATGACACTTTGCATAACATACTATGTAGTATTCTCATAGCGGGTCAATCCGGTATAAATATTACTCCTAATATTTATACCTATGTCAAGACTTGATAACTCTTTATCCATGATCCATGAGATGTGATCATCAGTCTATCTTCATAATAGTCTCAATGCTTTAATGTTATCCCACTTTGCAATAAAGCTTGACTACGGATATTTTAAGAATAATGTCTTTATGTTTAATGGGATCTCATGATTAAGTCACACTTAACATTTCATTAAACAGACTAACTATTCTAGGGACTTTATTATTCTGAAAGACAAACATAATAAATAAATGCCTTTTTATTATTAAACGAATAATCCGATACAAGTACCAAAAAGTATTGGCCTCTAGGGCTTACACCAACAATCTCCCACTAGCACTAGAGCCAATTAGGCATACCCTTAATACCCATAGATCTAGTATGACCATCATGCTTCTGTTGCGCAAAAGGCTTTGTTAATGGGTCAACGATGTTGTCAAGTGTAGGTACTCTGCATATCTTCACATCTCCCCGATCGATTATCTCTCGAATGAGGTGATAACGCCTAAGTATGTGTTTGGATCGTTGGTGAGATCTAGGCTCCTTAGCTTGTGCGATAGCACCATTGTTATCACAATATAAACCAATGGGATCCACAATGCTAGGGACTATGCCAAGTTCACTAATGAACTTCTTGATCCAAACAGCTTCCTTTGCTGCATTTGAGGCAGCAATATACTCGGCCTCAGTTGTAGAATCAACAACTGTTTCTTGCTTTGAACTTTTCCAGCTCACAGCGCCACCATTGAGACAGAACACATAACCAGATTGTGATCTAAAATCATCCTTATCTGCCTGGAAGCTAGCATCAGTGTAACCAATTACATCAAGCTCTTCCTGACCTCCATATATCAAGAATGAATCCTTAGTCCTTCTCAAGTACTTAAGGATATTCTTGACAGCTACCCAGTGAGCATCATCGGGATCAGATTGGTACCTACTCGTTGCACTTAATGCATACGAGACATCTGGTCGAGTACATAACATGGCATACATGATAGATCCTATTGCAGATGCATATGGAATCTTATTCATGCGATCCCTTTCTTCCTTAGTTGAAGGGGATTGTGTTTTTGATAAAAACAGACCATGTTGCATAGGTATGAATCCTTTCTTGGAATCATGCATATTAAAGCACCTCAACACTTTATCTATGTATGTACTCTGACTTAGGCCAAGCAGTTTTTGTGATCTATCTCTATAGATCCTAATTCCTAATATATAGGCTGCTTCACCTAGGTCTTTCATAGAAAAACAATTCCCTAACCAAGTCTTCACTTGTTGCAAGGTAGGGACATCGTTTCCAATGAGTAATATGTCATCTACATATAATACCAGAAACACGATCATGCTCCCACTAACCTTCTTTTATATCAAAATATGTTTCGTAGATACATTTGAGGAAACGTTCCGCTGATGTATCCACAAAATAAATATAAAAAGGTGCGTCTGGAGATACATTAGCGAGAGAAGTGAAGGTAAAAATAGAAACGCACATGATGCCCGAGGGACCCTGGGATGGGATAAAAAATTCTTTAAATAAAAGCATTCTGAAACTATCTATCTATCTATCTATCTATCTATCTATCTATCTATATATCTATCTATCTATCTCTCTCTCTCTCTCTCTCTCTATATATATATATATATATATATATATATATATATATATATATATATATATATAAGTTTGGAGTTGGATCCGCTTGCAGATGCATCACTCTAAAAATAAGTAAAAGGGGAGTGGGATGTGAAAAAATATGGAGATGATTAAGAGGGAATAACTGTAACTGTTGGATTAAGATAAAAAGTTTTTGAAATAAAATATCAACTTTGAATATGCAAATTAGATCTTACCATACTGTTGGATTAAGATAAAAAGTTTTTGAAATAAAATATCAACTTTGAATATGCAAATTAGATCTTACCATATTTCAGTAATTTTGGTCTCTTTTTGTTTGTTTAAATTGTTGTTTCGAATTATATTTATATGATATACAATGAAGAATAAACTCTTACGTTAATAATTGACCAATTCCTTTAACATAGATACAAAATTTAACACAAGAAAAACTCTGTTGATATGTGCTATAAAGTTTGGTATACAAAACAAAATGGTTGATATCATTACAAGATCAAAGGTAAAGATGAGTAAAAGAGGAAGGAAGATACAAGTAGAATTGGGTTATGAAGGGAGTGTAAAACATTATAAGTTACGTTAAAGCTCATCTACAACACCCTTTATAAGGTGTGGTTGTTTGTTAAACTTAGAGTAAAGACGATGAAGGATGACATTGGATGGTTGGTTAAAATAATGTGTAGAGTTCACAACCATGAGTTCACTCATTATTTGATTGCTTATTTATCTTGGGAATATTAGACAAAAAAGAGTATAGACATAACCATAAATTTACAATTACAATATTTGTAGAATATTGGAACAAATTCTAGTACAAATAGCATGGCGTCAAAGTCTGCTCACATGTTATTGTTTAATTGAGTCTTGTATTATGAATCCAATTGTTTAAGTTAGCTTGTAATGGGTAATTGTTAAAAAGCTCATTATGTTAGTATGTTAATTTTATTATAAATAGCATACTAGTCTCTCATATTTTGTATAAGGGAAAATAGGAAGATAAAACTCTAATTCAAAAGTGAGAGAGGTTATTTGTTATTCTTATATACTTGTAATCTTGTTTAAAGAGAAATGAAAGAATAGTAGTTTATAACCAATTTTTGTTGTTATATTTGGTAACCCTAAACCCTAACCCTTGTGGGTTTCCTAACTGATCACAAAGAAACCTATTATACTTTGTTTTTAAGGTATCTAATTCACAACAAATTGGTGCGGTGAGCGTGGAGAAGATGCCTTCAACAAAGTATGAGATTGAAAAGTTCACCGGAGTGAACGATTTCGGTCTGTGGCGCTTGAAGATGACAACCCTACTTGTCCAACAGGGTTGTTTGAAAGTGTTGAAGGGAGAGACGGTCATGAATGTTGTGTTGACAACAGCTGAAAAGAAGGACATGATTGAGAAAGCACACGGTGCAATATTGTTGAGCCTTGGTGATAAGGTTCTTCGACAGGTATCAAAGGATACGGTCTGTGGCGCTTGAAGATGAAATTCATACTTGTTCAACAGGGTTGTTTGGAAGCATTGAAGGGAGAGACGGTCATGAATGCTGTGTTGACAACAGCTGAAAAGAAGGACATGATTGAGAAAGCACACAATGCAATATTGTTGAGCCTTGGTGATAAGATTCTTCGACAGATATCAAAGAATACGACGGCGTCAGGGTTATGGTTGAAACTTGAAGGTTTGTACATGACCAAATCGTTGGTGAATCGACTCTACCTGAAGCAAGCCTTGTATTCATTCAAGATGAGTGAAGACAAAGCGTTGGCTGAGCAGTTGGATATGTTCAATAAGCTGATTCTTAATCTTGAAAATATTGATGTGAAGATCGATGATATAGATCAAATGATGTTGCTGTTATGCGCTTTGCCCAGAACACATGCTCACTTCAAAGAAACCCTCTTGAATGGAAGAGTCCCTGGTCTTTGAAGATGCTCAATCTGCCTTGTACTCTAAGGACTTGAATGAACAAAAGGAGTATAAACCTTCGACGGTTGGTGATGGTTTGGCCGTTAAGGAGAAATTCTCGCGAAAAGATGTTAAGTTCGACAAGAAGAAGGGAAAAATTCAGCAGAAATCTTATAGTGGTGAAGCATCTGGTGTTCAATGTTATCATTGTAAGAAGGAGGGTCACATTCGAAAGGTGTGCCCTGAACGCCTGAAAGATCATGGAGGTAATGATAATGGCAATGTTGCCATTCTTCAAGATGATTTTAACTCATCTGATGTTCTTGTAGTTTCGAGCGGCGACTCAAGAAAAGAGTGGATTATAGATTCAGGTTTCACTTGACACATGACTCCAAATAACGACTTGTTCGAGGAATTATGTGATCAAGATGGTGGATCAGTGCTGCTGGGAAACAACAAAGCTTTCAAAATTATAGGTATTAGATTTGTGAGATTCAAGCTCCATGATGAGTCAATAAGACTATTGACTGAAGTTAGCTATTTACTTGACTTGAAGAGAAATTTGATTTCTCTTGGTGAATTCGACAAGAAGGGATATGTCTTTCAAGGAGAGAAAAGTATCATAAGAGTCATGAAGGGGTCGAAGGAAGTCTTGAGAGGCTTGAAGAAACAAGGCTTGTATACCCTTGAAGCTGAAGGCCATGGATGACAAAATTATGGCACATGAGATTGGGTCATGTCAGCAAGAGAGGCCTGGTCGAACTGGGAAAATAGAACCTGCTAGGTGGTGACAAAGTCGAGAAATTAGAGTTTTGTGAGCCTTGTGTATTTGGTAAATCTATTGAATGCTTTAGATATGAAGACACCTGAAGAAGTTTGGTCGGGACATCCACCAGATCTCGACAAATAAAGAGTATTTGGTTGTGTAGCATATGTTCACATTAGGCAAGACAAGGTCGAACCTAGAGCTCTGAAATGCATTTTCATGGGATATCCTGAAGGAGTCAAAGCTTATAGGCCATGGTGCCTAGATCCAGGTCACAAGAGGTGTATCACCAGTTGAGATGTAGCTTTCAATGAAGTTGAGATGGATTTCAAAAAAACTGACGATGTTGTCGAAGAGTTGGAACATGTAGGAATTCATGTTGAGGTGGAGCATAGTGATGTTGAATTTCATGACCCAGATGAAGTCGAAGAAGAAGCAGAAACTACTGTCGAAGATGAGGAGACTGATAATGAATACCTGCTGGAAAGAGAAATGTCAAGAAGAGTCATCAAGCCACCCAAGGGACTTAGGTATGCAGATCTTATAGCTTATGCCTTAATCTTTGCTAGTGAGGTTCTAGACGAAGAACCTAGAGACTATAAGGAAGTTATGAGGAGTCAAAATAAGACTGAATGGATGAAGGCCATGGATGATGAGATGAAATCTCTTCATGATAACAATACTTGGGAACTGATCAAGAAACCTTCTAGAGTCGGGTTAGTCAGTTGTAAATGGATTTTCAATATTAAGGAAGGAACCAAAGGAGTGGCATCGAAGAGATACAAGGCAAGGTTGGTTGCAAGGGGTTTCACTCATAAAGAAGGTGTCGACTTCAATGATGTGTTATCTCCTATTGTGAAGCACAGGTCCATTCGAATGTTGCTTGCCATGGTGGCACAGTTCGACCTTGAACTAGAACAAATGGATGTGAAGACTGCGTTCTTGTATGGTGATTTTAATGAAACAATCCTGATGAGGCAACCTGAAGGGTATGTCGAAGAGGGGAAAGAAGAGTATGTGTGCAAAATGAAGATATCTTTATATGGGATTAAAAAATCTCCTTAATAGTGGAATAGGAGATTCTACAAGTTCATTGCACGCATAAGTTTCATCAGAAGTCAGATCGACCATTGTGTTTACTTCAGATTTCGACCTGGTAATTCATTTGTTATTTTCTTGCTTTATGTGGATGATATTCTAATAGCAAGCAACAGTGTCGAAGATGTAATGAGGGTAAAGGATGAACTCAATAAGGAGTTTGATATGAAGGATTTGGGATTTGCTTCCAGGACTCTTGGGATTGACATCCGGAGAGATAGAAAGCAATCAAGATTATTCTTATCTCAAGAGGCATACTTGAAGAAGATTCTTGACAAGTTTGGTATATCGAATTCAAAGCCTGTTGTGACTCCAACAAACTCTCAATTCAAGCTGAGTATAGATCTGTGTCCCAGTACTGATGTCGAAAGAGCTTATATGAATAACATTCCATATTCTAATATAATAGGTTCTTTGATGTATGATATGGTCTGTACTAGACCTGACATATCATATGCAGTAAGTCTTGTAAGCAGGTACATGTCGAATCCTGGAAAGGCTCACTGGAAAGCATTGAAGTGGATTCTAAGGTACATAAATGGGTCTCTGAATAGAGTCCTAATTTATGGTGGATCCTTGAGTGAAGATAGTAAAGCATCAATCGAAGGATATGTCGACTCTGATTATGCAGGTTGTATGAATTCCATAAAATCTATTTCTGGATATGTTTTCACTATTTTTTCACAATAATTAGTTGGAAAGCAACACTTCAGAAGTTTGTTGCCTTATCAACCACTGAAGCGGAATATATCGCCCTAACTGAAGCTTTAAAGGAAGCATTGTGGCTTGAAGGTTTTGCAAAGGAGCTGAAACTTCAAGGTCGAATTATCACTATTATATGTGATATTCAAAGTGCAATACACCTGTCGAAGAACTCAGCCTACCATGAGCGAACCAAGCACATTGATGTGAGGCTTCATTTCGTCAGAGGGGTAATCGAGCGTGGAGAAGTCCAAGTATGTTATTGTTTAATTGGGCCTTGTGTTATGGATCCAATTGTTTAAGTTAGCTTGTAATGGGTAATTGTTAAAAAGCTCATTTAGTTAGTATGTTAGTTTTATTATAAATAACATATTGGTCTCTCATTTTGTATAAGGGAAAATAGGAAAATAAAACCCTAACTCAAAAGTGAGAGAGGTTATTTGTTATTCTTGTATACTTGTAATCTTGTTTAAATAGAAAGAAAAGAATAGCAGTTTATAATCAATCCTTGTTGTTATCTTTGGTAACCCTAAACCCTAACCTTTGTGGGTTTCCTAACTGATCACAAAGAAACCTATTATACTTTGTTTTATGGTATCTAATTGTCGCTCCCACCTGATGACACGGGGCCAAGAGGGGTACAGACGCGAACGGTCGGCGAAAGAGGAGAGAACACACAAGGGTGAACTCAGAAAGACAAGAGTCGCCAGCTAGGCATTTTTATCCCGGAGGAAAGGTAATGCTGCATAAACCTAGAAAGATACGGATAAGACGGTTGCGAACCAGAGAGACTGAGAAAGGGGGTTGGTTACAACCTGGGAAGGTGTTAGCACCCAGATTGTCCGCCGTACTCGACGGGATCCACGCTTGAAAGATCTGTGCTTAAAGGGGTAGTGTCAGTGCTATTTTGTGTGCAAAAGCTGGTAAAGAATGCAAGTGTCAGTGTAAAAGAAATGTGAAGTGGAATAAAGAAGTGTCAGTGAAAGGAAAGAATGAAGCTCAAGACTATGAGACTTAAAGAATGATGCTGGAAGAGGGGGGAATGGACAAAGACTTTTGTTCGATAACAGTTAAGTTATGCCTACGTATCCTCTCGTGCAATGAGGAAGTCAGAACACCGTAGTTCGACTCAAAGAGACTGAAAGAAAGATTGACTGTGAACTGCTTGCTTGTCTATGCTCAAGTGTATGACCTGTCTGGCTCAGGTGCAAATTGTCTTGCATTAGACAGAAGAAGCGAGTTCTCGTTTGTGAGTGAAGATGATGAGAAAAGAATCCCGGAGGAGACGATTATTGTTTGTTTTTTGATGTTTTCAATCTTTTATTGCTTTTTGTAAGTTTGTCATAAGAAAATGAGCTTAAGCCTAAACCAGGGGTTAGTAAACTCATCACATCTTCCCTCTGATTAGGGGTAATGAGAATACCTTAAGTGTGAAGTAAGCACCTCACACTTAATCACCATGATGTAGGATTAAGATCATTAACCTACTTGTGATTATTTAGATGTTTTTGTTGTTTTTGTTTAGTGTTAAGTAATAAGTTTAAGCCATAATCAAGGATTTAATGGACCCATTACACCATCCTAATAGAAGGATAATAGATGAGAACATTTAAGCTGAGGAAGGCTCCTCAACTTAATCCATGATTAGGGATTAACCTCATGACAAAACAAAGCCTTTATTAAATGGATTTTAGTTAATGATAAGATGAAGAAATGATTTTTAGGGTTTGTAAGACAACTTGAGGGGGACTTGTCCATTAACACTAGGGTTAGTTCTTCTTAACCAATTAAGGAAGAATTAGAACCCTAATGCAAGGCCCAAGTTACAAGCTTGATGTCTTGATGATTATTAAGTGAATTGATTAAAGGATTTAAACACATTAAGGGTTTAACACTTAGGATTAAAGTTATACACTCCATCCTAATAGAAGGATGCAGGCATAAGCTTAATCACAAAGCCTTAAAACCTTTAGGGTTTAGTCCTTGATTATGAGATGAGAAGAGAAGACTCAAAGATGACACAAAGGTAAAAGCTAGATGGGGGACTAATCAAACCCTAATTATTATCATGCTTGGTTATTCCTAGGGTTAATGAGGTTTATAAGAAGATCTTCAGAGAAACCACCAGGAAGGAAGCAGATGAAAGGAGCAAGAAGCAAAGAGAAGCAAAACAACTTGCTTCACTTAAGAAGACAAGTTGCTTGAAGGAAGAAAGTAAGAGATGAACATGAATGAGCAAGCTCAATCCAATACACAAGATAAAATGCAGCAATGATGCAAGAGAGATGAGAAGAGATTGTGAGAAGTGAAGGCAAATTCACTTCTCAAAACAACTTACCACCTGAAAAGTTAGCAAAGAAATGAAATGCAATGCAAAATGAGATGAAATGTCATGATGAAAACCAAAGTCAGAAGCATTTACATGATGTTAATGATGCTAAGAGATGATGCAAACACCTGACAAGAGATGAGAGTGATCAAACAAGCATAAGGATGTAAATGAAGCATGCTTTGAACCATAGAAGTTCATGAAAGTTTATGAAATGATATGAATGCATAACATGGAAAATGAAAGATGCAATGGTCAAACATGATTCTAACAAGTCTTAAGATGCATTATGAATCATGTGGATGCACAAAATGTCATGGCAAGTCAATGAATGCAAGCAAATGAGAGATGGATGCAAAGGAAAGCACAAATTAGGGTTTATGATCAACTCACAAAGCAAAATTCAAAATCAGAAGAAAATGACATGACAAACAATTGCAAATGGGATCAAAGATACCCTAGACCTATACAAGTTCACTGCCCAAAGGAGGGGATCCAACTCTTAACCTAGTGCAAGTTGTGAATTTCCTAAGATTACTAGGGTTTTAAGGTACCTCATCATGAAAAATGCAAAACAAATTGAAAATGGAAGATCAAATCAAACCAATTTTATCCTATAAACTACATGCTATGAAGGATGCAATGCAAGAAGAATCATTATCAAACTCTCAAGGGTTAGGCAGAATGGATTTTTCAAAGTTTGCACAAAAATATTTCCTTAAAATGAATTTAATTCCAACAAAAATTGTCAAAATGCATCAAGAACAAAAAAGAAATTTGGTTTGAGGGTTTGATAATGTTTTTAAATGTAATGTGAATTTTTTTGGTGATTTTTAAATACCTAAATGCATTTTTAATTAATTAATTTTCATTAACTAATTAAAAATAAACATTTAAATGATTTAAAAATGATTTTTAATGCAAAAAATAAAAATAAAAATATTTTTGGGTTCTGAAAATTAATAAAAGATTTGATAAAAATTTTCAGAATTTTTTAATGTATTTTGCTATTTTAAATAATTCGTGCAAATTAAATGAAAAGAAAATGAAATAAAAATTAAAATATGAGAAGTATGCACATCCACTGGCTGAGATTCAAAGGAAAAGAGAGGGAATTGACCCGCGTGCATCTGGACGGCCCACGTTTGAACTGGCTGGATTAAATTAAATCTGATTAATTAATTTAATAAATTATGATTAGGGTTTAATGAAAGGATCCAGGCCATTCATATGCGCGGGAGTCAACAAAAGTCAGCCAGATCTATGGTCCAAATTCAAACTTTGCCCTAAACGCAATTAATGACTTAATGACTTTCAGGTGGCCGGAAATGACCTCCGGTCATCTTCTCCGGCCACACCTCCCCTGAGAATCTCCCAAATCACTCCCTAGGCCATTTCTGGAGCTCTAAAGCTCCAGATCACTTCCTCTCACCTCCCTAAACTCATACCTGACCTCAAAAACAATTTATTTCTAAGCATGAACCAGATTCGAAACAAGATACAAAAATGGTAGAAATTTCAGACAAGCCATACACACTCATTTCTCAACCATTTTCGAAAATTTAAAGTTCAGTGTGACCAGGAAAGCAAGCTTAATCATTTAGAAACTTAAAACAAGAGTTCTGGAAAAATGTTTTCACATGGATACCTGAGATGGAGCTTTCAATCCAGGAGCTTTTTGACTACTTCCTTGCTTCAAAATGAAACCAATGAACCTCCTGAGGAGTTTGCAAAGCTTGTATGGAGTTTATTTTGGCTGGTTTGTGAGATTGATGAAGTTCTGTTCAGTGAGGGATGAGAATCGTGTTTTTGATATGTAGGGTTTCAGGGCAAAGTGAAGGGTGGTTTATGCTATATGAAGCTTTTCTGAATGAATGGTGAAGTTGGTTTTGAGGTTTGATGATTGTGTGATGAGATTCGAAGGAAAGTGCATAAGAGGAGAGTTTTGTGAACTATGGCTTATGAGAGAGATCAGGCTGTGTTGTGCTATGTGTTGAGTCTCATTTTGTCCATGTATCAAGCTTGGATAGGTCAGAGAGTTGTTGCTGGCCTAGCTTGATTGGTATGGGCCATTTTGCATAAAGTCAACTTTTTGTGTAAGAGAGGTATGGGTCAATGGCAGGCCAAGGACAAAGGGGTGTCCTGCGCAACAAGGATTGAGGAGAGCCATAGAATCAGTCTTGAGGCCAATTAGCAAGTGGATTAGGGTTTGTGAGAGGTTTTGCAACTTTGTGATCTTTTGGCCCTTTTGTGATTACTTGAAGCATAAGTCATGAAAATGGGAGGTTCTTTTGTGCAATCTGATTTTTAGGTCATGATTCATGTTTGTGCAAAGGTTAGAAGTCACTTTGAAGTCACATTTTTCCTTGGCAAGAGGTTTTGCAACTTTGCCTCTTTGGTGTAAAACTTGAAATTATGTGATTTTGTCCAACTTTGACAAGCCATAACTTTTGATCCAAAATGAATTAGAATGAGTTCTTGTACTTTTTGAAAAGGGAATGATCCATTCTACAACTTTCATGACCAAAGTTTTCTCATTTGAAGCATTTTTGAATCAATTTGAGGAGGTTGAAAAACTTTCCCAAAATGGCAAGTTTACATTACAAGTCACTTTCCCAAAAAAGCAATTTTTCAAATGGCTTAAAATTCTTCAATTTTGTGAACTTCTAACATCTTCCATGATCAAATAAAGATCATACATATTCAAAATGATGAAGAACACCCTTTGGCTGGGTCATTGGGGGCCTCAGATGCCCTGATTTTGCACTGACTTGCTCAAGAAGTCAACTCTTGATCAGATGCCTTCCCCATGGAGTTTATTCATGAAAATTGATATGCATGATCCCTATACCCTATAGAGACCAATAGAAACAATAATGACCAAAAAATTTGGAGTTCTTGCCTTTGAAACCAAAACCCTAATTTTAGGTCATCTGTGCAGTTAAACCTGGCTCTGCTTCCATGCCTTTCTCAGTTCTTGTGATTCTTTGACTTTATTGACTTTGTGGGGATATGATATGATGTTTGAACACACATGGGCCCCTTTGAAGTGATTGATGACCTTTGGAGTGGCTCAGAGATGGCTTAGATCACAAACCCTAGATGCAGATGACTTTGAATCAATGCAGTGAAACAAAAATGCAATATGAGATGATATGATTGAACTTATGCAATATGAAAAGAAACACAAGCCATGATGAAATGAGTGAGGGCAAATTTGGGGTGTTTACAGCTGCCCCTATTCAAGCATGAGTTAGCTGTGCAGGATGTAAGCAACGGCTTAACAGGCAAACAAGATAACTTGTGGTTGAATACCAAAGACAGTCCAAAATTTGCACTCACATAATGAAGAAGAAAAGGGATATAGATTGTAAAAGAAAATAAAATATATTATAAAGTGCGGGTGAAGGAGGACGACCGTCGGGCAGAGGACGACTGCTGGGGATGAAGCAATGACGGGGACGACCGACATGCTGGGGAAGATGCGGGAAATAAAGCAGTGACGGGGACGGCCGACGAGCTGGGGATATAAGAGATTATGATGGGGACAGCCATCAAGAGTTTCTGGGGATTACAGGTAAATGATGGGGACGACCATCGGGTTCAAGGCATAAATGAAATAAATGATGAGGTACGGTGAAGGACGATCACCTAGCAGGGGACGGCTGCTCTGTTGGGAATAATATAAGGGACGGTCATCTAACGGTGAAGGACGATCACCTGGCAAGGTACGGTTGCCAAAAGGTATCGCGACATAGGACGAATGCCGGATAAAAAGGTCGACGATGGGGACGGCCATCGGATGAGCATGATGAAGGACGATCATCAAGAGGTGAAGGACGATCACCTAGCAGGGTACGGCTGCTCTCGGGATTTATCATGACATAGGTCAAATGTCAGATAACAAGATCAACGATGGGGACGACCATCAGATAAAATGATGAAGAACGATCATCAGGAGGTGAAGGACGATCACCTAGCAGGGGACGGCTGCTAAAAAAAGTCACGACACAGGACGAATGTCGGATAGAAAGGGGTTCTAGTGAATAGAGATTCCACTGAGGTGATGAAGGACGATCATCGAAAAAGTGAAGGACGGTCACCTGGCAGGGTACGGCTGCCGAAAGGATATCATGACATAGGACGAATGTCAGATAGAAAGAAAATAAATTAAAAAGATTTGTTGGGGATTCTTCTGGGGAAGGGTAGACACAAACGAGTGTCTAAATCCAAGAGATGAAGGTATAAGTGTTTGACACGGTGTATAGATTAAAGATGCGGACAAGCATCCTTAAGACTATGATACGGACGGGTATCAGGTATAAACAAACGCTTGACGCACGTTCAGATATGATGATACGGACGAGTATCAACTGGTTAACAAAGAACACGGACGAGTGTCGGATCTGAGGGGATTTAAGTGGTATATACAAGCTACAGACGAGCATATGTATGAGTAAAGAGGTATGAATGAGACACAGACGAGTATTCAACTTGCTGTGGAGAGCACGACACGGACGGGTGTCGAAAAAAGTGTATTATAGACGAGTATATGATTTACGAAGTGTTTAGGTAACTATGCTGGGGGGTGACACGGACGGGTGTCAGGGAATTGTATAAATATGTACACAGATGTTGCGAGTGCAAAGGGGATGCTTTGGCTTTCTGCTGGGGATGACACGGACGAGTGTAGGGAAGCATTTGTAATATCTGAGTCGTCTGTTTGTAAAGAATGCTCGGGCGACTTTACTGGGGAATGATGACACGGACGAGTGCCAAAAGGAGTGTGTATCTGTAAGGGAAGTATTTTTGCCCTCTGGTGAGGAATTGGGGAAATATTCTGTATCTTGTTGATGGATTGTCAGAATTTACAAGTGTTTGATTCAGAACATGGCTTATGATTATGCAACATGTTTGATTTTTGCCGTAATGCTCCGTATTAGACGGAATGCTACGCTCTGTGGGAAAAATATGATGCGAATGCTATGATTATGCAAAGATACCGATCCTGGATTCGGATCCCGATGCCGTGGAGATCTCTGGCCGATCTGCTTGAAGTGGATGTCCCAGCTGGGAATGAGATCATTGGTAGATCTGACATGTATGACTCTGCTCGGGGAAGTAGATCACTGATAGATCTATCTCGGTAATGAGGGACCCAGCTGGGGTTTGTAGAAGCTTTCGTCACTCTGTTGTGAGATCTTCAGGCGTTGCTTTTCTGGATAGAGATTGGAACTCTGTGGGGAGATGGTTCCCTGTCTAGCACTCGGTTGGGGAAGAAAAAAGATCACTGAAAGACCTTCCTAGAGATTTCTGTGGGGAATCCTGCTAAGGATGATACTTGACAACTCAGCTGGGAAATATGAACAACTTCTGGTGCTGCCCTTTGAAGGATATGTTGGAGAAGTGATGCCTGGCAACTCTGATGGGGAGAAAGCATCTCTGGTGCAGTTTGGAAGGTGTGCTGAGGAAATAGTGATTTGGCAGCCTACTGGGGAGAAGCTTTCATGCCCCATGTTGTGCTTTGAATTACCTGCAATCCTGTAAAGACAAAGAAACGCACAAGTACCCCGAGGTATCCTTCACTGGATTCCGTCATAGGAGTTTAGACGCCCTGGGAGTAAGTATATTTCCTGCAAGCATGTAGTTTAGGAAAGACGCATCTGTATTTATGCGATCAACAAATTAATGACATCGGACATTTTTGCAAATAAAAGAGTACGATACAGTGTGTGACTGAAAATCTGATTTTATTAATTTGTGTGCCCTGAATTGGCAAGATACAGCCAAAGAAACAAATCCCCTAAAATGAGGAGATCATTACAAATTGAGAAACAACAAGATGTTGGCAATGTTGATGACGCTTCAAGGAGCTTCCCTTTTTCTATGACTCGTATGACATTTGACATTCTTCTCGTCTTGCTTTCTAAAGAAGGTTGATTCTGACTGATGCTCGAACCTTTCACAGCTTGCCATGTTGTAAGTGATACAGATGAATTCAGAATGCAGTTGTTCGCTTATTCCCTTATTTTGCGCGGATCGCCCTTTCGGGTTTTCAATCCACCGGGATATCCATTTTTGCCTGAGTTGTCCAATGCGGCTTTTCAACTCAGCGGGTGTACACATTTTTTTATATTTTCCCTTATTTTTGCCCGAGTCTTTTATTCTGTTTTTGACTCGCCGGGATGCCCTATTTTTGCCTGGACTTACATTCTGTTTTTATGTCCAGCGGGTCATTTTATGCAAAGTATTTTTTAACTGCATCTGAATTCACAGGGGACGGGAAGTCTTCACCATCCATAGTACTGAGCATCAGTGCTCCACCAGAGAAAACTTTCTTTACTACGAATGGCCCTTCATAGTTCGGAGTCCACTTGCCCCTATGGTCTGTATGAGGAGGGAGGAGTCTTTTCAGTACAAGATCTCCTACTTGGTATTCTCGAAGCCTGACTTTCTGATCGAAAGCTTTCTTCATTCTTTTCTGATACAAATGCCCATGACAAATTGCAGCCAATCTCTTCTCTTCGATCAGACTTAGTTGTTCGTATCGGGATCGGACCCACTCTGCTTCATTCAATTTGACATCCATCAGTACCCGTAGGGAGGGTAATTCAACTTCAACAGGCAGGACTGCCTCCATACCATACACAAGTTGATACGGTGTTGCCCCAGTGGATGTTCTGATTGACGTACGGTACCCATGCAAGGCAAATGGTAGCATTTCATGCCAGTCTTTATAGGTAACCACCATCTTCTGCACAATCTTCTTGATATTCTTATTAGCTGCCTCGACAACGCCATTCATCTTTGGCCTGTAAGGAGAAGAATTGTGGTGTTGGATCTTGAAGTCCCGGCACAGTTCTGCCACCATTTTATTGTTTAAATTGGAACCATTATCAGTAATGATTCGCTCGGGCACTCCATACCGACAGATGATGTCTCTCTTCAGAAATCGGGCTACCACCTGCCTTGTAACATTTGCATAAGAAGCTGCTTCAACCCACTTGGTAAAATAGTCAATAGCAACCAGGATGAATCTGTGGCCGTTTGAAGCAGTCGGTTCAATCTTGCCAATCATATCAATGCCCCACATGGCAAATGGCCAGGGTGAAGACATCACATTCAGAGGATTTGGAGGCACATGCACCTTATCCGCATAAATCTGGCATTTATGGCATTTTCTGGCATAGGCACAACAGTCGGCATCCATTGTGATCCAGTAATAACCTGATCTTAACAACTTTTTAGCCATTGCATGCCCTCCAGCATGGGTACCAAAAGATCCTTCGTGCACCTCGTACATCAACAAGTCCGCTTCTGTCTTATCAACACATCTGAGGAGTACCATATCAAAGTTTCTCTTGTAAAGGGAACCATCAGTATTCAGGAAGAAACTACCAGCCAGCCTCCTTAACGTCTTCTTATCATTGGAAGATGCCTCAGGTGGGTATGTTTGATCCTCCAAGAAGCATTTGATATCATGGAACCAAGGCTTATTATCTTTAACACCATCTGCTGAGAACACGTATGCTGGTCTGTCAAGTCTGGACACTGAAATCTGAGGCACAAAGTTGGCAGCTTGAACTTTGATCATGGATGAAATGGTAGCCAGAGCATCTGCAAACTGATTTTCATCTCGAGGGATATACTCAAGCTTGACTGTTGTGAAGAAAGTAAATAACCTTCTTGTATAATCTCGGTAAGGTATCAGATGATCTTGGTAGGTGTACCATTTGCCGTTGGTTTGATTAATTACCAGAGCTGAATCTCCGAACACAGTCAAAGTCTTGATCCTGAGGTCAATGGCTTCCTCAAGACCCATAATACAAGCTTCGTATTCAGCTTCGTTGTTAGTGCAGTTAAAGGTGAGTTTTGCCGAGAAAGGCATGTGAACTCCTTTAGGTGTAATGAGTACTGCACCAACACCACGACCATTCATATTAACAGCCCCATCAAACATCATAGTCCATTCTTCTTCCGGGTCAGGCCCTTCAGTGTGAACAGGCTCTTCGTGATCTTTTGCTTTAATGAACATGATGTCTTCATCAGGGAAGTCAAATCTCATAGGCTGGTAATCATCAATAGGTTGCTCAGCAAGATAATCAGACAATACACTGCCCTTGATGGCTTTCTGAGATGTGTACTGAATGTCGTATTCTGTGAGGATCATTTGCCATCTTGCAACCCGTCCGGTAAGAGCTGGCTTCTCAAATATGTACTTAACTGGGTCCATCTTTGAGATCAGTAAGGTAGTGTGGGTCAACATATACTGCCTTAGTCGGCGAGCAGCCCACGCTAAAGCACAACAAGTTTTCTCGAGCAGTGAATAACGCTGTTCACAGTCGGTAAACTTTTTGCTTAGGTAGTATATTGCATACGTTTTTCGACCAGACTCGTCATGCTGGCCCATCACACACCCCATTGACTCTTCTAATACTGTCAAGTACATGATTAGAGGTCTTCCTTCAACTGGACGCATAAGGATTGGAGGCTCTTGCAAGTACTCCTTGATTTTGTCAAAAGCTCTCTGGCAGTCTTCGTTCCACCTGACCGTTTGTTCTTTTCTTAACAACTTAAATAAAGGCTCACAGGTTGCAGTAAGATGAGATATGAATCTCGAAATGTAGTTCAGTCTGCCCAAGAATCCCCGAACTTCTTTTTCTGACTTCGGTGCAGGCATTTCTTGAATGGCTTTGACTTTATCAGGGTCAACTTCAATCCCTTTCTCACTTACAATAAATCCCAGCAGCTTACCAGATCGTACCCCAAATGTGCACTTGTTGGGGTTCAGCTTCAGCTGGTACTTCCTCAGATGCTTAAATAACTTCAACAGATTTACCAGGTGGTCTTCTTCTGTGAGGGACTTGGCAATCATGTCATCCACATAACATTCAATTTCTTTATGGATCATGTCATGGAATAATGTTACCATAGCCCGTTGATAGGTTGCACCAGCATTCTTCAGTCCGAATGGCATCACTTTGTAACAGAATGTGCCCCAGGGTGTGATGAAAGTTGTCTTCTGTCGCTCCCACCAAATGACACTAAGTCAAGAGGGGTACAGACGCGAACGGTAGGCGAAAGAAGAGAGTACACACAAGGGTGAACTCAGGAAGACAAGAGTCGCCAGCTAGGCATTTTTATCCCGGAGGAAAGGTAATGCTGCATAGACCTAGAAAGATATGGATAAGAAGGTTGCGAACCAGAGAGACTGAGAAAGGGGGTTGGTTACAACCTGGGAAGGTATTAGCACCCAGATTGTCTGCCGTACTCGACGGGATCCACGCTTAAAAGATTTGTGTTTTAAAGGGGTAGTGTCAGTGTAATTTGTGTATCAAAGCTGGAAAGAATGCAAGTGTCAGTGTAAAAGAAATGGTGAAATGTATAAGAGAAGTGTCAGTGTAAGAACAAGAATGAAATGCTCATGACTATGAGGCTTAAAGAATAATGCTGGAAAAAGGAGGAATATACAGAGACTTTTGTTCGATAACTGTTAAGTTATGCCTACGTATCCTCTCGTGCAATGAGGAAGTGAGAACACCGTAGTTCGACCCAAAGAGACTGAAAGATAAATTGACTTGTGAACTGCTTACTTGTCTAAGCTCAAGTGTATGACCTGTCTGGCTCAGGTGCAAACTGTCTTGCATTAGACGGAAGAAGCAGGTTCTCGTTTGTGAGTGAATGAGATGAGAAAAGAATCCCGAAGGAGACGATTATTGTTTGTTTTTGTGTTTTCAGTCTTTTATTGCTTTTGAGGTTTGTCATAAGTTAATGAGCTTAAGCCTAAACCAAGGGTTAGTAAACTCATCACATCCTCCCTCTGATTAGGGGTAATGAGGATACCTTAAGTGTGAAGTCAGTATCTCACACTTAATCACCCTGATGTAGGATTAAGGTCATTAACCTACTTGTGATTATTTAGATGTTTTTGTTTAGTGTTAAGTAATGAGTTTAAGCCATAATCAAGGATTTAATGGACTCATTACACCATCCTAATAGAAGGATAATAGATGAGAACATTTAAGCTGAGAAAGACTCCTCAACTTAATCCATGATTAGGGATTAACCTCATGAAAAAACAAAGCCTTTATTAAGTGGATTTTAGTTAATGATAAGATGAAGAAATGATTTTTAGGGTTTGAAGACAACTTGAGGGGGACTTGTCCATTAACACTAGGGTTAGTCCTTCTTAACCAATTAAGGAAGAATTAGAACCCTAATGCAAGGCCCAAGTTACAAGCTTGATGTCTTAGTGATTATTAGGTGAATTGATTAAAGGAGTTAAACACATTAAGGGTTTAACACTTAGGATTAAAGTTATACACTCCATCCTAATAGAAGGATGCAGGCATAAACTTAATCACAAAGCCTTAAAGCCTTTAGGGTTTAGGTCTGGATTATGAGATGAGAAGAGAAGACTCAAAGATGACATAAAGGTAAAACTAAGTGGGGGGACTAATCAAACCCTAATTGTTATCATGCTTGGAAGTCCTATGGTTTGTGAGGCTTAAGAAAGAAAGAGATCTTCAAAGGCCACCAAGGAAGAACAATATGAAAGGAGGAGAGGCAACAGAGGCAAGACAACTTGCTTCACTTAAGAAGACAAGTTGCTTGAAGAAAGAAGGTGAAGAGAGAACATGAATGAGCAAGCTCACTCTAAAGCACAAGATAAAATGCAGCAATGATGCATAAGAGAGAGGAAAATAGATTGTGAGAAGTGAAGGCAAATTCACTTCTCAATACAACTTACCACCTGAAAAGTTAGTAAAGAAATGAAATGCAATGAAAATGAGATGAAATGTCATGATGCAAACCAAAACCAGAAGCATAAGTATGATGCTAATGATGCTAAGAGATGACACAAACATGAGGCAAGGCATGAGAATGATCAAACAAACATAAAGATGCAAATGAGGCATGCTTTGAACCATGAACATACATGAAAAGTTGTGAAATGTAATGGGCATACAACATGGCAAATGAAAGATGCAATGATCAAACATGATTCTAATATGTCCTAAGATGTATTATGAATCAAGTGAATGCATAAAATGTCATGGCAAGTCATGGTATGCAAGCAAATGAGAAATGGATGCAAAGGAAAGCACAAATTAGGGTTACAATGCATCACACAAAGCAAAAATCCAAAACCAGAAGCAAATGACATGATAAAAATTTGAAAATGCAATCAAAGATACCCTAAACCTATACAAACTCACTGCCCAAAGGAGAGGATCCAACTCTCAACCTAGTGAAAGTTATGAATTTCCTAAGATTGCCAGGGTTTTGAGGTACCTTTTCAAGAAAAATGCTAAACAAATTGAAAATGCAAGATCAAACCAAACCAATTTTATCCTATAAACTACATGTTATGCAAGATGTAATGCAAAAAGAATCATTGTCCAACTCTCAATGGTTAATCAGAAACAAATTTTTGAAGTTTGAAACAAAATATTGCCTTGAAATGAAATTAAATCCAATGAAAATGATCAAAAGGCATTAAGAACAAAAAAGAAATTTGGTTTGAGAGTTGGACAATGTTTCTAAATGTTTTGAAATGCTATGAGAATTTCTTTGTGATTTTTAAATACCTAAATGTATTTTTAATTAATTAATTCTCATTAATTAATTAAAAATAAACATTTAAATGAATTAAAAATAATTTTTTAATGCAAAAAAAATAAAAATAAAATATTTTTGTGTTCTGAAAATTCATGAAACCCTTGACAAAAATTTTCATAATTTTTTAATGATTTTAGCTATTTTAAAATAAATGCACAAAATAAATTATAAGAAAATAAAATAAATATGAATAAAAAGAAAAGTCAGCGCATCCTAAGGTTGACATTCAAACTGGGAGTGGAGGGAAAGACTGGCGCGCTATCCTACGGCTCTCATTCAAACTGGGCCAATTACATTAAACTGGATTAATTAAATTAATTAAGTGAGATTAGGGTTTTAATGACACATCCTGGCCATTGAAACGCGCGGGAGTCAGACTTAGTCAACCAGATCAAGGGTCCACATTCAAACTTGGCTAACCCTAATTAACAAACCCTAATTATTTTCAGGTCACCGGAGACAAGCTCCGGTCATCTTCTCCGGTGACCCCCTTCCCTGAAAAACTCAAACTCACTCCCTAGGTCATTTCTGGAGCTCTAAAGCTCCAGATCACTTCTTCTCACCTCCCTAAACTCATCCCTGCCCTCAAATGGAATTTATTTCTCACCATTAACAAGATTCGAAGCAAAGTTCAAAAATGGCAGAAATTTCAGTCAGATCATACACACTCATTTCTTCATCATTTTCAAAAATACAAAGTTCATTGAACTCAGGGAATCAAACTTAACCATTTAGCAACTTAAAATAAAGCTTCTGGAAAAATGAATTTCAGTGGATACCTGAGTTGAAGCTTTCAATCCAAGAGCTTCTGGACCAGTTCCTTGCTTCCAATCAACTCTACTGACCTCCTTCAAGTGTTTGCAAAGCTTGTTTGAAGTTTACTTTGGCTAGTTTGTGAGATTGTTCAAGTTCTGTTCAGTGAAGGGAGGAAATCGTGTTTTGATTTCAGGGAGTTTCAAGGATGAATGAGGGTAGGGAAATGATCAGGGGAGTATACTGAGTGATCTTATGGAGTTTGTTTTTTGTGTTTGTGTCCTGTGGAGTGAGTTTCGAATGAAAATGCATAAGAGGCATAAACTTGGAACTATGGCTTGGAGAGAGTTTCAGGCTTGGGTGTGTGGTGTGTTGTGATGCATTTGGTCCACTTATCAATCCTGGGTAGGTCAGAAGAGTGGTTGTGCCCTATTGTGATTGGTATGGGTCTTTATGTTAAAAGTCAAGTTTTGTGTAAGAGAGGTATGGGTCAATAGTAGGCCAAGGAAAATGGGGGTGTCCTGTGCAGCAAGGAATGAGGAGGGCCATGGGATCAATTTTGAAGTCAATTAACAAGTGGATTAGGGTTTGTATGATGTTTTGCTACTTTGTTCATTTTTGGCCCTTTTGAAATTTCTTGATCCACAAGTCATGAAAATGAGCAAAACTTTGATGCATTCTGAGTTTTAGGCCTTGGTTTATGTTTGTACAAAGATTAGAAGTCACTTTGAGGTCTCATTTCACCTTGGCAAGTGGTTTTGCAACTTTGCCTCTTTGGTACATAACTTGAAATTATGTGATTTTTCCTAACTTTGACAAGCCATAACTTTTGATCCAAAATGAATTAGAATGAGTTCTTGTACTTTTTGAAAAGGGAATGATCCATTATACAACTTTCATGACCAAAGTTTTCCCATTTGAAGCATTTTTGAATCAAAAAGCAAGGGTTGAAAAAGTTTCCCAAAATGGCAAGTTTCCATTACAAGTCATTTTCCCAAAAAGGCAACTTTGCAAATGGCTTGAAATTCTTCAATTTTGTGAACTTATAATATCTTCTATGATCAAATAAAGATTATACACAATCAAAATGATGAAGAACACCCCTTGGTTGGGTCATTGGGGGCCTCAGATGCCCTGATTTTGCACTGACTTGCTCAAGAAGTCAACCCTTGATCAGATGCCTTCCCCATTGAAATTCTTCATGAAAATTGATATGCATGATCCCTATACCATATAGAGACCAATAGAAACAAGAATGACCAAAAAATTTGGAGTTATGGCCTTTGAAACCAAAACCCTAATTTTAGGTCATCTGTGCAGTTAAACCTGGCTCTGCTTCCATGCCTTTCTCAGTTCTTGTGATTCTTTGACTTCCTTGACCTTGTGAGGATACAATATGATGTTTGAATACACATGGAACCCTTTGAAGTGCTTGATGACCTTTGGAGTGGCTCAAATGGCTCTTGGATTGCTCAGATCACAAACCCTAGATGCAAATGACTTTGAAACAATGCAGTGAAGCAAAAATGTGGTATGAGATGCTATGGTTGAACTTATGCATATGAGGAGATCACAAGCCATGGTGTGAATGGGTGAGGTCAAATTTGGGGTGTTTACAACTGCCCCTATTCAAGCATGAGTTAGCTGTGTATAATGTAAGCAACAGCTTAACAGGCAAACAAGATAACTTGTGGTTGAATACCAAAGACAGTCCAAAATTTGCACTCACAGAATGAAGAAGAAAAGGGATATAGATTGTAAAAGAAAATAAAGTATAATTATAAGGTGTGGGCGACGGAGGACGACCGTCGAGCAGAGGACGACTGCTGGGGACGAAGCAATGACGGGGATGACCGACATGCTGGGGATACAAGAGATTATGATGGGGACGACCATCAAGTAAAGTAACA
Organism: Lathyrus aphaca; assembly: GCA_963966055.1. Classification (NCBI taxonomy): domain Eukaryota; kingdom Viridiplantae; phylum Streptophyta; class Magnoliopsida; order Fabales; family Fabaceae; genus Lathyrus; species Lathyrus aphaca. Next base: position 124,870,573 of record OZ014520.1, on the reverse strand, counting down.
AAGATTCTCTGGGGATAAAAGGTAATAGTGAATGATGGGGACGACCATCAAGTTCAAAGCATAAATGAATTAACTGATGAGGTACGGTCATCAAAGGTGAAGGACGATCACCTAATAGGGGACGGCTGCTCCGCTGGGGGATAAGATGAGGGACGGTCATCTAAGGTGAAGGACAATCACCTAGCAGGGGACGGCTGCTAAAACGTATCACGACATAGGACGAATGCCGGATAAAAAAGGTCGACGATGGGGACGGCCATCGGATAAGCATGATGAAAGACGATCATCAAGAAGTGAAAGACGATCACCTAGCAGGGTACGACTACTCTCAGGGTTTATCATGACATAGGATGAATGCCAGATAACAAGATCAACGACGGGGATGACCATCGGATAAAACGATGAAGGACGATCATCAGGAAGTGAAGGACGATCACCTGGCAGGGGACGGCTGCTCAGTATCACGACATAGGATGAATGCCGGATAGAAAAGGGTTCCAATAATGGAGACTCCGCTGGGGAAAGGATGAGGGACGGTCATCCAAGGTGAAGGACGATCACCTAGCAGGGTACGGCTACCGAAAGGGGTATCATGACATAGGACGAATGCCAGATAGAAAGGAAATAGTTCACTGGGATTTGTAAGCACGGACGAGTGTCTACATCTAAGAAATGAGATGATGATACGGACGAGTATCGGGTAGAAACAAACGCTTGACGCATGTTCTGAGATGATGATACGGACGAGTATCACCTGGTTAACAAAGAACACGGACGAGTGTCGAATCTGAGGATGTATAAGTGGTATATACAAGATACGGACGAGTATCTGTATGAGTGAAACAGGAGTAATGAGTATGAGTGGTGTACAGATGAGTGTTTAACTCGCTGGGGAGGGTATGACACGGACGAGTGTCGGTAAAAGGTATATTATAAACAAGTATATGATTTACAAAGTGTTTTAGGTATCTATGCTGGGGAAGGTGACACGGACGGGCGTCAAGGAATTTGTATAAATATATGTATCTGTGAGTGCAAAGAGGACGCTTTGGCTTTCTTCTGGGGATATGACACGGACGGGTGTCGGGAAGTATCTGTAATGTATAAGTGTCTGTTTGTAAAGAATGCTCGGGCTACTTTACTGGGGAATTATGACACGGACGGGTGCCAAAGGAGTGTGTATCTGTATTTGTGAGTGTAAGGCAAATGCCTTGGATGAAGTTTTCATGCCCCATGTTGTGCTTTGAGTAGATAATGATTTGCCAGCTTGCTGGGATGAAGTTTTCATGCCCCATGTTGTGCTTTGAATACCTGCAATCCTGAAAAGTCAGAGAAACGCACAAGTAATCCCGAGGTATCCTTTACCAGATTCCATCATAAGAGTTTAGGCACTCCTGGGAGTGAGCATATTTCCTGCAAGCACGTATTTTTTAGAAGAGAAGCATCTGCATTTATGCAATCAGTATCTTAAAGACATCGAACATTCTTGCAAATGAAAATAAATGTACAAAACGAAACATGACTGAAAATCTGATTTTATTAAAACGTGTGCCCTGAATCGGCAAGATACAGTCAAAGAAACAAATCCCCTAAAATGAGGAGATTGTTACAAATTGAGAAATAAAAGGTATTGGCAATGTTGATGACGCTTTCAAGGAGCTTCCCTTTGCTATGACTCGTATGACATTTGACGTTCTTCTCGTCTTGCTTTCTGAAGAAGGCTGATTCTGAAAGAAGCTTGATCCTTTTGAAGCTTACCAAGTTGTGAGTGATACAGACGAATTCAGAATGCAGTTGTTCGCTTATTCCCTTATTTTGTATGGATCGCCCTTTCGGGTTTTCAATCCATCAGGATACCATTTTTTTGCCTGAGCTGTCCAATGCGGCCTTTCAACTCAGCGGGTGTACATTTTTTATTTATTTTCCCTTATTTTTGCCCGAGTCTTTTATTCTGTTTTTGACTCGCCGGGATGCCCTATTTTTGCCTGGACTTACATTCTGTTTTTATGTCCAGCGGGTCATTTTCATGCGAAGTATTTTTTAACTGCATCTGAATTCACAGGGGACGGGAAGTCTTCACCATCCATAGTACTGAGCATGAGTGCTCCACCGGAGAAAACATTCTTTACTACGAATGGTCCTTCATATTTCGGAGTCCACTTGCCCCTGTGGTCTGTATGAGGAGGGAGGAGTCTTTTCAGCACAAGATCGCCTACTTGGTATTCTCGGAGCTTGACTTTCTGATCGAAGGCTCTCTTCATTCTTTTTTGATATAATTGCCCATGACAAATTGCATCTAATCTCTTTTCTTCGATCAGACTCAGTTGTTCGTATCGGGACCGGACCCATTCTGCTTCATTCAGCTTGACATCCATCAGTACCCGTAAGGAGGGTAATTCAACTTCAACAGGTAGGACTGCCTCCATACCATACACAAGTTGATACGGCGTTGCCCCAGTGGATGTTCTGATTGACGTACGGTACCCATGCAAGGCAAACGGTAGCATCTCATGCCAGTCCTTATAAGTAACTACCATCTTCTGCACAATCTTCTTGATATTCTTGTTAGCAGCCTCAACAGCGCAGTTCATCTTTGGCTTGTAAGGAGAAGAATTGTGGTGTTGGATCTTGAAGTCCCGGCATAGTTCTGCCATCATTTTATTGTTTAAATTGGAACCATTATCAGTAATGATTCGCTTTGGAACTCCGTATCGACAGATGATATCTCTCTTCAGAAATCGGGCTACCACTTGCCTTGTAACATTTGCATAGGAAGCTGCTTCAACCCACTTGGTAAAATAGTTAATAGCAACCAGGATGAATCTGTGGCCGTTTGAAGCAGTCGGTTCAATCTTGCCAATCATATCAATGCCCCACATGGCAAAGGGCCAGGGTGAAGACATCACATTCAGAGGATTTGGAGGCACATGCACCTTATCCGCATAAATCTGGCATTTATGGCATTTTCTGGCATAGGCACAACAGTCGGCATCCATTGTGATCCAGTAATAACCTGATCTTAGCAACTTCTTTGCCATGGCATGCCCTCCCGCATGGGTACCAAAGGATCCTTCGTGCACCTCGTGCATCAACAAGCCTGCTTTTGTTTTATCAACGCATCTGAGGAGTACCATATCAAAGTTTCTCTTGTACAGGGAACTGTCAGTATTCAGGAAGAAACTACCAGCTAGCCTTCTTAACGTCTTCTTATTATTGGAAGATGCCCGAGGTGGGTATGTTTGATCCTCCAAGAAGCATTTAATGTCATGGAACCAAGGCTTATCATCTTTGACAATGTCTGCTGAGAACACATATGCTGGTCTGTCAGGTCTGGATACTGAGATCCGAGGCACAAAGTTGGCAGCTTGAACTTTGATCATCGATGAAATGGTAGCAAGAGCATCCGCGAACTGATTCTCGTCTCGAGGGATATATTCAAGCTTGACCGTCGTAAATAAAGTCAATAACCTCCTTGTATAATCCCTGTAAGGTATCAGATGATCCTAGTGTGTGTACCATTTGCCGTTGGTTTGATTAACTACCAGAGTTGAATCTCCGAACACAGTCAAAGTTTTGATCCTAAGGTTAATGGCTTCCTCAAGACCCATAATGCAAGCTTCGTATTCAGCTTCGTTGTTAGTGCAGTTGAAAGTAAGTTTTGCCGAGAAAGGAATGTGAACTCCCTTAGATGTAATGAGTACTGCACCAACACCACGACCATTCATATTAACAGCCCCATCAAACATCATAGTCCATTCCTCCTCTAGGTCAGGCCCTTCAGTGTGAACAGGCTCTTCGTGATCTTTTGCTTTTATGAACATGATGTCTTTATCAGGGAAGTCAAATCTCATAGGCTGGTAATCATCAATGGGTTGCTCAGCAAGATAATCAGACAGTACACTGCCCTTGATGGCTTTCTGAGATGTGTACTGGATGTCATATTCAGTGAGAATCGTTTGCCATCTTGCAACCCGTCCGGTAAGTGCTGGCTTCTCAAAAATGTACTTAACTGGGTCCATCTTGGAGATCAATAAGGTAGTGTGGGTCAACTTATACTGTCTCAGTCGGCGAGCAGCCCACGCTAAAGCACAACAAGTTTTCTCGAGCAGTGAATAACGTTGTTCACAGTCGGTAAACTTTTTGCTTAGGTAGTATATTGCATACTCTTTTCGACCAGACTCGTCATGATGGCCCAACACACACCCCATTGACTCTTCTAATACTGTCAAGTACATGATTAGAGGTCTTCCTTCAACTGGAGGCATAAGGATTGGAGGCTCTTGCAAGTACTCCTTGATTTTGTAAAAAGCCTTCTGGCAGTCTTCGTTCCACCTGACCGTTTGTTCCTTCCTCAACAACTTGAATAAAGGTTCACAGGTTGCTGTGAGGTGAGATATGAACCTTGAAATGTAGTTCAATCTACCTAGGAACCCCCGAACTTCTTTTTCTGTCTTCGGTGCAGGCATTTCTTGAATGGCTTTAACTTTATCAGGGTCAACTTCAATCCCTTTCTCACTTACAATAAATCCCAGTAGCTTACCAGACCGTACCCCGAATGTGCACTTGTTGGGGTTTAACTTCAGTTGGTACTTCCTCAGACGCTTGAATAACTTCAACAGATTTACCAGGTGGTCTTCTTCTGTGAGGGACTTGGCAATCATGTCATCCACATAACATTCAATTTCTTTATGGATCATGTCATGGAATAATGTTACCATAGCCCGTTGATAAGTGGCACCCGCATTCTTTAGTCCGAATGGCATCACCTTGTAACAGAATGTGCCCCAGGGTGTGATGAAAGTTGTATTCTCCATGTCTTCAGGTGACATCTTGATCTGATTGTATCCTGAAAATCCGTCCAAGAAGGAGAATACCGAGAACTGAGCCGTATTATCAACCAATACATCAATGTGAGGTAAAGGGAAATCATCTTTCGGGCTGGCTCTGTTCAGATCCCGGTAATCTACACACATCCTCACCTTGCCGTCTTTCTTAGGTACCGATACAATGTTGGCAACCCACGGCGGATAGCTAGTCACAACAAGGAACCCGGCGTCCCACTGCTTTTGTACCTCTTCTTTAATCTTCATTGCCATATCTGGGCGAGTACGGCGCAGCTTCTGCTTTACTGGCGGGCAGTCTTCTTTTAAAGGCAGCTTGTGCATGACAATATCGGTGTCCAACCCTGGCATATCCTGATAAGACCAAGCAAACACATCCACATACTCCCGAAGCATATCAATCAGTTGCTCTTTTACCGAATCTTGTAGGCAGGCCCCAATCTTAACCTCTTTCACGTCTTCTTCCGTACCAAGATTAACCGTTTCGACCTCCTCCTGATTAGGAGTAATAACCTTCTCTTCTTGCCTTAACAACCTGGCTAGCTCTTCAGGAAGCTCATAATCTTCTTCAACCCCTTCATCAGCTTGATTGATTGGATTGTCAAAGTCATACAGAGTCATAGCTGTGTTGTTGTCGGTGCAGTCTGAAAGGCACTCTCTGCAAGGGTTTAGATTGTTTATTTTAGTGATCAATTTTAATCTTGTTTAGAAAAAAGGTGAAACAAAGTTATCATTTTGGAAAACATTGCCATTTTATTTTTTTACAAAAAGAAAAATGAAAAACAGTGAGCGGAAAAGAAAAAGACTCATTTGCAAAAGATGTCCGATATTCATTGATTGATCTGTTTGCACAAAATTACAAGATGGCCCGATTACAAAATGAGGCTTGACATCTTGGGCAAGATGCAAGACTTGATGCATGCTTAAAAATACAGGAAATAATAATTACTCTGCAGGAGTAACCCTTATAATTTCCTGGGAAGACCAGTTTGAGATACGGCTCCCCGGGATCCTTGGACGTATCCAGCTCTCCAGGTTGCGCTCATCTTCTGACTCATCTTCCAAGTTGTTCACTGCATCCGGGGTGAGAATTCCCCCGCTGAAAAAACTGGGCTCCTTGGCAGCCTCTGATTGATCTTGTTGAGTTGGTCTGTAACCCAACCCAAATCTGTCCTCCTTCTTCTTCACGGGTAGCAGTTTGCCTCAGCCTTGGGTAGTACCCTCTTCAACAACCTTCCTGGCTTGCTGATAAGATGTCATGGAGGTTCCCAGTATAGCAGATGCTTCATTAATATTCAGGGCCTCAAATCCCTGGCTCATGGTTTCATGGATTTCTCCATCCATTTCAATGTACTTGTACGTAGCCAGATGGCTAACAAAGATGTCTTCTTCCCCACAGATGGTGATGATTTGGCCTTCCCACTCGAATTTCAGCTTCTGGTGAAGGGTAGACGTAACAGCGCCAGCGGCATGGATCCAAGGTCTACCCAACAAACAGCTGTAGGCCGGCTGAATGTCCATCACATAGAAGGTAATCTTAAAAGTCTGCGGGCCAATCATCACAGGCAGATCAATCTCCCCTAGCACTGATCGTTTAGAGCCATCGAATGCTCTCACCACTAAATTACTTGGACGCAATGCCAAGCCATCATACTCCAGCTTCACTAAGGCTTTCTTTGGCAGAACATTGAGTGAAGACCCAGTGTCCACCAGTACATGAGATAGAACAGCACCCTTGCATTCTAGAGTGATGTGTAAAGCCTTGTTGTGGTTACGCCCCTCAGTTGTTAAGTCAGCATTGGTAAAGCCCAGTCCATGACTGGTATTGACATTTGCCACCACAGTTTCCAGCTGATTAACAGTGATCTCCTCTGGCACGTATGCTGCGTGCAAGACTTTCAGTAATGCATTCCTGTGAGCTTCAGAACACATCAACAAGGATAATATGGAGATTTTTGAGGGAGTTTGGTGAAGCTGATCCACCACCTTGTAATCACTTCTCTTTATGATTCTCATGAACTCATCTACATCTTGCTCAAAAGATGTCTTCTGAGTTTCTTTGATAATTGGTTCTTCAGGTACCACACTCTTCCCCTTTGCTTTTGTAGCAGCTTCTGCTTCGGCATTAGGTCTTTGCAATTGTGAGGCAAAAAGGCGTCCGCTTCTGGTGAAGCCTCCGCCTCCCCCAACATTATCAATCTGTGGAGAAGAGGTTGAAGAATCCAAAGTGATTTTCTCCCCGTTGCAGTAGAGGTCAGATCCATAATGCCAAGGTATGGCATTACTGCTTTCATATGGAACTGGTCCAGGCACCGTGATGGTAACCGGACTGACTGCTGTAGAGGAGGGTATTGAAATGGTGTGCGGATCGTAGTAGATGGTGACCGGTGACCTGGCAGGAGGTGCCACTGTTTGTTGCTGAAAGTTGTTGTTTGGAGGAACATCTGATGGATCATAGTAAATGGTGACTGCTGAGATATCTTCATTAATTTCTGTTGGCGTTGTAGATGATTATGCTGAATAAATGGGTGCTGATGTTGTAGAAGAAATGGTTGTTGACATCTGGTTTGCTGAAGTGATGGATGGAGCCATTGTTGATGATATTGATGAATTGGTCGGAATGATTGTTGTTGCAGTTGTAGAAGAGTCAGGAATTGTTGTCAAAGGGATTGCTGGGTTTGTAGGTGCCGTTGTTGAGATCTGAAGGATACCGTCCTTGATAAGACTATCTATGCCGCTTCTCAAGTTATCACACCCGTTGACTGCAATGTTGCAATACCCACAACCGAGCTCACACCCAGGGAATATCTGGCACTCTAGAAGCTGAGCTTTTATTTTGACCAGAGGTGTTCGAATTTGTCCAACACTGGTTATCAAGAAAGATGGCTTGTCTTCCTCAATGGCATTAATTCTTGGCCCTTCATGATTGGGCATGGGATTCCTGTTGACATTTGGAGGGGGTGCAAAATTAAGGGCTTTGGAATCCACCAGATCATGTACTTTCATTTGTAAAGCCCTGCATTTCTCAGTGTTGTGGCCAGGTGCATTGGAGTGGAAAGCACATCTGGCGTTGATATCATAATTTCTTGGAAGATTGGAGGGATCTGGTGGTGCCAATGTCCTTAGCTCAACCAAGTTAAGTTTCAGGAGTTGTGGCAATAAAGCGGCATAAGGCATAGGGATAGGGTCAATCACCCTATTTGCCTGTGATGGTCTTTGCTGAAAGGGTCTTTGCTGTTGATTGTTGTTGTTGTTGTTGTAGGCTCTCTGTGGCGGATACTGAACTTGCTGTTGATAGTGTGGTTGTTGTTGTGGTTGGTATGTTGGTTGTTGAGGAATCGGAGCTGGAATAGTGACAGCTGCTACTGATCTGTGGACATGCTGAGGTCTGCCCCTGTTGGCATAAATGGCATTTGTCTCACCGGTTCTTCTAGGTCCCACAAAAGGCTTCCTGGGATTACTTGACGAACTTGCACCGTTATCAGAAATCTTACCCATCTTCAGAAGGCTTTCAATTCTTTCTCCAGCTATGACTACGTCAGCGAAGCTGGTGGAAGAAAAGGCAGCTAGCCTATCAATATATGTTCCTTGCAGAGTGTTCATAAACATGTCGGCCATTTCTCTTTTCGACATGGGTGGCTGGACAACAGCAACAAGCTGTCTCCACCTCTGGGCATATTCCCTGAAGCTTTCTCTGGAGGATTGAGACATTCCTATCAGAAGGGTTCTGTTAGGAGCCATGTCCAGATTGTATTGGTATTGTCTGATGAAAGCCTCAGCTAGGTCCTTCCAGCACCTGATAGTGGCTCTGGTCAAGTGAGAGTACCACTCCCTTGAAGCCCCAGTCAAACTGTCTTCAAAGTAAAACATCCACAGTTTCTCATCCATAATATATGCCTTAAGTCTTCCCAGAAAGGACTGCAAGTGAGTTCGTGGACAGGAAGTTCCATTGTACTTCTCGAAGCATGGGGGTTTAAACTTGTGGGGAATTCTTACCCCGTCCACTAACCCCATATCCATGACATCAAAACCTAGGGAATTTTGAGACTCTAGGGATCTCAACTTCTCAGCAATTTCATCAAACCTCCTATCATAAACTTCATCCCCAGCTCCCATCACAGTAAACTGCTCCTCTTGGGGGTCTTCTTGTAAGATCCTTCCTCCGATAGTATTTCCTTGCACATTACCCGGGATGTTGACTTCCGGATGTAGATGAGGCCCATATACTGGTGGATTAACATGAGGATGACCCCTTTCATTGTTACTTGTTCCTCCAGTTCCCAGAGGAGGTTCTTCCAGGGTTTGTCTTTCTACCAATGCCCTCAACCTTTCTTGACTTTGGGCCAAGCCATTCATTACTTCCATGAATTGGGTCATTTGGTTTCTCATCTCCAGCCTTTCATTAGCCATCTGAGTTCTGACCTCTGTCAAATCTTGCTGTACTTGATCCATTTGGATACCAGGAAGATTGTTGCGAGTAGGGTACCGGTGCGGACGGTTGAGAGGGAACACCCGGCGGCGAGCAATAATTCCTGAGTCACAACAGAGTTAGAAACAAAATAAAGTAAAGACAAACCTACAAAACAAAACAACAGTCAGTATGCAATGCAGTATGCTTATTTATTTTCCAAGGTATCCGGCTTGGCTCTTGGCTTTGACCTTTCCAGACCCTGAGGAAGATATTTTGATGTTGCTTGAGAGAAAGAGAAATCAATAAAACAAACTACAAATACATTACAACTGGTGGATCATACATAGTTTGTTTTTACAACATATGCCCCTGAGGGGTCAAAATACAACATAAAAGAAAGGTACATCAAATGGAAATAACAACAAGCAAAGTAGTCAAACATCTAAGCCAAACTCGTCCTTCTTAACCTCCTTCAAAAGTGCTTCAGTTACAGGACCATCCGGATGCTCTGTGATGTTCCTGATAAGAAGGTTTCTGGTGGCAATAGCAGTGGTTAGCTTCTTGTGTCTGTCCTGGTCCTTTGACCTCTTCACACCAGCCCTAAGCTTCAATTCTGAAATCTCCTTCTGGGCTGCCAGCAAAGCTTCCTGTTGCTTCTTTTCATTGGCCTCCAACTGCTCAATCCTGGCTTGAGTTCTCTTATCTTCTTGAGTGCGAGCCTCAGTGATCCTGACCCACCTAGCTTGACTTTACTCTAGATAGAGATCAGTCCTAGCCTTCTGAAACTGGGCCTCTTTACAGACATTCTTCAATATTTGCTCTCCAACTCTTGACTTCTTGATGTAGTCTTCTGCTTTCTCAATCTTGGCCAGATGTTCTACCTTAAGCTTCTCCAACCTCTCAATGTCTAAACGACCATCACTCCTTTCCCAGAGGGTCTTCTTCAGAGCTTGAGACAGGTTCTCATTCCTTTCCTTTAGCTTCTCAAATTCTTCCAGGCTGACAGTGGCTGGAGGTGGTACTGTGGATGGTCCAGGTGCATCCTCAATGGTGAAGGGCATCCCAGAAATCTGAGCCCTAGCATGAGACCATTCATAATACTGAGCTGAAGCCACATTATTACACCTTCCAAGAATGGCCATCCCTTTGGTCTGGATGTTGTCCCAAGCCCAAGATGCTTTCCTGACAACAGCTAGATTAGGTTTTATCTCACAATACAGGGTTTCAGCTAAATCTTGTGCTCTAGGAGGGTGCACCAAAGCATAGCCCAGTTGTCTCTTAAACAGCAAAGGATTGTAGTTGATACAACCCTTCACTCCCACTAGAGGTACATTGGGGTACTGCCCACAGCTAGTGATTATGTCTCTGCCTTTGGTGCTCTGGGTGTGTAACACGGTGGGAGAACTGACTTTTAGTTATGTTGCGGATAGCAAGAGTCGCCACCGACTTTTATTTTATCCATAAGGAAAGGTTATAAAAGAACAGGAAAGACCTTAGAGAATATTTTGGGTACGGGGGGTAGGTTATGAAAAGGGAAGGTATTAGCATCCTTTTCATCCATGGTTATCCATGGGCTCTTAGGTACTTAAGCTCACTTTAAATTGTTTTTGAAAAGTGTAGTGTGTGAATAGAAAATTTTCAGAATAGTTAATAAATAATCCATGTACGGATGTGTAAAAACTTGTTTGAAAATTTGTTTGAAATTGTGATGAGTTTGAAATATTTTTGAAGTGAGTAAGTACATAAGAGGAACCTACCCTAATGTTTAAGGTCTTTCTTATTCTTTATCCTTTCCTTGGTAAGACTATCCCTACTATTGAGGAGTAGGTAGTCCTTACTTTGGATGTAAAGGGACATGTGAGGGACAATTTGATTTTGAAGGCCATTGTGGGGTGTAATAAGCACATATGAGGGACTATCATCATTTATTTCGAAGGGACTCGATTCGTATAGGCAACCATGAGGGATTTGATGATTTATCTTTTGAAGGGACTTGCTTTATACACCCCACTTGACCATTATTCGTAGGCAACTGGAGGGATATCCTTAGGAAGTGAGACGGCGATTAAAATCGACTTACGTGTGTGACGTGTTTAATTTAATTATCTTATATTAACATGATCTAAATTCATTTTAAATAACATACATATTAGCACTCCCTAATTACTAACCATAGCAAAAATAATTAAAATAATTACAAAATTACATCCAATGAGCAATTACAAAATAATTATAATAAGCAAAATAAATAGCAAAATAGATAATAAATAAATAAGCAATAAATATTAAAAATAAATGATAAAGGGGTTAGTGATAATAAAATAAATAATAATAATTAAGAATATTAAACAAGGTTAGAAACATAAAAATGTAATAATAAATAATAGTATGGTTAGTAGCAATAATAATAAATAAAATCAAAACATTATAAGAAATTTACAACTTTTAGTATAAACAATTATATTAAAAAAAAAAACATGAACAAACAATTATTTTAGTTCACAAATTATTAAGTTATTTTTAAATATATTATAACAACAAAACTTAATTATTATAAATTTAATTATTTCTAAACAAAAATTATAAAAAAAGTATTTACTTAATATATAAAGAGAAAAATAAATTATAAGTATATTTACAAAATTTTAATTTCAAATAATATGAAATATATTTATATTTTAGATGAGAGAAATAATTCATAATTATATTACATGAATCATACTAAATAAATATACATTATAATTACATTAGAAAATAAAATTACTTAGAAAAAAATAGAATTAGATTTTTATTTTCAAAAAATATTTTTAGAGTTTTAGAAAATTAGAGTTTCATTAGAAAAATAATTTTTAGGGTTTATAATATACAAAATAATTTTAACTAATATATACATATATAATTTTTTTTTTGAATTTTATAAGCACATACATTTATATTTTATAGTTTAAAGAATATTCTAATATAATATGGCAAATATAATAATAAAAGAAAATAATAAATATCAAAAAAATTGGACCTGGGATTTGAACCCAGGTCCCTAACCTGGAAACTTGAGAAGTCTACCAACTGAACCACACGCTGGCAATGCAACAAGGATGAGCATCCATTGAGTTTGTTCTTTAAACCTGGAAATTCATAAAAAATAATAAAACAACAAAAGGCCTGGGTATAGAATCGAACCCAGGACCTATTAGGCAAAGAGACGCGCATATGACCAATCCTGCTGGGTGAGCTATCCTGATAATACATGCGCTACTAATCATTATATTTTAAGTCCATTGCATAAATGAATTTTACACAAAAAAAATTGCTGGAGCCTGGTTTCAATCCCATGACCTTTTGCTCCACACGCGCATGTGCCCACCAACTGAGCTGTGTTGCCTCTGTGAAATAAATAATAAACAAAATCATAAAATATTAAAACGAATATTCAAATTATACCAGCGCGCCAAAACTCCTTCTTCCTCCTCTGGACCTACGAAAATACCTGCGAAAATATTTACAAACTTTCCTGCGAAATAACATTTGCAGGTAGACCTAGGTTTTCATATACAGCATGAATCGGTACGATTGATCCAAATTAATTATACCATTTGATTACCCATGGTCCAGAGAGTTCAAATATAGTCTCCAAAAACATTTATATTACTTGCATCGTGAAGCCCTAATTTAGGACCAGAAACCCTAACAATGGTGTTTGAGGCTCTATGCACTAAAACTTCGATTCACCTGTCCAGAAACAGTCCTCATATAATGGCAAACAAGATTAAATGCATAAAAACAGTTTATAATGTACAAATAATTGAAATCGAAAAAATAAAAATCAAGCTTAATGTTCATTCGGGTTATGGCATATGATGAAGCTTTTGATGCTGTTGACAATGCAAATACATTCAGTGATGGTTCATAAGTGATTTTCAACCTTCAAAATGCTTTGATAGAGCCCTTATGCAATAATCCGAATTGAAGCTTTTTTGGTGAATTTTGAAAATTTGAAGCTTTGCTCTTGAGGCTGGAATCCGTCAATGAGGACTAGGGTTATGCTTAGTATATATGTGTGATTGATTTAGGTCAGAAACATGGGTGGGTTATATGAAAATTTGATCCAAAAAATATTCAAAAAGATCATAGTGTAAATTTCAAATATTTGATCATGAGTGCTTGCTATTTTGGGATAATTCACATGATTTCATTCCTCTTTGACTCCAATCACCCTTTAAGACTTTCTAGATTCAATCACAAAAATATATCTTCATGTTTAATATTTTATTTTAATTTAAAATGATTTTAAATGTAATAAATCATAATAAATTAATTAAATAAAATAAAAAATATGAAAATATCATGGAAATTTCGTGCATGTTATTATTGTATGGGTTGGGTCATGACTTGGGCAGCCCATTTGGAAAGAAATACTTTTAAGCCTCCATTTTCAACATAAACCATCACAAAATTTCCCAACTTTGCAAAGGCACATCTCCCTCAATTTTAAAGGTATGAGGGTGTTCTTGGACTTTTTGGAAAGCTTGAAGAGTCCTCTAAACAACCCCATTGGTTTCATGTTCATATCATTTACCAATCTCAAGTTATGCCCTTTTGAAGTTGTTGACTTTTTGTTGACTTTTGAAATGACCTATAATGTCTTAGATCACATCTTTCAAATGAAGCATTTTTGGGCTTAACTTTCAACATCAAAGTTGTAGATAATTCAATTTCCTTTAAAATGAGCTTTGGATGGAGACTTGGTGATGAAGTATGTGAAAGTTATGCCTGGTCAAAGTTCAGTTGACTTTTACTGAGGAAACCCTAATTTAGAAACTCCTGATTATTGATGATCTGGAATCTCCTTGATGGATCATGATCAACCCTTGATCAAATGATGAATTTTACTTCATATACTTGATGTTGGCAAAAAATCATGAAGTTTGACTTTGGTTTGACCACAGTTGACCTCAGTTGACCTCAGTTTGACTTTTTAACTGCATTGACTGATTTTGACTTATCTGATCATCTGACTGAGCAAACTTTTGAGAAAAGTCTTGAAACTTGTCATGGAGGTTCTTATACACATATAAGATGTTATGAAACTCACTTGAGGCATTGGAAGTCTATTTAGCCTGATTAAAGTCAAAACCCTAGTTTTGGATGCACTGCTTAGGAGGTGCATTGTCTGAGGGAATTGTCAACTTCTTTGACCAATTGTGAACTTTGTGAACCTTGTGAATCTTCATAAACTGTCTTGTGAACCTCATGGGAGGTATTGTGAAGCTTGTGAACCTTGTGAACCTCATGAAGTGGCTTTGTAGACCTCATGACCCTCAGGAAAGCTTTGTAATCTTTGTGAAACTTGTGAACCTTGTGAACCTTCATGAAAGGTTATGCAAGTGTTGGAGAACTTGTGAACCTTGTGAACCTTCATGAAGTGACTTGTAGACTTTATGAACCTCATGAAAGGTTATGCAAGTGTTGGAGAACTTGTGAACCTTGTGAACCTTCTTAGAACACAAAGTCTTGTATTGTGAGGGCAAATTTTGGGGTGCAACAGCTGCCCCTGTTCAATTTTCTGAAACCTGAGAGGTTAGATTGGTATATTTGCCAGTCGTGACCTGGAAGGTTGAAGGGGATTGAACACAAAAGCCCAAAAATTTGCACTCACCAGTGCATAGAGTGATATTGATTGTTGGTTGAATATGATTGAGTGGGCTTAAAGATGCCACTAAAGGAAAGTTTTTCAGTAGTATAATGAGAGCTGTCAGGGATCTTGAACAGTCCTGGAGTAATACTGATGTAATATCATGTCTTCATGAGGATAGAGTAATCAATAATGATAACCCTAAAGCAGTCTTGAAGTAATAATATGATTTCAGGAGAATAGAGCAATCAATAATGATGACTCTAAAGCAGTCTTGGAGTAATGATTTCAGGAGGATAGAGCAATCAATAATGATAACCCTAAAGCAGTCTTGAAATAATAATGTGATATGTCTTCAGGAGGATAGAGCAATCAATAGCTCTAAAGCAGTCTTGAAGTAGTAATATGACCTCAGGAGGATAGAGCAATCAATAGCTCTAAAGCAGTCTTGAAGTAGTAATATGACCTCAGGAGGATAGAGCAATCAATAGCTCTAAAGCAGTCTTGAAGTAGTAATATGACCTCAGGAGGATAGAGCAATCAATAGCTCTAAAGCAGTCTTGAAGTAATGGCTTCAGGAGGATAGAGCAATCAATAATGATAACTCTAAAGCAGTCTTGAAGTAATGTCTTCAGGAGGATAGAGCAATCAATAATGATAACTCTAAAGCAGTCTTGAAGTAATGTCTTCAGGAGGATAGAGCAATCAATAGTGATAACTCTAAAGCAGTCTTGAAGTAATGGCTTCAGGAGGATAGAGCAATCAATAATGATAACTCTAAAGCAGTCTTGAAATAATAATGTGATATGTCTTCAGGAGGATAGAGCAATCAATAGCTCTAAAGCAGTCTTGAAGTAGTAATATGACCTCAGGAGGATAGAGCAATCAATAGCTCTAAAGCAGTCTTGAAGTAGTAATATGACCTCAGGAGGATAGAGCAATCAATAGCTCTAAAGCAGTCTTGAAGTAGTAATATGACCTCAGGAGGATAGAGCAATCAATAGCTCTAAAGCAGTCTTGAAGTAATGGCTTCAGGAGGATAGAGTAATCAATAATGATAACTCTAAAGCAGTCTTGAAGTAATGGCTTCAGGAGGATAGAGCAATCAATAATGATAACTCTAAAGCAGTCTTGAAGTAATGTCTTCAGGAGGATAGAGCAATCAATAATGATAACTCTAAAGCAGTCTTGAAGTAATGGCTTCAGGAGGATAGAGCAATCAATAATGATAACTCTAAAGCAGTCTTGAAGTAATGATTTCAGGAGGATAGAGCCATCAATAATGACAACTCCAAAGCAGTCTTGAAATCATGAGAAGTTATCAGGAGGATAAAGTAACCCTGAGGTGACGATAAAGCAGTCCCGAAGTAATAAGAAGCTTATCAGGAGGATAAAGCAACCCTGAGGTTACAATAAAGCAGTCCCAAAGTTCATAAGCTTGTTTGTTGGATAATTAACCTGAAACAATGTAGCTTTTGTATAATAATGTTAGTTTATGCATTGTGTATGCATGTATGATATGATGCACTTAAGTAAATGTGTTATGTACTTATGGATATGTATGTTATGGTATGATGTAAATGATGTATGTATGATATGATACTGCCGGAAGCGTCTGGATATCTTCGTATAATAACTGCTGGTCAGGGAAAATAAATCCCGATTCGTTGCTGAAGAATATATAACCCCCCGTCTGCTGGGGATAACAGGGTATAGATAACCTCCCGTATGCTGGGGATAACAAGATATAGATAACCTCCCGTATGCTGGGGATGGTAAGGTATATATAACCTTCGTCTTCGTTTGATAGTAGGATAAGTATAACATCCCGTCTTCGTTCGTCGTACCCTTATTGGAAAGTAATTTCCCGAATATCCGTATGAGGATAAAAGAGATGGATATAAATTCCAGGGGAGATGAGACCTTATGAAGATGGATTTGCCCAACTGAGGGTTTGTAACTGTCTTGTAAAGATGAACCGGCGAAACTTCGTTGAAATCCTTCCCTCGTTCGTCCTTGGTAAATACTATTACTGCATTTTCATGCATTTCTGGTTAACATTAATCATATTCAAAAGCATACATACATTCAAACACAACCAATGGACGTTTCGCTTATGTAAAATAGGGTAAAAGTAAATCTGGATTCAGAGGGAAAAGTAAAGCTGAACTTGAAAACAGAATCGTCTCAACTTCGAGATTGGATTTAGAGCTCCTGAAATCCATAACTTTCCTGAATACCTTCCCAGAAATCTTCATAACTGGATCTGAAGACATGATACTGACACCATCTGATACTACTGGTGTAGACTATTAATTTCCACCATGGCTTCTGCTGAGAATCCCAAATCAAGGTAGAGGACTGTGTCTTCAAGTTGTAATGGACCATGTGCTCTCCGGATACTATATTTGAAAAGAAAGTATTGCCCCTTGGTTGAGGATGAATTGTCCCATAATGGAAGTATCTGTAATGAGTCATCTCAAAAGAAACAAGTAGAATGCCCCATAAGCATATGCCCCTGGCAATTAAGCACTATTGGATCTGGAACTGATTGCCCTGAATGATCTGAACAGTAACTTAGAATGCCCCCTTGATTAGGAAACAACGACCATGCCCCTGTCATTATGAATTCTGTAATGTTACCCTTGGCACTTCAAAGATATGAGAATAACTGCCCCTGGTCATTAAGTACTGTTGGATCTGGAACTGATTGCCCTGAATGATCTGAACAGTAACTTGGAATGCCCATGGATTGGGAAACAGTGGCTATGCCCCTTTATATACATGGACTTTGATCCAGGAAGCAACTTCTCTTATCGGAAGGACTTTAGTTCATTTGAACATTCATCCTGTAAGCTTCTCCATTTGTCAGACATTCAGGTATATGCAAACAATATATATTCAAAAATGCAATGCTTATGTCTGTTTTGAAAACAATTTTTTTTTTTGAAAAACTGTTTATTTTTTTTTTATTTTTTTATTTCTTGAAAACTGCGATATTAACTCAAATTTTATGACAAGCCCTAAAGGAGTCAGGATACCTTTTGTAGCAGTACGCTTTCGAACTAACCATGCTTCAGTTAGGACTTTTAAAGGGTTATAACGTGGCCTGGTTCATGGTTTAAGAAACAAAGGATAAAGGCTCAAATTTTATTTGTACCCAACCCAATCTCCATGATGTTCTTCAGCCCTATACTCAGTTAACTTATGCATTGAGATTTCACAGAAGTGTGGTATTGTAACATTGATATTTTGTGATGGTTTGGCAACCACAAGTTTATTTGAACTTTCAGTCATCTTTCTTTGTTGAGGGTTCATAGTGACCTCTTTTTTTTTTATTATCCCTTCTTTTTGCCTGAACTGCTTATTTCAAGGTTACAGTCAGGGGGATGTCTTAATGTTTTACTAAGTCTCCTTCATAGGTTTTGACTTAGCAAGCTTTTTTTTTTTTTTTTTTTTTTTAGAAATTGACTGTCAGGATTAATGATTACAGAGAACCATCATTAGTTGTGTACAACACAGATATTTGGCATATTTGAGTTAACCGAGTAACTACCCTGCCCCAGGTTATGAATAAGGGTTTTAATTTGTGCGAGAATAAAAACTCCTACTTCATAGGCTCAAAAAGGGTTGACTAGGGATTAACTTCCTTATATCTCCACTGTTTAGGAATTGAAACAATGCCTGTACATCGTCAGCATAGTCTGTTCAAAAGCATACTGCCTAATATTATGGTATTGTTTTCGTCATCCTCCCTCTACAGGCTTATAGCTTTATCAGGAGTTAAATATCACAAGATAGAAATAAGAATCATAATTCAAAGCATAGTGGAACGAATGGATTAGTTCAAGACAAACATACGCAATGCATTAATGAAGACAAAAGTTTAACATAATAATAAGTGTTCAAACAAATAAAAGAAATTACAAATGAAAATTCAAATGTTGTCCCATCCAGTTGGCTGAATGTCCTCAATTGCAATCTGTGAACTTTGAGGAGCAGTATACTTCACCATGAAATCAAATTTTCCACTTGGATGCCCCAAGGTGCCCCATATCTCAACAGGCATAGGTATTTTTCCTTTCTTGTTACTTTGGGCAACTCGTCTTGCAGCTTCGGTGTTTGATGGACGATAGTAGAACTCAACTTGACCTTCTGGAGTAACCTCTAGGATTCCTTCATCAATCAGGTCTTGAATCTTTTCCTTCAATGCCCAACAGTTATTTGTATCATGTCCAGGACTGTTGGAGTGGTACTCACACCTTGCCCTGGGATTATAGCGAGGAGAGGAAGTTTTAGGATTTTGAGGAGACTTTTCCAAGGAAACCAACTTCATCTCCAACAGACATTGCAAAACTTGTGACATTGGAGTGCTGAACTTGATAAACTGCCTTCTACCTTTCTGGTGTTAAGGTGGATTAACCTTATCAGATCTTTCTTCTTTAATGGAAGAACAATCAATGGCAACCTGTCTCTTATCCTCTTTTATCCTCATCCTCCTTTCAACCCAATCAGCTTGTTTTAACGGAGGTTGACTGACAATTAGATCCCTGACTCTATCACCTTGAAGTTTGTGGACAAAGGTTCTTAGCTCTTTTTGCCCCTGAGCTAAACTTTGAATAAGAGCCCCCTGGCCATTCATCTGGATCCTCATTCCTGTCATCTCAGCTTGTAGTTGTTTCAGCTGATCATCCTTGTTGTCCTCAGGATTCTTCTTCTTAGCCAGCAGTGTCTTCAATTCCTCCTGCCCCTTGGATAGGTTCAGGATCAGCTCTTGGAACTGTGCATTCTGTGCCTGAAGATCCTTAACTGATTGTTCAAGAGCCATTGCTGAAATAAACAGCGAGAAGATGAGAAACCTGTGCACAATTATAAACCTGTGATGCAATGAAATGATATGGGAATGCATATGCAATGTTTTCAAGGACCGCAGGATTTAAATTTGCTTAAACAAACAAGAAAGTAACTTTTCATTAGTAATAGCTTGTCTTGCCTTTTAGGCTTACAAAAATGGAAATGAAATAAGTACAAAAGATGGGGTTTTAAGTCTCCCATGGACGTTTCCTCTTTGTGTTGAGGTATGAGTTGAGATTCCGTTCCTCGTGAAGTTGCTTTGTTAGCTCTAGGACTCCTGCTTGGCTTGCTTTGTAATGAGCCTCGAAAGTATCCCTTTGCTCCTTCAGTTGGATCCATGATCTTTGCAAGTCTTCCATATTAGTAGGCATGTCTGGGTGAAGGATGGTATATGCTGTGTCTCCTTCAGCAACAGGTTCCATGGTAACTGGTAGGACGGCAGGATATGGCATCATGAGTGTCTGAGCACGAGATCGTACCCATCTGAGATAAGCCTCCATAGGAATAGTATACTTAGGCTCCAGTGTCTTGCTGTCAACCCTGTTTACTTTTCCCCAAGCTCGTATAAATCTCTGACGGTAACCCTGAAGATCGTTGTCGTAATCAAACACAATGCCCTGAATCAACATGTCATGTGGACCATCACTTCGGGCGTAACCAAACTGTCGTAAAGCTAGAGAGGGGTTGTAGGTGATGCCTCCTCTTATGCCTAGAAGTGGCACATTAGGAAACTCCCCACAACGGTCAATGATAGTAACGTTCTCCATAGATCTGGAGCACCAATGGATATCTGAGTGAGAAAGTGACATGATCCTCTTGGACCATCTGAACCCTTGCTCATTCTTCATTACTGATCGAGGAAGGTGAGAAATAAACCACCTAGAAAGTAAAGGTATGCAGCACATCAAAGTTCCTCTTGCCCTTGTAGTACGGGTATGAAGAGAATGTAGGATATCTCCAAGCAATGTAGGTACTGGATTGTGACTCAGGAATATGTTGATGGCATGAACGTCTATGAACTGATCTGGATTGGGGAACAATACTAAGCCATAAATCATCAAGGCTAAGATCTCCTCAAAAGCATCATAGCTCATGGCCTTCGAGAACATTTGAGCCTTATCCATTAGCACCTTGGCAAGAACACCCTTGACTCCACTTCTCGTCTCTAGAACAATGTCAGACTTCTTCAGATGTAGAGCTGCAGTAATAACCTCTGGTTTAAGCTCCTTTTCCAGACCTGTGAAGGGTCTTTGATCAAGAACAGGGATACCCAGAAGTTTAGAGAATTCCTCCATGGTTGGAACCAACTGATAGTCAGGGAATGTAAAGCAATGGTGCTTAGGGTCAAAGAACAGGACACTCATCATGTCTTCATTGAACCCTGAAGTGACTAGATCTAATAGGTGACCATGTCTCTTGTTGAACCGGGAGTGATCAGACATCTGAGAGACCAACTCTTTAAGCTTGGGAGGTATCCCCACAAAGTTGATCCTGATGGTGTTTCTACGAGCAGAAGCCATGACCTGCAACAAAGAACAAAGATAAATCCTTTGGTCCTTGAAATGGTTAGGGAAAATGGTATGCTCATGATGCATGATGATGTCATGATGTTATGTTCAATCACAAACATGTGGCACACACAAACAAGTCACACCATAGTCCTAGGTTTAAAGGCCTGCATGAGGTTTAAGGTAAGTACCCTCCCCTGAAGTTAGATGGTTCATCCTGTCCTACAAAAGTAACCGGGTTCTAAGGGATCTCAATATCATTGATCCTTCACAAGGGTGGTTGATCAGAAGGCAACTTACTTGCCAACCAAAACCCTCCAAGTTTAAGATCTCAATGAGCGTAGCATCGAGTGTCAACCAACTTCAGTCTGCACCAAAGCCGGTTACCTCACTACTTTCTAAAGGCCAAGATGAGTTAACTAGGGTTCTAAAAGTTAGTTAGTGCATTGACAACATATGGCAGCCTCAATATTATCCTCAACTTGACTTAAGGAATATAAGCACCAACCAAGAAGTCGCACTAACTATGGCCACCAGATCAACCGTATCGATATACGTCGTACAGTTTCCTTGGTCTATTGCCATTTACCTAAGGTACACTAGATCCGGGTTAGGACCTTTCACACATAAGAGCACCCCAACAAGTAATATAAAGCAAACAAGGCAAACAATTTAAAGTGATCTTAATTCCTAAGGGTACCCCTCTTAAATAGATCCCCAGCAGAGTCGCCAGTTCTGTAACACGGTGGGAGAACTGACTTTTAGTTATGTTGCGGATAGCAAGAGTCGCCACCGACTTTTATTTTATCCATAAGGAAAGGTTATAAAAGAACAGGAAAGACCTTAGAGAATATTTTGGGTACGGGGGGTAGGTTATGAAAAGGGAAGGTATTAGCATCCTTTTCATCCATGGTTATCCATGGGCTCTTAGGTACTTAAGCTCACTTTAAATTGTTTTTGAAAAGTGTAGTGTGTGAATAGAAAATTTTCAGAATAGTTAATAAATAATCCATGTACGGATGTGTAAAAACTTGTTTGAAAATTTGTTTGAAATTGTGATGAGTTTGAAATATTTTTGAAGTG
Source organism: Lathyrus aphaca (assembly GCA_963966055.1). Taxonomy (NCBI): domain Eukaryota; kingdom Viridiplantae; phylum Streptophyta; class Magnoliopsida; order Fabales; family Fabaceae; genus Lathyrus; species Lathyrus aphaca. The sequence goes on along the minus strand of OZ014520.1, from coordinate 124,848,244 downwards.
AGTAAGTACATAAGAGGAACCTACCCTAATGTTTAAGGTCTTTCTTATTCTTTATCCTTTCCTTGGTAAGACTATCCCTACTATTGAGGAGTAGGTAGTCCTTACTTTGGATGTAAAGGGACATGTGAGGGACAATTTGATTTTGAAGGCCATTGTGGGGTGTAATAAGCACATATGAGGGACTATCATCATTTATTTCGAAGGGACTCGATTCGTATAGGCAACCATGAGGGATTTGATGATTTATCTTTTGAAGGGACTTGCTTTATACACCCCACTTGACCATTATTCGTAGGCAACTGGAGGGATATCCTTAGGAAGTGAGACGGCGATTAAAATCGACTTACGTGTGTGACGTGTTTAATTTAATTATCTTATATTAACATGATCTAAATTCATTTTAAATAACATACATATTAGCACTCCCTAATTACTAACCATAGCAAAAATAATTAAAATAATTACAAAATTACATCCAATGAGCAATTACAAAATAATTATAATAAGCAAAATAAATAGCAAAATAGATAATAAATAAATAAGCAATAAATATTAAAAATAAATGATAAAGGGGTTAGTGATAATAAAATAAATAATAATAATTAAGAATATTAAACAAGGTTAGAAACATAAAAATGTAATAATAAATAATAGTATGGTTAGTAGCAATAATAATAAATAAAATCAAAACATTATAAGAAATTTACAACTTTTAGTATAAACAATTATATTAAAAAAAACAAACATGAACAAACAATTATTTTAGTTCACAAATTATTAAGTTATTTTTAAATATATTATAACAACAAAACTTAATTATTATAAATTTAATTATTTCTAAACAAAAATTATAAAAAAAGTATTTACTTAATATATAAAGAGAAAAATAAATTATAAGTATATTTACAAAATTTTAATTTCAAATAATATGAAATATATTTATATTTTAGATGAGAGAAATAATTCATAATTATATTACATGAATCATACTAAATAAATATACATTATAATTACATTAGAAAATAAAATTACTTAGAAAAAAATAGAATTAGATTTTTATTTTCAAAAAATATTTTTAGAGTTTTAGAAAATTAGAGTTTCATTAGAAAAATAATTTTTAGGGTTTATAATATACAAAATAATTTTAACTAATATATACATATATAATTTTTTTTTTGAATTTTATAAGCACATACATTTATATTTTATAGTTTAAAGAATATTCTAATATAATATGGCAAATATAATAATAAAAGAAAATAATAAATATCAAAAAAATTGGACCTGGGATTTGAACCCAGGTCCCTAACCTGGAAACTTGAGAAGTCTACCAACTGAACCACACGCTGGCAATGCAACAAGGATGAGCATCCATTGAGTTTGTTCTTTAAACCTGGAAATTCATAAAAAATAATAAAACAACAAAAGGCCTGGGTATAGAATCGAACCCAGGACCTATTAGGCAAAGAGACGCGCATATGACCAATCCTGCTGGGTGAGCTATCCTGATAATACATGCGCTACTAATCATTATATTTTAAGTCCATTGCATAAATGAATTTTACACAAAAAAAATTGCTGGAGCCTGGTTTCAATCCCATGACCTTTTGCTCCACACGCGCATGTGCCCACCAACTGAGCTGTGTTGCCTCTGTGAAATAAATAATAAACAAAATCATAAAATATTAAAACGAATATTCAAATTATACCAGCGCGCCAAAACTCCTTCTTCCTCCTCTGGACCTACGAAAATACCTGCGAAAATATTTACAAACTTTCCTGCGAAATAACATTTGCAGGTAGACCTAGGTTTTCATATACAGCATGAATCGGTACGATTGATCCAAATTAATTATACCATTTGATTACCCATGGTCCAGAGAGTTCAAATATAGTCTCCAAAAACATTTATATTACTTGCATCGTGAAGCCCTAATTTAGGACCAGAAACCCTAACAATGGTGTTTGAGGCTCTATGCACTAAAACTTCGATTCACCTGTCCAGAAACAGTCCTCATATAATGGCAAACAAGATTAAATGCATAAAAACAGTTTATAATGTACAAATAATTGAAATCGAAAAAATAAAAATCAAGCTTAATGTTCATTCGGGTTATGGCATATGATGAAGCTTTTGATGCTGTTGACAATGCAAATACATTCAGTGATGGTTCATAAGTGATTTTCAACCTTCAAAATGCTTTGATAGAGCCCTTATGCAATAATCCGAATTGAAGCTTTTTTGGTGAATTTTGAAAATTTGAAGCTTTGCTCTTGAGGCTGGAATCCGTCAATGAGGACTAGGGTTATGCTTAGTATATATGTGTGATTGATTTAGGTCAGAAACATGGGTGGGTTATATGAAAATTTGATCCAAAAAATATTCAAAAAGATCATAGTGTAAATTTCAAATATTTGATCATGAGTGCTTGCTATTTTGGGATAATTCACATGATTTCATTCCTCTTTGACTCCAATCACCCTTTAAGACTTTCTAGATTCAATCACAAAAATATATCTTCATGTTTAATATTTTATTTTAATTTAAAATGATTTAAAATGTAATAAATCATAATAAATTAATTAAATAAAATAAAAAATATGAAAATATCATGGAAATTTCGTGCATGTTATTATTGTATGGGTTGGGTCATGACTTGGGCAGCCCATTTGGAAAGAAATACTTTTAAGCCTCCATTTTCAACATAAACCATCACAAAATTTCCCAACTTTGCAAAGGCACATCTCCCTCAATTTTAAAGGTATGAGGGTGTTCTTGGACTTTTTGGAAAGCTTGAAGAGTCCTCTAAACAACCCCATTGGTTTCAGGTTCATATCATTTACCAATCTCAAGTTATGCCCTTTTGAAGTTGTTGACTTTTTGTTGACTTTTGAAATGACCTATAATGTCTTAGATCACATCTTTCAAATGAAGCATTTTTGGGCTTAACTTTCAACATCAAAGTTGTAGATAATTCAATTTCCTTTAAAATGAGCTTTGGATGGAGACTTGGTGATGAAGTATGTGAAAGTTATGCCTGGTCAAAGTTCAGTTGACTTTTACTGAGGAAACCCTAATTTAGAAACTCCTGATTATTGATGATCTGGAATCTCCTTGATGGATCATGATCAACCCTTGATCAAATGATGAATTTTACTTCATATACTTGATGTTGGCAAAAAATCATGAAGTTTGACTTTGGTTTGACCACAGTTGACCTCAGTTTGACTTTTTAACTGCATTGACTGATTTTGACTTATCTGATCATCTGACTGAGCAAACTTTTGAGAAAAGTCTTGAAACTTGTCATGGAGGTTCTTATACACATATAAGATGTTATGAAACTCACTTGAGGCATTGGAAGTCTATTTAGCCTGATTAAAGTCAAAACCCTAATTTTGGATGCACTGCTTAGGAGGTGCATTGTCTGAGGGAATTGTCAACTTCTTTGACCAATTGTGAACTTTGTGAACCTTGTGAATCTTCATAAACTGTCTTGTGAACCTCATGGGAGGTATTGTGAAGCTTGTGAACCTTGTGAACCTCATGAAGTGGCTTTGTAGACCTCATGACCCTCAGGAAAGCTTTGTAATCTTTGTGAAACTTGTGAACCTTGTGAACCTTCATGAAAGGTTATGCAAGTGTTGGAGAACTTGTGAACCTTGTGAACCTTCATGAAGTGACTTGTAGACTTTATGAACCTCATGAAAGGTTATGCAAGTGTTGGAGAACTTGTGAACCTTGTGAACCTTCTTAGAACACAAAGTCTTGTATTGTGAGGGCAAATTTTGGGGTGCAACAGGGTGCACCATCTGATGTCATCTGAAGTCAGAGCAATGAGTCTCTTAGCCCAATTCTTCTGTTGGTGAGGGTTCAGGAAGGCATCAGTCCTAGGTAAGTGTTTGAGCATCCAGGTATGGAATAGAGGAGCACAGCATCTCACCAACTTTCCTCTCTGCTTCTCATTTCTTTGGTGAACAGAATAATAGAAATCCCCAGCAATGTGGGTACTGGGTGTCGCTCCCAAAAGATGAGACTGGGCTCAAATGAGGTACAGACGCGAACGGTCGGCGAGAGGAGGGATGTGAGGACACACAGGAGTGAACTCACAGGAAAAGAAAAGAGTCTCCAGCTAGGAATTTTTATCCCGGAGGAAAGGTAATGCTGCATAAACCTAGAAAGATATGGATAAGACGGTTGCGAACCAGAGAGACTGAGAAAGGGGGTTGGTTACAACCTGGGAAGGTATTAGCACCCAGATTGTCCGCCGTACTCGACGGGATCCACGCTTAGAAGATTTGTGTTCTAAAGGGGTAGTGTCAGTGCAATTTGTGTATAAAGCTGGAAAGAATGCAAGTGTCAGTGTAAAAGAAATGTGAAGTGAAGTATGAGAGTGTCAGTGTAAGAAAGGATAAAGTGCTCATGATAATGAGGCTAAAAGAATAGCTGGAAAGAGGGGGAATATACAGAGACTTTTGTTCGATAACTGTTAAGTTATGCCTACGTATCCTCTCGTGCAATGAGGAAGTCAGAACACCGTAGTTCGACCCAAAGAGACTGAAAGATGAATTGACCTGTGAACTGCTTACTTGTCTATGCTCAAGTGTGTGACCTGTCTGGCTCAGGTGCGAACTGTCTTGCATTAGACGGAAGAAGCAAGTTCTCGTTTATGAGTGAAGGTGATGAGAAAAGAATCCCGGAGGAGACGATTATTGTTTTTTTGTGTTTTCAGTCTTTTATTGCTTTTGAAAGTTTGTCATAAGTTAATGAGCTTAAGCCTAAACCAATGGATTAGTAAACTCATCACATCTTCCCTCTGATTAGGGGTAATGAGAATACCTTAAGTGTGAAGTCAGCTTCTCACACTTAATTACCCTGATGCAGGATTAAGATCATTAACCTACTTGTGATTATTTAGATGTTTTTGGTGTTTTTGTTTAGTGTTAAGTAATGGGATTAAGCCATAATCAGGGATTAAACAGACCCATTACACCATCCTAATAGAAGGATAATAGATGAGAATGTTTAAGCTGAGGAAAGCTCCTCAACTTAATCCATGATTAGGGATTAAACTCATGACAAAAAAAAGCCTTTATTAAGTGGATTTTAGATAATGGTAAGGTGATGAAGTGATTTTTAGGGTTTGTAAGACAACTTGAGGGGGACTTGTCCATTAACATTAGGGTTAGTCCTTCTTAACCAATTAAGGAAGAATTAGAACCCTAATGCAAGGCCCAAGTTACAAGTCTGATATCTTGATGATTATTAAGTGAATTGATTAAAGGATTTAAACACATTAAGGGTTTAACACTTAGGATTAAAGTTATACACTCCATCCTAATAGAAGGATGTAGGCATAAGCTTAATCACAAAGCCTTAAAGCCTTCATGGTTTAGTCCTTGATTATGAGGTGAGAAGAGAAGACTCAATGAAACACAAAGGTAAAATCTAAATGGGGGACTAATCAAAACCCTAATTATTGTCATGCTTGGTTGTTCCTAAGGTTTGTGAGGTTTACAAGAAAGATCTTCAGAGGAACCACCAGGAAGCAGATGAAAGGAGCAAAGAGAAGCAAAGTAACTTGCTTCATTTAAGAAGACAAGTCACTTGAAGAAAGAAAGTAAGAAGAAGAAGAATGAGCAAGCTCAATCTCAAACACAAGACAAAATGCAGCAATGATGCATAAGAGAGATGAAAAGAAATTGTGAGAAGTGAAGGAAAATTCACTTCTCAAAGTAACTTACCACCTGAAAAGTTAGTGAGAGGAATGCAATGCAATGCAAAATGAGATGAGATGGCATGATGCAAACCAAAACCAGAAGCATGTGTGTGATGATAATGATGCTATGAGATGATGCAAACATGAAACAAGGCATGGGGATGATCATACAAACATATGGATGCAAATGAAGCATGCTTAGAACCATGAACATACATGAAAAGTTATGGAAAGCAAATGACATACAACATGGCAAATGAAAGATGCAATGATCAAACATGACTCTAATATGTCCTAAGATGTGTTATGAATCAAATGGATGCATAAAATGTCATGGCAAGTCATGGTGTGTAAGCAAATGCAAGATGGATGCAAATGAAGCCCAAATTAGGGTTTATGATCAATGCACAAAACAAAAATCAAAACCAGAAGCAAACATCAAGATAAAAATTTGAAAATGCATTCAAGGTAACCCTAAACCTATACAAACTCACTGCCCAAAGGAGGGGTTCTAACTCTTAACCTAGTGAAAATTATGAATTTCCTAAGGTTGTTAGGGTTTTAAGGTACCTTGCCAAGAAAAATGTCAAACAAAATGTAAATGCAAGATCAATTCATGCCAATTTAATCCTATAAACTACATGCTATACAAGATGCAATTCAAAAAGAATCAAAGTCCAACTCTAAAAGACTAGGCAGAAATGAATTTTTGAACATTGGATCAAAATAATGCTTTGAAATGAAATTAATTCCATGGAAAATTGTCAAAAGACATCAAGATCAAAAAAGAAATTTGGTTTGAAGGTTGGACAATGTTTCTAAATGGTTTTAAATGTTTCATGAATTTTTTAGTGATTTTTAGATACCTAAAAGTATTTTTAATTAATTAATTCTCATTAATTAATTAAAAATAAACTTTTAAATGATTTAAAAAAAAATTTAAATGCAAAAAATAAAAATAAAAATATTTTTGGTTTCTGAAAATTAATAAAAGGTTGTATAAAAATTTTCAGAATTTTTGAATGATTTTTACTATTTTAAATTAAATGCACAAATTAAATGAATTAAAAAAGAAAATAAAATGGATTTAATGAGAAGTATGCTGGATCAATGGCTGAGGTTCAAATGGAATACGCGCGCATTGACTGGCGCCAGATCCAAAGGCTGGAATTCAAACTGGCTGGATTTAATTTAAACTTAATTAATTAAATTAATAAAACAGGATTAGGGTTAAGTGTGAAATCTGGACCACTCATTCACGCGCCAGTCAGCCCTAGTCAACCCATCTAACGCACCAAATTCAAACTTGCATTAATTACACAGATTAGCCCTAAACACTTTCAGGTGGCCGGAGAAGACTTCCGGTCGTCTTCTCCGGCGAGACTCTCACCTGAAAGTTGCTAACTTTCTCCCCAGGCCATGAAAATGAACTCTAATCACCCAGAAATCATCCCCATTCAACATTGAATCAAAACCCCCAAACAAAAATCATTTTTCATTCATCAATCATGTGAATCGAAGCAAAACATATTTAGGTCAGAAAAGTTTCAGAACACGATTACATGCTTATTTCTCAACCATTTCCAAAAGTAAAAACATCAGAGTGATCAGCAAAGCATGAGGAACAATTTAGAAACTTAAAAACTCATTTCTGGAAAAAAAAGTTCTTGAGATACCTGAGCTTTGAGCTTTCTCAGTTTGCAACTTTCTGACCCTCTTTCTTTGTGCAAGCCACTCCTCTTAGGCCCCTGATGAAGTCTTGATACTTGGAAGAAGTTTATGATGGCTGGTTTGGAAGATTACAGAAGTTCTGTTCAAGGGGGGGGTGGTGATCGTGTTTTTGATTCAGGGAGTTTCAGGCTATGATGATGGGTGGTTTTTGATCAGTGAAGTATGCTGAGTTGGTTTGTGAAGTTTGTTTGTGTGTTTGCAGCTTGTGGAGAGTGTTTCGAAAGCTTTTGCAAAATGGGGTGAAAATGAGAGAGTTGTGTTCTTGGTGCTTTCAAGCTGGTGTGTTATGTGAAATGTCTTTCTTTTGGTTTGTATAAACAAATGGGATTGGTCAGATGAGATGATGTGTGCTTTTGTGATTGGTATGGCTCAAGTTGCCAAAATGTCAAGTTTGTGTAAGAGAGGCATGGGCTAATAGCTAGCCAAGGACAAGTGGGGTGTCCTGCGCAGCAAGATGTGTGGAGAGCCATAGGATTGATTGTGAAGTCAGCAAGCAAGTGGATTCACACTTGAGTGAGTTTTTGCAACTTGCTTCACTTTTGTTTCCTTTGAGAAATCTTGCTCCATAAGTCATGAAATGAGTGATCCCTTGGCCCATTCTGAATTTTAGATGTCACATGATCATGTTGTGAAGAAATGATACACATTTGAGGCCTTTAGAACACTTGATCAAACCATTTTGCAAAATGTCTCTTTGGTGGAAAACTTCAAATTATGTGATTTTGGCCAACTTTGACAAGCCATAACTTTTGATCCAAAATGAATTAGGTCATGTTCTTGTACTTTTTGAAAAGGTAATGATCCATTCTACAACTTTCATGACCAAAGTTTTTCCATTTGGAGCATTTTTGAATCAAAAAGCAAGGGTTGAAAAAGTTTCCCAAAATGGCAATTTCATTAAAAGTCAAACTTTCCCAAAAAGTCAACTTTGCAAATGACCTGAAATTCTTCAATTTTGTGAACTTCCAACATCTTCTATGATCAAATAAAGATCATACACAATCAAAATGATGAAGAACACCCTTTGGTTGGGTCATTGGGGGCCTCAGATGCCCTGATTTTGCACTGACTTGCTTAGAAAGTCAACCCTTGATCAGATGACTTCCCCATTGAATTTCTTCATGAAAATTGATATGCATGATCCCTATACCATATAGAGACCAATAGAAACAAGAATGACCAAAAAATTTGGAGTTATGGCCTTTGAAACCAAAACCCTAATTCTAGGTCATCTGTGCAGTCAAACCTGGCTCTGCTTCCATGCCATTCTCAGTTCTTGTGATTCTTTGACATTCTTGACTTTGAGGGAATATAATATGATGCTTGAACATACATGGACCTCTTTGAAGTGATTTATGACCTTTGGAGTGTCTCAAGAAGCTCTTGGATTGCTCAGATCACAAACCCTAGATGCAGATGACTTTGAACCAATGCAGTGAATCAAAAATGTAATATGAGATGCTATGATTGAGTTTATGCATATGAGAAGATCACAAGCCATGGTGTGAATGGGTGAGGGCAAATTTGGGGTGTTTACAGCTTCCCCTATTCAAACATGAGTTAGCTGTGCAGGATGTAAGCAACGGCTTAACAGGCAAACAAGATAACTTGTGGTTGAATACCAAAGACAGTCCAAAATTTGCACTCACAGAATGAAGAAGAAAAGGGATATAGATTGTAAAAGAAAATAAAGTATATTGTAAAGTGTGGGCGACGGAGGACGACCGTCGAGCAGGGGACGACTGCTGGGGAAAGAGCAATGACGGGGACGACCGACATGCTAGAAAAGTGCGGGAAGTAAAGCGATGACGGGGACGGCCGACATGCTAGGGATAAAAGGGATTATGATGGGGACGGCCATCAAGTAAAGCTATAAGATTCTCTGGGGATTAATGAAAAATGATGGGGACGGCCATCAAGTTCATAAAGTAATATAAACAACGATGGGGACGGCCATCGGGCTAAACTGATGAAGGACGATCATCAGGAAAAGGAAAAGGGACCACGACGGGGACGGCCATCGGGTTAAAGAATAAATGAAATAATGATGAGGGACGGTCATCAAAGGTGAAGGACGATCACCTGGCAGGGTACGGCTGCCGAAAATATCGCGACATAGGACGAATGCCGGATAAAAGGTCAACGATGGGGATGGCCATCGGATGAGCATGATGAAGGACGATCATCAAGAGGTGAAGGACGATCACCTAGCAGGGGACGACTGCTCTCAGGGTTTATCATGACATAGGACGAATGTCAGATAACAAGATCAACGATGGGGACGGCCATCGGATAAAATGATGAAGGACGATCATCAAAAGGTGAAGGACGATCACCTAGCAGGGGACGGCTGCTGAATATCACGACACAGGACGAATGTCGGATAGAAAAGATCAACGATGGGGACGGCCATCAGATGAGCATGATGAAGGACGATCATCAAGAGGTGAAGGATGATCACCTAGCAGGGTACGGCTGCTCTCAAGGTTTATCATGACATAGGACGAATGTCAGATAACAAAAGAAATTTTGCTTTGCTGGCAATCTACTGGGGAATAGTAAACACGGACGGGTGTTTATATCCAGGAAATAAAAGGTATAAGTGTTTTGACGTTGTGTATAGATTAAAGATGCGGACGAGCATCCTTAAGACTACGATACAGACGAGTATCGGGTAGAAACAAATACTGACACATGTTCAGAGATGATGATACGGACGAGTATCAACTGGTTAACAGAGAACACGGACGAGTGTCGAATCTGAGGGGACTCTTCTGGGGAGTAGTAGACACAGACGAGTGTCTAATATTCAAGAAGACATGAGTGTTTGACACGATGCATGGATTAAAGATGCGGACGAGCATCCTTATGACTATGATACGGACGAGTATCAGGTAGAAACAAACGCTTGACGCATGTTCTGAGATGATGGTACGGACGAGTACCAACTGGTTAACAAAGAACAAGGACTAGTGTCGAATCTGAGATGGTATAAGTGGTGTATACAAGATACAGATGAGTATCTGTATGAGTGAAATACGAGTGGTGTATAGATGAGTGTTTTAACCTGCTGGGGAGAGTGACACAGACGAGTGTCAGAAAGAGGAAGGTGTAATATAAACAAGTATCTGATACACAAAATGTTTAGGTTACTGTGCTGGGGAAAGTGACACGGACGAGTGTCAAGAAAGTTATACATATATAGGTATCTGTGAGTGCAAAGGGGACGCTTTGGCTTTCTACTGGGGATATGACACGGACGGGTGTCACAAGGAGTATATACTGATGTTTGTGAATGTAAAGCAACTGCTTTAGCTTTAGCTCTCCGCTGGGGAATCTGGGGAGCAATCTGTATATCTTTGACGGGTTGTCATTATTTATAAGTACTTGATTCGGAATATGGCTTATGATTATGCAATATGTTTGATTTTTGCCGTAATGCTCCGTGCTAGACAGAATGCTACGCTCTGTGGGGAAAATATGATGTGAATGCTATGATTATGCAAGGATACCAATCCGGGATTCGGATCCCATTGCGGTGAAGATCTCTGGGCGATCTGTTTGAAATGGACATCCCAGCTGGGGATGAGATCATTGGTGGGTCTAGCGTATATGATTCTGCTTGGGGAAATGGGTCAATGATAGACCTATTCCAGTAAATGAGAGACCCAGCTGGGGTTTGTAGAAGCTTTCGTCACTCTGTTGTGATTCCTTCATGCGTTGCTCTTCTGGATAGAGGCTGAAACTCTGCGGGGAGATGGTTCCCTGGCTTTTGTACTTAGCTGAGGAAGAAGAATGATTGGCACCTCGGCCGGGGAAAGTAACAAGTGGCAACTCAGCTGGGGAGAAAACACTTTGGGTGCTAAGACCGAGTGAGTGTTGATTTGCCAGCTTGCTGGGATGAATCTTACATGCCCCATGTTGCGCTTTGAATACCTGCAATCCTGCAAAGACAGAGGGACGCACAAGTAATCCTGAGGTATCCTTTACTGGATCCCATCATGAGAGTTCAGACACTCCCGGGAATAAGTACATTTCCTGCAAGCACGTAGTTTCAGAAAGACACATTTGTATTTATGCAATTGATATATTAATGACATCAGACATTTTTTGCAAATAAAAGAGTACGAGACAAACGTGTGACTCAAAATCTGATTTTATTAATTCATGTGCCCTGAATTGGCAAGATACAGTCGGAGAAACATATCTCCTAAAATGAGGAGATTGTTACAAATCGAGAAACAAAATGCTGGCAATATTGACGACGCTTCAAGGAGCTTCCCTTTTGATATGACTCGTATGACATTTGACGTTCTTCTCGTCTTGCTTTCTGAAGAAAGTTGATTCTGAATGAAGCTTGATCCTTTCGAGGCATACCAAGTTGTAGGTGATACAGACGAATTCAAAATGCAGTTGTTCGCTTATTCCCTCATTTTGCATGGATCGCCCCTTTCGGGTTTTCAATCCATCGGGATACCCATTTTTGCCTGAGTTGTCCAATGCGGCTTTTCAACTCAGCGGGTGTACATTTTTGTTTATTTTCCATTATTTTTGCCCGAGTCTTTTATTCTGTTTTTGACTCGCCGGGATGCCCTATTTTTGCCTGGACTTACATTCTGTTTTTGTGTCCAGCGGGTCATTTTATGCGAAGTATTTTTTAACTACATCTGAATTCACAGGGGACGGGAAGTCTTCACCATCCATGGTGTTGATCATGAGTTCTCCACCCGAGAAAACTTTCTTTACTACAAATGGTCCTTCATAATTCGGAGTCCACTTGCCTCTGTGGTCTGTATGAGGAGGGAGGACTCTTTTCAGCACAAGATCTCCTACTTGGTACTCTCGGTGCCTGACTTTCTGATCGAAGGCTTTCTTCATTCTTTTCTGATACAATTGCCCATGACAGATTGCGGCCAACCTTTTCTCTTCAATCAGGCTCAGTTGTTCGTATCGGGATCGGACCCATTCAGCTTCATTCAGTTTAACATCCATTAATACCCGTAAGGAGGGTAATTCAACTTCAACAGGTAGGACTACTTCCATACTGTAAACACCCCAAATTTTCCCTCACCCATTCACACCATGGCTTGTGATCATCCTCATATGCATAAACACAATCATATCATCTCACATTTCATTTTTGATTCACTGGATAGTCTCTAAGGCATCTGCACCTAGGGTTTGTGATCTGAGCAGTCCCAATGCTTCTTGAGCCATTCCAAAGGCCACCAATCAACTCAAAGAGGTCCATGTGTGTTCTTGTATCATGTTACATCCTCACAAAGTCCAAAATGCAGAGGAATCACAAGAACTAGGGTTTGAGTGGATGCAGAGCCAGGATGAACTGCACAGTTGACTGAAAATTAGGGTTTTGGTTTCAGAGGCCATAACTCCAAATTTTTTGGTCATTCTTGTTTCCATTGGTCTCTATATGGTATAGGGAGTATGCATATCAATTTTCATGAAGAAATTCCATGGGGAAGTCATCTGATCAAGAGTTGACTTTTCAGACAAGTCAGTGCAAAATCAGGGCATCTGAGGCCCCCAATGACCCAACCAATGGGTGATCTTCATCATTTTGAGTGTATATGATCTTTATTTGATCATGGAAGAAGGTTGAAGTTCATAAAAATCAAGAATTTGGGGTTTTTGCAAATGTTGACTATTTGGGCATAGTTGACTTTTCAAGAATGCACCATTTTAGGTCAATTTTCAAGCCTTGATTCATGATCCAAAAAGGCTTCAAATGGAAAAACTTTGGTCATGAAAGTTGTAGATCTCATCTTTCCCTTTTCAAAAAGTACAAGAACATGATCAAATTCTTCTTGGATCAAAAGTTATGACCATACAAAGTTGCCAAAAATCACTTATTTTCAAGATGTGCACTAAGTGGAAATTTTGCAAAACCTTGGATCAATGCATTAAGTGACCTCTAGTTCATCTCAAACCAGCATGTAAGCATTCTCTAAGTTACAAAAATCAGATTTGAACTAAGTTTGCCCAAGGTTTCATGTTTGGTTATGCAAAGGATCACATGTGAAACATAAGCCAACCAACTTGCAAAACACTCATGATCACTTCTTACAACTTGTGAACTTGGATGCTGACCTTGCTGGCTCACTCACCTCCCCCATGCTGCGCAGCCCCTAGGCCTTGTACCAAGCTAGCACTTCACCATGCTTGTCTTACACAATTTTTGACTTTTTGCAAAAGGTAACTTACCAATCAAAAAAGCACAAGTCACATCAACTGACCAATGAGAGAGAGTTATGTGGACAATTTGCAAGCTAAACATAACAAGAACAAAGGCTGAAACACAACCATTCACAACTTACACAAAAACCTCCCATTTTGCAACTTGCTTCGAATCCCTTCACACAGCAAGCAAACACTTCAACCACCTTCATCATTCAACTCAGCACACTTCATAGATCAAAAACCACCCAAAGCCCAAGCCTGAAACAGCCAGAAACTCTCACTGCCATCTCTCACCTCAGTTTGCAGTTTCACTTGAAACTATCACCATAGCTCACAAACACACAAACAAACACCATAGACCTTCTCCATTCATCCTCAGGATCACAAACAATCACTCACCATGACCTGAGAGTGCCTGAAACTCCATCACCATTGTTGAGCAAGCTTGAGCAGAAGCTGTCGAATCTCCCTATCCAGCCAGCATAAATTGTTTTTGAGCATTCAAACACATTTGGGGGATCAAGTAGAGCAGCTTGCATCAAAGGAAGTGGCCAGAAAGTTCCTAAACTGAAAGCTCCAAATCTCAGGTAGCTCGAAATTAATTTTTCCAGAAATGATTTTTTATGTTACAAACTTGTTCCTCATGATGCACTGATCATTCTGGTACCTTTAGTTTTTGAAATGGTTTCGTTTTGAGCATTTAATTTGTGTTTGAAGCTCACGAACCCTAGAAATTGTTTGCTTCGATTCAGTTGATTTAGAGAAAATAAATTTGTTTTAGGTTAGGGGTTTGGTTCGTGAGGATGAGAGGAGCATTTCCCTGGTCTTAGATTTCATTTTGGTTACGTTTTGAGGAAGTTGGGTGATTCTCAGGTGAGAGTTGGCCGGAGAAGACGACCGGAAGTCTTCTCCGGCCACCTGAATGTGATTAGGGCATAATCCCAGTCATTAATGTTAGTTTGAATGTGAGCCCTCAGATGCGTTGACATTGTTGACTTCCCTCCCTTTTGGATGGCCCAGATCCCTTCATTAACCCTAATCCACGTGTTAAATTTTAATTAATTGTAATTAGCTCAGATGCAACCTGGACCCTTAGATCACGCGCCAGTCAACCAGTTCAAATCCTGGGCGCATCCTGGCCCTCCATCCCTCTGACTTTTTATTTTATTTGTTTTAATTCATTTTTATTTCAATTAACTTGCACATTTAATTTAAAATAGCAAAAAATCCTTAAAAATTATGAAACTTTTTCTTTAAAGTTTTATTAATTTTTAAGACCCAAAAATATTTTTATTTTTATTTTTATCATTAAAAAGGTATTTTTAAATATTTAAAAGATTATTTTTAATTGATTAATGGGAATTAATTAATTAAAAATACTTTTAGGTATTTAAAAATTTCAAAAAAATTCATGAAATGTTCTAAGACATTTAGAAACATTGTCCAACCTTCAAACCAAATTTCTTTTTTGATCTTGATGCATTTTAAGAATTTTTCATGGAATTAAATCATATTTTGTGCATTATTTTGATCATATGTTTGAAAATTCATTTCTGCCTATTGGTGAAGGTTGAGACATTGATTTTTCTTGCATTGTTTTCCATTTAGCATATACTTTCAAGGGTAAAAAGGCCATGATTTGATCTTGCATTTTCTAATTGATTGGCATTTGTTTTGTTAAGAACCCTAAAAAACCCTATTAACTTGTAAAAAATCATATCTTGAGTTTGATTGAGAGTTGAGAGCTCCCCTTTGGGCAGTGGTTTATTATAGGTCTAGGGTTTCCTTGGGTATCATTTTCCATTTTTGCTTTAGGGCTTTGCTTCTGTTTTTGGTTTTGGTTTGATGTTTGTTTCATGAACCCTAATTTGGACTTTCATTTGCATCCCTCTTGCACTTCCTTGCATAACATGATGTGTCTTTGCATTTTGTGCATGTTTATGATCCATTTGACATCATAAGACATGTAGGAAACATGTTTGATCATTGCATCTCATATTTGCC
Source organism: Lathyrus aphaca (assembly GCA_963966055.1). Classification (NCBI taxonomy): domain Eukaryota; kingdom Viridiplantae; phylum Streptophyta; class Magnoliopsida; order Fabales; family Fabaceae; genus Lathyrus; species Lathyrus aphaca. Next base: position 124,832,591 of record OZ014520.1, on the reverse strand, counting down.
ATGTCATCTGTCTTGTGTGCTTCATAACATTTCATGTTCATTCATGCTCCTTAACTTGCATCATTTGCATTCATAACCTTGTATGAACATCCCCATTGTCTTGCCTCATGTTTGCAGCACCTCATAACATCATAATCATCATCAACATGCTTCTGGTTTTGCTTAGCATCATATCATTTCATCTCATCTTGCATTGCATTGCATTTTCTTTCTAACATTGCAGGTGGTAAGTAAACTTGAGAAGTGGATTTGCCTTCACTTCTCATACCTTTTCTTTTCATCTCTCTTGCATCCATTGTTGCATTCTTATTTGTGTTTGAGTTTGAGCTTGCTCATTCTTCTCCTCCCCACTTTCTTTCTTCAAGTGACTTGACTTCTTGAATGAAGCAAGTCATTTTGCTTCTCTTGATCCTGTTCATCTGCTTCCTGGTGGCTCCTTTGAAGATTGTTCTTGAAAACCTCACAAACCTTAGGATCATCCAAGCATGACAATGAATTAGGGTTTTGATTAGTCCCCCCATAGTTTTACCTTTGTGTCTCTCTTTGAGTCTCCTCTTCTCACCTTATAATCAGGGACTAAACCCTAAAGGCTTTAATACTTTGTGATTAAGCTTATGCCTGCATCCTTCTCTTAGGATGAAGTGTATAACTTTAATCCTAAGTATTAAACCCTTAAGGTGTTTAAATCTCTTAATCAATTCATCTAATAAATATCAAGACATTACACTTGAAACTTGGGCCTTGCATTAGGGTTCTAATTCTTCCTTAAGTGGTCAAGAAGGACTAACCCTAGTGTTAATGGACAAGTCCCCCTCAAGTTGTCTTACAAACCATAAAAAAACACTTCATCATCATACCATTAAATAAAATCCTCTTAATCAAAGGCTTGTTTTGTCATGGGTTTAATCCCTAATCATGGATTAAGTTGAGGAGTTTTTCTCAACTTAAACATTCTCATCTATTATCCTTCTTTTAGGATGGTGTAATGAGTCTGTTTAATCCTTGATTATGGCTTAACCTCATTACTCAACACTAAACAAAAACACCAAAAACATCTAAATAATCACAAGTAGGTTAATGATCTTAATCCTACATCAAAGGTGATTAAGTGTGAGAATCTGACTTCACACTTAAGGTATTCTCATTACCCCTAATCAGAGGGAAGATGTGATGAGTTTACTAACCCATTGGTTTAGACTTAAGCTCATTATCCTATGACAAACTTCAAAAAGCAATAAAAGACTGAAAACTCAAAAAACAAACAATAATCGTCTCCTTCGGGATTCTTTTCTCATCACTTTCACTCACAATCGAGAACTTGCTTCTTCCGTCTAATGCAAGACAGTTAGCACCTGAGCCAGACAGGTCATACACTTGAGCATTGACAAGAAAGCAGTTCATCAAGTCAATTCACCTTTCAGTCTCTTTGGGTCGAACTACGGTGTTCTGACTTCCTCATTGCACGAGAGGATACGTAGGCATAACTTAACAGTTATCGAACAAAAGTCTCTGTATATTCCCCCTCCTTCCAGCATCATTTTGTAAGCCTCATTACCATGAGCATTTCACTCTTTTCCTTACACTGACACTGTACATTTATACACTTCACACTTTACACTGACACCTGTACATATTGCTTTCAGCTCTTTACACACAGATTGCACTGGCACTACCCCTTTAAAACACAAATCTTTTAAGCGTGGATCCCGTCGAGTACGACGGACAATCTGGGTGCTAATACCTTCCCAGGTTGTAACCAACCCCCTTTCTCAGTCTCTCTGGTTCGCAAACCGTCTTATCCATATCTTTCTAGGTCTATGCAGCATTACCTTTCCTCCGGGACAAAAATGCCTAGCTGGCGACTCTATTCATCTCCAGTGAGTTCACGGCTGTGTGTTCTCGCTGTCCCCCTCGCCGACCGTTCGCGTCTGTACCTTCATATGACCCCGTGTCACTTGTCGGGAGCGACAGCTTGGCGACTCTGCTGGGGAACCTTATACTGCAACCAGGGCTTCTGGTTCTTTTTGTGGGTTCCTCCTAGCGCTTGTTTGATTTGTGTTTACTGGGGTGTTATGTGCTTATTTGTGCTTGTACTTATTTTTGTTTATTGCTTTATGTACAGTTGCTTTACTGCTTTCCTTATTGCATTTGTATATATCATACTGCTGCTGGCTGGATCTGGTTATTTGCTTTGGTGGGTGGGTGATTCATTGAGAGTTAAGGTCCTATACCTGGGACCTGAGTGACACCTAGGCTAGAGTGAATCATATTCTTTCCCATTCCATTTCGGTCTGGTGCGGGAATATGAAACACGGTTCAGATATGGGTTTCTCCTTGAGAACTCTGTGTTGCAGATTTCCTGCAATGCTAGGGCTATCTGGGAAGCCTGCTAAGTCTGGATGACCCTTTAGTATTGACCTTCAGAAACTGAGGTGAATTAGAGGAGGAATTGTTATGGTTATTGTAAACACTGTACCTCCGGGTTAGAAGTGTTTACACTTCTCATAACTGATCCAAGTCTGAGGATCCTTGTTCTAGATCACCACCTGTGAAGGGGTTGGGCTGTTTACAGGTTTGCAGGTACCTTGACCTCAGAATACCCTGTTATTTTGACTCTGTTAAGAGTGCTCCATGTTGGACAGTTCTTGTGATTCTAAAACCCTGGACATGTGGCTCTTTATTTGAGTCCCCTACCCTGGTTACTGGATTTATAGACCTCCATCTGGAATTCTTGAACACATGGATCTATACCAAGGCAGTTAATCAGATCCAGCTCAGTCACAAACCCTTTGCATATCATCTGCATACATACTCATTGCATCATATTAACATGTGCTTATTTGTGTTTCAGGGTATCCACATTCATCTGGTTTTGGTTTTGACCCCATCTGCAGTTTTGACCTGTTTCCACCAGCACTTGCTTCAGCTGCCAGCCATATACTTCAGTCACTTGCACCAGCCTATCAGTGGCTCACTCCTCAGCATCTTCATCAGCACTCATCCTACTCAGTCTTCAGCATCATGGCTCCAAAGAAAAGCAATATCACTTATCATTTCTTCCAACCAGACTTGTCAGACATCAGGAGGATCCAAACCCTGATCACTCCAGATCACATACCCTTGTTCAGGGAGAGTTATGGAGATATACTGGACATGGTTATGGATTTGGACCCTTCACAGAGGAGCCTCATCCACACTTGCATTCAGTTCTATGATCCCCCATTGAGATGTTTCACCTTTCAAGACTTTCAGTTGGGTCCTCTTTTAGAAGAATACTCATATTTGGTTGGCTTGCCCATCAAAAGAGAAATCCCCTTCAACCCTGAAATGGTCTTTCCTAGCAATGGAGAGATAGCAAAATCTCTGCACCTGGAACTTGTATTGATTGAACAGCATATGACCTCTAAGGCTGGGATCCCTGGATTTCATCTGGACTTCCTGATTTCTCAAGCTAGTTTGAAAGCCTCCCTGAGAGAGTGGAAAGCTGTTTGTGCTTTGTTGGCCTTAAGTGTATATGGAGTTGTGTTGTTTGCAGATGAGCCTCGTTTCATCAGCAAGAATGCAATCCACTTGTTCATCCTAAAGAACCCAGTGCCAACTTTACTAGGTGATCTCTATTACTCAGTCCATCAGAGAAATGAGAAGCAGAGGGGAAGACTAGTAAGGATTTGTGCTCCATTATTTCATGCTTGGCTTCTCAGACATCTACCCAGGACAGATGCATTTCTCAATCCTCATCAGCGAAGCAACTGGGCTAAGAGGCTCACTACTCTCACTTCAGCAGACATCAGATGGTGTACTCAGAGCACCAAGGGCAGAGATATAATCACCAGCTGTGGGCACTTTCCCAATGTGCCCTTAATAGGAGTTAATGGAAGTATCAACTACAACCCTCTGCTGTTCAGAAGGCAATTGGGCTATGCACTGGTTCATACTCCTAGGGAACAAGACTTGGTTGAGACCCTCTACTGTGAGAACAAGATTAGTTTGGCTGTTGTTAGGCAGGCTGCCTGGGCCTGGGATAATGTTCAGACCAAGGGAATTACCATTCTGGGGAAGTGCAATAATGTGGCATCAGTCCAATATTATGAGTGGTCCCATGCTAGGGCCCAATTCTCTGGAATGCCCTTTACCATAGAAGACATGCCTGAGTCATCTTCTGCACCACCCCCTGCCACTATCAGTTTGGAGGAGTTTGAGAGCTTGAAGGAAAGAAATGAGAAGTTAACCCAAGCCTTGCAGAAGACCCTCCGGGAGAGGAGTGAAGGTGTGAGGGAGATTGAAAGATTGGAGAAATTGAGGGTAGAACACTTGACTAAGATTGAGAAGTCTGGAGATTATATCAACAAGTCTAAAGCTGGTGAGCAGATTCTGAAGAATGCTTGTAAAGAAGCCCAGTGTCAGAGAGCAAGAACAGACTTGTATTTGAAAGAGAGTCAGGCCAGGTGGGTCCGAATCACTGAGGCCCGTACTCTAGAAGACAAGAGAGTTCAGGACAAGATGGAGCAGATGGAAAAAGCCCTGGCAGCAGCCCAGGAGGAGATATCAGAGCTGAAAATCAAAGCAGGATTGAAGAGGTCAAAGGACCAAAGTCAGAGCAGGAAGTTGACTGCAGCAGTTGCAACAAGGAACCTTCTCATCAGAAGTCTCACGGAGCATCCGGCTGATCCTGTGACCGAAGCACTTCTCAAGGAAGTTCGTGAGGATGAGTTTGGCCTTGGAGTTTGATCATTTACTTGTTGTTGTTCCTTTTCCATGTACTTTTGTTTTTTGTGATGTATTTTGACCCCTTTGAGGGCTTGTGTTGTAAAATGAACAAATTGTATTATTTCTTTTTTGTAATATATTTGTGTTAGTTTCCATCTGGGTTACTTCGAAAGCAACTTCAACAGCATCATCTTCAAGGGTCTGGAAGGGTCAAAACCGAAGGCCAAACCGGATACCTTGAGAGCAAATAAGCATAACTGCATTGCATGCTAACCCTTTTGTTTGTTTTGTAGGTTTTTGTTTTGATTATTGCTAACCTCTGTTGTGAATCTCAGGAATTATTGCTCGCCGCCGGGTATTTCCCCTCAACAGGCCACACAGGTATCCAACTAGAAACAACCTTCCGAGAATTCAGATGGATCAGATGCAACAAGACCTTACGGAGGTCAGAAACCAGATGGCAAACGAAAGGTTAGAGATGAGAACCCAGATAACACAGTTCATGGAAGTGATGAACAACTTAGCTCAAAGCCAGGAGAGGCTCAGGGCTTTGGTGGAAGGGAGGAATCAAGATGAACCTCATGTGGGGACTGCAGGCACAAGTAATAATGAAAGGGTGCAACCACATGTTAACCCCCCTGTGTTTGGTCCACATCTACATCCTGAGACCAATATTCCTGTAAACATTCAAGGAACAGCCACAGCAGCCAGAGTACTTCAAGAAGATCCTCAGGAGGACCAATTTACAGTCATGGGTGCTGGAGAGGAAACTTATGATAGGAGATTTGAAGAAATAGCTGAGAAGTTAAGGTCCTTAGAATCTCAAAATTCTTTGGGTTTTGACGTGATGGATATGGGCTTAGTAGACGGGGTCAGGATCCCCCATAAGTTCAAACCTCCTTGTTTCGAAAAGTATAATGGGACTTCATGCCCCCGGACTCATCTACAATCATTTCTGGGAAGGCTGAAGGCCTATACAATGGATGAGAAACTTTGGATGTTCTACTTTGAAGATAGCTTGACTGGAGCATCAAGGGAATGGTATTCCCATCTGACAAGAGCAACTATAAGATGCTGGAAGGACCTGGCAGAAGCCTTCATCAGACAGTATCAGTATAATCTAGATATGGCACCCAACAGGACCCTCCTAATGGGAATGTCACAGTCTTCGAGGGAGAGTTTCCGAGAGTATGCCCAAAGGTGGAGGCAACTGGCTGCTGCTGTTCAACCGCCAATGTCTGAGAGAGAAATGGCAGACATGTTTATGAACACTCTTCAGGGAACGTATATTGACAGGTTGGCTGCTTTCTCTTCCACTAGCTTCGCAGATGTTGTCATAGCTGGGGAGAGAATTGAAAGCCTGTTGAAAATGGGTAAGATCTCTGATAATGGTGCCAGTTCGTCCAGCAGTACAAGAAAGCCTTTTGCAGGCCCGAGAAGAGCTGGCGAGACTAATGCCATCCACACCAACAGGGGTAGGCCCCAATATGCTCAGAGGTCAATAGCAGCAGTCACTATCCCTGCTCCAGCTCATCCTCAGCCAGTCTATCAACCTCCTCAACAAAACTTCCAACAACAACCTCAGTATCATCAGAATCAGTATCCTCCAAGGAACTACAACAACAACAACTCCAACAACAACAATCAACAAAGGCCATTCCAACAAGGACCATCCCAAGCTAACCGAGTGATCGACCCGATCCCAATGCCGTATGCTGCCTTGCTGCCACAACTTCTGAAACTCAACCTGGTTGAGCTAAGAACGTTGGCACCTCCGGATCCCAACAGTCTACCAAGGAACTATGACTCCAATGCTAGGTGTGCTTTTCACTCGAACGCACCTGGTCACAGTACAGAAAAATGCAGAGCTCTGCATATGAAGGTACAAGACTTGGTAGACTCCAAGGCTCTGAATTTTGCACCTCCGCCCAATGTCAATAAAAACCCAATGCCAAATCATGGTGGTCCCCGAATTAACGCTATTGAAGAAGACCAACCGTCTTATTTAATAACAAGTGTGGATCAAATCCGGACGCCATTGGTGGAAATCAAAGCTCAACTCCGTGAAAACCAAATATTTCCGGGATGTGAACTAGGGTGTCCCTATTGCAATATTTCATGGAATGGGTGCAAGGACCTGAGGAACGGCATTGACAGCCTTATTCAGAGCGGCCTGCTACAGATCACTACATCATTTCCGACAAATCCGGTAACTTCATCAACAACGGTTTCAGACCCTCCTACAACTGCAGCAACTATTGTTCCCAACAACTCACCAGCAACATCAACCAGTACTTCATCTATCCTCCCAAATGATCAGTTTTCAACAGTTTCTCCTGCTACAACTTCAGCCTCATTCCATTTCGAATCTCCGTCAGCAACAACAACAGTCCTTCCAACAGTACCTCCTACAACACCAGCAATCAATCATGAAGATGTCTCTACCGTCACCATATTCTACGATCCTGAAAATAACTCCGCTTACCATTCAGAAGGTGCTGCTCCCACTAGAGCACCAGTTACAATCTTTTATGATCCGCAAACAATAACAGTCCCTTCAGCAACAGCAATCAGTCCGGTCACTGTCACGGTGCCTGGACCAGTACCATATGAAAGCAATAGGGCCATCCCTTGGCACTATGGCTCTGACGTATACTGCGAAGGAAAAAGAATCACTCTTGAAACATCAACACCTGCACCACAGGTAGACAATGTGGGAGGAGGCGGAGGCTTCACTCGAAGCGGACGTCTCTTTGCTTCACAAGTTCAAAGACCTACAGCCGAAGCAGAAGCTGCTGCCAAGGCAAAAGGAAAAGGCCCGGTGCAGGAAGATCCAGCTGTCAAAGAAGCCCTGAAAACTCCATTTGATCAGGAAGTTGATGAGTTTATGCGAATCATCAAAAAGAGTGATTATAAAATTGTGGATCAGCTTCACCAGACGCCATCCAAAATCTCTATCCTCTCACTGCTTATGTGCTCCGAAGCCCATCGGAATGCACTACTTAAAGTCCTGCACGCAGCTTACGTGCCGGAGGAGATTACTGTCAACCAATTGGAAACCGTGGTTGGAAATGTTACTGCTAGCAATGGGCTAGGGTTTACCAATTCTGACTTGACAGCGGATGGCCGCAACCACAACAAAGCCTTGCACATAACCCTGGAATGCAAAGGAGCTGTCCTTTCTCATGTGCTGGTGGACACAGGTTCTTCCCTGAATGTCTTACCAAAAAAGGCTCTGGTGAAGCTTGAATATGATGGATTGGCATTGAGACCCAGCAACCTGGTAGTAAGAGCCTTTGATGGTTCTAAGAGATCGGTTCTGGGAGAGATTGAGCTGCCTGTGACAATTGGCCCACAGACCTTTAAAACTATCTTTTATGTGATGGACATTCAGCCCGCCTACAGCTGTTTGTTGGGTAGACCCTGGATTCACGCCGCCGGCGCAATAACGTCTACCCTTCACCAAAAGTTAAAATTTGAGTGGGAAGGCCAAGTTGTCACAATCTGTGGAGAGGAGGACATTTTTGTTAGCCACCTGGCAACCTACAAGTACATTGAAATGGATGGAGAGATCCATGAAACAATGAGCCAGGGGTTTGAAGCGTTGAATGTGAATGAAGCATCTGCTGTATCTGGTACTCCAATGTCATCTTACCAACAAGCCCGGAAGGTTGTTGAAGAAGGAACTGCCCTAGGCTGGGGCAAGGTTTTAGCTGTGGAGGAGAAGAAGGACAAGTTTGGGTTGGGTTACAGACCAACTCAACATCAAGCAAAGGCTGCTGCAGAGCCTGGTTTTGTCAGTGGGGGGATGCTTACCCCTGATGCTATCAACTGTCTGGAAGACGAGCTGGAAGAGGAGCGCAATCTGGAGAATTGGATTCGTCCGAAGATCCCGGGGAGCAGTGTCTCGAACTGGTCTTCCCAGGAAATTATAAGAGTTACTCATGCAGAGTAATTATTATTTCCTGTATTTTTTATAGCATGCATCAAAGTCTTGCATCTTGCCCAAGATGACAAGACTCATTTTGTAACCAGGGCCATCTGTACTTTTGTGCAAACAAGATTAAATTAATGAAATATCAGACATCTTTTTGCGAACGAGTCTTTTTCTTTTACGCTCACTGTTTTTCCATTTTTCTTTTTGTACAAAAATAAATGGCGGTGTTTTCAAAATGATAACTTCATTTCACTTTTTTTCTAAAGCAAGATTAAAATCAATCACTAAAATGAACAAACTTAACCCTTGCAGAGAGTGCCTTCCTGACAGCACCGACAACAGCACGGTTATGACATCGTATGACTTTGACAATCCAATCAATCAAGCTGATGAAGGGGTTGATGAAGAATATGAGCTTCCTGAAGAGCTAGCCAGGTTGTTGAGACAGGAGGAAAAGGTTATTACTCCTCATCAGGAGGAGATTGAAGTGATTAATCTTGGTACAGACGAAGACGTGAAAGAAGTCAAAATCGGGGCCTGCCTGCAAGACTCAGTGAAGAGACAGTTGATAGATCTGCTTCAAGAGTATGTTGATGTGTTTGCTTGGTCGTATCAAGATATGCCAGGGTTGGATACCGATATAGTTGTGCACAAGCTGCCTCTGAGGGAAGAATGCCCACCAGTGAAACAGAAGCTGCGCCGAACTCGCCCAGACATGGCTATGAAAATCAAGGAAGAGGTACAAAAGCAATGGGACGCCGGGTTCCTTGCTGTGACTAGCTATCCGCCGTGGGTTGCTAACATAGTACCTGTGCCTAAGAAGGACGGCAAAGTAAGAATGTGTGTTGACTACCGGGATCTGAACAGAGCCAGCCCGAAAGATGACTTCCCTTTACCTCACATTGATGTATTGGTTGATAATACGGCTCAGTTCTCGGTATTCTCCTTCATGGATGGATTTTCAGGATATAATCAGATCAAGATGTCACCTGAAGACATGGAGAAGACAACATTCATTACACCTTGGGGCACGTTCTGTTACAAAGTGATGCCATTCGGACTGAAGAATGCTGGGGCCACGTATCAACGGGCCATGGTGACATTATTCCACGATATGATCCACAAGGAAATAGAATGTTATGTGGATGATATGATCGCCAAGTCCCTTACAGAGGAAGGCCACCTGGTGAATCTGCTCAAATTATTCAAGCGTCTGAGGAAGTACCAATTGAAGCTGAACCCCAACAAATGCACATTCGGGGTGCGATCCGGTAAGCTGCTGGGCTTTATTGTAAGCGAGAAAGGGATTGAAGTGGACCCTGATAAAGTCAAAGCTATTCAAGAGATGCCTGCACCGAAAACTGAGAAAGAAGTTCGAGGGTTCTTAGGTCGATTGAACTACATCTCGCGGTTCATATCTCACCTCACAGCAACCTGTGAACCCTTGTTCAAGCTGTTAAGAAAAGAACAAACGGTCAGGTGGAACGAAGATTTCCAGAAGGCTTTTGACAAGATCAAGGAATATCTGCAAGAACCTCCAATCCTCATGCCTCCAGTTGAAGGAAGACCTCTGATTATGTACTTGACAGTATTAGAAGAGTCAATGGGGTGTGTGTTGGGCCAGCATGACGAGTCTGGTCGAAAAGAGTATGCAATATACTACCTAAGCAAAAAGTTTACCGACTGTGAACAGCGTTATTCACTGCTCGAGAAAACTTGCTGTGCTTTAGCGTGGGCTGCTCGCCGACTGAGACAGTATATGTTGACCCACACTACCTTATTAATCTCAAAAATGGATCCAGTCAAGTACATATTTGAGAAGCCAGCTCTTACCGGACGGGTTGCAAGATGGCAGATGATTCTCACAGAATACGACATACAGTACACATCTCAGAAAGCCATCAAGGGCAGTGTACTATCTGAATATCTTGCTGAGCAACCCATTAATGACTACCAGCCTATGAGGTTTGACTTCCCTGATGAAGACATCATGTTCATTAAAGCAAAAGATCACGAAGAGCCTATTCACACTGAAGGGCCTGACCCGGAGGAAGAATGGACTATGATGTTTGATGGGGCTGTTAACATGAATGGTCGTGGTGTTGGTGCAGTACTCATTACACCCAAAGGAGTTCACATGCCTTTCTCGGCAAAACTCACTTTCAACTGCACTAACAACGAAGCTGAATACGAAGCTTGGATTATGGGTCTTGAGGAAGCCATTGACCTCAGGATCAAGACATTGACCGTATTCGGAGATTCGGCTTTGGTAATCAATCAGACCAATGGAAAATGGTACACCCACCAAGATCATCTGATACCTTACAGGGATTATACGAGAAGGTTACTGACTTTCTTCACAACAGTCAAGCTTGAGTATATCCCTCGAGACGAGAATCAGTTTGCAGATGCTCTTGCTACCATTTCATCCATGATCAAAGTTCAAGCTGTTAACTTTGTACCTCAGATTTCATTATCTAGACTTGACAGACCAGCATATGTATTCGCAGCGGATGTTGTAAAAGATGATAAGCCTTGGTTCCATGACATTAAGTGCTTCTTGGAGGATCAAACATACCCACCTGGGGCATCTTCCAATGATAAGAAGACTTTGAGAAGGCTTGCTGGTAGTTTCTTCCTGAATGCTGATGGGTCTTTATACAAGAGGAACTTTGACATGGTACTCCTCAGATGTGTTGACAGGACGGAAGCAGACTTGCTGATGCATGAAGTGCACGAAGGATCTTTTGGTACCCATGCGGGAGGGCATGCCATGGCTAAGAAATTGCTAAGATCAGGCTATTACTGGATCACAATGGATGCAGACTGTTGTGCATACGCCAGAAAATGCCACAAATGCCAGATCTACGCAGATAAAGTGCATGTGCCTCCCAACCCTTTGAACATAATGTCTTCACCATGGCCCTTTGCTATGTGGGGCATTGACATGATTGGCAAAATCGAGCCAACTGCTTCAAACGGCCACAGATTCATCCTGGTCGCCATTGACTATTTCACCAAGTGGGTTGAAGCAGCCTCATATGCAAACGTCACGAGACAAGTGGTAGCCAGATTTCTGAAGAGAGATATCATCTGTCGGTATGGAGTGCCCGAGCGAATCATTACTGATAATGGTTCCAACTTGAACAACAAAATGATGGCAGAATTATGCCGGGACTTCAAGATCCAACATCACAATTCTTCTCCTTACAGGCCAAGGATGAATGGCGCTGTTGAGGCAGCGAATAAGAATATCAAGAAGATTGTGCAGAAGATGGTAATCACATACAAAGACTGGCATGAAATGCTACCATTTGCCTTACATGGGTACCGCACATCAATCAGGACATCCACTGGGGCAACACCGTATCAGCTTGTGTATGGTATGGAAGCAGTCCTACCAGTTGAAGTTGAGTTACCCTCGCTGCGGGTATTAATGGATGTCAAGCTGAGTGAAGCAGAATGGGTTCGGTCCCGATACGAGCAACTGAGTCTGATCGAAGAGAAGAGATTGGCTGCAATCTGCCATGGGCAGTTATATCAGAAGAGAATGAAGAGGGCTTTCGATCAGAAAGTCAGGCATCGAGAGTACCAAGTGGGAGATCTTGTGCTGAAAAGAATCCTCCCTCCTCATACAGACCACAGGGGCAAATGGACTCCAAATTACGAAGGACCATTCGTCGTCAAGAAAGTTTTCTCTGGTGGAGCACTGATGCTCAGCACCATGGATGGTGAAGATTTTCCATCCCCTGTGAATTCAGATGCAGTTAAAAAATACTTCGCATAAAATGACCCGCTGGACATAAAAACAGAATGTAAGTCCGGGCAAAAATAGGGCATCCCGGCGAGTCAAAAACAGAATAAAAGACTCGGGCAAAAGTAAGGGAAAATAAACAAAAAATGTACACCCGCTGAGTTGAAAAGCCGCATTGGACAGCTCAGGCAAAAATGGGTATCCCGATGGATTGAAAACCCGAAAGGGCGATCCATGCAAAATAAGGGAATAAGCGAACAACTGCACTCTGAATTCGTCCGTATCACCTACAACTTGTTAAGCTTCAAAGGATCAAGCTCCAATCAGAATCAACTCTCTCCAGAAAGCAAGACGAGAAGAACGTCATTGTCATACGAGTCATAGCAGAAGAGGAAGCTCCCTCAAAGCGTCGTCAACACTGCCAGCATTTTGTTTCTCAATTTGTGACAATCTCCTCATTTCAGGAGATATGTTTCTTTGACTGTATCTTGCCAATTCAGGGCACATGAATTAATAAAATCAGATTTTTTCAGTCATGCTTCGTTTTCACATTTATGTTTTGCAAAGAGTTGTCTGATATCTCTAAAAACACAATCGCATAAGTACAGATGCCTTTCTCTAAAAATAAAAAACACATGCTTACAGGGAATGTGATTATCCTCGAAAGTACTTAACTCCTATGACGGAATCCAATAAGGGATACCTCGGGACCTTTTGTACGTTCCTTTGTCTTTGTAGGATTGCAGGTATCCAGAACGCAACCAGGGGCATGCAGGTTACGTCTCAGCAAGTAGGCGAATCATTATCAACTCGGTCTATCTTCCACATGGCACTGGAGGATGCCCATTTCCCCAGCGGAGCTGCCAAATCAGCATACACTCAAACTCAGCATCCGAGATGCTCTCCCCAGCTGAGTTGCTCCCCGTTGCTCTCCCCAGCTGAGTTGCCTCTCAATTCCCCAGTCGAACGGCCATTCTTCCTCAACAGAATACAGAAATCAGGGAATCATCTCCCCATAGAGCTTCAAGCCTCTATTCGGAAGAGCAACGCACGAAGAGATCACAACAGAGTGAAGAAAGCTTCTACAAACCCCAGTTGGGTCTCTCATTTACAAGGATATGCCAACCGGTGACATATATCCCCAAGCAGATACATCATCAGATCTACCAATGATCTCACCCCCAGCTGGGAGGTCCACTTCAAGCAGGTCGACCAGAGATCTTCGCAGCAATGGGATCCGAATCCCGGATCTGTGCCCCTTTGCATAATCATGGCATCCGCATCATATTCACCCCCCAGAGCGTAGCATTCCGTCTAAAACGGAGCATTACGGCAAAAATCAAATGCATAGCATAATCATAAGTCATGTTGTGAATTAAACGCTTGTGAATACAGATTACCTTCCCCGAGAATTCCCGCCAGAGTCCCAGCAAAAGCAGCTGCCCTCATAATCACAAACACCCGTATATACACCTTTTGGCACCCGTCCGTGTCATCTTTCCCCGCAGGTCGCCTGAATATACTCAACAAACAAATCACCCGTACTACAGATACATCCTGACACCCGTCCGTGTCATATCCCAGCAGAAAGCCAAAGAGGTCCTCTCTGCACTCACATATACCCATACATACACCCGTCCGTGTCATATCCCCAACGCAGTCGCCTAGACTTTGTATAGCAGATATTTGTTCATATTATACTGTTCTCTCTTGACACTCGTCCGTGTCACTCTCCCTGGCAGATAAACACTCATCCATACAAATCCAATACTCACTACTCATGGTACGCTTATACAGATACTCGTCCGTATCTTGTATACATCACCACTTATATCCCCACAGATTCGACAGTAGTCTTTGTTCTTTGTTGATACTTGTCCGTATCATCATCTCAGAGCATGTGTCAGTTTGTTTCTACATGATACTCGTCCGTATCATAGTCTTAAGGATGCTCGTCCGCATCTTTAATCTATACACAATACCAAACACTTATACCTTTTGTTTCTTGGATGTAAGCGCTCGTCCGTGTTTACTATCTCCCCAGTAGATTGCCAACAAATTTTCCTTTTTTATCTAACACTCGTCCTGTGTTATGATACCTTTGAGAGCAGCCGTACCCTGCTGAGTGGTCGTCCTCCACTTCTTGATGGTCGTCCTCCATCATGCTCATCCGATGGCCGTCCCCATCGTTGTTTTTAGCAGCCGTCCCCTGCTAGGTGGTCGTCCTCCACCTTTTGATAATCGTCCTTCATCACTTTATCCAATGGCCGTCCCCATTGTTGATTTTGGTTATCTAACACTCGTCCTGTGTTATGATAAACCTCGAGAGCAGCCGTCCCCTGCTGAGTGGTCGTCCTCCACTTCTTGATGGTCGTCCTCCATCTTGCTCGTCCGATGGTCGTCCCCATCGTTGACCTTTTCTATCCGATGGCCGTCCCCGTCGTTGATATTTTCGGCAGCCGTACCCTGCCAGGTGGTCGTCCTCCACCTTTGATGGTCGTCCCCATCATATTTCTTTTATACCCAACAGAGCAGCCGTCCCCTGCTAGGTGATCGTCCTTCACCTTTGATGGCCGTACCCCATCATCTGTTTATTTCATTTATTCTTTAACCCGATGGCCGTCCCCGTCATGGTCCCTTTTCCTTTTTAGCCCGATGTCCGTCCCCATCGTTGGTTACTTTGCTTTATGAACTTGATGGCCGTCCCCGTCATGTTTCATTAATCCTCAGAATTTTGCAGTTTTATCCTGATGGCCGTCCCCATCAGGATATTTTATTTTCCCCAGCTAGTCGGCCGTCCCCGTCTTAGCTTTACCTTTTATCCCCAGCATATCGGCCGTCCCCGTCATTGCTTTATACATTTTCCCAGCATGTCGGCCGTCCCCGTCATCGCTTTGCTTCACATACCACCTTACCCAGCAGTCGCCCTCTGCTCGACGGTCGTCCTCCGTCGCCTACACTTTACGATATACTTTATTTTTCCTTTACAATCTATACCCCTTTTCTTCTTCATTCTGTGAGTGCAAATTTTGGACTGTCTTTGGTATTCAACCACGAGTTATCTTGTTTGGCCTGTTAAGCCGTCGCTTACATCCTGCACAGCTAACTCATGTTTGAATAGGGGCAGCTGTAAACACCCCAAATTTTCCCTCACCCATTCACACCATGGCTTGTGATCATCCTCATATGCATAAACACAATCATATCATCTCACATTTCATTTTTGATTCACTGGATAGTCTCTAAGGCATCTGCACCTAGGGTTTGTGATCTGAGCAGTCCCAATGCTTCTTGAGCCATTCCAAAGGCCACCAATCAACTCAAAGAGGTCCATGTGTGTTCTTGTATCATGTTACATCCTCACAAAGTCCAAAATGCAGAGGAATCACAAGAACTAGGGTTTGAGTGGATGCAGAGCCAGGATGAACTGCACAGTTGACTGAAAATTAGGGTTTTGGTTTCAGAGGCCATAACTCCAAATTTTTTGGTCATTCTTGTTTCCATTGGTCTCTATATGGTATAGGGAGTATGCATATCAATTTTCATGAAGAAATTCCATGGGGAAGTCATCTGATCAAGAGTTGACTTTTCAGACAAGTCAGTGCAAAATCAGGGCATCTGAGGCCCCCAATGACCCAACCAATGGGTGATCTTCATCATTTTGAGTGTATATGATCTTTATTTGATCATGGAAGAAGGTTGAAGTTCATAAAAATCAAGAATTTGGGGTTTTTGCAAATGTTGACTATTTGGGCATAGTTGACTTTTCAAGAATGCACCATTTTAGGTCAATTTTCAAGCCTTGATTCATGATCCAAAAAGGCTTCAAATGGAAAAACTTTGGTCATGAAAGTTGTAGATCTCATCTTTCCCTTTTCAAAAAGTACAAGAACATGATCAAATTCTTCTTGGATCAAAAGTTATGACCATACAAAGTTGCCAAAAATCACTTATTTTCAAGATGTGCACTAAGTGGAAATTTTGCAAAACCTTGAATCAATGCATTAAGTGACCTCTAGTTCATCTCAAACCAGCATGTAAGCATTCTCTAAGTTACAAAAATCAGATTTGAACTAAGTTTGCCCAAGGTTTCATGTTTGGTTATGCAAAGGATCACATGTGAAACATAAGCCAACCAACTTGCAAAACACTCATGATCACTTCTTACAACTTGTGAACTTGGATGCTGACCTTGCTGGCTCACTCACCTCCCCCATGCTGCGCAGCCCCTAGGCCTTGTACCAAGCTAGCACTTCACCATGCTTGTCTTACACAATTTTTGACTTTTTGCAAAAGGTAACTTACCAATCAAAAAAGCACAAGTCACATCAACTGACCAAT
Source organism: Lathyrus aphaca (assembly GCA_963966055.1). Lineage (NCBI taxonomy): Eukaryota > Viridiplantae > Streptophyta > Magnoliopsida > Fabales > Fabaceae > Lathyrus > Lathyrus aphaca. The sequence goes on along the minus strand of OZ014520.1, from coordinate 124,815,852 downwards.
GAGAGAGAGTTATGTGGACAATTTGCAAGCTAAACATAACAAGAACAAAGGCTGAAACACAACCATTCACAACTTACACAAAAACCTCCCATTTTGCAACTTGCTTCGAATCCCTTCACACAGCAAGCAAACACTTCAACCACCTTCATCATTCAACTCAGCACACTTCATAGATCAAAAACCACCCAAAGCCCAAGCCTGAAACAGCCAGAAACTCTCACTGCCATCTCTCACCTCAGTTTGCAGTTTCACTTGAAACTATCACCATAGCTCACAAACACACAAACAAACACCATAGACCTTCTCCATTCATCCTCAGGATCACAAACAATCACTCACCATGACCTGAGAGTGCCTGAAACTCCATCACCATTGTTGAGCAAGCTTGAGCAGAAGCTGTCGAATCTCCCTATCCAGCCAGCATAAATTGTTTTTGAGCATTCAAACACATTTGGGGGATCAAGTAGAGCAGCTTGCATCAAAGGAAGTGGCCAGAAAGTTCCTAAACTGAAAGCTCCAAATCTCAGGTAGCTCGAAATTAATTTTTCCAGAAATGATTTTTTATGTTACAAACTTGTTCCTCATGATGCACTGATCATTCTGGTACCTTTAGTTTTTGAAATGGTTTCGTTTTGAGCATTTAATTTGTGTTTGAAGCTCACGAACCCTAGAAATTGTTTGCTTCGATTCAGTTGATTTAGAGAAAATAAATTTGTTTTAGGTTAGGGGTTTGGTTCGTGAGGATGAGAGGAGCATTTCCCTGGTCTTAGATTTCATTTTGGTTACGTTTTGAGGAAGTTGGGTGATTCTCAGGTGAGAGTTGGCCGGAGAAGACGACCGGAAGTCTTCTCCGGCCACCTGAATGTGATTAGGGCATAATCCCAGTCATTAATGTTAGTTTGAATGTGAGCCCTCAGATGCGTTGACATTGTTGACTTCCCTCCCTTTTGGATGGCCCAGATCCCTTCATTAACCCTAATCCACGTGTTAAATTTTAATTAATTGTAATTAGCTCAGATGCAACCTGGACCCTTAGATCACGCGCCAGTCAACCAGTTCAAATCCTGGGCGCATCCTGGCCCTCCATCCCTCTGACTTTTTATTTTATTTGTTTTAATTCATTTTTATTTCAATTAACTTGCACATTTAATTTAAAATAGCAAAAAATCCTTAAAAATTATGAAACTTTTTCTTTAAAGTTTTATTAATTTTTAAGACCCAAAAATATTTTTATTTTTATTTTTATCATTAAAAAGGTATTTTTAAATATTTAAAAGATTATTTTTAATTGATTAATGGGAATTAATTAATTAAAAATACTTTTAGGTATTTAAAAATTTCAAAAAAATTCATGAAATGTTCTAAGACATTTAGAAACATTGTCCAACCTTCAAACCAAATTTCTTTTTTGATCTTGATGCATTTTAAGAATTTTTCATGGAATTAAATCATATTTTGTGCATTATTTTGATCATATGTTTGAAAATTCATTTCTGCCTATTGGTGAAGGTTGAGACATTGATTTTTCTTGCATTGTTTTCCATTTAGCATATACTTTCAAGGGTAAAAAGGCCATGATTTGATCTTGCATTTTCTAATTGATTGGCATTTGTTTTGTTAAGAACCCTAAAAAACCCTATTAACTTGTAAAAAATCATATCTTGAGTTTGATTGAGAGTTGAGAGCTCCCCTTTGGGCAGTGGTTTATTATAGGTCTAGGGTTTCCTTGGGTATCATTTTCCATTTTTGCTTTAGGGCTTTGCTTCTGTTTTTGGTTTTGGTTTGATGTTTGTTTCATGAACCCTAATTTGGACTTTCATTTGCATCCCTCTTGCACTTCCTTGCATAACATGATGTGTCTTTGCATTTTGTGCATGTTTATGATCCATTTGACATCATAAGACATGTAGGAAACATGTTTGATCATTGCATCTCATATTTGCCATGTCATCTGTCTTGTGTGCTTCATAACATTTCATGTTCATTCATGCTCCTTAACTTGCATCATTTGCATTCATAACCTTGTATGAACATCCCCATTGTCTTGCCTCATGTTTGCAGCACCTCATAACATCATAATCATCATCAACATGCTTCTGGTTTTGCTTAGCATCATATCATTTCATCTCATCTTGCATTGCATTGCATTTTCTTTCTAACATTGCAGGTGGTAAGTAAACTTGAGAAGTGGATTTGCCTTCACTTCTCATACCTTTTCTTTTCATCTCTCTTGCATCCATTGCTGCATTCTTATTTGTGTTTGAGTTTGAGCTTGCTCATTCTTCTCCTCCCCACTTTCTTTCTTCAAGTGACTTGACTTCTTGAATGAAGCAAGTCATTTTGCTTCTCTTGATCCTGTTCATCTGCTTCCTGGTGGCTCCTTTGAAGATTGTTCTTGAAAACCTCACAAACCTTAGGATCATCCAAGCATGACAATGAATTAGGGTTTTGATTAGTCCCCCCATAGTTTTACCTTTGTGTCTCTCTTTGAGTCTCCTCTTCTCACCTTATAATCAGGGACTAAACCCTAAAGGCTTTAATACTTTGTGATTAAGCTTATGCCTGCATCCTTCTCTTAGGATGAAGTGTATAACTTTAATCCTAAGTATTAAACCCTTAAGGTGTTTAAATCTCTTAATCAATTCATCTAATAAATATCAAGACATTACACTTGAAACTTGGGCCTTGCATTAGGGTTCTAATTCTTCCTTAAGTGGTCAAGAAGGACTAACCCTAGTGTTAATGGACAAGTCCCCCTCAAGTTGTCTTACAAACCATAAAAAAACACTTCATCATCATACCATTAAATAAAATCCTCTTAATCAAAGGCTTGTTTTGTCATGGGTTTAATCCCTAATCATGGATTAAGTTGAGGAGTTTTTCTCAACTTAAACATTCTCATCTATTATCCTTCTTTTAGGATGGTGTAATGAGTCTGTTTAATCCTTGATTATGGCTTAACCTCATTACTCAACACTAAACAAAAACACCAAAAACATCTAAATAATCACAAGTAGGTTAATGATCTTAATCCTACATCAAAGGTGATTAAGTGTGAGAATCTGACTTCACACTTAAGGTATTCTCATTACCCCTAATCAGAGGGAAGATGTGATGAGTTTACTAACCCATTGGTTTAGACTTAAGCTCATTATCCTATGACAAACTTCAAAAAGCAATAAAAGACTGAAAACTCAAAAAACAAACAATAATCGTCTCCTTCGGGATTCTTTTCTCATCACCTTCACTCACAATCGAGAACTTGCTTCTTCCGTCTAATGCAAGACAGTTAGCTCCTGAGCCAGACAGGTCATACACTTAAGCATTGACAAGCAAGCAGTTCATCAAGTCAATTCACCTTTCAGTCTCTTTGGGTCGAACTACGGTGTTCTGACTTCCTCATTGCACGAGAGGATACGTAGGCATAACTTAACAGTTATCGAACAAAAGTCTCTGTATATTCCCCCTCCTTCCAGCATCATTTTGTAAGCCTCATTACCATGAGCATTTCACTCTTTTCCTTACACTGACACTGTACATTTATACACTTCACACTTTACACTGACACCTGTACATATTGCTTTCAGCTCTTTACACACAGATTGCACTGGCACTACCCCTTTAAAACACAAATCTTTTAAGCGTGGATCCCGTCGAGTACGACGGACAATCTGGGTGCTAATACCTTCCCAGGTTGTAACCAACCCCCTTTCTCAGTCTCTCTGGTTCGCAAACCGTCTTATCCATATCTTTCTAGGTCTATGCAGCATTACCTTTCCTCCGGGACAAAAATGCCTAGCTGGCGACTCTATTCATCTCCAGTGAGTTCACGGCTGTGTGTTCTCGCTGTCCCCCTCGCCGACCGTTCGCGTCTGTACCTTCATATGACCCCGTGTCACTTGTCGGGAGCGACACATACCATACACAAGTTGATACGGTGTTGCCCCAGTGGATGTTCTGATTGACGTGTGGTACCCATGCAAGGCAAACGGTAGCATTTCATGCCAGTCTTTGTAAGTGACTACCATCTTCTGCACAATCTTCTTGATATTCTTGTTAGTTGCCTCAACAGTGCCATTCATCTTTGGCCTGTAAGGAGAAGAATTGTGGTGTTGGATCTTGAAGTCCCGGCATAGTTCTGCCATCATTTTATTGTTCAAGTAGGAACCATTGTCAGTAATGATTCGCTCGGGAACTCCGTATCGACAGATGATATCTCTCTTCAGAAATCTGGCTACCACTTGCCTTGTAACGTTCGCATAGGAAGCTGCTTCGACCCACTTGGTGAAATAGTCCATGGCAACCAAGATGAATCTGTGGCCATTCGAAGCAGTTGGCTCAATCTTGCCAATCATGTCAATGCCCCACATAGCAAAGGGCCAAGGTGAAGACATCACATTCAAAGGATTGGGAGGCACATGCACCTTATCTGCATCAATCTGGCATTTATGGCATTTTCTGGCATAAGCACAACAGTCAGCATCCATTGTGATCCAGTAATAACCTGATCTTAGCAACTTCTTGGCCATTGCATGTCCTCCAGCATGGGTACCAAAGGATCCTTCGTGCACTTCATGCATCAACAAGTCTGCTTCTGTTCTGTCAACGCACCTGAGAAGTACCATATCAAAGTTTCTTTTGTACAGGGAACCATCAGTGTTCAGAAAGAAACTACCAGCAAGCCTTCTCAAAGTCTTCTTATCATTGGAAGATGCCCCAGGTGGGTATGTTTGATCCTCCAAGAAGCACTTAACGTCATGGAACCAAGGCTTATCATCCTTGACAACATCTGCTGCGAACACATATGCTGGTCTGTCAAGTCTGGACACTGAAATTTGAGGTACATAGTTGGTAGCTTGAACTTTGATCATGGATGAAATGGTAGCCAGAGCATCTGCAAACTGATTCTCGTCCCGAGGGATATACTCAAGCTTGACAGTTGTAAAGAAAGTTAATAACCTCCTCGTATAATCCCTATAAGGTATCAGATGATCCTGGTGTGTGTACCATTTGCCGTTGGTTTGATTAATTACCAGAGCTGAATCTCCGAATACAGTCAATGTCTTGATCCTGAGGTCAATGGCTTCCTCAAGACCCATAATACAAGCTTCGTATTCAGCTTCGTTGTTAGTGCAGTTAAAGGTGAGCTTTGCCGAGAAAGGCATGTGAACTCCCTTAGGTGTAATGAGTACTGCACCAACACCACGACCATTCATGTTAACAGCCCTATCAAACATCATAGTCCATTATTCTTTTGGGTCAGGCCCTTCAGTGTGAACAGGCTCTTCATGATCTTTTGCTTTTATGAACATGATTTCTTCATCAAGGAAGTCAAATCTCATTGGCTGGTAATCATCAATAGGTTGCTCAGCAAGATATTCAGATAATACACTGCCCTTGATGGCTTTCTGAGATGTGTACTGGATGTCATATTCTGTGAGGATCATCTGCCATCTTGCAACCCGTCCGGTAAGCGCTGGTTTCTCGAAGATGTACTTGACTGGGTCCATCTTTGAGATCAATAAGGTAGTGTGGGTCAACATATACTGTCTCAGTCGGCGAGCAGCCCACGCTAAAGCACAACAAGTTTTCTCGAGCAGTGAATAACGTTGTTCACAGTCGGTAAACTTTTTGCTTAGGTAGTATATTGCATACTCTTTTCGACCAGACTCGTCATGCTGGCCCAGCACACACCCCATTGACTCTTCTAATACTATCAAGTACATGATTAGAGGTCTTCCTTCAACTGGAGGCATAAGGATTGGAGGCTCTTGTAAGTATTCCTTGATCTTGTCAAAAGCCTTCTGGCAGTCTTCGTTCCACCTGACCGTTTGTTCTTTTCTTAGCAGTTTGAACAAGGGTTCGCAGGTTGCTGTAAGGTGAGATATGAACCGTGAAATGTAGTTCAATCGACCCAAGAAACCTCGAACTTCTTTTTCTGTCTTCGGTGCAGGCATTTCTTTAATAGCTTTGACTTTATCAGGGTCAACTTCAATCCCTTTCTCGCTTACAATAAATCCTAGCAGCTTACCAGATCGCACCCCGAATGTGCATTTGTTGGGGTTCAACTTTAGCTGGTATTTCCTCAGACGCTTGAACAGTTTCAGCAGATTCACCAGGTGGTCTTCTTCGGTGAGGGACTTGGCAATCATGTCATCCACATAACATTTGATTTCTTTATGGATCATATCGTGGAATAATGTCACCATAGCCCGTTGATATGTTGCACCAGCATTCTTCAGTCCGAATGGCATCACCTTGTAACAGAATGTGCCCCAGGGTGTGATGAAGGTTGTCTTCTCCATGTCTTCAGGTGACATCTTGATATGATTATACCCTGAAAATCCGTCCATGAAGGAGAATACCGAGAACTGAGCCGTATTGTCAACCAATACATCAATGTGAGGTAATGGGAAGTCATCTTTCGGGCTGGCTCTATTCAGATCCCGGTAGTCAACACACATTCTTACTTTGCCGTCCTTCTTAGGCACAGGTACTATGTTAGCAACCCACGGCAGATAGCTAGTTACAGTAAGGAACCCGGCGTCCCACTGCTTTTGTACCTCTTCTTTGATTTTCATTGCCATGTCTGGGCGAGTACGGCGCAGTTTCTGTTTAACCGGCGGGCAATCTTCTCTTAAAGGCAGCTTGTGCACAACAATGTCGGTGTCCAACCCTGGCATATCTTGATAAGACCAAGCAAAAACATCCACATATTCCCGAAGCATATCAATCAACTGCTCTTTTACTGAATCTTGCAGGCAGGCCCCGATCTTAACTTCTTTCAAGTCTTCTTCTGTACCAAGATTAATCGTCTCAACCTCCTCCTGATGAGGAGTGATAACCTTCTCCTCTTGCCTTAACAACCTGGCTAGCTCTTCAGGTAGCTCATAATCTTCTTCAACCCCTTCATCAGCTTGATTGATTGGATTGTCAAAGTCATACGAAGTCATAGCAGTGTTGTTGTCGGTGCAGTCTGGAGGGCACTCTCTGCAAGGGTCCAGTTTGTTCATTTTAGTGATTGATTTTAAATCTTGTTTAGAAAGAGTGAAATGAAACTATCATTTTGAAAACATTGCCATTTATTTTTGTACAAAAAGAAAAATGGAAAAACAGTGAGCGGAAAAGAAAAAAGACTCATTTGCAAAAGATGTCTGATTATCATTGATTGATCTATTTTGCACAAAATTACAGATGGCCCGATTACAAAATGAGTCTTGTCATCTTGGGCAAGATGCAAGACTTGATGCATGCTTAAAAATACAGGAAATAATAATTACTCTGCAGGAGTAACTCTTATAATTTCCTGGGAAGACCAGTTTGAGATACTGCTCCCCGGGATCCTTGGACGTATCCAGCTCTCCAGGTTGCGGTTGCTTTCATCCTCGTCTTCCAAGTTGTTCACGGCATCTGGGGTGAGCATCCCCCCACTGATAAAATTGGGCTTCTTAGCAGCCTCTGCTTGATCTTGTTGAGTTGGTTTGTAACCCAACCCAAATCTATCCTCCTTCTTCTCTACAGGCAGCAACTTGCCCCAGCCTTGGGCAGTCCCTTCTTCAACAACCTTCCGGGCTTGCTGATAAGATGTCATTGAGGTTCCAGGTACAGCGGATGCTTCATTTATGTTCAAGGCCTCAAACCCTTGACTCATAGTTTCGTGGATCTCCCCATCCATCTCAATGTATTTGTATGTAGCCAAGTGGCTAACAAAGATATCTTCCTCTCCATAAATAGTAACGACTTGGCCCTCCCACTCGAATTTTAACTTCTGGTGAAGGGTTGACGTCACGGTGCCAGCGGCGTGTATCCATGGTCTACCCAATAGACAGTTGTAGGCAGGCTGTATATCCATACGAAGAAGGTCGTTTTGAAAGTTTGTGGGCCAATCATTATAGGCAACTCAATCTCTCCCAGAACTGATCTCTTAGAACCGTCAAAGGCTCTCACTACTAAGTTACTGGGGCGTAATGCCGATCCTTCATACTCCAGCTTCACAAGGGCTTTCTTAGGTAGGACATTGAGGGATGACCCTGTGTCTACTAATACATGAGAAAGAACTGCACCCTTACACTCCAAGGTAATGTGCAAAGCCTTGTTGTGATTGCGACCTTTCGTTGTCAAATCAGTGTTGGTAAATCCTAGTCCATGACTAGCGTTGACATTTCCAACCACAACCTCTAACTGATTGACGGTAATCTCCTCTGGCACATAAGCTGCGTGCAAGACTTTTAATAGCGCATTCCGATGAGCCTCGGAGCACTTTAGCAATGATAGAATGGAGATCTTGGAAGGTGTCTGGTGAAGCTGGTCCACTATCTTGTAATCACTTTTCTTGATGATTCTCATGAATTCATCAACCTCTTGGTCAAAAGGGGTCTTTAAAACTTCTTTGGCAACTTGTTCTTCTTGCACCATACTCTTCCCTTTTGCCTTGGCAGCAGCTTCTGCTTCGGCATTGGGTCTTGGAATTTGCGGGGCAAAGTGACGTCCGCTTCGAGTGAAGCCTCCGCCTCCCCCCACATTGTCTATTTGTGGCGAAGAAGTTGATGATTCCAAAGTGATTTTCTGCCCTTCGCAGTATAGATCTGAGCCGTAATGCCAAGGGATGGCATTATTGCTTTCATAAGGGACTGGCCCAGGCACTATGATAGTGACTGGACTGATAGCAGCTGCAGAAGGGACCATGATAGTATGTGGATCATAGTATATTGTAACTGGTGCTCTGATAGGAGTGGTATTTTGTGAGTTGTAGGCAGAATCATTTGCAAGATCATAATATATTGTAACCGTTGAGACACTTTCATTATTTGCTGTTGATGTTGTGGGAGACACCGTTGACTGGATGGATGTTGAAGTTGTAGAAGAGATGGTTGTTGATATTTGGTCCGTTGAAGTAACAGATGAAGCATTTGTTGATGAGATTGAAGAGTTGTTTGGAACAATTGTTGTTGCAGTTGTAGAAGATTCGGGGATTGTTGTTAAGGAGATTGCTGGATTTGGAGGTGTTGATGTTGTGATTTGAAGTAAGCCACTCTGGATGAGACCATCTATGCCATTTCTCAAGTTATCACACCCATTTACCGAAATGTTGCAATAACCGCACCCGAGCTCACACCCGGGGAACATCTGGCATTCAAGGAGTTGAGCTTTAATCTCTACCAGGGGTGTCCGGATCTGCCCCACATTGGTTATCAAGAAAGACGGCTTATCTTCCTCAATAGCATTAATTCTGGGTCCTCTGTGGTTGGGCATAGGGTTCTTACTGACATTTGGCGGGGGTGCAAAGTTTAGAGCTTTGGAATCCACTAGATCCTGCACTTTCATGTGTAAGGCTCTGCATTTCTCTGTACTGTGGCCAGGTGCGTTGGAATGAAAAGCACATCTGGCGCTGGCGTCATAATTTCTGGGCAGACTGGCAGGATCTGGAGGTGCCAATGTCCTTAGCTCAACCAGGTTGAGTTTCAGGAGTTGTGGCAATAATGCGGCATAAGGCATAGGGATCGGATCAATCACCCTATTGGCCTGAGATGGTCTCTGTTGAAACGGTCTTTGCTGATTGTTGTTGCTGGTGTTGTTGTTGTTATAATTTCTCTGAGGTGGGTATTGAGCTTGTTGCTGGTAGTGGGGTTGTTGTTGTGGTTGGTATGCTGATTGTGGATGAATTGGAGCGGGAATGGTGACAGCTGCCACTGACCTATGAACATACTGGGGTCTGCCCCTGCTGGTATGGATAGCATTAGTCTCACCAGTTCTTCTTGGGCCCACAAAAGGCTTTTTGGGGTTGCTGGACGAGCTCGCTCCATTGTCGGAAATCTTACCCATTTTTAGAAGGCTCTCAATTCTTTCTCCAGCTATGACTACATCCGCGAAGCTGGTGGAAGAAAAGGCAGCTAGCCTATCAATGTATGTTCCTTGGAGGGTGTTCATAAACATGTCGGCCATCTCCCTTTCCGACATGGGTGGCTGGACAGCAGCAGCAAGCTGTCTCCACCTCTGGGCGTATTCCCGGAAGCTTTCTCTGGATGACTGGGACATTCCCATCAGGAGGGTCCTGTTAGGAGCCATATCCAAGTTGTACTGGTATTGTCTAATGAAAGCCTCAGCCAGGTCCTTCCAGCATCTGATGGTTGCTCTGGTCAAATGAGAGTACCATTCCCTTGAAGCTCCTGTTAAACTATCTTCGAAATAAAATATCCACAGTTTTTCATCCATGGTGTATGCCTTCAGCCTCCCTAGAAAGGATTGCAAGTGGGTCCGTGGACAGGAAGTTCCGTTGTACTTCTCAAAGCACGGAGGTTTAAACTTGTGAGGTATTATTACTCCGTCCACTAAGCCCATGTCCATGACATCAAAGCCCAGAGAATTTTGAGACTCTAGGGACCTTAATTTCTCAGCAATTTCATCTAGCCTTCTGTCATAGGCTTCATCCCCAGCTCCCATCACAGTGAATTGATCTTCTTGGGGGTCTTCTTGTAGTACTCTGCCCGTAGTAGCATTCCCTTGTACATTAGCAGGGATGTTGATCTCTGGATGAAGGTGGGGTCCAAATACTGGGGGATTGATATGAGGTTGAACCCTCTCATTGTTGCTTGTTCCACCAGTCCCTAGATGGGGGTCTTCCTGAGTCTGCCTTTCTACTAATGCCCTTAATCTTTCTTGGCTCTGTGCCAAACCATTCATCACTTCCATAAACTGAGTCATCTGGTTTCTCATTTCCAACCTCTCGTTGGCCATTTGAGTCCTGACTTCTGTAAGATCCTGTTGTACCTGGTCCATCTGTATACCCGGAAGGTTGTTGCGGGTAGGATATCTGTGCGGACGGTTGAGTGGGAACACCCGACGGCGAGCAATAGTTCCTGAACCACAACAGAGTTAGTAACAAACAAAACAAAAACCTACAAAATAAAACAAAAGGTTAGTATGCAATGCAGTATGCTTATTTGTTTCCAAGGTATCCGGCTTGGCACTTGGTTTTGACCTTTCCAGACCCCTGAGGAAGATGCTTTTGATGTTGCTTAGGAGAGAGAGAGAGATTCAAATGAAACAAACTAATGAATATATTACAAAAAGTGAATGGTACATAGTTTGTTGTTTACAATACATGCCCTGAGAGGTCAAAATACAACAAAAAAAAGGAAAAGTACATGAAATGAAAGCAACAACAAGCAAAAGTCAGACACCAAGACCAAACTCATCCTCCTGAACTTCCTTCAGAAGTGCTTCAGTTACCGGATCAGTTGGACGCTCTGTGAGGTTTCTGATAAGGAGATTCCTGGTGGTGATAGCACTGGTTAGCTTCTTGTGTCTGCCCTGGTCCTTTGACCTCTTCACACCAGCCCTAATCTTCAACTCTGAGATCTCTTTCTAGGCTGCTAGCAGGGCTTCCTGTTGTTCCTTTGCATTAGCCTCCAACTGCTCAATCTTGTCCTGAGTTCTCTTATCTTCCTGAGTACGAGCTTCAGTGATCCGGACCCACCTAGCTTGACTCTCGTTCAGATATAAATCAGTCCTGGCCTTCTGAAACTGAGCCTCCTTACAGGCATTCTTCAAAATCTGTTCTCCAGCCCTTGACTTCTTGATGTAATCCTCTGACTTCTCAATCCTGGCTAGATGCTCCACCTTAAGCTTTTCTAACCTCTCAATGTCCAGGCGACCATCACTCCTCTCCCAGAGGGTCTTCTGTAGAGCTTGAGTCAGATTCTCATTCCTCTCTTTCAGTTTCTCAAACTCCTCTAAGCTGACAGTGGCTGGAGGTGGTGCTGTGGATGGTCCAGGTGCATCCTCAATGGTGAAGGGCATCCCATAAATTTGAGCCCAAGCATGAGACCAATCAAAATACTGAGTTGAGGCCACATTGTTGCATCTCCCAAGAATGGCCACCCCTTTGGTCTGGACATTGTCCCAAGCCCAGGATGCCTGCCTGACAACAGCTAGATTAGGCTTAATCTCACAATAAAGGGTTTTAGCCAAGTCTTGTGCTTTAGGAGGGTGGACCAATTCATAGCCCAATTGTCTTTTGAATAGCAGAGGGTTGTAGTTGATGCAACCCTTCACTCCTATCAGAGGTACATTGGGGAACTGCCCACAACTAGTAATGATGTCCCTGCCCTTGGTGCTTTGAGTGCACCACCTGATGTCCTATGAGGTCAAAGAAATGAGTCTTCTAGCCCAATTCTTCTGTTGGTGAGGATTCAAGAATGCATCAGTCTTGGGCAAGTGTTTGAGCAGCCAGGTATGGAACAAGGGAGCACAGCATCTCACCAATCTTCCTCTTTGCTTTTCATTCCTTTGGTGCACAGAGTAGTAAAATCTCCTAGTAAGGTGGGTACTGGGTTCCTCAAAATGAAAAGGTGAATGGAATTCTTGCTAATAAACTTAGGCTCATCTGCAAAAAGTACAACCCCATATATGCTGAGGGCTAACAAAGCACAGACTGCCTTCCATTCTCCCAAGGAGGCCTTCAGGGTAGCCTGAGAAGTCAAGAAGTCCAAGTGTAGTCCAGAGATTCTAGCCTTGGTTGTCATGTTCTGCTCAATCAGAAAAGGCTCCAGATACAGTGCCTTTGCCACCTCCTCATTGCTGGGAAAAGCCATCTCAGGGTTGAAGGGGACACCACCCCTGACAGGTACACCAATCAGTGATGAATACTCTTCCAACAAGGGTCCCAACTGAAAATTCTGGAAAGTGAAACACCTCAGAGGAGGATCATAGAATTGTAGACAAGTGTGAATCAAGCTCCTCTGAGAAGGGTCCAAATCCATAACCACATCAAGGATGCCTCCATAATGTTCTCTGAATAGTGGTATATGGTCTGGAGTAATAAGGGCCTGGATCTTCCTGATGCCAGTCAGCTCAGGCTCAAAGAAATGATATGAGATGTTGCTTTTCTTGGGTGCCATGTTGTTGAAGAAGAGCTGAAACAGATGCTGATGATGATGACTGACACTAGAAGATGGGCCACTGACAGGCTAATACTGATGATGCAGGTGACTGAAGCAGGTAGCTGATGAATAGGGGTCTATGCTGATGAAGGGGTCAAAACCAAGCCAAAATATGATGTGGATACCCTGAAAAACAAATAAACACATGTTAAATGATGCAATGATGATGTATGCAAATGATATGCAAGGGTTTGTGATCAAGCTGGATCTGATTAACTGCCTTTATATAAGTCCATGTATGTTCAAGAAATCCAGATGGAGGTTCATAAGTCCAGTAACCAAGGTGGGGGACTCAAATAAAGAGTCACATGTCCAGGGTTAAAATCACAAGAACTGTCCCAAAATGGAGTACTCTTAATCAAAACAAAATAATAGGGTATGATGAGGTCAAGGGTACCTGCAAACCTGTAAACGGCCCAACCCCCTCACAGGTGATGTTCTAAAACAAGGATCCTCAGACTTGGATCAGTTATGAGAAGTGTAAACACTTCTAACCCGGAGGTACAGTGTTTACAATAACCATAAAAGATCCTCCTCTAATTCACCTCAGTTTCTGAAGGTCAATACTAAAGGTCATCCAGACTTAGCAGGCTTCCCAGATAGCCCTAGCACTACAGGAAATCTGTAGCACAGAGTTCTCAAGAAGAAACCCATATCTGGACCGTGTTTCATATTCCCGCACCAGACCGAAATGGAATGGGAAAGAACATGAACCACTCTAGCCTAGGTGTCACTCAGGTCCCAGGTATAGTACCTTAACTCTCAATAGAACCCCACCCACCAAAACAAAACCAGATCCAGCCAGATATAGTATGACAGTATGATGTATATAAAGCTATAAAGAAAGCAATAAATAACTGTACATAAAGCAGTAAATAAAGCAAATATACAAACACAAATAGCACATAACACCCCAGTAAACACAAATCAAACAAGCGCTAGGAGGAACCCACAAAAAGAACCAGAAGCCCTGGTTACAGTATAAGGTTCCCCAGCAGAGTCGCCAAGCTGTCGCTCCCAAAAGATGAGACTGGGCTCAAATGAGGTACAGACGCGAACGGTCGGCGAGAGGAGGGATGTAAGGACACACAGGAGTGAACTCACAGGAAAAGAAAAGAGCCGCCAGCTAGGCATTTTTATCCCGGAGGAAAGGTAATGTTGCATAAACCTAGAAAGATATGGATAAGACGGTTGCGAACCAGAGAGACTGAGAAAGGGGGTTGGTTACAACCTGGGAAGGTATTAGCACCCAGATTGTCCGCCGTACTCGACGGGATCCACGCTTAGAAGATTTGTGTTCTAAAGGGGTAGTGTCAGTGCAATTTGTGTATAAAGCTGGAAAGAATGCAAGTGTCAGTGTAAAAGAAATGTGAAGTGAAGTATGAGAGTGTCAGTGTAAGAAAGGATAAAGTGCTCATGATAATGAGGCTAAAAGAATAGCTAGAAAGAGGGGGAATATACAGAGACTTTTGTTCGATAACTGTTAAGTTATGCCTACGTATCCTCTCGTGCAATGAGGAAGTCAGAACACCGTAGTTCGACCCAAAGAGACTGAAAGATGAATTGACCTGTGAACTGCTTACTTGTCTATGCTCAAGTGTGTGACCTATCTGGCTCAGGTGCGAACTGTCTTGCATTAGACGGAAGAAGCAAGTTCTCGTTTATGAGTGAAGGTGATGAGAAAAGAATCCCGGAGGAGACGATTATTGTTTTTTTGTGTTTTCAGTCTTTTATTTATTTTGAAAGTTTGTCATAAGTTAATGAGCTTAAGCCTAAACCAATGGATTAGTAAACTCATCACATCTTCCCTCTGATTAGGGGTAATGAGAATACCTTAAGTGTGAAGTCAGCTTCTCACACTTAATTACCCTGATGCAGGATTAAGATCATTAACCTACTTGTGATTATTTAGATGTTTTTGGTGTTTTTGTTTAGTGTTAAGTAATGGGATTAAGCCATAATTAGGGATTAAACAGACCCATTACACCATCCTAATAGAAGGATAATAGATGAGAATGTTTAAGCTGAGGAAAGCTCCTCAACTTAATCCATGATTAGGGATTAAACTCATGACAAAACAAAGCCTTTATTAAGTGGATTTTAGTTAATGGTAAGGTGATGAAGTGATTTTTAGGGTTTGTAAGACAACTTGAGGGGGACTTGTCCATTAACATTAGGGTTAGTCCTTCTTAACCAATTAAGGAAGAATTAGAACCCTAATGCAAGGCCCAAGTTACAAGTCTGATGTCTTGATGATTATTAAGTGAATTGATTAAAGGATTTAAACACATTAAGTGTTTAACACTTAGGATTAAAGTTATACACTCCATCCTAATAGAAGGATGCAGGCATAAGCTTAATCACAAAGCCTTAAAGCCTTCATGGTTTAGTCCTTGATTATGAGGTGAGAAGAGAAGACTCAATGAAACACAAAGGTAAAATCTAAATGGGGGACTAATCAAAACCCTAATTATTGTCATGCTTGGTTGTTCCTAAGGTTTATGAGGTTTACAAGAAAGATCTTCAGAGGAACCACCAGGAAGCAGATGAAAGGAGCAAAGAGAAGCAAAGTAACTTGCTTCATTTAAGAAGACAAGTCACTTGAAGAAAGAAAGTAAGAAGAAGAAGAATGAGCAAGCTCAATCTCAAACACAAGACAAAATGCAGCAATGATGCATAAGAGAGATGAAAAGAAATTGTGAGAAGTGAAGGCAAATTCACTTCTCAAAGTAACTTACCACCTGAAAAGTTAGTGAGAGGAATGCAATGCAATGCAAAATGAGATGAGATGGCATGATGCAAACCAAAACCAGAAGCATGTGTGTGATGATAATGATGCTATGAGATGATGCAAACATGAAACAAGGCATGGGGATGATCATACAAACATATGGATGCAAATGAAGCATGCTTAGAACCATGAACATACATGAAAAGTTATGGAAAGAAAATGACATACAACATGGCAAATGAAAGATGCAATGATCAAACATGACTCTAATATGTCCTAAGATGTGTTATGAATCAAATGGATGCATAAAATGTCATGGCAAGTCATGGTGTGTAAGCAAATGCAAGATGGATGCAAATGAAGCCCAAATTAGGGTTTATGATCAATGCACAAAACAAAAATCAAAACCAGAAGCAAACATCAAGATAAAAATTTGAAAATGCATTCAAGGGAACCCTAAACCTATACAAACTCACTGCCCAAAGGAGGGGTTCTAACTCTTAACCTAGTGAAAATTATGAATTTCCTAAGGTTGTTAGGGTTTTAAGGTACCTTGCCAAGAAAAATGTCAAACAAAATGGAAATGCAAGATCAATTCATGCCAATTTAATCCTATAAACTACATGCTATACAAGATGCAATGCAAAAAGAATCAAAGTCCAACTCTCAAAGACTAGGCAGAAATGAATTTTTGAACATTGGATCAAAATAATGCTTTGAAATGAAATTAATTCCATGGAAAATTGTCAAAAGACATCAAGATCAAAAACGAAATTTGGTTTGAAGGTTGGACAATGTTTCTAAATGGTTTTAAATGTTTCATGAATTTTTTGGTGATTTTTAGATACCTAAAAGTATTTTTAATTAATTAATTCTCATTAATTAATTAAAAATAAACTTTTAAATGATTTAAAAAAAATTTAAATGCAAAAAATAAAAATAAAAATATTTTTGGTTTCTGAAAATTAATAAAAGGTTGTATAAAAATTTTCAGAATTTTTGAATGATTTTTACTATTTTAAATTAAATGCACAAATTAAATGAATTAAAAAAGAAAATAAAATGGATTTAATGAGAAGTATGATGGATCAATGGCTGAGGTTCAAATGGAATACGCGCGCATTGACTGGCGCCAGATCCAAAGGCTGGAATTCAAACTGGCTGGATTTAATTTAAACTTAATTAATTAAATTAATAAAACAGGATTAGGGTTAAGTGTGAAATTTGGACCACTCATTCACGCGCCAGTCAGCCCTAGTCAACCCATCTAACGCACCAAATTCAAACTTGCATTAATTACACAGATTAGCCCTAAACACTTTCAGGTGGCCGGAGAAGACTTCCGGTCGTCTTCTCCGGCGAGACTCTCACCTGAAAGTTGCTAACTTTCTCCCCAGGCCATGAAAATGAACTCTAATCACCCAGAAATCATCCCCATTCAACATTGAATCAAAACCCCCAAACAAAAATCATTTTTCATTCATCAATCATGTGAATCGAAGCAAAACATATTTAGGTCAGAAAAGTTTCAGAACACGATTACATGCTTATTTCTCAACCATTTCCAAAAGTAAAAACATCAGAGTGATCAGCAAAGCATGAGGAACAATATAGAAACTTAAAAACTCATTTCTGGAAAAAAAGTTCTTGAGATACCTAAGCTTTGAGCTTTCTCAGTTTGCAACTTTCTGACCCTCTTTCTTTGTGCAAGCCACTCCTCTTAGGCCCCTGATGAAGTCTTGATACTTGGAAGAAGTTTATGATGGCTGGTTTGGAAGATTACAAAAGTTCTGTTCAAGGGGGAGTGGTGATCGTGTTTTTGATTCAGGGAGTTTCAGGCTATGATGATGGGTGGTTTTTGATCAGTGAAGTATGCTGAGTTGGTTTGTGAAGTTTGTTTGTGTGTTTGCAGCTTGTGGAGAGTGTTTCGAAAGCTTTTGCAAAATGGGGTGAAAATGAGAGAGCTGTGTTCTTGGTGCTTTCAGGCTGGTGTGTTATGTGAAATGTCTTGCTTTTGGTTTGTATAAACAAATGGGATTGGTCAGATGAGTTGATGTGTGCTTTTGTGATTGGTATGGCTCAAGTTGCCAAAATGTCAAGTTTGTGTAAGAGAGGCATGGGCTACTAGCTAGCCAAGGACAAGTGGGGTGTCCTGCGCAGCAATATGTGTGGAGAGCCATAGGATTGATTGTGAAGTTAGCAAGCAAGTGGATTCACACTTGAGTGAGTTTTTGCAACTTGCTTCACTTTTGTTTCCTTTGAGAAATCTTGCTCCATAAGTCATGAAAATGAGTGATCCCTTGGCCCATTCTGAATTTTAGATGTCACATGATCATGTTGTGAAGAAATGATACACATTTGAGGCCTTTAGAACACTTGATCAAACCATTTTGCAAAATGTCTCTTTGGTGGAAAACTTCAAATTATGTGATTTTGGCCAACTTTGACAAGCCATAACTTTTGTTCCAAAATGAATTAGGTCATGTTCTTGTACTTTTTGAAAAGGGAATGATCCATTATACAAATTTCATGACCAAAGTTTTTCCATTTGGAGCATTTTTGAATCAAAAAGCAAGGGTTGAAAAAGTTTCCCAAAATGGCAATTTCATTAAAAGTCAAACTTTCCCAAAAAGTCAACTTTGCAAATGACCTGAAATTCTTCAATTTTGTGAACTTCCAACATCTTCTATGATCAAATAAAGATCATAAACAATCAAAATGATGAAGAACACCCTTTGGTTGGGTCATTGGGGGCCTCAGATGCCCTGATTTTGCACTGACTTGCTTAGAAAGTCAACCCTTGATCAGATGACTTCCCCATTGAATGTCTTCATGAAAATTGATATGCATGATACCTATACCATATAGAGACCAATAGAAACAAGAATGACCAAAAAATTTGGAGTTATGGCCTTTGAAACCAAAACCCTAATTCTAGGTCATCTGTGCAGTCAAACCTGGCTCTGCTTCCATGCCATTCTCAGTTCTTGTGATTCTTTGACATTCTTGACTTTGAGGGAATATAATATGATGCTTGAAAATACATGGACCTCTTTTAAGTGATTGATGACCTTTGGAGTGGCTCAAGAAGCTCTTGGATTGCTCAGATCACAAACCCTAGATGCAGATGACTTTGAACCAATGCAGTGAATCAAAAATGTAATATGAGATACTATGATTGAGTTTATGCATATGAGAAGATCACAAGCCATGGTGTGAATGGGTGAGGGAAAATTTGGGGTGTTTACACTGGGTTCCTCAAAAGGAAAAGATGAATGGCATTCTTGCTGATAAACTTGGGCTCATCTGCAAAAAGTATAACCCCATATATACTGGGGGCTAACAATGCACAAACTGCCTTCCATTCTCCCAAGGAGGCCTTCAGGATAGCCTGAGAAGTCAAGAAATCTAAGTGCAAACCAGGGATCCCAGCCCTGGTGGTCATGTTCTGCTCAATCACAATAGGTTCCAGGTGCAGTGCTTTTGCCACTTCTCCATTGCTGGGAGAAGTCATCTCTGGGTTGAAGGGGATATCACCCCTGACAGGTACTCCAATTAATGATGAGAACTCCTCCAGCAAAGGTCCCAGCTGAAAGTTCTGGAAAGTGAAGCATCTCAAAGGAAGGTCATAAAACTGTAGGCAAGTGTGGATCAAACTACTCTGAGAAGGATCCAGATCCATAACCATATCAAGGATGCCTCTATAATGCTCTCTGAATAATGGGATGTGGCCTGGAGTGATAAGTGCCTGGACCTGCCTGATGCCAGTCAGCACAGGCTCAAAGAAATGGTATGAAATGTTGCTCTTCTTGGGTGCCATGACTGCTGATGAAGAGCTGAAAACAGATGCTGATGATGAGGACTGATACTGGAGATGAGCCACTGATAGGCTGAGGATGATGATGGAGGTAGCTGAAGCAGGCAACTGATGAAGATAGCGGAAGCAGATAGCTGATGGAACAGAGGTCTATGCAGATGAAGGGGTCAAAACCAAGCCAAAATGTAATATGGATACCCTGAAAAACAAATAAACAAATGTTAAATGATGCAATGATGATGTATGCAAATGATATGCAAGGGTTTGTGATCAAGCTGGATCTAATTATCTGTCTTGATATATAAGGTCCATGTATGTTCAAGAAGTCCAGATGGAGGTTCAGAAATCCAGTAACCAGGGTGGGGAACTCAAATAAAGAGTCACATGTCCATGGTTAAATTACAAGAACTGTCCAAAGTGGGTCATTCTTAAACAAAACAAGTATCAGGGTATGATGTGGCCAAGGGTTTCTGCAAACCTGTAAACAGCCCAACCCCCTCACATGTGATGTTCTAAAACAAGGGTCCTCAGACTTGGATCAGTTATGAGAAGTGTAAACACTTCTAACCCGGAGGTACAGTGTTTATAATAACCATAAAAGATCCTCCTCTAATTCACCTCAGTTTCTGAAGGTCACAATAGAGGTCATCCAGACTTAGCAGGCTTCCCAGATAGCCCTAGCACTACAGGAAATCTGTAGCACATAGTTCTCAAGAAGAAACCCACATCTGAACCGTGTTTCATATTCCCGCACCAGACCGAAATGGAATGGGAAAGAACATGAACCAATCTAGCCTAGGTGTCACTCAGGTCCCAGGTATAGGACCTTATCTCTCAATGAAACCCCACCCACCAAAACAAAAACCAGATCCAGAAAGATGACAGTATGACAGTATGATATGTATAAAGCTGTAAAGAGAACAATAAAATAACTGTACATAAAGCAGTAAATAAAGGAAAAATAAAAACACAATTAGCATATAACACCCCAGTAAACACAAATCAAACAAGCGCTAGGAGGAACCCACTAAAAGAACCAGAAGCCCTGGTTACAGTATAAGGTTCCCCAGCAGAGTCGCCAAGTTGTCGCTCCCACCAAATGACACTAAGTCAAGAGGGGTACGGACGCGAACGGTCGGCGAAAGAAGAGAGTACACACAAGGGCGAACTCAGGAAGACAAGAGTCGCCAGCTAGGCATTTTTATCCCGGAAGAAGCAGGTTCTCGTTTGTGAGTGAATGAGATGAGAAAAGAATCCCGAAGGAGACGATTATTGTTTGTTTTTGTGTTTTCAGTCTTTTATTGCTTTTGAGGTTTGTCATAAGTTAATGAGCTTAAGCCTAAACCAAGGGTTAGTAAACTCATCACATCCTCCCTCTGATTAGGGGTAATGAGGATACCTTAAGTGTGAAGTCAGTATCTCACACTTAATCACCCTGATGTAGGATTAAGGTCATTAACCTACTTGTGATTATTTAGATGTTTTTGTTGTTTTTGTTTAGTGTTAAGTAATGAGTTTAAGCCATAATCAAGGATTTAATGGACTCATTACACCATCCTAATAGAAGGATAATAGATGAGAACATTTAAGCTGAGAAAGACTCCTCAACTTAATCCATGATTAGGGATTAACCTCATGACAAAACAAAGCCTTTATTAAGTGGATTTTAGTTAATGATAAGATGAAGAAATGATTTTTAGGGTTTGTAAGACAACTTGAGGGGGACTTGTCCATTAACACTAGGGTTAGTCCTTCTTAACCAATTAAGGAAGAATTAGAACCCTAATGCAAGGCCCAAGTTACAAGCTTGATGTCTTAGTGATTATTAGGTGAATTGATTAAAGGAGTTAAACACATTAAGGGTTTAACACTTAGGATTAAAGTTATACACTCCATCCTAATAGAAGGATGCAGGCATAAACTTAATCACAAAGCCTTAAAGCCTTTAGGGTTTAGGTCTGGATTATGAGGTGAAAAGAGAAGACTCAAAGATGACACAAAGGTAAAACTAAGTGGGGGGACTAATCAAACCCTAATTGTTATCATGCTTGGAAGTCCTATGGTTTGTGAGGCTTAAGAAAGAAAGAGATCTTCAAAGGCCGCCAAGGAAGAACAATATGAAAGGAGGAGAGGCAACAGAGGCAAGACAACTTGCTTCACTTAAGAAGACAAGTTGCTTGAAGAAAGAAGGTGAAGAGAGAACATGAATGAGCAAGCTCACTCTAAAGCACAAGATAAAATGCAGCAATGATGCATAAGAGAGAGGAAAAGAGATTGTGAGAAGTGAAGGCAAATTCACTTCTCAATACAACTTACCACCTGAAAAGTTAGTAAAGAAATGAAATGCAATGCAAATGAGATGAAATGTCATGATGCAAACCAAAACCAGAAGCATAAGTATGATGCTAATGATGCTAAGAGATGACACAAACATGAGGCAAGGCATGAGAATGATCAAACAAACATAAAGATGCAAATGAGGCATGCTTTGAACCATGAACATACATGAAAAGTTGTGAAATGTAATGGGCATACAACATGGCAAATGAAAGATGCAATGATCAAACATGATTCTAATATGTCCTAAGATGTATTATGAATCAAGTGAATGCATAAAATGTCATGGCAAGTCATGGTATGCAAGCAAATGAGAAATGGATGCAAAGGAAAGCACAAATTAGGGTTACAATGCATCACACAAAGCAAAAATCCAAAACCAGAAGCAAATGACATGATAAAAATTTGAAAATGCAATCAAAGATACCCTAAACCTATACAAACTCACTGCCCAAAGGAGAGGATCCAACTCTCAACCTAGTGAAAGTTATGAATTTCCTAAGATTGCTAGGGTTTTGAGGTACCTTTTCAAGAAAAATGCTAAACAAATTGAAAATGCAAGATCAAACCAAACCAATTTTATCCTATAAACTACATGTTATGCAAGATGCAATGCAAAAAGAATCATTGTCCAACTCTCAATGGTTAATCAGAAACAAATTTTTGAAGTTTGAAACAAAATATTGCCTTGAAATGAAATTAAATCCAATGAAAATGATCAAAAGGCATTAAGAACAAAAAAGAAATTTGTTTTGAGAGTTGGACAATGTTTCTAAATGTTTTGAAATGCTATGAGAATTTCTTTGTGATTTTTAAATACCTAAATGTATTTTTAATTAATTAATTCTCATTAATTAATTAAAAATAAACATTTAAATGATTTAAAAATAATTTTTTAATGCAAAAAAAATAAAAATAAAATATTTTTGTGTTCTGAAAATTCATGAAACCCTTGACAAAAATTTTCATAATTTTTTAATGATTTTAGCTATTTTAAAATAAATGCACAAAATAAATGATAAGAAAATAAAATAAATATGAATAAAAAAGAAAAGTCAGCGCATCCTAAGGCTGCCATTCAAACTGGGAGTGGAGGGAAAGACTGGCGCGCTATCCTACGGCTCTCATTCAAACTGGGCCAATTAAATTAAATTGGATTAATTAAATTAATTAAGTGAGATTAGGGTTTTAATGACACATCCTGGCCATTGAAACGCGCGGGAGTCAGACTTAGTCAACCAGATAAAGGGTCCACATTCAAACTTGGCTAACCCTAATTAACAAACCCTAATTATTTTCAGGTCACCGGAGACAAGCTCCGGTCGTCTTCTCCGGTGACCCCCTTCCCTGAAAAACTCAAACTCACTCCCTAGGTCATTTCTGGAGCTCTAAAGCTCTAGATCACTTCTTCTCACCTCCCTAAACTCATCCCTGCCCTCAAATGGAATTTATTTCTCACCATTAACAAGATTCGAAGCAAAGTTCAAAAATGGCAGAAATTTCAGTCAGATCATACACACTCATTTCTTCATCATTTTCAAAAATACAAAGTTCATTGAACTCAGGGAATCAAACTTAACCATTTAGCAACTTGAAATAAAGCTTCTGGAAAAATGAATTTCAGTGGCTACCTGAGTTGAAGCTTTCAATCCAAGAGCTTCTGGACCAGTTCCTTGCTTCCAATCAACTCTACTGACCTCCTTCAAGTGTTTGCAAAGCTTGTTTGAAGTTTACTTTGGCTAGTTTGTGAGATTGTTCAAGTTCTGTTCAGTGAAGGGAGGAAATCGTGTTTTGATTTCAGGGAGTTTCAGGGATGAATGAGGGTAGGGAAATGATCAGGGGAGTATACTGAGTGATCTTATGGAGTTTGTTTTTTGTGTTTGTGTCCTGTGGAGTGAGTTTCGAATGAAAATGCATAATAGGCATAAACTTGGAACTATGGCTTGGAGAGAGTTTCAGGCTTGGGTGTGTGGTGTGTTGTGATGTATTTGGTCCACTTATCAATCCTGGGTAGGTCAGAAGAGTGGTTGTGCCCTATTGTGATTGGTATGGGTCTTTATGCAAAAAGTCAAGTTTTGTGTAAGAGAGGTATGGGTCAATAGTAGGCCAAGGACAATGGGGGTGTCCCGCGCAGCAAGGAATGAGGAGGGCCATGGGATCAGTTTTGAAGTCAATTAACAAGTGGATTAGGGTTTGTATGATGTTTTGCTACTTTGTTCATTTTTGGCCCTTTTGAAATTTCTTGATCCACAAGTCATGAAAATGAGAAAACCTTTGATGCATTCTGAGTTTTAGGCCTTGGTTTATGTTTGTACAAAGATTAGAAGTCACTTTGAGGTCTCATTTCACCTTGGCAAGTGGTTTTGCAACTTTGCCTCTTTGGTACATAACTTGAAATTATGTGATTTTTCCTAACTTTGACAAGCCATAACTTTTGATCCAAAATGAATTAAAATGAGTTCTTGTACTTTTTGAAAAGGGAATGATCCATTCTACAACTTTCATGACCAAAGTTTTCCCATTTGAAGCATTTTTTAATCAAAAAGCAAGGGTTGAAAAAGTTTCCCAAAATGGCAAGTTTCCATTACAAGTCATTTTCCCAAAAAGGCAACTTTGCAAATGGCTTGAAATTCTTCAATTTTGTGAACTTATAACATCTTCTATGATCAAATAAAGATCATACACAATCAAAATGATGAAGAACACCCCTTGGTTGGGTCATTGGGGGCCTCAGATGCCCTGATTTTGCACTGACTTGCTCAAGAAGTCAACCCTTGATCAGATGCCTTCCCCATTGAAATTCTTCATGAAAATTGATATGCATGATCCCTATACCATATAGAGACCAATAGAAACAAGAATGACCAAAAAATTTGGAGTTATGGCCTTTGAAACCAAAACCCTAATTTTAGGTCATCTGTGCAGTTAAACCTGGCTCTGCTTCCATGCCTTTCTCAGTTCTTGTGATTCTTTGACTTCCTTGACCTTGTGAGGATACAATATGATGTTTGAACACACATGGACCCCTTTGAAGTGCTTGATGACCTTTGGAGTGGCTCAAATGGCTCTTGGATTGCTCAGATCACAAACCCTAGATGCAGATGACTTTGAAACAATGCAGTGAAGCAAAAATGTGGTAGGAGATGCTATGGTTGAACTTATGCATATGAGGAGATCACAAGCCATGGTGTGAATGGGTGAGGGCAAATTTGGGGTGTTTACAGCTTCTCCATGTCTTCAGGTGACATCTTGATCTGGTTGTATCCTGAAAATCCGTCCATGAAGGAGAACACCGAGAATTGAGCCGTATTATCAACCAATACATCAATGTGAGGTAAAGGGAAGTCATCTTTCGGGGTGGCTCTGTTCAGATCCCGGTAATCCACACACATTCTCACCTTGCCATCTTTCTTAGGCACATGTACAATATTAGCGACCCACGGCGGGTAACTAGTTACAGCAAGGAAACCGGCGTCCCACTGCTTTTGTACCTCTTCTTTGATCTTCATTGCCATATCTGGGCGAGTACGGCGCAGTTTCTGTTTTACTGGTGGGCAGTCTTCTTTTAAAGGCAGCTTGTGCATGACAATATCGGTGTCCAACCCTGGCATATCCTGATAAGACCAAGCAAAAACATCCACATACTCCCGAAGCATGTCAATCAGCTGTTCCTTTACTGAATCTTGCAGGCAGGCCCCGATCTTAACTTCTTTCACGTCTTCTTCCGTACCAAGATTAACAGTTTCAATCTCCTACTGATGAGGAGTGATAACCTTCTCCTCTTGTCTCAACAACCTAGCTAGCTCTTCAGGAAGCTCATAATCTTCTTCAACCCCTTCATCAGCTTGATTGATTGGATTGTCAAAGTCATACGAAGTCATAGCAGTGTTGTTGTCGGTGCAGTCTGAAAGGCACTCTCTGCAAGGGTTTAGATTGTTTATTTTAGTGATCGATTTTAATCTTGTTTAGAAAAAGTGAAATGAAGTTATCATTTTGGAAAACATTGCCATTTTATTTTTGTACAAAAAGAAAAATGAAAAACAGTGAGTGGAAAAGGAAAAGACTCATTTGCAAAAGATGTCCGATATTCATTGATTGATCTGTTTGCACAAAATTACAAGATGGCCCAATTAAAAAATGAGTCTTGACATCTTGGGCAAGATGCAAGACTTGATGCATGCTTAAAAATACAGGAAATAATAATTACTCTGCAGGAGTAACCCTTATAATTTCCTGGGAAGACCAGTTAAGGACTTGGCTCCCCGGGATCCTTGGACGTATCCAGCTCTCCAGGTTGCGATCGCTTTCCTCCTCGTCTTCCAAGTTGTTTATAGCATCCGGGGTGAGCATCCCCCCACTGACAAAGTTGGGCTCTTTTGCAGCCTATGATTGATCTTGTTGAGTTGGTTTGTAACCCAACCCAAATCTGTCCTCTTTCTTCTCCATGGGCAGCAGCTTGCCCCAGCCTTGGGCGGTACCCTCTTCAACAACCTTCCTGGCTTGCTGATATGACGTTATGAAGGTCCCCAGTACAACAGATGCTTCATTAATGTTCAGGGCCTCAAACCCCTGGCTCATAGTTTCATGGATTTCTCCATCCATTTCAATGTAGTTATACGTAGCCAGATGGCTAACAAAGATGTCTTCTTCCCCACAGATGGTGATGATCTGGCCTATCCACTCGAATTTCAGCTTCTGGTGAAGGGTAGACGTAACAGCGCCAGCGGCATGGATCCAGGGTCTACCCAACAAACAGCTGTAGGCCGGCTGAATGTCCATCACATAGAAGGTAATTTTAAAAGTTTGCGGGCCAATCATCACAGGCAGATCAATCTCCCCAAGCACTGATCTTTTAGAGCCATCAAATGCTCTCACCACCAAATTACTCGGATGCAGTGCCAAGCCATCGTACTCCAGCTTCACTAAGGCTTTCTTTGGTAGAACATTGAGTGACGACCCAGTGTCCACCAGTACATGAGACAAAACAACACCCTTGCACTCTAGAGTGATGTGTAAAGCCTTGTTGTGGTTACGTCCCTCAGTTGTTAAGTCAGCATTGGTGAAACCCAGTCCATGACTGGTGTTGACATTTGCTACCACAGTTTCTAGCTGATTAACGGTAATCTCCTCTGGCACGTATGTTGCGTGCAGGACTTTCAATAATGCATTCCTGTGAGCCTCAGAACACATCAACAGTGATAATATGGAGATTTTTTAGGGAGTTTGGTGAAGCTGATCCACCACCTTGTAATCACTTCTTTTTATGATTCTCATAAACTCGTCTACATCTTGTTCAAAAGATGCTTTCTGAGTTTCTTTGATAGCTGGCTCTTCAAGCACTACACTCTTTCCTTTTGCTTTGGCAGCAGCTTCTGCTTCAACATTAGGTCTCTGAGTTTGTGAGGCGAAAAGGCGTCCACTCCTGGTGAAGCCTCTGCCTCCCCCAACATTATCAATTTGTGGAGAAGAGGTTGAAGAATCCAAAGTGATTTTCTCCCCGTTGCAGTAAAGATCAGAGCCATGCCAAGGTATGGCATTACTGCTTTCATATGGAACTGGTCCAGGCACCGTAATGGTAACTGGACTGACTGCTGCAGAGGAGGGTACTGTGATGGTGTGCGGGTCGTAGTAAATTGTGACTGGTGACCTGGCAAGAGGTGCCACCGTTTGTTGCTGAAAGTTGTTATTTGGAGGAACATTTGATGGATCATAGTAGATGGTGACTGCTGAGATATCTTCATTAATTTCTGCTGGTGTTGTAGAAGATTCGGCTGAATAAATGGATGCTGATGTTGTAGAAGAAAGGGTTGTTGACATTTGATTTGTTGAAGTGATGGACGAAGCCATTGTTGATGATATTGATGAATCGGTAGGAATGATTGTTGCTGCTGTTGTAGGAAACTCAGGGATTGTTGTCAAAGGAATTGCTGGATTTGTAGGCGCCGTTGTTGAGATCTGAAGGATACCATCCTTGATGAGACCATCTATGTCGCTTCTCAAGTTATCACACCCATTGACTGCAATGTTGCAATACCCACAACCAAGCTCACACCCGGGGAACATCTGGCATTCTAGAAGCTGAGCTTTAATCTCGACCAGAGGTGTCCGAATTTGTGCAACACTGGTGATCAAGGTAGATGGTCTGCCTTCCTCAATGGCATTAATCCTTGGCCCTCCATGATGAGGCATAGGATTCTTGTTGACATTTGGAGGGGGTGCAAAGTTGAGGGCTTTAGAATCCACCAGATCTTGGACTTTCATTTGCAAGGCCCTGCATTTTTCAGTATTGTGGCCAGGTGCGTTAGAGTGGAAAGCACACCTGGCGTTGACATCATAATTCCTTGGGAGATTGGAGGGATCTGGAAGTGCCAATGTCCTTAATTCAACCAAGTTGAGCTTTAGGAGTTGTGGCAATAAGGCAGCATAAGGCATAGGGATAGGGTCAATCACCCTATTTGCCTGTGACGGTCTTTGCTGAAAAGGTCTTTGTTGTTGATTGCTGTTGCTATTGTTGTAGGTTCTCTGTGGCGGATACTGAACTTGCTATTGATAATGTGGTTGTTGTGGTTGTTGATATGCTAATTGCTGAGGAATCGGAGCTGGAATGGTAATTGCTGCTACTGATCTGTAAACATACTGAGGTCTGCCCCTGCTGGCATGAATGGCATTTGTCTCACCTGTCCTTCGAGGTCCCACAAAAGGCTTCCTGGGGTTATTGGAAGAACTTGCACCATTATCAGAAATCTTGCCCATTTTCAAAAGGCTTTCAATTCTTTCCCCAGCTATAACTACGTCAGCAAAACTGGTGGAAGAAAAGGCAGCTAGCCTATCAATATATGTTCCTTGCAGAGTATTCATGAACATGTCGGCCATTTCTCTTTCTGACATGGGTGGTTGGACAGCAGCAGCAAGCTGTCTCCACCTTTGGGCATATTCCCTGAAGCTTTCCCTGGAGGATTGAGACATTCCCATCAAGAGGGTCCTGTTAGGAGCCATGTCCAGATTGTATTGGTACTGCCTGATGAAAGCTTCAGCTAGGTCCTTCCAACACCTGATAGTTGCCCTAGTCAAGTGTGAATACCACTCTCTTGAAGCTCCAGTCAAGCTATCTTCAAAGTAAAACATCCACAGTTTCTCATCCATAGTATATGCTTTAAGTCTTCCCAAGAAGGACTGTAAGTGAGTTCGTGGACAGGAAGTTCCATTGTATTTCTCAAAGAATGGGGGTTTAAACTTGTGGGGAATTCTCACCCCATCCACTAACCCCATATCCATTACATCGAAGCCTAAGGAATTTTGAGACTCCATAGATCTCAATTTCTCAGCAATTTCATCAAACCTCCTATCATAGACTTCATCTCCAGCTCTCATTACAGTAAACTGCACCTCTTGAGGATCTTCTTGCAAGATCCTGCCTGCAGCAGTGTTGCCCTGTACATTCCTTGGGATATTGACTTCCGGATCTAGATGAGGTCCAAATACTGGTGGGTTAACATGAGGCTGACCTCCCTCATTATTACTTGTCCCTCCAGTCCCAGGATGAGGCTCCTCGGGGTTTTGTCTTTCTACCAATGCCCTCAGCCTTTCTTGACTCTGGGCCAAGCCAGTCATTACAGTCATGAATTGAGCCATTTGATTCCTCATCTCCACTCTTTCATTAGCCATCTGGGTCCTGACCTCAGTCAGGTCTTGCTGTACTTGATCCATTTGGATACCAGGAAGATTGTTGCGAGTAGGGTACCGGTGCGTACGGTTGAGAGGGAACACCTGGCGGCGAGCAATATTTCCTGAAGCACAACAGAGTTAGAAACAAACAAAATAGTGGCAAAACCTACAAAACAAAACAAAAGTTAGTATGCAATGCAGTATGCTTATTTGTTTTCCAAGGTATCCGGCTTGGTTCTTGGTTTTGACCTTTCCAGACCCCGAGGAAGATGCTTTGACTTTGTTGAGAAAAGAAATCCCAAAAATGGAAACAAACTAGACATTATTACACATACTGAACAATACATAGTTCGTTTTACAACATATGCCCCTGAAGGGTCAAAATACAACAAAAGAAAAGTACATCAAATGAAAACAACAAATATCAAAAGGTCAGACATCTAGTCCAAACTCATCCTCTTTAACCTCCTTTAGAAGTGCTTCAGTCACTGGACAAGCTGGATGCTCTGTGATGTTTCTGATGAGGAGGTTTCTGGTGGCAATGGCAGTGGTCATCTTCTTGTGCCTGTCCTGATCCTTTGACCTCTTCAATCCAGCCCTAAGCTTCAACTCTGAAATCTCCTTCTGGGCTGCCAACAAAGCTTCCTGTTGCTTCTTTTCATTGGCCTCTAACTGCTCAATCCTGGCTTGAGTTTTCTGATCTTCTTGTGTCCGGGCTTCAGTGATCCTGACCCACCTAGCCTGACTTTCTTGCAGATAGAGATCAGTCCTAGCCTTCTGAAACTTGGCCTCTTTGCAGGCATTCTTCAATATTTGCTCCCCAGCTCTTGCTTTCTTGATGTAGTCCTCTGTTTTCTCAATCTTGGCCAGATGCTCCACCTTAAGCTTCTCCAACCTCTCAATGTCCAGACGACCATCACTCATTTCCCAAAGGGTCTTCTTCAGAGCTTGAGACAGATTCTCATTCCTTTCCTTCAGTTTCTCAGATTCTTCCAGGCTGACAGTTGCTGCTGGCTGAGCTGTAGATGGCCCAGGTATATCTTCAATGGTGAAGGGCATTCCAGTAATCTGAGCCCTAGCATGAGACCAGTCATAGTACTGAGCTGAAGCGACATTATTGCACCTTCCAAGAATAGCCATCCCTTTTGGCTGGATGTTGTCCCAAGCCCAGGATGCTTGTCTGACAGCAGCTAGATTAGGCTTTATCTCGCAATACAGGGTCTCAGCTAAATCTTGCACTCTAAGAGGGTGAACCAAATCATAGCCCAGTTTCCTTTTAAACAGCAAAGGATTGTAGTTGATGCAACCCTTTACTCCTATTAGAGGTACATTTGGGTATTGCCCACAGCTAGTGATGATGTCTTTGCCTTTGGTGCTCTGGGTGCACCATCTGATGTCATCTGAAGACAAAGCAATAAGTCTCTTAGCCCAATTCTTCTGTTGACGGGGATTCAGAAAGGCATCTGACTTGGGCACGTGTTTGAGCAGCCAGGTATGAAACAAAGGAGCACAACATCTCACCAACTTCCCCCTTTGTTTCTCATTCCTCTGATGAATGGAGTAATAGAAATCTCCCAGCAATGTGGGTACTGGGTTCCTCAAAAGGAAAAGGTGAATGGCATTCTTGCTGATAAATTTGGGCTCATTTGCAAACAGTATAACCCCATATATGCTGAGGGCTAACAATGCACAAACTGCCCTCCATTCTCCCAAAGAGGCCTTCAGGATGGCCTGAGAAATCAAGAAATCTAAGTGCAGACCAGGGATCCCAGCTTTTGTTGTCATGTTCTACTCAATCAAAATAGGCTCTAGGTACAGTGCTTTTGCCACTTCTCCATTGCTGGGAGAATTCATCTCTGGGTTGAAGGGGACACCACCCCTGATAGGTACTCCAATCAATGATGAATACTCCTCCAGTAGAGGTCCTAGCTGAAAATCTGAAAATGTAAAACATCTCAAGGGAGGGTCATAAAACTGTAAGCATGTGTGGATCATGCTCCTCTGAGAAGGGTCCAGGTCCATAACCATATCCAGGATACCTCCATAATGCTCTCTGAATAATGGGATATGGTCAGGGGTGATAAGTGACTGGACCTGCCTGATGCCAGTCAACACAGGCTCAAAGAAATGGTATGATATGTTACTCTTCCTGGGAGGAGCCATAACTGCTGATGAAGAGCTGAAGACAAATGCTGATGAAGATCAAGACTGGTACTGGAGATGGGCCACTGATAGGCTGATGCTGGTGATGATGAAGATGACTGAAGCAAACAACTGATGAAGATAGCTGAAGCAGATAGCTGATGAAACAGAGGTCTATGCAGATGAAGGGGTCAAAACCAAGCCAGATATAATGTGGATACCCTGAAAAACAAATGAACAAATGTTAAATGATGCAATGATGATGTATGCAAATGATATGCAAGGGTTTGTGATCAAGCTGGATCTGATTATCTGTCTTGATATAAAGTCCATGTATGTTCAAAGGTCCAGATGAAGGTTCAGAAATCCAGTAACCAAGGTGGGGGACTCAAATAAAGAGTCACATGTCCAAGGTTAAATCACAAGAACTGTCCAAAATGAGGTACTCTTAATCAAACAAGTAACAGGGTATGATGTGGCCAAGGGTTCCTGCAAACCTATAAACAGCCCAACCCCCTCACAGGTAATGTTCTAGAACAAGAATCCTCAGACTCGGATCAGTTATGAGAAGTGTAAACACTTCTAACCCGGAGGTACAGTGTTTACAATAACCATAAAAGATCCTCCTCTAATTCACCTCAGTTTCTGAAGGTCACAATAAAGGTCATCCAGACTTAGCAGGCTTCCCAGATAGCCCTAGTACTACAGGAAATCTGTAGCACAGAGTTCTCAAGAAGAAACCCACATCTGAACCGTGTTTCATATTCCCGCACCAGACCGAAATGGAATGGGAAAGAACATGAACCACTCTAGCCTAGGTGTCACTCAGGTCCCAGGTATAGGACCTTAAACTCTCAATGGAACCCCACCCACCAAAGAAAACCAGATCCAGCAATGACAGTATGACAGTATGATATATAAAACTGTAAAGAAAGCAATAAATAACTGTACATAAAGCAGTAAATAAAGCAACTATATAAACACAATTAGCACATAACACCCCAGTAAACACAAATCAAACAAGCGCTAGGAGAAACCCACAAAAAGAACCAGAAGCCCTGGTTACAGTATAAGGGTCCCCAGCAGAGTCGCCAAGCTATCGCTCCCACCTGATGACACGGGGCCAAGAGGGGTACAGACGCGAACGGTCGGCGAAAGCGGAGAGAACACACAAGGGTGAACTCAGAAAGACAAGAGTCGCCAGCTAGGCATTTTTATCCCGGAGGAAAGGTAATGCTGCATAAACCTAGAAAGATACGGATAAGACGGTTGCGAACCAGAGAGACTGAGAAAGGGGGTTGGTTACAACCTGGGAAGGTGTTAGCACCCAGATTGTCCGCCGTACTCGACGGGATCCACGCTTGAAAGATCTGTGCTTAAAGGG
The DNA here is from genome assembly GCA_963966055.1 of Lathyrus aphaca. Classification (NCBI taxonomy): domain Eukaryota; kingdom Viridiplantae; phylum Streptophyta; class Magnoliopsida; order Fabales; family Fabaceae; genus Lathyrus; species Lathyrus aphaca. The sequence goes on along the minus strand of OZ014520.1, from coordinate 124,782,835 downwards.
GTAGTGTCAATGTTATTTTTTGTGCAAAAGCTGGTAAAGAATGCAAGTGTCAGTGTAAAAGAAATGTGAAGTGGAATAAAGAAGTGTCAGTGAAAGGAAAGAATGAAGCTCAAGACTATGAGACTTAAATAATGATGCTGGAAGAGGGGGGAATGGACAGAGACTTTTGTTCGATAACAGTTAAGTTATGCCTACGTATCCTCTCGTGCAATGAGGAAGTCAGAACACCGTAGTTCGACTCAAAGAGACTGAAAGAAAGATTGACTGTGAACTGCTTGCTTGTCTATGCTCAAGTGTATGACCTGTCTGCCTCAGGTGCAAACTGTCTTGCATTAGACAGAAGAAGCGAGTTCTCGTTTGTGAGTGAAGATGATGAGAAAAGAATCCCGGAGGAGACGATTATTGTTTGTTTTTTGATGTTTTCAATCTTTTATTGCTTTTTGTAAGTTTGTCATAAGAAAATGAGCTTAAGCCTAAATCAGGGGTTAGTAAACTCATCACATCTTCCCTCTGATTAGGGGTAATGAGAATACCTTAAGTGTGAAGTAAGCACCTCACACTTAATCACCATGATGTAGGATTAAGATCATTAACCTACTTGTGATTATTTAGATGTTTTTGTTGTTTTTGTTTAGTGTTAAGTAATGAGTTTAAGCCATAATCAAGGATTTAATGGACCCATTACACCATCCTAATAGAAGGATAATAGATGAGAACATTAAAGCTGAGGAAGGCTCCTCAACTTAATCCATGATTAGGGATTAACCTCATGACAAAACAAAGCCTTTATTAAATGGATTTTAGTTAATGATAAGATGAAGAAATGATTTTTAGGGTTTGTAAGACAACTTGAGGGGGACTTGTCCATTAACATTAGGGTTAGTTCTTCTTAACCAATTAAGGAAGAATTAGAACCCTAATGCAAGGCCCAAGTAACAAGCTTGATGTCTTGATGATTATTAAGTGAATTTATTAAAGGATTTAAACACATTAAGGGTTTAACACTTAGGATTAAAGTTATACACTTCATACTAATAGAAGGATGCATGCATAAGCTTAATCACAAAGCCTTAAAACCTTTAGGGTTTAGTCCTTGATTATGAGATGAGAAGAGAAGACTCAAAGATGACACAAAGGTAAAAGCTATATGGGGGACTAATCAAACCCTAATTATTATCATGCTTGGTTATTCCTAGGGTTAATGAGGTTTGCAAGAAGATCTTCAGAGAAACCACCAGGAAGGAAGCAGATGAAAGGAGCAAGAAGCAAAGAGAAGCAAAACAACTTGCTTCACTTAAGAAGACAAGTTGCTTGAAGGAAGAAAGTAAGAGATGAGCATGAATGAGCAAGCTCAATCCAATACACAAGATAAAATTCAGCAATGATGCAAGAGAAATGAGAAGAGATTGTGAGAAGTGAAGGCAAATTCACTTCTCAAAACAACTTACCACCTGAAAAGTTAGCAAAGAAATGAAATGCAATGCAAAATGAGATGAAATGTCATGATGCAAACCAAAGTCAGAAGCATTTACATGATGTTAATGATGCTAAGAGATGATGCAAACACCTGACAAGAGATGAGAGTGATCAAACAAGCATAAGGATGTAAATGAAACATGCTTTGAACCATAGAAGTTCATGAAAGTTTATGAAATGATATGAATGCATAACATGGAAAATGAAAGATGCAATGGTCAAACATGATTCTAACAAGTCTTAAGATGCATTATGAATCATGTGGATGCACAAAATGTCATGGCAAGTCATTGAATGCAAGCAAATGAGAGATGGATGCAAAGGAAAGCACAAATTAGGGTTTATGATCAACTCACAAAGCAAAATTCAAAATCAGAAGCAAATGACATGACAAACAATTGCAAATGGGATCAAAGATACCCTAGACCTATACAAGTTCACTGCCCAAAGGAGGGGATCCAACTCTTAACCTAGTGCAAGTTGTGAATTTCCTAAGATTACTAGGGTTTTAAGGTACCTCATCATGAAAAATGCAAAACAAATTGAAAACGAAAGATCAAATCAAACCAATTTTATCCTATAAACTACATGCTATGAAGGATGCAATGCAAGAAGAATCATTATCAAACTCTCAAGGGTTAGGCAGAATGGATTTTTCAAAGTTTGCACAAAAATATTGCCTTAAAATGAATTTAATTCCAATAAAAATTGTCAAAATGCATCAAGAACAAAAAAGAAATTTGGTTTGAGGGTTTGATAATGTTTCTAAATGTTTTTAAATGCAATGTGATTTTTTTTGGTGATTTTTAAATACCTAAATGCATTTTTAATTAATTAATTTTCATTAACTAATTAAAAATAAACATTTAAATGATTTAAAAATGATTTTTAATGCAAAAAATAAAAATAAAAATATTTTTGGGTTCTGAAAATTAATAAAAGATTTGATAAAAAATTTCAGAATTTTTTAATGTATTTTGCTATTTTAAATAATTCGTGCAAATTAAATGAAAAGAAAATGAAATAAAAATTAAAATATGAGAAGTATGCACATCCACTGGCTGAGATTCAAAGGAAAAGAGAGGGAATTGACTCGCGCGCATCTGGACGGCCCACGTTTGAACTGGCTGGATTAAATTAAATCTGATTAATTAATTTAATAAATTATGATTAGGGTTTAATGAAAGGATCCAGGCCATTCATATGCGCGGGAGTCAACAAAAGTCAGCCAGATCTATGGTCCAAATTCAAACTTTGCCCTAAACGCAATTAATGACTTAATGACTTTCAGGTGGCCGGAAATGACCTCCGGTCATCTTCTCCGGCCACACCTCCCCTGAGAATCTCCCAAATCACTCCCCAGGCCATTTCTGGAGCTCTAAAGCTCCAGATCACTTCCTCTCACCTCCCTAAACTCATCCCTGACCTCAAAAACAATTTATTTCTAAGCATGAACCAGATTCGAAGCAAGATACAAAAATGGCAGAAATTTCAGACAAGCCATACACACTCATTTCTCAACCATTTTCGAAAATTTAAAGTTCAGTGTGACCAGGAAAGCAAGCTTAATCATTTAGAAACTTAAAACAAGAGTTCTGGAAAAATGTTTTCACATGGCTACCTGAGATGGAGCTTTCAATCCAGGAGCTTTTTGACTGCTTCCTTGCTTCAAAATGAAACCAATGAACCTCCTGAGGAGTTTGCAAAGCTTGTATGGAGTTTATTTTGGCTGGTTTGTGAGATTGATGAAGTTCTGTTCAGTGAGGGATGAGAATCGTGTTTTTGATATGTAGGGTTTCAGGGCAAAGTGAAGGGTGGTTTATGCTCTATGAAGCTTTTCTGAATGAATGGTGAAGTTGGTTTTGAGGTTTGATGATTGTGTGATGAGATTCGAAGGAAAGTGCATAAGAGGAGAGTTTTGTGAACTATGGCTTATGAGAGAGATCAGGTTGTGTTGTGCTATGTGTTGAGTCTCATTTTGTCCATGTATCAAGCTTGGATAGGTCAGAGAGTTGTTGCTGGCCTAGCTTGATTGGTATGGGCCATTTTGCATAAAGTCAACTTTTTGTGTAAGAGAGGTATGGGTCAATGGCAGGCCAAGGACAAAGGGGTGTCCTGCGCAGCAAGGATTGAGGAGAGCCATAGAATCAGTCTTGAGGCCAATTAGCAAGTGGATTAGGGTTTGTGAGAGGTTTTGCAACTTTGTGATCTTTTGGCCCTTTTGTGATTACTTGAAGCATAAGTCATGAAAATGGGAGGTTCTTTTGTGCAATCTGATTTTTAGGTCATGATTCATGTTTGTGCAAAGGTTAGAAGTCACATTTTGCCTTGGCAAGAGGTTTTGCAACTTTGCCTCTTTGGTGTAAAACTTGAAATTATGTGATTTTGTCCAACTTTGACAAGCCATAACTTTTGATCCAAAATGAATTAGAATGAGTTCTTGTACTTTTTGAAAAGGGAATGATCCATTCTACAACTTTCATGACCAAAATTTTCTCATTTGAAGCATTTTTGAATCAATTTGAGGAGGTTGAAAAACTTTCCCAAAATGGCAAGTTTACATTACAAGTCACTTTCCCAAAAAAGCAATTTTGCAAATGGCTTAAAATTCTTCAATTTTGTGAACTTCTAACATCTTCCATGATCAAATAAAGATCATACATATTCAAAATGATGAAGAACATCCTTTGGCTGGGTCATTGGGGGCCTCAGATGCCCTGATTTTGCACTGACTTGCTCAAGAAGTCAACTCTTGATCAAATGCCTTCCCCATGGAATTTCTTCATGAAAATTGATATGCATGATCCCTATACCCTATAGAGACCAATAGAAACAAGAATGACCAAAAAATTTGGAGTTATGGCCTTTGAAACCAAAACCCTAATTTTAGGTCATCTATGCAGTTAAACCTGGCTCTGCTTCCATGCCTTTCTCAGTTCTTGTGATTCTTTGACTTTCTTGAATTTGTGGGGATATGATATGATGTTTGAACACACATGGGCCCCTTTGAAGTGATTGATGACCTTTGGAGTGGCTCAAGTGGCTCAGGGATGGCTTAGATCACAAACCCTAGATGCAGATGACTTTGAATCAATGCAGTGAAAAAAAAATGCAATATGAGATGATATGATTGAACTTATGCAATATGAAAAGAAACACAAGCCATGATGAAATGAGTGAGGGAAAATTTGGGGTGTTTACACTAATTCACAACAATATTGTATTAAAATACATGTTGAACTCTCTGCAAGTTCAAAACTAAGATAATCAAATTGATATCAATCAAATTTATAAGATTTGAAAGACAATAAAATTATTTTTTAGAGGTTTTTCGTCCAGTAACCAGAATTGGATGTAGTTGGTGAAATATAGGTCTCGAACCAGTGATGCAGATTTCCGATTAGGAGCTACTTGATACACCTGTAAGGTTAGTATTCCAACGTTTAATTCAGTTCAATATTCAAAATGAATGTAGAGACAAATGGCCAAATCAAATAATCTACCTTGCTTTTCGTGTGAATTGACTTTATATCTTAGATCAAGTGGAGTGGATTTGAGATGAATTGGGTCTCAACTAATTGGACATTTGACTAGCCTAAAACACTTGCCCTCGAGGCTTTGAAGGTCACTAAGAAATTCAGGGAAGCCTTCCGTATTTTGGTCGGCTTCCAAGGATGATGTCTGATGTGAGAGAGAACAAAAACGGTTGGAGTGGGTTGTAAAAGTAGTCGGAAATAAGCATATTAAATGCATTTCCACCATTAAACTGTTTCATTACTTTATTTTGACATGTTTGTTGATGTGATAATCTAGGGCATGATGCAGTTTACAGTGCACTTGAGAGTGCATGTATTCCCAATGAGAACTTCATCCGTTGATTTTATACTTCTTTCAATAGAAAATCTGGATTGTTCAATCAACTTTGCTTATAAATAAGTGGGAGTTAAGTACTGAAAAACTTTTCACAATCCTTGGGGTTCAAGTTCATTTATATTCAATTTATTTGTAAATGTCTTCTCCTTTTCTCTACTGAAAGTGTTCATCAACGATCATAACCTCCTATAAAAGTCTCTGCCTTACTATCTTCACTTTGCTTCACCAATATCTTTTAACTAGGTACCTTCCTCAATGCAAGATTCTACCTTTAACATTTCATGCTTTCTAATTAGGATGAATAATATGACTATTAACCTAGTGAGTGATTCTGATAGCGATACTTTTTATGCTGTGAGAATCGGGATATCCCCTGATTCTCATCTCCATCTCCTTGTGTACGATTACATGGAACCATAAATGGTATCCTTATATAAGAATTATGGATTAGAAAGTCCATCTAAGAACTCCCTTAAGGAAGGAGCTTCTCCATTCAACTTATTTGAAGCCATTTTATCAGATGACGAAGAAAAGGGGAGTCTTACTGAAGTCCTCATGTCCTCCCCCATTTTAACCAAGAAGGAAAAACAAGCTATCAAGTGGATGAGGGAACACCCATGATTTCATTTAAATTTTCCTAAGAAATAATAACTGCAAACCCAACAATGTTGAGGCATAAACCCACTTGGAGCTACAAGTTATGTTAGATGTAATGTTTTTTATCACACCCAATGTACATTATAAGGTCGTCGCATAGCCCAAAGAGGTGTGACACTAGTGGAGCCAACCAATGCAATTAATTATGGCTAGGTGGATTTCGATTTGGTGGACACCTTACATGTTTTGAATAATAAGGCATAAATGGACGTTGTTGGCATCTTGATAGGAGACCCTCTAGATTGGTCGCTTCTTCCTGTGGGCTTGAAGAAGAGGATATCCATTTCTCTTGAAAATTACACAGTCTCACTCTATTAGTAATTGTTCGCAAGAATAGGACTACGACTACCTTTCTCTAACTTTGGAGTGTTCATCCTAAAGCATTTGAAGGTTTCTCTTTCCTAGATTCATCTCAGGTCATGGGCATACATTAGGGTATTCCAGCTGTCTGACGAACATAAGTTTTGGAAACATTTGCTCAGGTTGTTTATCAACTTATTTTACTTCGTTCACACTTTTTTGGACAACTATTGGGGCCAAAGGCTCATTAGTTTCCATACAGATGATCCTTGGTTCAACGATTTCACCGGGACTGCGGAAATTTTCTAGGGAGCTTTGTTTTGGAAAGCCCCTTATGCCAGAGGCTCATTTCACCATCTTATACTTCCTTATTGAATCTTCCCACTTCTACAAGGGTGTGCTTTTGAAGTATTTGTATTCATCTCATTTTCATTGGGATGCTCATTACTACAGTACTAAACAATGTCTCCTTTCCCCCGTAGAGCTAGTGATGAAGAAATACATGCACTAATGGATTTAAAGGCTTGGTTACGAAGAAGAGCTTAGCCCCAAAGAGGTACCTTTTTCTGAGGTGAGGAGGAAATAAATTGATACTACGCCATCTTGAGTGTGAATAGACGGGAGAAGATGAAAGCCATTTTTTTAGGATGCAATCCTATAGTTATTTTACATGTGTGATTGTATTTTGCAGATATTATGGATACGTTGAAATTTTCTTTGACCTTGCCAATGCTCAAGGTATTAAAACTGGTCCTAATTATCCAGACTGTGGTGCCTCCTCTTCAAACCACTACTCTTGATTCGACCATTGCCATTCTTTCAAACTCTGAGACTACTACCACTCCCCCTAGTGTTGAAAAACTTGTCAATGTTGTAGTTGTAATAATAGTGGGGTATACACCCCCGTCCCCAATTTTAGAAAAGAGGAGTTGAGATGCAAATCAACTCTCCCTTTGGAATAGTGCTCTCCCAAATAGACTCACCTGACTGGGGGCGCTTCGTTGAGGGAGATAACTCCTTTCATATGGATGCCTGATATTCTTCCATCCTGGCTTGCTCACACTTCTAAAGACACTACTACAGAAAATCCATTTGACAACGGTTGGGAAAGACATATAAGGACGTGGGCGAGGATGTTGTTATGTAGATTGTCATTGTATATATGATACTTACAATCGTAGTCGAGTAGGTGTTGTAATAAATTGGAAAGTGCGCGACCTATCACAACAGATTTTCCAATACACCGTTGTAATAAAAGTAATTATCCTAGGTTTGATTCCCTGTTGTGCCGATTTGATATTTATTTTTTCTAGACAGCACGCCAGATACTATAACGGTTATGAAATATAACTGTTGTTAATTTCTCTGCAATGTTAACAAATATTATCTTGATTTTAAAATTAATCCCATTTTGTAACCTGTATTATTATTCTCCATATCACAGTAGAAAATACAACTCACATTTATGATAAAGTTTTCATAATAATATTAATTGTAACATATTCATAATATCACATAAATGTATCATATTCAATCATATCAGAACAATATCCTACAATTTATCATAACAAACAACCTACAGTTTACACACATTACATAACTTCACATAATTGTAACTTGGTGTATTGGTTTCTTGTCTCTAGGTGTCTTATCTCTTGGTCTCTTGTCTCTTGTTGTCTTAACTCTAAATACATGTGATTTCAAATAATTATAATTGTTAGTAAAAACACTTATAAACTATAACATACAATTAATATATTATGAATAAATAATAAATTATGTACTTATTAATTTTTCCATATGCCTTCTTCATGATCGAGTCGTATAGCATGCACAACATCTCCATCAACTTCATCAATGAGGTAGGAACTTGTGTTGTGTAAGAAGGTGTAGATGGAATATCAAGACTTTCATCACTAATAGGAATGTGTTTTCCTTGGAGAATGATAAACATTTCCCCAATATATATGATGGGTCGGTAACATAGAAAACTTGTTTTGTTTGAGAAGCCATGGTGAGTGGTTTGATCATAAAAGATGTCTTGCCAAGGTCGGCCCGAGTGAATCCTAAGTCATCAATGTGTAGACCATTATTATTATTGGGAACCCACTTTAATTTAAATAAATCTATTTTTAAAATAACATAGTCAATCTCTCAAATCTCATCAATGACACCACAAAACATGGTAGTTTCTGATACTAGATTCTTATCTTTCGAACTAGAGAAATACATTGATTCAACTTCAACCATAACCCCGCTATTTTTTATTGTACTGCGATCATCTTTTGATTTTGTATAAACGGTATAATGTCGTATGCACTCCAAGTAATGACACAAAAGTTTGGCTCTTACGACAACCATTTAAGTATCTCGGATGCACTACGATCTTTAGATACACTTTTATTAAACCAATTTATGAATCTATTGTTATGCTCTATCAACAACAAATTGTCACTCATCCAGGGTTATTTTTTCTTCAAAAGTCTTTTGTGAGTATCTATGAAAGGTTGAACTTCATCTATATTATTCGGTATATAGAAATGTGCTTGAATAACTACATCCTGAGCCATTAACTTAACATTTTGACCTTGAATACATCTTCTGTATGTGTCAGCATGACGAGACTTTGGAATTCCTGTAGAATCATCATTCGAAAAATAGTTTTACAAACCTCAACAAATTCTTCTATGATATACCTTTCAACAATCGAAGCTTCTGGTCGATAATGATTCTTCGAATATCCTTTAAAGATCTTCATATATTGCTCTATTGGATACATCCACCTTAATTAAACTAGGCAACAAATTATGATTTCTCTGACTAAATGAATAAGTAAGTGAACCATAATGTCAAAAAATGATGGAGGAAAATACATCTCTAATTGACACAAGATTATGGTAGCCTCATCTTCTAATTCATCTAATTTTTTGAAATCAAGATCTTTATTACATATGGAATTAAAGAATAAATATAGTCGCTTTATAGTTACTCTCACAATTTTTAAAAGGATCCCATAGATATCAACTGGTAGAAGTTGTTGCATCAATTCATGACAATCATGATATTTTAAACCAATTAACTTGAGATTTTCATTGATACAAGTTTCTTGATGTTTGATGAGTAACCTTGCGTAACTTTAATACCTTACAAACACTCGTAGAACATTTTTGTTTCCTTTTTAGATAGAGTATGACATGTTGGAGGCAGATAAGTTCTTTTTCCTTTCTCTATTGGAGCCAACTGTTTTCGTATACCCATCTTCTCCATATCAAAGACGAGATGTCTTACTATCTTTAGTCTTTCCTGTAATGTTTAGAAGTGTATCAATCAAACTACCACACACATTTTTCTCCATGTGCGTCACATCAAGACAATGTCTAACATCAAGAGTTGACCAATATGGAAGATCAAAGAAGATCGGCATCTTTTTCCATATATTTTTCGCAACTGCCCCTTTTTCCTTTTTCTCTCTTCCTAAAGATAACAATAACATGTTCCTGTCGTTGATAAACTTCATCCCCGGTTAAAGATTCAAGAGCATCATCAAACTCTTATTTTCCATTAAAAGCCTTTCTCAAACTACAATAAAGATGACCCGATTTTAGAATTTTTCGATGCCCAAGGTAAACGGTTTTTTAATCCAAACTCAAGTTGGTGATAACAAGTATCATATTCACATATAGGACACGATTTATGTCCTTTGACACTGTATTCAGCCAAGTTACCGTAAGTCGGAAATTCGTTGATTGTGCAAAATAACATTGCACGCATCTTAAATGTTTCCCCAGAATATGCATTATCAACTTCAATGCCTTCATCCCGCAAGAGTCGTAAATCATCAATTAATGGACTTAGATAAACATCTATGTCGTTACCAGGTTGTCGTGGTCCAGAAATCATCATACTTAATAGTATATACTTGTGTTTCATGCACAGCCAAATAGATAAGTTGTAAATAGTGAGAAGAACAGGAAAACAAAAATTTAATCCAAAACCTTAAGCATATGCATATACAATATGAACAAAGAAAAAAGGAATGAATATGTACTCTCATACTTAACCTAAAGCATATGAAACATGTACTTTCATACTGACTTGAGCATATACAATATGAACAAAGAAAAAAGGAATGAAGATATTGAAGAATATCGTACTTCGAAGTTGTAATCGAATGAACACAAGTAATGGAGATGTTGAAGAGTATCGTACTTTGAAGCTAAAGAATCAAATGAACGAAGACGGTGAATATTTGAGCATGTACAACATAAACCAAGAAAAAAAGAATGAATATATTGAAGAGTAACGTGCTTCGAAGCTGAAGAATCAAATGAACGAAGATGGTGAATATTTTAGATCCAAATGAATGGATACAAAGATGGTAAAGATTACACCACCGCTATCGTTTCTGGCTCACTTGTTTGATTAAGGCGTCTTATGAAAGAATTACATGATAAGTTTTGTTTTAGTTTATTAGTAAAACTTTCAATCTCGGTTGGAGAAACCAACCGTAGTGGAATTTTAAGTTCTCTAACAATGGTTGTTTAATTTAACCATTGTAAAATAATTTACAATTTATTTTTTAAATAATGGATTTAAGTGTCACACTCTTAATGTACTCCAAAAAATGAAAAAAAAATGTAGTTGCAGGGAATCGAAGCTTGCTACATTTCATTTATTACTACGGTGGTTTAAGTCAATCGTCATTAAATGATTATTTATACATCCACCTATTGACTGGATGCAAATTTTTTAACATATTCAACGGTGTAAATGAATTTGTTGTAAGACTGACTTTGTTGTTTGTGTGTTTTGTAGTAATGGGAAGTTGATTTTGTTGTATCGACTAGGAATTAATCATGTATCTAGAACCTTTCTGACAAGGAGGAGATGGAACTCTTCTATGCAAGATGTGCTCGGTGTCCGTTTTTAAGTCGTGGACCATGTAAGGAGGTTCCTCCTCAATTCTCTTATTCCTATTAAAGGAATAAACCCTTACAAGCTTCTTCCGAGGGTACTCCAGAGGGTGTTCCAGTTACTTTAGCTCCAGGCTCTGCTGCTTGACCACTTCTTATTTTAATTTATATTGTTTATTTATCCTTTAATGTTTTAAATGATTTGTGCATTGGGTGTAATGAAAATTATTTATAACAATATTTTTACCTCAGTGAGTTGTGCATCATTTTATTTTAAATTATGTACTTGACTCCATTGTATTGTAGTTGTGTTGCACTTCTGATTAATCATGAGTTCTTATACTATTATGGTCAGGGTATCGGTGTAGTCGGCCTTATCCTAATCGGCCCAGCGGGGTGATGGTTTACTTAAAACTCCTTTGGGAATTCGTAGCCGACCGGTGCCACATGACGGTCGACTTCGTTGAGAACATAACTTGATGGTGACTGTGGATATTCTAAAGCTGCAGAATTGTCTTTATGAATATTCCGACGTAATAAATTCTGACCAACGAGGTTGCAATACTCTCGCTCCCCACTTACTTTGAGTAGTGAAAGTTTTTCTTCTTGGCATATGGTTGGATTCTACTGGGGCCAAAAGTATGCTAAGGAGAAGGTGATATTCCTTGAGAAGCTCGTCTCCCTGACCTTCTTTGATGGAGTTTGCTCACCGCCTTCATATGATAGTATCATCAAAATTTCAATGTCGAGTTAGAGATTAAGTACACCTGCCGCTGACCAAAGGTGTCTTTGATCATACTTCACTTCCCCACTACCATATATATTCCAAGGTTTCGTTCCTATATGTGTGCGCAGTGAATTTCTGTTATCATGCAGGCTCACAAATGGAGATTTTGTAGTTTGGTTACGTCGAACTAGACATTTATGACCAAAAAACATCACCTAAGAGTTATCTTGTATGGACCTCTATGTCAGTGGTAATTTTCATGATCGTCGAGTGGCCAACAACTATAGTTTTCTCAATGTTCTCTTTCTTGGAACATATTCATGTCCGAGCATCTTTATTTCATGATACATTGATATATGGAAGAGAAATCTTACCAGGAGATTACCTTTGAAAGTAACTACTTCGGATCTAAGTGTTGAGGAGAAGATGTAGTAGATACTACATGTCCAACCCTTTGTGTCATGGTGAATCATAATACTATCCAGAGTAATCATTACATCAGTTGCATATAATTTTTCACTTGGAGTTTGTTTCACTTTGCTACAACTAAGTAGCTATACCGCAATACGAACATCATCAAAATCTATCAGATCTGGCCTTGAGGCAGTCTCTGTTTGTCATTAGGAGGTATTTTTTGCATATAGAATGTGCTCTGGTGACATATCTTTACCAATAGTAACTATGAACTCGTCGTATCTTCGAAGTCGTCATAATGAGTATCGTGTCAGTGATATAATTGAGGTAGTGCGAGATTAGAAGGTTGATAAAAATTCTTCGCGGAGTTCTCGTGAAACTTAGAGATCCAACAACTCGATAAAGTGTAGTAGATATGATTATTGATTGGACCAAACATGAAGTATTTTCGCATTCGACTCTAATCGCTCTTAATTTTGCGATCAACAAATATCACACACCGGAGAATTGTAGAGCAAATACAAAATTGTGGAAACATCGGAATTAGAAGTCGATTCCCACATACGATGTCATTTTCCATCTTGGAATCATAATTGGACACAGTAGGTGAACTTAAGATCTTGAACCTGTGATGTTGTTGGTCTCCGATACAGAGGTGCGGGGTGAACCTGCAAGGTTAGCACTCCAACGATCAAATCGGTTCAGATTCAAGATGAATATAGTGAAAAGGGGAAATCATAAAATATATAACTTTGCTTTTCCTAGTGAAATGACATTTATATTTTAGATCAAATAGAATGGATTTAAGATTAATTGAGTCTCAACTAATTGAATCTTTAGCCGACCAAAAATAAGAGGTCCTAAAACTAATATGCAACACCTAATCATATTATATTCATTGTGAGTTATAAAGACATTTATAGATTATATTCATTTTGAGTGATAAAGACATTTCTTTGATGAATGTTGTTGGAGTTGTATTTTCAACTTGATAATTTGTTTTGATGGCTTATCCTTGCCAAAATTGTTGGTTCCAAGTACAAGCAGCATGTATGGAAAGACGGGAAGGAAGAGGTGATATGTTTGTGGAGAAGAATTATTTATTCTACTACCAAAAAATAAAATAAAATAAGCAGAGTGTATGATACAATTTAAATAAGTATGTGTTGATGATTCAAAATTGGTTGATTTTGTGGAAGATACTTGATAAGTCCTCATAAAGAAAATGTTATTGTAGCATGGAGCAATTGAGTGTTGCACCATAGATTATAGTCATGTGATCTTATATTAAAATACAGATTTGCATATCATCGTTGTATATGTGAATGTGTGTTGTATATTATTATTAATCATATCATGCAGCAGAATAACGTTTATTTCAACCATAACAATTTTCTTGTGCGTAACACATTTTCCTAAATCTAGTGGGGATGTAATCGAGACCAAATATTAAAAACTGAAACTTATTGTTTGAATATTCAAAAAACACATGGTATATAAAAATTTTCAGCTTATATATTCAAATCAACCAAAAATATTGTATAGTGAAAGTGTCTTTGGAGAAAAAATATTTTAAAAAAATTTAGAAATGGTTTAGTAAGTTCAATGATTTGGGGGGTATGATGTCCAAATTTTTCCAAACAAGTCCAGAGCCTTCTGTGTTTTTTCTTTCCTTTTATTTATTTGTTTGGTACTAGTGTATGACTATTGAGTTTGGGCCATTCTAGTTATTTGTGAAATCCAAATTTCTCCATTTTAATTTTTTTTAAAGTTTTTTAGAAAAAAAAAAAAACAACATGTTTTGATATATTATTTTCTTTTTCATTTTTCCTTAATTTTTTCTAGAACTTGAACATTTATCAGGTTTAATTTGTGTGAAATAAAAAAAAAGTAAAAAGTTGTGTTTGTAAGATTGGAGTGAGTGAAATGCTAACAATTTCTAAGAAGTATGTCCTAACTAAATGTTTTAAATTTCATTATATAAATGAGTTAAATATAATTTTTCGTCTTTTATTTTTGATTCGGATTCAATTTTGTCTTTTAATTTTTAAAAAGACCATGTTGATCCCTTAGCTATACAAACTAGACTACGTTAGTATTTTCCATCTATTCTATTACTCAAAGTTAATTCATAAGACCATGTGGTACTAACATGGAAAGTCACATAGTTTAAACAAATTTTGTGATCGATTTAGCGACACAAAAATTCATCACTGATATTTTTTCTAGATTTTGATTAGGGTTTTTCATTTTCTTCCCTAATTTTGTACCTGATCAGCATCAGAACTAGGTAACAAGACAAAGTAAACATTGCATTATTATCAAAGAAGAAGAAGAAGTTCGTTGAAGAACAGAGAAAGTATATTGAGAGTTGTTTACGAATTTCATTGAGATTGATCATTGACTACCATAATAACACAGAGGGAAATAACTCTTAAAATAACCTTATCACTGTGAGTGTGGAGCCTCATACTTAAACTAACAATTAGCAAGATAAAAATCCAAATTTTAGGGTCTCAGAGGTAAATTCATATTCACCTTTCTTCAAACGATATATAAAAGAAAATAACATCTTGAGGTGTAACGGTAATGTGTGTTGAGAGTTATTTACAAATTTCACTGAGATGGATAATCGACTACTGTAATAACAAAGAGGCAACAACTCTCAGAATTCATCTTTCACCAGAATCAACGATGGAAGCTCTCTCATTCACCATAACCTTCGAGCTATTACATTATGACGAATCATATGTAGTCGGAATTACAAAGGATTAGCAAGCGCTAAGCCTAGAATGAAAATACAAGTTTGCTAGTGACAAACTTGTCATATAAAGTTTTTGGAATCCACTAAAAGAGAAAATACTTGAATTTTATTATGATCAAAGATAACCTTCAAGGCCACACTCAAAAATACATAAAGAGAAGAAACTCTAATGTACTTTTAATGCAAAATAGAAATTAAGTATAAAATTGCAGAAAATATTAAAATTTTATATTCATGTCTGATACAAACTCGGATGGCTTAAAAGGCTCAATTCTTGCATAATTCCTACATAAGCTTGTGAGTTGATTCTTTATCCAGAAGGTTTTAATAATAGGCATTCTGATATTGGATGTCAAACTTGTACAATTCCTGTTGAACTTTTCTGATGCATGACTTCTTATTTGATATGTGCAGTTGCATTCATACATTAGTCTCCTCCACCTTTGAAGAATTCGACCCCGAGTTCTCTTCTTGATAAAAAGTCTCATCTACTTGATACTCGTGAATATCAACAACATTGAAAGTAATATATATATATATATATATATATATATATATATATATATATATATATATATATATATATATTCATGGAATCTGGGAAAGCTACCATATAAGCATTTTCATTGATCTTTCAGGTCATTTTGAATAGGCCATACTTGCGTGGTTGCAGCTTGTTGTAAGTACCAATGGGAAACCTCTCCTTACGCTGAAACACCTTCATATCGTCTCTCACACTAAAATTGTTTACTTTCATATGTTTATCTCGCATATGAGGAAAATCCTTTTGTAGTTCATCTAGACTCAAATCCTCGAAATCCTCTAGGATCCTAAACATGTCTTATGGAATTGTTATTTTCTAGTTTATAACACACATCATCCCTTTAATTACCATTGTACAAAAAAAAATTAGTTTCTTTAACAACCACATCAAACTCCTTTTCACTTTGTGTCATCACAAAGAAACTAGACTTCTTTCCTCCTAGATTCTTATCAAATTATAAAACAGGAGTTGTAACAATTTTATTTGAACCCCATGTAAATATTATCATGTTATTTCGTCCTCGATAATTGATATCAATATCAAACTTCCAAGGCTTACCAATTAAAATATGATTAATATCCATATCAAGAACATTACAAAGTACCCATTCTCTATAATATTTTCCAATGGAGATATGAACTCGACATACTAGTGTTACTCAAGCTTGGGAGCCCTTTCTTACCCAACAGAGGGTGTATGGCTTCTCATGGGCTTCTGTCAACAAAAGCAAATAATCTACCAATTTCTATGACACCAGATTCTTCATGCCACCACTATCCACAACTAGATTACACACCTTGTTCTTGATAGACCAGTGTGTTTTAAGCAAATTCTTGTGTTGCCCTTCATCTTTTGATGCTAGTAATGTTATCTACAAGAAACATTTTACCCTTTCATTTAATTCTTCCTCTGCAAACTCAATACCTGCATATTCATCGTTATCAACTGCATGTCCTTCTTTTTTCTATTCCTCTACCATTTCTTCCACAATAGCAACGACCCTCATTGTTGGACAAACATTTGATTTATAACCTCATCCATTACAATGATAATATCTGTCTCAAGTGGTTTTAGCATATGGATTACTTTTTCTCTAGACTAGTGTTTTACCCTACTACACATTGTTAGGGTTGCTATCCCCCTTATTCTTTTAGGGTTGTAATCCCTAGTTGATGCATTCTTTTCCTTGTCGCCTACTGATTCAAAGTTATTCTAGGGAAAATACTTGAAAGATGAGAAACTTTGAAAGGATTTCTCCAACAATTTTGCCTTCAAAGCTAGACTGGATGCCTCAGTCATGGTCCATACAATCTGCAAACCCATATTATCCTATAAAGATCCCTTTACGCCACTAATGTATCGAGCTACCTTTTGGCTCTATGATTCTCGCAGTTCATTACTGTCATACCATAAAATTTACCCCAAATATTTTATTTGCGTTAGCATATCATGACCATTCCTTCTGGTCATGCATTTTATCAATCAAGATCATTTCATAGGAATTAGGAGGATAAGTTAGAAAGTTTAGCCTTTTCATCTGGTTCTTTATAAATTATTTCTCAGCATACAGTTAAATAAAGTCAAAGAAGTCAATAGCTTGACTCTTTTTTACTTTGGTTAATCTCTTCATCTGCATTATTTTTTATTCTCAGTTGCATTTTTTTAAATCACCCATTAACAGATATTTGAAGATATGACAAAAGTTAAAGAGCATGACTTTGACTTTGACCCTTTTATTGTTAATTGCATTTTAAATTGTTTCTCTTCTTTTTTGTTTTAAATTTGTTTTAATTTGATTTCGTTCTTGATTTATTATTAATCAATACTATATTGTGGTTCATATTAGATAAAAATTAATTTCAAAATAAAATAAAACCACTTAATTAAAAAAAATTGTACATTATATTATCCACATATTACATCCTATATTGATACATTCATACCATTACATATCAATACACGTGATTTTGTTATTTACATACTAAATATTACATACATACACTATCTAGAAAAGACAAAAATAGAATGGCTCTAGGCTTCACGCCCAAGTCGCATACTATCTCCATGTTGCATCAAACATCAAACATCATCTTCACCTTATGCTTGTGCCTTGCTTCCTTCATCATTCCCTCCATCATTACCACCCTGTGTGAAAACACAAAAATAATAAGTTAGTTATGAAACAATCATCGTCATATCATTATACAATCATGACCATAATCATCTATACACATACATCATACAGATGGGACCACCCTCACATGCATAACATTGCAATAAAATCTTTCAAAACCAATTTCAATTTCAAACCAATTTCAATTTCATTAAAAATTGAATTTCATTCAAATTTCACAATTCATTTCAACAAACACGGTTTATCATTCAAACAAACACACTAATTACTCTATCCTTACAATCAATTTCAAAATCCTTCGTGATGATCACCATTAATAATCTAAACCACTCAATCAATTCATTCTCTTATATTTCACTTCTTTCCTAAATTTTGATCACTCATAAATAACCCTAACAAATTCACACGTGTATGATAATTTCAACAAACTCTCACTCGAGTTTGATTTCATTCCCTACCCCAATCTCACAACCTATTTAAGCCCCTATTATTTAGAGCAATTTCATTAACACTTTGAGCACCATTACTCTACAAAAATTTATCCCTGAGCCTCACGAAATATCTAAAACCATAAACCACTCATCACTTCACATTGAAGCTCTGAAGTAGTGAGATAAACATGCATACAGAGGAACCCCCAACATACTACGACAACAGAGCATACACACAAGCATATATAGAAAAAAGAGAAGATGAGAAGCAGAAAAAATAAAAGAGAAAGGAGACCGAGAGTGTACCTGAGTGGACCTTTTTGTAAGAACAAGAGTTATCTATCCATTTCATCTCTATTTTTTTGATGATAACAAGGAAGTATTTGAGAAAGAACTATTTTATGTTCTGATGTTTATTACTGTGCAGATCATGAATATTGAACATATTAGATCAAACAAACATTATGAAGATGTACGCAAATGATAATATGTGAAGTTACTATGTGTAACATTATTCGCAAGTGTGCTTTTGTATCTGATCACAATTAGAAAGATCCAAGGATGCTTGATGTTGTTGTTGCAATGTTCTTATGGATTCTGTTCTGAGAGTGGTTATGATCAGAAAGCGAGTGAAGCTTCGGATGAACTAAGTTATGAAGACTCTAATGACATGAAGTTTTGAAGACTGAATGCCTGAAGACCAACTGCATAAAGACTCTGAAGAATTAAGTGTTTTGAAAATTAAGGTGCTGAACATTAAGGTTATGAAGAACCAAGTGATAAATACTTTGAATACAATGTTCTATGTGAACTAGGTTCTGAAGATTCTAGAGACTTAAAGTTCTAAAGACCATGGGTTTCAAGTCAAGTGTTGAAGTTCTGAAGAACAATGTTCTATGTGAACAAAGTTCCAAAGAATGAAGACTTAGGTTCTTTGAAGACCCAAGTATCATCGTCTCTAACTTATGCTTCATTCAATCATTTGTAATCAGAAGCCTCTGAAGTTCAGAAGACAATGTTATCATTATCAAGGATAGTACAAAGTATGAAAATGATTTATTCCAATATCTCTCCACTAACAGTGTATTATGGGAAAAGGACAGACGTTGCAGTACTATTTTCATCCTTGAGTAACGACATTCCTCAGTAGCTAGCTTTACTGTAACGACTTTATTATGCTTGGCCATATAAGGAAAGCATCACATGATTTGTGATGCTGGTTGTCAATGCTGGTCATGTTGGCAAAAAGTTGTCGATATGGTCATGTTGGTTGTTGGTGGTTGTTGTTGAATGCCATAACCAAAGAGCTATAAAAGTTGTGCTAGTAAACAACCATTGGTTTATGTGTTGGTGTTAATTGATATAACCAGAAAGGTTCAAACACACATACAACCAAGTTTTCAAGATGGTATTTGAACCATGTTAATGTTGTCTTACAATCATATAATATTGATGATTAACAAGATAACAATGGAACAAACCATTAAGAGTTTGATTGAATATGCAGCTCACAAGCTGATTACTCTTTGACAACAATCTACTTATGCAGAGAGATCTCTGATTCACAATGTGCTTAATTTCATATGCTACAGAAGACTTTCAAAGTCGCAGAAGACAAGAAGATGATCATGGAAGCTTCAATTACAAATCTACAACATGGATGTTGTGTATCTGAAGTGATAATTGGATTGAAGAAGAACAAGGGATGTTGTCCAAAATGTTCTTAAGTGAATCAAGATGAAGAAGTATTTATCGCGCTCAAATGGAGATCAACAAAGCCGACAAAGCTTTAAAAGAAGAAGACTTCAACAATTCAAGTGCTCAAGGTTGTTTTCTGTGAAGAAGCAACTTGAAGAAGAAAAGACCACACATTTGTGCTACAATACAATGTATTATCTTAGCATATATTAGGTTCTTCTGATGTACATTAATTGTGATTTTACACATGCTTATGTAAGAAGAAAACTCTAGTAAACATTACCCACTTTACTAAAGGACCGAGTGAAGGTCAAAACTTTAGGAGGCTCAAAACTTAGTAGTTAGCGCATTCTCACAACTAGGTGTACTAGTGAATTTCTCTGGGGATAAGGTTTCGGTGCTGCTCAGGACTATGTATTCTGGAGCCTGAAGTCACACCAGGTTGTTGTGAAGTTAGTCTTAGTTGTAGGTCGCATAAGGAAGTCACAATAAGTTGTTGTCCAGTTAGTCACGACAGGTTGTCGCGCAAGGAAGTCACGACATGTTGTTGTGCAGTTAGTCACGGCAGGTTGTCATGCAAGGAAGTCACAACAATTTGTTGTGTAGTTAGTCACGACATGTAACCGCGCAAGGAATTCACAACTTCGGTTGTGCAGTTAGTCACAGTAGTTTCCGCGTGATTGTAATCATATATTTGGTTATAGTGGATTAAGTTCTTGTTTAAGGCTAAATCACCTTGGTGGGTAGACTAGACTAGCTTGAGAAGTTATCAAGTGAACCAGGATATATCATGTGTTCTTTACTCTTGCTTAATGCTTTACTTTATGTTTATGCTTCCTGTAACACGGTGGGAGAACTGACTTTAAGTTATGTTGCGGATAGCAAGAGTCGCCACCGACTTTTATTTTATCCAAATGGAAAGGGTATAAAAGAACAGGAAAGACCTTAAGAGAATATTTTTGGGTCCGGGGGGTAGGTTATGTAAAGGGAAGGTGTTAGCACCCTTTACATCCATGGTTATCCATGGGCTCTTAGTTACTTAGCTCACTTTAAATTGTTTTTGAAAGTGTAGTGTGTGAATAGAAAAATTTTCAGAATAGTTAATAATGATCCATGTACGGATGCGTAAAAACTTGTTTTTGAAAATTTGTTTGAAATTTGTTAAGTGTGAAAAGTTTTGGAAGTGAGCAAGTACCTAAGAGGAACCTACCCTAAAGTTTTAAGTCTTTCTTGTTCTTTATCCTTTCATTGGTAAGACTATCCCTACTATTAAGGAGTAGGTAGTCATTACCTTGGATGTAAGGGACACGAGAGGGACATTCTGTTTTTATGAAGGCAACTGTGGGGTGTAATAAGCATATAGGAGGGACTATCATCATTATTCGAAGGGACTCGATTCGTAAAGGCAACCATGAGGGACTTGATGATTTTTTATTTTTAGAGGGACTTGCTTTATACACCCCACTTGACCTTATGATTTAGGCAACTTGAGGGATAACCTTAGAAAGTGAGACGGCGATTAGAAATCGACTTATGTGTGTGAGTGTATAATATTAATTATCTTTATTTTAAATGAGCTAAATTTATTTTAAATAGAATACATGTTTTTGCACTCCCTAAATTACTAACCATAGCAACAATTAAATATTTAAAATATTTAAAAAAAAATTACACCAAGGAAGCAGTTACATAATTATAAGCAAAATAAAATAAATAGCAAAAATATCAATATATAGCAAAATAAATATAATAAGCAAAAATAATGAATAAGTAAATAAAATTGGGGTTAGTGATAAATAATAATATTTAAATAATAAGCAAAAAGTTAGCAATAATAAAATAAAAGAGGTTAGTAAATAATAAAAATTAGTGAAATAATAATAATATATAAAATTAATAAAGCAAAATAAATAATATGGTTAGTAATAACAATAATAAATAAAATTAATCAAAATTATAAGAATAAGAGATTAACAATTTTTAATACAAACAATTATATTTAGAAAGAAATATGAACAAACAATTATTTTAATTTTTAAGTTATTAAGTTATTTTTAAATATATTATAACTACAAAATTTAATTATTATAAATTCAATTATTTCTAAACAAAAAGTTATAAAAGGTATTCACATATTATATAAAGAGAAAAATAAGTTATAAGTATATTTACAAGATTTAATTTTTATTGATTCAATTATTTAAAAAAATGATTTAAGTTATAAACATAGTGTAAAATATGTTTACATATTATATGAAGAAAAGAATTTATAATTATATTTTAAAAATTATATACATGACAATTATGATAAGAATTTAGAAAATAAAATCATTTTGGAAAATAGAATTAAGTTTTATTTAGAAAAGTATTCTTAAAGTTTAGGATATAATGTACAAAAATTACATGTATTTTACAACATAGAAAAATAACAAAACAATTTAATTTATTTTATATATAATAATTAAATAGAGAGAAAAATAAAAAGAAAGAAAAAGAAGTTAAAACCTGATGGGGCTGGGATTTGAACCCAGTCCCCCATGCTTGCCAAGAACAATCTATACCACTGGACCATCCACACGCATGCGTTATCAGAGGGAGAAGAAGATGTTTTGTGTGTTGAATCTCAAAAAAATCAGAAAAAATAAGAAGCAAAAGGCCTGGGGTGCGAATCGAACCCAGGACCTTATAGCTATACACACACGCACGTTACCACCCGGCTGGAAGAGCCCACCTGTTAATCAAACCATAACAACTAATAATATATTAAGAACGCAATATAAAATGAGAAAATATCAAAACATTGCTGGGGGCAGGATTCGACCCCACGCCCTCTCATCAAACGCGTATGTGTCTTTCCACTGAGCCAACCAACCTGTGGTGATAAACAAACAGGAAAGTAACATAATATTTTAAATCAAAAATTCAAATATAGGATTCGCGTCAACACACAGTCGTCTTCTTCCTCTGACCTTCGAAATTTGCTGCGATAATTGCTTCCATTTTTCCTGCGAAAACAGAATGGTAACAAAACCTGCGAAATTCAAACATGGACAAAACAACAAGATTTTGTAAAATTGATTATGCCATTAAGTTCCTAACAAGATTTCCAATGATTCTACGTTCTTATAATCCATTTATATGGGCTGGATTGAAGAACCCTAATTGGAGCCCTAAACCCTAAAAATGGTAGATCACGTTTTAGGCTATGAAACTTCATCAATCGCTCCAGATTTCATCTATAGTCATCAATAAACACAGTTATGTAAACAAATTTCAATTATATGCAGTGAATCATTATAATCGGAAAAAAATTTATCAAGCAAAAACAAGCTTCGGGTTTAGCAATATGGAGCACATGAGATGCATATGAGTGATGCTTTAGCTTCAATGATGATCAATAAACATCTCTATGTTCTTACTTTGTCTTCAAATGCCCTGGATTTCAAAATCCGAATCTCACTTTTTGCTTGAATTTTTGAAATATGATCTTACCTTTTGGCTGCTGGAATTCGTGTCCTAGGGTTATGCTTATGCTTGATACTTATATGTGAGTGAATTAGGTCAGAAAAACTCATTGGTTGTGTGGAGATTTGATCCAAAAAAGATTGAAAAAGATCATGGTGTAAAAGTCAAATATTTGTTCATGAAGACTTGCTATTCTTGGATTAATCACATGATTTCCTTCTTCTTTAATTCTAATCACCAATTAAGAATTTCTAGAAGCATTATCTTCCTCCAAAAATAGATTTTCATATTTTATATTTATTTAAAATGATTTTTATGAATTAAATCAATAATAAATAAAAATAAAATAATAAAAATGATGAATTTTGGTCAATTGAGTCGTGCATAATGATATGAGGTGGATTGGATCACAACTTAGCAGGCCCATTTGGAAGGAATTGTTTCTAGACCCCCATTTTCAATATAAACCATCACAAAATTTCCCAACTTTGCAAGAGCATATCTCCCTCAATTTTAAGGGTATGAGGTGTTCTTGGACATTTTGGAAAGCTTGAAGAGTCCTCTAAACAACCCCATTGGTTTCAGGTCCATATCATTTACCCATCTCAAGTTATGCCTTTTTGAAGTTGTTGACTTTTTGTTGACTTTTGAAATGACCTATAATGTCCTAGCTCATATCTTTCAAATGAAGCATTTTTGGGCTTAACTTTCAACATAAAATTTGTAGAGAATTCAATTTCCTTCAAAATGAGATTTGGATGGATACTTGGTGATGAAGTATGTGAAAGTTATGGCTGGTCAAAGTTCAGTTGACTTTTACTGAGGAAACCCTAATTTAGAAACTCCTGATTATTGATGATCTGGAATCTCCTTGATGAATCATGATCAACCCTTGATCCAATGATGAATTTTACTTAATATACTTGATGTTTGCAAAAAATCATGAAGTTTGACTTTGGTTTGACCACAGTTGACCTCAGTTTGACTTTTTAACTGCATTGACTGATTTTGACTTAACTGATCATCTGACTGAGCAAACTTTTGAGAAAAGTCTTGAAACTTGTCATGGGTGTTCTTACACACATATAAGATGTTATGAAACTCACTTGAGGTATTGGAAATCCATTTAGCCTGATTAAAGTCAAAACCCTAGTTTTGGATGCACTGCTTAGGAGGTGCATTGTCTGAGGGAATTGTCAACTCTTCTGACCAATTGTGAACTTTGTGAACCTTGTGGACCATCATAAAGTGTCTTGTGATACTCATGGGAGGTATTGTGAAGCTTGTGAACCTTGTGAACCTCATGAAGTGGCTTTGTAGACCTCATGAACCTCAGGAAAGCTTTGTAATCATTGTGAATCTTGTGAACCTTCAAGAAGTAACTTGTAGACTTCATGAACCTCATGAAAGGTTGTGTAAACATTGAGAAACTTGTGAACCTTGTGAACCTTCAAGAAGTAACTTGTAGACTTCATGAACCTCATGAAAGGTTGTATAAGCATTGAGAAATTTGTGAACCTTGTGAACCTTCTTAGCACACAAAGTCTTGTATTGTGAGGGCAAATTTTGGGGTGCAACACTTCCACAAGACAATCATAACATAGCTTAATGCAATCCAACCTTTTACGAAAAGTAGTCAAGAGTGAAAACCTTAATTCAATCCCCCCTTTCTTGTGTTATTCTCATACTTTCAATTGGTATTAGATTCTGGTTCTATTATTGATGGATATCAAACACTTAATAGTGTTAGATAAAGATCTGTATGTTATGTGTAGAAACAACCAAGGTGAAATTTCAACCACTTACAATTTCAATCTCATATTAGTTGATGATAATGAAGATTGAGTAATGAATTATAATCAACTGATTACATTGAGCAAGTCACTGATTCCTGAAGATTCTCAAAATCTTTTCCAGTGGAGTTTGGAATAAGATTACAAAATCAACTGATAAGATAGGTTCATCATATAAAGAGATATAATTGTTGAATGCTTATCTTAAATACGATTGGATTAAACAACATATTTGTTTAAATATGAAATCTTCAGAAAACAAGAAATATTGTTTGTTGAAGATTATTTCTATATGAGTATAAGATGTTTTCATGAAATGGATTAGTCCACCCTTGAATTTCTCATGCGAAGCTCATTAGAAGTTTTCTTGATCGCGACTTTTTGAGTCTTACGGGTATTAACTGCAAGAATACAACCTAATCACGTAGAAATAACGATATCGATCCTACAGAGACTTGATAATCAAACTAATGCTTTCAGGTGTTACTATATTTAGCTAAGGCGAGTGATTAATTAGTTTAAACGAAACGGGAATTAGAAATTTTAATTAACTTAGATTATGATAGGATATCGATACATAATTAATATGCCTTCATGAATTCAATAAATTATCGGCTTATAAAGATTGGTCAACATATCTTTCTGTAGAAAATACAGGTTTAAAAGTTATCAACTCACACTCTCGTGGTCTTTCCTCTAACTATACTCCTAAGTCAGGTTGAGCGCTCTCGCTGTATCAAATTGAGTTAAAAGTATTTTTTGAAAACTTATAGATTCTAATTAGCCTTAAAGCACTTCCATTGAGTTTAAAACTAATGTTCAATTTCAGCCATCCGGTTAAAACCTCACATTCTCGTGGTCTTAATCCTAACCTTCTTACCTTTTTACTCCCGTAATAAAAGCTTATTTTAAATTAAGAAATTGAAACAAGAAGATAAGTTTGTTTATAATTTTAGCCTAGATCTATCGAATCCATTATGGTTAATCAATTACATACCGATTAAGTACTTTAGCCAGACATGTTAATTAAAACAAGCATAAATAAATAAAGGAAGTAAACAATGGCATAAGGCATGGCAAATAAAAATAAAAGCAATTTTATTAATTAAATAATAAACCTAGACAGTAGAAATAAACTTGGCGTAGAAAACCTCCACTGGTCGGTAGGCTTACAGAAAATAAAAATTCAAAGGCAGTGGCTAGAAACAATAAGAGGTGCAATAGCTTCCCGGTGTAGGAAGCTATTACTAATTCAGTAAGGGTACAGAAACAAAAAATTAATGCAGAAAAATAAAATAAAAGAAAGCTCCGAACAAAACAAAATAATATCAAAGTTGGATCCGAATACAAAATGGTAGAATAAGGTCTAGGTCGAAGCTCCCTTTGCAATTCACTTTGGCTTCTTTTATAACCTCTGGGTACGACTATTGTTGAGAGAATTCCGGAAATAAAGTTGATGGGCTTTGATATGG
Organism: Lathyrus aphaca; assembly: GCA_963966055.1. Taxonomy (NCBI): domain Eukaryota; kingdom Viridiplantae; phylum Streptophyta; class Magnoliopsida; order Fabales; family Fabaceae; genus Lathyrus; species Lathyrus aphaca. The sequence continues at coordinate 124,756,174 of OZ014520.1, read as the reverse complement.
TTGGATTGACTAAGACTGGGTTGAATGAGTAAAATTTTCAACAACACTCTTCACAGATTGACTAAGTAGCGCTTTTTAATTTCTGAGTTTATGACCTGTGACAGACGTCATGGATGCAGGAAGGTCGTCTCACTTAACATGTGTGACGGTCGTCCTAAGCTTGTTACAGGCTTCATGAAATAAAATTGAAGAATCCTTTGTTTTCTGTCACCTGTCTTCATTTCTTCCTCTTCTTAGCTCATTTCTTCTACAAACCTCATAAATTGGACTACCTGCAAAAACACATAAACTCATAAATACCTTGCTTAATATCATGTAAATTACAAAAAATAATAATATAATTAATGGAAACCAAGCTAAATAATCGGTATAAAAATGTGTTATCATTTCTAAAGTAAAATTGATTATTATTATCTTATGATTTTGATTCATAAGATCTTCAGAATGGATCTGCAAAAGGAATGTCAGAAATCATGATTAGAAGGACGATAAGTCTAAAGTGATTATTCTATGACAAAACTACTGTAGAAGTTCAAACGCCTAACAGAAGAAACAGAAGATGTTCTGAAGAAGGATGAGATCCTAGAACGTATCTCATCAGAACCTCCGAGGTGTCATTCTGAAGAAGAAAGAGAAGAAGGAATGATTATAAGAAAAGGTCAAGTTAGAAGCAGAATATGAGTTGGTCAAAATCAACATAGAAGATGTTTTTAAATGCTAAGGTAAGTTCTCCTTTTATCTCTGACGCATTTTATAGCACATTCTGATAAAGATACTTCTACCAGTTAGAAGATGTTTTATTCAGAATAATAGTTGTCAGATGTTTGTGAAATGTTTAAGTCAGAACTTTCTGATTAGTGAAAGTATCATGATTCAAAAAGGTTCCTATTCATGAGGTAAATATTTTGATTTATTTTATGAGTAATGAACAGTCACAACATTAAATATGGTAATTTCATCTAAAATCGTGTGAACATGATTGTGACATCCGTCCCACTCACTAAGCATGCATGACTAGGAAAAGACACATTAGGTTTAATTGAGTGTTTTTGGGAATAGACTTAAATTTATACATCTTCCTTATGTACATTGCATCTTATTTGCTGGTAGTGTATTGTGTCTCTGGTAACATATATATATATATATATATATATATATATATATATATATATATATATATACACACACACACACACACACATACACCTCCTCATAATTCACACAGTACATCACCGCACAACTATACTAAGTTCATTAGAAAGCTTAAACCCTAAAACCCCTCCGTGTCTACAACCTTCAGCATCCTTCTCTGAAATGGCATCTCTATCTCAAAAACTAGAGCAAAATAACTCTTCAAATGAGTTCCCTATTACCCTTCAAACTCCAGTTGAGAAACTTGATGTTAGCTGTGAAATATTGGTGGATTACATGAGCTTGAAGAAGAATGGATGTGATTTAACACACGCTGTAAACTTCCAAGGATGGAAAACCTACTTCAGTAGATTGACATGACCAACGTATCTTCATTTGGTTAGAGATTTTTGGATCCATGCAACTACAGAGGAAAATCTTATTGAATCCTCTGTTTTTGGCAGAAAAATCACCGTCTCTGAGAAAACCTTCTTTGATCTCATTTCCTTAGACAGGGATCACTACGCCAAAAATGCTTTTTAACAGCGCATCTTAGACAGTGCTTTTAAGAGAAAGCGCTGTCTAAGGTTAAAATTAAAATTAAACACGGAAAATGGTCCAAAAAAATAATGAAAGCGCTGTCTAAGGGGGGTCTTAGACAGCGCTTTCTAAAATCGCTGTCTAAGACCCCCCCTTAGACAGCGCTTGTAGAAAGCGCTTTTAAATATATGCCTTAGTCAGCGCTTTTGATAAAGCGCTGTTTAAAGATTTTAAATTAAAAAAAAAATAAAACCAAAAGCGCTGTCTAAGGGGGGGTTTAGAAAGCGCTTTTGGAAAGCGCTGTCTAAGGCATACCTTAGAAAGCGCTTTTACCAAAAGCGCTGTCTAAGGTCTAATTAAAATTAAATTTCATACTTCTATTTTCATTCTCTGTTGTTTTCGTTTTCCCTCCTGCGAACGTTTTCAGAGCGAACCCTAACATTTCCAGAAGAACTTGAAGTCATTGAAGTCATTCACGTTCACGTTTCAGTGTTCATCGTTCACGTTTGAATCGTTCACGTTCACGTTTTCATCGCGGTATGTATTTCAGTTTCACGTTCACGTTTCAGTTTTCATTCGTTCACGTTTTCATTTATTCATTCATGTTCTTCGTTTCAGTTCTTCATTTCAGTCATTCAGTCATTTCTGTTTTCGGATTTCAGTCATTCATTTCAGGCATTGCAAGAATTAAATCGTTTCAGGCATTGCAAGGTATGTGTTTCAGTTTTGACTTTTTGTTCTGGTTGTGGTTGGTTCTGGTTGTGCATGTGGTTGTGGTTGGTTCTGGTTGTGCATATGGTTCTGGTTCTGGTTGTGTTTGCATGGTATAAAAATATTGATAACAGTGTTACCACTTATCATAGTTGTTTGTCTTTAAAAAGACAACATTTCTCATAAGTTCAATTTGAGTTAAAATTTGTTAATCACTATACTATTGGTATAGAAAGATATATGTTTTAGGATTGTAGAAATGTAATGTTTTATAGAAATATGCCTGTTTATCATCTATGTGCTTAAAGATTTTGGCAAGTGGAGTGTGTTTTGCTTATTATTTGTTAAGTTGTTTTCTTTTTCAAGGAAAGTTTTTAATTTATTATGGTGTATATGTTTCATTTTGTCAACTTTAAAGTTTAATTATTGTATTATTGCATACATCATGAAAATTATGAGGTTCTTAAAATTAGAATGATGATTTACATGTACCCCCTTAGCAAGTATTTTCCTAGTGAGAAGGATAAACACCAATTAGACCATGCTTCTTTGTACTGCTGCATTATAAGAGCTCAAGTCCAAGCTCATCATTTAGATTTCTCCCAAAAAATGATTGAACGAACTCTTATATAGTTATAGGTATAGTTATAGGTATATTGTAATAGAAAAAGTTTGATTCTTGTAATATAAAAAATGAAAGTGATGAGGTAATTAAAGTTGGTATATTGTCGTATCGGATACGTTATTGAAGTTTATATTAACATTGGTTATGTATACGTTTTTTAAGTAGGAAAACCATGGATAAAACATGGATCTGTGCCGATCGAATGACCAAAGAGTACGAGAGTGGGGTTGCGGAATTCGTTAAGTATGCTGTTCAACACGCTGAAAACCCCAGACGAATGCATTGTCCTTGCTTGCGTTGTTGTTATATTGGTAAGGTTGACGCACATGGATTGAAATCGCATTTGCTGAGGCATGGAATTGATCAAAGTTATCAGTGTTGGATATTTCATGGTGAGAAAATTAACGGGAATGTTGAATCGAGTGGAAAAAGTAATACGACCTATGCTTCATACGACAAAGACACGGAAACATATGATTGTGATCGAGTTGAAGAGATTGTAGAAGCACTGGAAGAAGATCTTCATGATTGTCCTGAAATGTTTGAGAGGATGGTAAGCGATGCAGAGAAACCGTTGTACAAAGGTTGCACTAAATTCTCAAGACTTTCTGCGGTATTAAAGTTGTACAACTTAAAGGCGGGCAATGGATGGTCGGATAAAAGTTTCACAGAGTTGTTGGCCCTTATGAGAGAAATGCTACCGGATGATAATGTTCTTCCTAATCGAACCTATGAGGCAAAAAAAATGTTGTGCTCTATTGGCATGAGCTATGATAAGATACATGCTTGTCCTAACGATTGCATTTTGTTTCGTAACGAATATGCAACGTTAACTGAGTGCCCCAAATGCGGTTTTTCTCGATATAAGAAAAGATTATCTCCCGCAAAAGTCTTATGGTATTTTCCGATAATTCCGAGATTTAGGCGCATGTTTCGTAGTGAAACCGATGCAAGACATCTTACTTGGCATGCAGATGAAAGAATTACCGATGGAAAGTATCGGCATCCGGCTGATTCACCACAGTGGTCGAAGATTGATAATGATTATCCTGAGTTTGGATCAGAAGCAAGAAACCTTCGATTGGCATTATCTACTGATGGAATGAACCCACATGGTCTTCAAAGTATTTCACATACCACATGGCCTGTGATTCTTATGATTTATAACCTACCTCCGTGGCTATGTATGAAGCGTAAGTACATGATGTTATCTATGTTAATCTCTGGGCCTAAACAACCAGGTAATGACATAGACGTATACTTGACACCTCTGATCGAAGATTTAAAGATTTTGTGGGAGAACGGTGTGGAGGTTTATGATGGATATAGGAAAGAAAGTTTCAATTTGAGGGTGATGTTGTTTGGCACAATTAATGATTTTCCAGCATACGGGAATCTATCTGGGTATAGCATTAAGGGTCAACGTGCGTGTCCTGTTTGTGAAGACGGAACCGATACGATCCGATTGGAACTTTGCCAGAAGAATGTGTTTCTCGGTCATCGTAGATTCTTACATTCTAAACATCACTACCGTGGGTGGAGAAAAGCATTCAATGGAGACACCGAACATCGTAGAGCTCCACCCGCATTGTCAGGTGAACAAGTTTTTGAAAAGGTGAAAGATGTGCGTACTGAGTTTGGCAAGCCTTTTGCACATAAGATTGTGAAAGGTGGGTGGAAGAAAAGGTCGATATTTTTTGAATTGCCATATTGGAAGTCTTTGTACGTGAGACATTTTCTCGATGTTATGCATATTGAAAAAAACGTATTTGAAAGTGTTATCGGTACATTACTCAATATAAAAGGCAAGTCTAAGGATGGCCTTAAAGCAAGGGAGGACATGTTAAAAATGGGAATGAGAACTGAATTAGCACCCGTGAAGAAAGGAAGACGAACATATCTACCACCTGCTGCTTTTACTTTATCTAGAAAGGAGAAACAAATTTTGTGTAAGTCTCTGAGTGAAGTTAAGGTTCTAGAAGGATACTCATCTGATTCCAGAAAGGAGACCTCAAGTTGAAGAATTTGAAGACACATGATTGTCATGTTATAATGGAACATTTTCTACCGATCGGTATACGTTCTATTTTGCCAGAAAAAGTAAGAAGTTCCATAACTAAATTGTGTTTTTTCTTTAGGTCAATTTGTAGTAAGGTGATCGATCCCGAGATCTTACCAACACTACAAAAAGAGATTGTAATTACCTTGTGTGAGCTTGAAATGTATTTTCCTCCGTCTTTTTTTGACATAATGGTTCATTTAGTTGTTCATCTTGTGAAAGAGACACAGTTGTGTGGACCAGCTTATATGAGATGGATGTACCCTGCTGAACGGTATATGAAAATATTAAAAGGGTACATGAAATCCCGAAGTCGACCAGAGGGTTGTATTGTTGAACGATACATTGTTGAAGAAGCTGTTGAGTTTTGTACTGAATATTTGTCTAACGTTCAATCGATTGGACTCCCCAGAGCTCAGATTTTCGACAAAATGGAAGGTAAAAAATTAATTGGGAATAAAATTGTGACAATATCAAGGGATGAACGGGATCAAGTTCATTTGTATGTTCTGCACAATAATAATGAGGTTGAGCCATATGTTGAAATGCACAAGGATGTACTCCGAAGGTTAAATCCGAACAGAAATGAAAATTGGATAGTTATAGAGCACAATCAAAGTTTCATAAAATGGTTGAAGGATCATATTTATTTGAAGCGCTCTTCAGATCCTTCTTCGGTAACAGAAAGGTTGAGATGTTTGGCATATGGTCCAAGTTTGCATGTGTTTTCTCATAGCGCATATTCAATTAATGGATACACATTTTATACCAAAGAACAAGATGATAAGAGTACTATGCAAAATAGTGGTGTCACCGTGCTAGCTGAAGCAATGCATATATCAAGTATGAAGGACTTAAACCCCAAATATGCAAATTTGTCATATTTTGGAGTTATTGAGCACATTTGGGTGTTTGATTACGAGAAGTTTCAGATTCCCATCTTTGGTTGCAAGTGGGTGAATAGTAGTGGCATACGAATGGATAAGTCTGGATTTTTGCAAGTTGATCTTACTAGGGTGGGGTACAAAGATGAACCTTTTATTCTAGCATCTCAGGCTAAACAAGTGTTCTATGTGAATGACCCGAAGAGTACAAAATGGTCTATAGTGCTTTTCTCTAACAAAGTGACTGATGATAGCGGTGTCGATCAATGTGATATTGATGTTGAGAATGAGTCATGCATTAGACGGAATGAGTTGAATAGAAATGATGAAGTTGAGGATCTTATACCGGATGAGTCATATATAAGAAACGATCATAATGAGGGAATTTGGATCAATTCATCCGTACGCATTGCTAAGAAACAAGTGATTAATATTCCAACAAAGAAAAGAAAGAGATGTTAGTGACTTAGGTAAATTATCCATGGTTTCTTTATTTTATTTTTTCAATTGTTTTGATTATAAGTTATATGTGATAATGCATGATTTCATTATATTTTTGTTTTCAATTGCTTTGATTATAAGTTATATGTGATAATGCATGATTTCATTATATTTTTGTTTTCAATTGCTTTGATTATAAGTTATATGTGATAATGCATGATTTCATTATATTTTTGTTTTCAATTGCTTTGATTATAAGTTATATATGATAATGCATGATTTCTTTATTTTTTTGTTTTCAATTGCTTTGATTATAAGTTATATTTGATATTTGATGGTTTCCTTGGTTTATTACAGGTTAGACATGGCTGATGACCAACATGAGGAAGTTCCTAAAAAAGTATCTGCGGAAGAAGAAATTCGAAGAGGCATCACAGTAATGAGAAGGGTGGTCCAAGGAAGATCTCGAGGCATCATACTAGATGTCTATTGGAGCACCCAGGGACAGCTTATAGAACCTAATGGGCATACCTTAACTAGTTTTATCGGTGCACTAGTAAGGAATGAAATTCCCATTACATGTGATGATTGGAGAAACAAAGAGCTGAAAGAGTCCAAAGATAAAATTTGGAGTGAGATAAAGGTACAATCATGTTTTTTCAATTATACGGTATCAATTATGTTTTTTCAATTATGTTTTTTCAATTACCGATACTAACTATCAATCTGTATGTTTTTCTTAGCGATGTTTTAACATCGAAGAAGAAAGAAGAGGCTTTTGTATGAAATTGGCCGGAAAGCTTCTAAGAGGGTTTCGGACATTTTTATCATCCAAGTTCCTTAAGGATGCGGATGGTAATTTTGTGGATGCGGAGCTTCCCAAAAAATATGAAAGTTTGATATCGGCTGAAGAATGGGAAGCTTTCAAATCCAAAAGACAAGACCCGGTTTTTCAAAGAATAAGTGCTACAAATCGGGAAAGAGCATCAAGTCCCGCATATCCGTACCGAAAAGGACGTGTCGGATATGGACGTTTAGAACAATCCATGGTAAGTATTTTTAAATTGCGATAACAAATTTGTTCATCATATATTAGTTTTATCTGATCAAATTGTATGACTTAATGTGTAGCTGCAGAAGGAGGAAAGTTCAGAAACTTCTCTTCCTGCACATGTTTTGTGGAAGGAAGCCCGTGTGGGCAAATCTGGAGTTCCTCAAGAAGAAGTTTTACACGTATACCAGAAATGTGTAAGTATAACATTTTTTCATTAATTGAATAACATTTTTATAGACAAATATTTGACAAGTGTACGGTATTCATCTGATTTTTCAGGAGGAGCTATCTCAGTCTTTATCTCCCGATGATACTAGGAGCATACTTGGTCGGGCATTAGATGTCCCTGAGTACTCTGGTCGGGTGAGGGGTAAGGGATTTGGAGTCACTCCGACCTCCATGAGTATTAAAAAAGGAAAGGCTCCTAGTAATCGGGAGCTTCATGCAATAATGGAAGCCATGCAAGCTGAGCTTGATGCATTGAGGAGAGAAAGAGAGGCTAGCGCCTCAACAGTATACAGAGATGCTTCAGACAAAGACAGCATCAACTGTACCTTTCAGCCGAACATTCCAGAGGTAATTACATATAATTGTCTTAAATTGAACTATTTGCTTAAATTATGTATTTGACATATATACACATTAACGATTTCTTGTTATTATTGGTTTTAGGGCATTTCCCATTGTCAGCTGTATTTGTCGTCACCATACTATCAGATGGTTGGCAAGGGAAAAGTGCATAACGTTAGCGGAGTATTACTCCACACTAGAGAGCTCCCTGCTGGATGTTTGAAGGTATCAGTTGATATTGCAGTTGAGCCGAATGCAGCATTACCATATCCTAGCGATGATTCGGATGCAACAACGGTGCACGAAGCAGTAGGTTCGTTTGTTGCATGGCCGACAAACCTCATATGCGTAGGATATGAGGTATGATTAAAACTTATGTTAACTTTCCTTGGTATATTCAAATTTTAAAATTTATGTTCAAAATTTTACTTACATATTTTCCTATGTTAAATAGACTCCCACACAATCCAAATCAAAAGAAACTGCGATTCCACGGCATACCGAGTCCACGGTTTCAAGAAAAGAGGTAATATACAATTATATGACATATATTCATGGAAGTTGCTACATTCTTAATTTGATCTAACTATTTATATGACATGTAGGTTCAAGAAAATGAGGCTAGCAATGCCTCCGCACAACAAAAAAAGGAGGTTAGCAACGCCTCCGCACGGGTACAAAGTTCTGGTGCTAAGAAGTCCGTAGCTAGGAAAAAACCTACCACCAAGTATAGGTCGTGCCTCAGGACATTTCTAGAGATGACCGATATACCGACCGGAGGTGTTCGGACTATACCTATGGAGGTAGGGATTTTCGGCTTTGATTACGAACAAATGATTGGTAATGAGGACTTCATGCAAGTTTTTGGTCGTGAAGAAATCGGCGTCAACGTTGTCAATACATATGTTAGGTAAATTCGGACTACTTTGTTTTATTAATTAAACAACTTATTTTAATGATGTTTACTTTATGTTAATGATGTTTTTATATTAGGTTTTTGTATGACAAATTGATGCGCCCCAATGGTTTGGACGTGTCATTCGGATTCTTAGCACCCGCGACCGTCAACTTAGGTTTAATGATAAGTAGACCGGATACCGTGACGGAGTACGTTCTTCGGATCCTCGTGGAGAATAAAAATGCGGAGAAGTTGTTTTTTGTACCGTTTAATACCGGGTTAGCATTTCATTCTAAATTCATCTATTATAATTATTTTCCAAGTTACCATCTAACATTTGCCTAATCATTACAGTGGACATTGGTTGTTGCTCGCAATCAATCCTATCCGAGAAATTGTGTATTATCTTGACTCGTTAGGAAATGATTGGACAACATACCCGGTTATGAAGGACCTAATTGACACGTAAGTGAGAATGTTCAAAATTTTTCTTATTTTATGTGAATTGTTCTAATTGCTTCATTTTTATTTTATTAGCGTCCTACAAGCTTTTCGTGCCCAACGAGTTATCCAGACCTCAAGGAGGGGCGCCAACTCCATTTCATGGATTAAAGTGGCGATATATTTTTAATTACCGCGTTTTTTATTATATTAGTGATGACTACACTTGATAAAACTTAGGATTTATAATTCATATTTTTTTTTCATATGTAGTGTCCTCTTCAACGTAATCAAATAGATTGCGGGTATTTCATGTTGAGGTTTATGCGAGATACTCTCATGTTGGGCCGATTAGAGATTCCCACCGATGTATGTATTTCTAACTTATGAGTTATTTTTATATTTACACATATCTCATATAATTAAATAGTTGGAATTAATTCAAAATATGTTATATTATTATGTAGTACTTTGATGAATTCAAGTGTGCATCTTATACAAAGGATCAAGTGGACGAAATCAAAGAGGAGTGGTGTCAATACATGATAGAGCTCAAAGTGTGTAATTAATGTGTACATTTGTAGTAGTATATGTAATGACTTATAAATGTAAACATAAATTTGTATATATTTTGATACATTTATGGCAAATTTGGTTTGAATTGGTTTGAATTGGTTTGAATTGGTTAGCCAAATTTTGGTAAAAAAAGGCCAAAATGGCATATATAAAATGTGATAATTGTCTGAAAAAATCTGGTTGAAAACAGGTACCAATTCTGGTTTATAAACCTGGAAAAAATGTGGTTACAAACAAATCCTACAAAAAATTTCGTATACCTTAGACAGCGCTTTTGGCAAAAGCGCTGTCTAAGGGGGGATTAGAAAGCGCTTTAGGCAAAAGCGCTGTCTAAGGGGGGGGGGGGGGCTTAGACAGCGCTTTGTGAAAAGCGCTGTCTAAGGTATACCTAAAAAAATTAAAATAGGAGGGGCTTAGACAGCGCTTTTGGCCAAAGCGCTGTCTAAGGTAGGGGGCTTAGACAGCGCTTTTGAAAAGCGCTGTCTAAGGTATACCTAAAAAAATTAAAATAGGAGGGGCTTAGACAGCGCTTTTGGCCAAAGCGCTGTCTAAGGTAGGGGGCTTAGACAGCGCTTTTGAAAAGCGCTGTCTAAGGTGTACCTAAAAAATTTAAATTAAGAGGGTCTTTTAAAGCGCTTTTGGCCAAAGCGCTGTCTAAGGGTGGGGGATTAGACAGCGCTTTTCACATTTTAAAAAGCGTTGTCTAAACCTTTAGCAGCGGAGGTTTAGACAGCGCTTTAAAGCGCTGTCTAAGGCTAAAAAAAGCGCTGTCTAAGGTCTTGTTTGTTGTAGTGGATGGAATAAGAATCATGGATGCTAAGTTGGATGAGCATAGGGAAGAAAAAAATCATGGGTTCCATTCTAGAAGAAGGAAAGATATTTAACACTAAAGACTATTCTTTCTCCCTTTTAACGAGTTCTCTAAAGGGTTGGTTCAAGATTTTGATTGAGACTATCTTTCATCGGTGTTCTCCGAATAAGCTCAGTATCATTCAGAAGTATGTTCTGTACTTTTTATTGAAGGGAATAAAGATTCATTTTCCTGCTCTTTTGTTCAACTTCCTTCTTAACTCCATCAAAGATTCCAGAATCAATCATGAACAAAAGCACATTCCTTATGGAAGAATAATCTCATACATCCTTGTTGAATTAGGAGTAATAGAAGAGTTAATAGTTATTGAAGAAGATTTAGACAAGTTGCGTAAAGCTTATGGAAAAGTGCTTAAACTGAAGATTGAGAAGTTCATCAAAGTGAATTGTGATAAAAAAGCAAGGCTGATATACAAGTTAGAGTAATTGGATTTCCTCATTTCAGTTACTCACATCTTCAATCAGAAGAACTTTCACAATAATTGGGAAAGTTGGATAATGAAGGACTAGAAAAGTGGATAAATATGGAAAATATTCCTGACAAACTTCCAAAGATGTCCAAATCTAATAAAAGAAGAAATGAGCATAGTCTTGTGTAGCTCGATTTTGTGGTCTTTAATCACTATGTCATTTTTGCTACTCTTTGATTTCTATATTTTTCCTAATGAAGCTGGTTATGGAAGGGAACAAATGCCTTAAAATAACCCCACTTTGCATATTGTTGATTGATAGATGCCCACATGATCTTAGATTCTTTCCTAGATTATTTTTCTTAAGTATAAGGCATATTTGCTCTTTTTTTATATTGGTGGGGTCTCTTCAAGTTGGGTCTAGGAATGAGGTGAGTATTAGTAAGATAGGATGATGTTGATATTTTTGGTATTTGGGTATTTCTGATAGGTTTGAGAACCTATTGTTGTTTTTTGTTTGGTGTGCTCGCAAAGATCTTACAACTTTTTGCCTACGTACCCCCAAAAAGTGAATTGAGGGATCAGAGCATCGTAGTTCCTCCTAAGAGGATAGATCTAGAAGGAGGGATAATTTGTATCATGGTTAAAGCACAAGATTTAGATGCTCAAAGTTGTATTTTTGTCTTGATTAAAGCCTAAGATTGAAGCTGAAAAAGTTTGTTTATGTCCTAATTAAAGTCCATGATTGAAGCTGAAATGGTTTGTTGTAACTGATAGGGGTGCTTGAATTGCATAGCTCAAGGTAAAAGTTGAATCCGGTATCTTGATTTGCGTGGCTCAAGAAAGGATGAATGGGTACCCTGAATTGAATAGCTCAAGGAGGACTGGATGGTTGAATTGAATTGCATAGCTCAAGAAAGCTGAATTGGGGTGGAAATTTTACTGGTGAAAAGTGATCTTAGTTATATTCCAAGTGTTTGACTGAAAGATATTAGCTTAGTTAGATTCCAAGACTATGACTGTATTGTTGGATTATCGTAGTTAAAGTCAAAGGCTATGACTATAATGAATTATCTTAATTAAAGTCCAAGACTATAACTGTATTGAATTATTAATTGTAAAGTGTTTAAATTTTGTGCCTTGATTGAAGCTAAAAGTTGAAGCTAAATAGATTCAAAATAGAGAATTTGTCATCTCTAAAGAGGGAAAGGTGTGATTTATATATGCCTTGATTGAAGCCCAAGGTTGAAGATAAACAAGGTGAAATTCTGGTATTGCAGATTACATATGTCCTATGAGATGTCGAAACAATTGATCTCTATACTTAACACAATTACATGAACACAAATATAGTTGTAGAAAATAAATGAACACAAGGAATTCTTAACCCAGTTTGGTGCAAACTCACCTACTCTGGGGATTACCAAGCCCGAAAGGAAATCCATTATTAGTAGTATCAATTTGAATTTAAACAATCTCAATTTACATTTCTCACTTAATCACTACCCAATGCAATTTCTATCTAAGAACCCTTAGATAAGAGAACCCCCTTTCACTCCCCCTCAATCACACACTGTGATAATCAACCAAAACCTTACAAAGAAAATAGAAGAACACTATTCCAAGATAAACAACTTGATTTTGCTTAAAAGCTTCAATCAAGAACAAACACTCATGCTTAAAAGCTTAGAGTGGACAAAATACAACTCAATAAAATCAGTCCAATTCAAACATCTAGGTGATGTTAGAATTGCTCACAAATAACACAAGAAAAAAAACCTAACCCTAGCTCAGAATGTGCGACTTTTCATTCTCTAATCTATGTACCTTTCAATTAGGGTTGCACCACATTAAGTAGAGAACAATCTTAATGAATATGAGCAATGAAATCGATCAAATCATTAACAATTGATTGATGTTCAAATATCTTTTGAACAAATTGTACAGGAATAGAAACATCAGATCTTTCCAAAAATAACAATCTAAAAGATATGAAATATCTTCAAATATATGAAATAGAACAGCTTCTGTTAATCATAAAATTCCTCCTTGATTATCGCCACCTATCAAACTAATCAAGGAAACAAACACCTGATAAATATCCTCTATAATCAAATCACAACTTTCTGCAAAGTTGCCTAAAACTGACAGACAGATGTTAAGACATCTGCTCTGACATCACAAAACAACAATATTGTTTTGACAATTGAAGATGTTTTAGCATTTGGCTTAGCATCTGCCAAGTATTATAACCACATATGTACTGATGTCTAAAAAGCCATGTCAGGACTTCTTATCTGACAATGGCTAAACCTGCTATAGAAATTTTTCTTTAGCATGTTAGAACATCTTGTCCAACATGTTGCTGTCAGGTTAGTTTTACCAAAATTAATGTCAACACCGATAAAAACAGAACTAACAATCTCCCCATTTGGCATATGTTGGCTAAAACTTACCAAATAACCATTCTTCCAGATCAGAGGCTAACATCAGGTCAGCAGCAGAAAATATGACAACCTTTTCACAAAGATCTTCTTCTACATCAAAATTTAAAAATAACTATCTCCCCCTTAATAGAAGAATCTCTCCTCCTTAAGGACACAACCAAATAACACTACTATTACTTACTTATCCCCCATTTTAGCCATAATATAAAAAACTAAGCAACTATGCATTAAGGGTAATCAATCAAAAGTAAGTAAATCTACAGCAGAACACATCCAATCACCAAGAGAAGAAAAGGCACTAAAAGAAGCAGAAATTTGTTTCCCAACTGCATCTTACTTCTTTACTAGAGGTATTAAATCCTATACATTATATTCAACATCATACTCTGACTCACTTGATATTTCTTCCTTACTTTTCTTAGTAACAGAAAGCACATCATCAATATTCAGATCATCAACATTGAACATCTCTGTAGATTGGTGGTTCTTTTAATCAACACACACCTCTTTGTCTTTAGACAAATATTTCTCACTTTCAACAACCTTAGGTCTCCACACCTTTCTAGTTTTAATCATACCATGATTATTCCTAGGTTGTGTTGATTGTTTTGGATAACCATACAGTTGGTAATAGTAGGTTTTTGTGACCAAACCTTCCACAATAATGACATTTCCACTGTTGGGTCATGCTTCCACAATGATATATTTTCTGATGTTGGGACTTTTGACCTGACATCTTTTGTTCCTGTTTTCTTTTAGGTTGAACAAAATTCATTGCAGGAACTTTTCATTTATTCATCACAACTTGATTATCATAACCAAGACATGTAACATCTCCAACTTGATTAAATTTACTTTTGTCACGATGTTGATACATTTGGTTCAACATTTTTCGTTTAAGTTTGGGATGAACGAAGTATGAAAGAGATTCCTTTCCATTATTAAATCATATTCCACTCATATCTCCTGCCACTTTTTCAACCTGAAGAATTTCATGTAATGTGTCAGAGCCAATATTCAGCATTCTGACAGACTTGGTGATTCTGTCAAGTTTAGAGTTCAGTAAAATCACCTCATTTTCCAGCTTAGAGATAGTTTCCATGTGCTCTTCCTTTTCTTCCTTCAGTTGGAGTATAAGTTTCTTTTGTTTTTCTCCTTATTGATAAACTTCTGCACTTCTGAGGCACCGTTCTCTGTAGGAAGCAACTAGTTCATCAAAAGTAAGTTCTCCATCATCAGATCCTTCATCAGAATCATATCTGTAAATGAGAGCTTTTTCTTTATTGTCTTTCTCCTCTACTCCTGCTTCTCTATGAAAATCATTGTTCTTCCTAATGTTGAATGACATGTTTGCAACATCTGTTCTGGACTTCCTATCCATACACTTTAGCACCTTATTGACTTTCCTCCCAAGAAGCACAATTTCATTATAAATTCCTTCACCAGTCTCCATGTTACATTGAACCTCTTCATTATTAGTATTGGAGATAAAAGCCAATCTCTTGTTCTTGTAGTTTCAGAGATAGCCTAAGAGGGGGGTGGATTAGGCTTTTAAAATTTCTTTTAAAGTTTTTCCAGTTTTTTTGATTCTTTTACTTTCTAACGAGAACTAAGTGCGGAAATGATAAAAGCAGAAAGTAAAAGAGACACAGAGAATTATCCCGGTTCCCTTCACAATCCGAAGGTACATCTAGTCCCCTTTCCAAACCGAAAGAGATTTCCACTATTGTTAGATCTTTGTACAAGCCTAATCCCAAGACTTATCCTACAATCTTCTAACAACAACCCACCAAGAACAACCTCTTGGATTTTACAAATTTAAAGTCCTATTGAGAAAAAATCTCACAATGGACCTCTTGTATTCACAATCCAGATAACAAGGAAAACCACCCAAGTAGAACAAGAAAACAATCCTTTCCTTTCTACTCTCTTGTTTCCAACAATCCTGAAAACAAGGAATAATAATAATTCTGAATTTTGTAAGTGTATGGAAGATGAAGCTTTAAATATTTTATAAATATAAATATTGATCTTCTCCTTGGAACAAGTATCACTCAACAATAAATATACAAGTGTTCTTGAATAAATGAGATAAAACTAGAATGATCTTGAAAATTTATGAAAAGTTTCTCTCAAAAAGTTTGAATATGAACACTTAAAAATATTTGAAACATGAAGAATATGAGTGATTTTTGATTATGAAAATTATTGGAGAGGAGTGTAAAAACTGAAAATAATTTGTTTATAATGCACAAAACACACTTTCATAAAGGTATGATCAAATGAAAAGATGCAATGGTTTGGAAAATAGAAATAATGAAGTTTTTCATGAAAAAAATGCATATTTTCGCTCACTCTTACAGTGTTAACTGGTTAACCATATGGGTTAATCGGTTAACACCCCTTCAACGTTAGAAAATATTCAAATTAAAAATCTGTGAAAATTACGGCGGGTTTTTTGTGCTTTTACGTCAGTTGAAACTGCCATATTATACCAAATACTGAATGTTTAAATAAATTGAAAAATTAAAAAATTTGCCTAAATATTTATTTTTTAATGCATGATATTTATGGAATGTGTTTTCTATTATTCCTAAACATGTATTTTATGCATGAGATATTTTTGAACACTTGCATATATATTTTTAAGCAATAATTGTTATACCTTTAATTTATTCCAAATTATTCTTCAATTCTTGAAAAAATGCAAGAAGCTTGAGACTTATGATTCACTTCCTTTTTGCACACACAATCTTGAGCATAATTTGTTGTCTTCATCAAAACATGATATTTGAAGGAAGCTTGTCTTCACAGTTCTTCTTTTCAGATCTTTCATTTATAGCCAATTCAAAAGTTTGAAGTGACCTAACAAGCTCCTCCACCTTCATAATGTTGATGTCTTGAGCTTCTTCAATAGTTGTGACCTTCATGTCAAACTTCTTAGGCAACGACCTGAGAATCTTTCTATCCAGCTTCTCCTCTGACATCTTCTCTCCCAAGGCACTAGTTGTATTGGAAATATCAAGAATATTCATGTGAAAATTGTGAATGCTCTCATCCTCCTTCATCTTCAAGTTCCCAAACTTGGTGGTAAGAAGTTGAAGTCTTGACATCTTCACCCTAAAGGTTCCTTCATGAGCATTCTTCAAAATCCCACTGCATCTTTAGCAACAGTACAATTATTTATCAATATGAAGGTGTTCATGTTCACTCAATTGAATAAGACATTCAAGGCCCTAGAGTTTCCGAGAGCAAGATCATCTTCTTCTTTAGACCAGTCCTCTTCTAGATTCAATTCTGTTGTATCCTTTCCATCTTTGTCCTTCACAACAGGGTGTTTACAACCTTTGATAACTGTTTTCCAGCTTTTGCTATCAATATTTTTGAGAAAAAGTCACCATACGCGTTTTTTTGGTATGATAGTTAGTGCCATCTAAATTAGGTGGTCTATTGACAAATCCTACTTCCATGTCCATTATACCAGAAAGTATCGTCTCTAGATTTCACCCAGAAGCAGAGCAGGATGCCTGCTCTGATACTAATTGAAATTCTAGTATATCAGATAAGAAATATCCTATGAGATGTCAGAACAACTAATCTCTGCAGTTAATACAATTACATGAACACAAATATAGTTGCAGAAAATAAATGAACACAAGGAATTTTTAACCTAGTTCGGTGCAAACTCACCTTCTCTGGGGGCTACGAAGCCATGAAGGAAATCCACTAATAGTAGTATCAATTTGAAGCTAAACAATCCCAGTTTACAGTTCTCATTTAATTACTACCCAATTAAATTTCTATCTAAGAACCTTTATATAAGAGAACCCCCTCTCACTCCCCCTTAATCACACACTGTGATAATATCCAAAACCTTACAAAGAAAATAGAAGAACACTCTTCCAAGATAAACAACTTGATCTTGCTTAAAAGCTTCAATTAAGAACAAACACTCATGCTTAAAAGCTCAGATTGGACAAAATACAACTCAATAAAATCAGTCCAATTCAAACATCTAGGTGATGTTAGAATGGCTCAAAAATAACACAAGACAAAAACCTAACCCTAGCTCAAAATGTGCAGCTTTTTAATCTCTAATCTTTGTACCTTTCAATTAGGGTTGCACCACTTTAAGTAGAGAACGGTCTTCATGAATATGAGCAATGAAAGCAGTCAAAATTAATCTTCATTAAAAACTGATTGATCTTCAAATCTCTTTGAACAAATTGTACAAAAATAGAAACATCAGATCTTTCCAAAAATAACAACCTAAAAGATATGAAAATATCTTCAAATATATGAAACAAAATAAATTCTGTTAATCATAAAATTCCTCCTTGATTTTCGCTACCACTCAGACTAATCACATAAACAAACACCTGCTAAAAATCCTCCATAATCAAATCACAACTTTCTACAAAGTTGCCCAGAACTGACAGATAGATGTTAAGACATCTGCTCTGACATCATAAAACAACAATATTGTCATGACAGTTGAAGATGTTTCAGCACTTGGCTCAGCATCTATTATAACCACATATTTACTGATGTTTGAGAAGCCATGTTAGGACTTCTTATCTGATAACTTGCTAAACCTGCTATAGAACTTGATCCTCATCATGTTAGAATATCTTGTCCAACATGTTGCTATCAGGTTATTTTACCAAAATAATGTCAACACCCACAACAACAGAACTAACACAAGGAAAACTGATTTTGTGGGAATGTTTTATCTGTGTCCTGATTTGGAAGCCCAGGTGTGAAGCTTATTTGGTGAGATACTGACTCTTGATTTTTATGTATCCTGTATGAAGCCCGGGATGGTAGGATGACTTTTGATGGGAGTCTAAATCTGTATGAAGAGTATTTTTTTCTGTTTGTTTGATACAAATTTGAGGTCATCAGACATTCCTTTGTCTGGGGAAGTTCCATTGTACAAAGCCCAAGATGAGGCTATCTTTGTCATCCATCGGGGAGAGGGAGACTATTGTATGTGTTTGATTCTCTAAGGATCTGTTCCTATGTTTTTAGGAAGCCTTTGAGGGTCCTTATATTTAAGCCCAAGAGGAGGCTAGGTTACCTATAAGAGGCCCATGGTTCCTTGAACAAAGCCCAAGAGGGGGTTGGGGATGGTTTACAAAGAAGCACTTCACCGAGAAATTTCTTATCTCTATAAACCCCTAGTAAGTTGTAAAAGAATATCCTAAGTGTTTTTGAATGGTGTATCTATTTGGATGAAGATAACCTAACTATTAGAGATTCTAGCATATGCAAATACATACAGATGAAATGCATACAAACAAATAAAATGTGTCAGTGAATTTGTTTAACTTTTTTTAATATGTCTTTGCTATGGTTTGAGTATTCTTAAATGATTTTTAGGAATAATGTTGGGAGTTACACTGGGAAGCAGAGGCCTAAAATCCCAAGGGAGAGAGAGATTACATATATATATATATATATATATATATATATATATATATATTATATATATTGTATCCTATTTGATGATTAAGAAATGTTTTATTATCTTTACTTTAGTATGAGATAAAGAAAGATAGATTTAAAAAAGAAACCCTAATTTAACAAGGAAACAACTGTTTAAGAAAACAATGGGAAGTTAGAGGGAGAAGAGATAACTCAAAATCCAATAATAGGACTTATACATAAGGATGCTTATGGAATTTGTTTTGTATTTTATTATCTTGTGATTTCATACACGGGGTAGGGCTTTTAAAGAAAAGCTACCTACCGCCTAGAAAGTAGCTCCGTCTGGTTGTTAAGCTTAGTCTATTGCAGGTGTATTAGATCTTTAATTTGAGAAGATGAAAAGAGAAAGAGGAGATTGAGAAACACTCAGCTTCAGTGAGTGTTTCCTCCATTAATATCCTTAATGATGGGATTTCAACTTCTATGGGAATCACTGCTTTCATGCAATATACTAGTGAGAAATGGGTTGCCCCTTGTTGAAGTGCGAACGGAAGTTCGATATCCATGAAGCACATAAGGGAACATCTCGTGCCAGTCCTTGTATGTCACGACCATCTTCTGGATAATTTTTTAATATTTTTGTTGGAGGCTTCCATTGCGTCGTTCATCTTTGGACGATAAGGAGAAGAGTTATGGTGTTCAATCTTGAACTCTGTGTATAATTCCTTCATCATCTTGTTGTTCAAGTTAGACCCATTGTTAGTAATGAGTTGACTTGGAACACCGTAAAGGCAAATGATATATTTTTACATAAATAAGACAACCACTTGTCGGGTTACATTGGCGTATGATGTTACTTCGACCCACTTGGTGAAGTAATCAATGGCTATTGGGATAAACCGATGTCTATTTGAGCTTTGTGTTCGATCATTCCAATCATGTTGATTCCCCATATTAAAAATGGCCATGGTGAAGAAAGAGCCTTGAGAAGTGTCGAAGCCATATGAATTTTATCAACATAAATTTGGAATTTATGACATTTCTTCGCATGATTGCAGAAATCTTCCTCCATTGTGAGCTAGTAGTATCCTGCTCGAAGTATTTTTCTTACCACCGTATGTTCGTTGGTATGAGTACCAAAGGATCCTTCATGAATTTCTCTTATGAGTATTTCTACTTCGTGCTCGTCTACACATCTGAGTAGAACCATGTCAAAGTTTCTCTTGTAAAGTATATCTTGGTTGAGGAAGAAGTTTCCTTCTAGCCTTCAGAGGGTCTTCCTATATTTTCTTGACGATCCATACGGGTATTCTCATTTCTGTAGGAATTTTTAAATGTCGTAATACCAAGGTCTTCCATCAGTAGCAGCTTCGATTGCAAAGATGTAAGGTTGCCTGTCTAGGCACATAATCTCAAATCTTGGGATGTCGTTCCATTGATTAACTGTAATCATAGAAGAGAGAGTAGCAAGTGCGTCAACCATGTGAATTTTCTCACGAGGGATGTGATGAAATTCAAATTTTTTGAAGAACGAAAACAATCTCCTTGCGTAGTCCTTGTAAGGGATCATTCCCTGATGTCGTGTTTCCCATTCTCCTTTGATTTGATTGATCACTAAGGCAAAATCTTTGTACACGTGTAAATTCTTGATTTTGAGATCAATTGCTTCTTAGAGACCCATGATGAAAACTTCATACTCGGCCTCATTATTTGTACATCTGAATGCCAATCTAGTAGTGAATGGAATGTGGGTTCCGTTTGGAGTGACAATGATTGCCCCAATTTTGTTTCCATAAGCATTGACTGCTCAGTCGAAGATGAGTCCCCAAAGGGATTCTAGTTCTGGTCCTTTGTCTGGCAGTGTTTCGTCACAATCTTTCATCTTAAGATGCATGACGTCTTTTATGGGAAGTTAAATGTGACTGGTTCCTAATTACTAATGGGCTGATAAGCCAATCAGATATGAAACTTCCTTTGACAGATTTTTGAGCGTGATACCTAATGTCGTATTCTGATAACAACATTTGCCAACGAGCGATTCGTCACGTTAATGCAGGCTTTTTGAACACATATTTGATCAGATCCATTTCTGAGATGAGACAAGTAGTGTGGATCATAAATTCTAGATCCACTTCCTCTTCTCTCATTTTTCTTTTGGTCGATGATATCTCCGATTCGACGATTATTAATTTTCGAAGATGTTTAATCTTCATTATTTTAAATCTATGGATGAAATATAATTTGTATCATTCTCCATACTTTGGGATCGTGATAGGTTGCCTTTGATAAATTGATGTGAAATCTTGATTAAGATTAGACCGTTACTACCTTTTTCTTTTCGTGCGACATGTTTTCAGAGGATGATCCATTATATCATTTCTCTAACATGTATTAGCACAAATATCGTTCGCCTTAATTGGTGTTGGTTAGCCTCATTTGTAGGGTAATTACTTAGTAAATTACTCGGCGATTGCTTAACATAGACCTAAACTTGTCCCGATTTTGAAATAAAAATCCAATTGGATACTTGCACTTTCATGGACCGGATCTCTTGTTGGTCGCGTAATCCCAAAGTGGTTGATCATTTTGCATTAAGAATCGAGACTTATGAAGTTTGATACGTAGGTGCTTTGGTTATCCCAATCTCCTTTCAAATTTCATTGAATTCGATCCTATTTGCCTTGATTGATCACTATAGTGTAAGATACTAAGCGGATCCGGTTGCCTTTCGATTTTGGTTATTATTTTTGGTTGTGGTTGATTAAGTTCACCATACTGTTATTATGTAAATATTATTATACTATTAATATAATAACATTTTAATTCCTTCTCGCACCTTATCCTCTTTATTTTAATCTCTTGCTCCTTATCTCTTTTATTACGCTTTTATTATACTATATCATTCATCATATTGTTTATGTTTATATTGATATTCTTGTGTTTTTTCCTTTGTCCATTTGGACACAAAATATTAATAAAGGATTAAACATCTAAAAAACTTGTGACTTTAATCTTGGACTATGGTCACTATCCTTAACATTGGACTTGGAGTTTTGGACTTAGATTTTAAGATCATTCCTTTGCTTGAGTTATAATGGATTGAAGACCTTAGCCTTGATTTGGTTCACTTGTTTATGAAGATGAAGTCCTATTTCTTCAAAGAATATTCACCATACGGTTTGATCGTTCTTCCCTTAACTTTTACTTTCAAGTCTTAGGATAGTCCCTTCATCTCTTCCCACTTCTTAAATTTTCAAATCTTCTCCCTATTTCAAAAACCTTCTTTGTTTTCAAACTTTAAATTGCTTTCATAATCAAACCTTGACTTAGGTCAAGCGGTTTTACTTTTTCAATTTCATTTCTTAATAAATTTTAAACCACATAAGCATATCAAAACTTTATTTTCAAAATACTTTAAAAAATGCAAAACGCATTCAATTGTTTTTGTGCCCTCGTGCACTTTTCTTTTTAACCATTTTCACATGTTTAGATATGATTCATTCTTCTTAGCGGAATTATTCGCTAAAGAATGATGACTTATATTTACATTTTAAAATCAATTCAATACATTATTTTTTCACAATTTGTACCACGAACTACGAGGTTTTAATCTCGCATTGCACTTTGTGGGTACGTAGGCATGAGACAGACGTCTCTTCAAACACAAAAATTTTAAAAAACATTTCTCTTCTCATCTCTTCAATCTCTTTTAAACAAACATTTTTCAAACCAAAAGCAATAAATATTTCAAAGGACTCACGTGGTGTACCACATACATTTTGGGTGCGTAAAACCTTCCCAATTTATAACCTATCCCCTTACCCGTTCTCTGCTTGATTCTTTTAGCTTTGTGCTTTTAGATTCATTAGGATTTATTCGCTTTTTTTTCCTTTTCCTCTTGGAATAAAATAAAAGAACGGTGACGACTCTGTTACTTTGAGTTAAGTTAATCAACAACTTACACTCATGATTTTACCGTTACAGTAGTCTTCTTATTGTTAAAAAACCGAATAAAAATTTTAAATTGAAATTCAAACTCTGATTAGTTGTCTCTCATTAAGTGTTTGTTTAAAGTCACTAGCTTGACTTCATAGTCTAAGGTACAACGAGCATCGGAGAAACCTTCTCCAATGCATTTTCACTTTTTTCACAAGACCTCAACTTATTTCCTTTCATAACATATGTGTGGGCATCACCTGGATCAATCACTTCAAATGATCTTCTTGCCAGAACTTCCCTCACAATAAAAGGACTAGAAGTCCTAGCCTTCAACTTACTCAACTCTCCTTTCGAACAACATTTATAAAGCATAACTTCATGTCTCACCAAAAAATTATTTCTTTCACCATACTTACATGGTAGTATTGAGGACTTTCCATGTGGTGGGTAAATGCCTCAAACACGTTGAAGACAACTTTTTCTTCATTAATTCTATTTTCTTCGCATGAAATTAACAAAAAATAATTAAAACTAATATATAGTAATATATATTTTAAAACATAATATATAATTAAAATAGTAAAAAATAAGATTAAAAAAATAAAAGAAACGAATAAAAAAAAAAGCAATCCATGTAGAATTTAAAATTAAATAAAAAATACCATGCAGACTTCCACGTTGGCGAAACGAGAGAATCTTTGCTGCAATCTAATAATCAGGTGCCTATCTAACAGAATCTGGGTATCATGAGGGGGTTTAAGATAATCTTTTACATGTGATTAAAACGAAACTCGCTAATATTACAGGGGGTGTTGTGCATTTAACCTTTTCAATTCACATTCAATCATATTTCAAGCCAAAAAAAGTACCAATGTTGACTAATAGTCTTCTTTATTATTTAAAAAAGTAAATAAAAATTGCAAATTGAAATTCAAACTCTGATGAGTTATCTCCCATTAAGTGCTTGTTTAAATTCACTAGCTTGACTTCATAGTCGAAGGTTCAACGAGAATCAGAGAAACCTTCTCCAATGCGTTTTCACTTTTTTCACAGGACCTCAACTTATTTCCTTTCATAACATTTGTGTGGGCATCATCTGGATCAATCACTTCAAATGATCTTTTTACCATAACTTCATTCACAATAAAAGGACCAAGAGTCCTAGCCTTCCACTTACTCAACATTCCTTTCCAACACCATTTATAAAGCATAACTTCATGTCTCACCTAAAACTCATTTATTACCATTTTCTTCCCATGAAATTTTTGGTTTTTCTTTCACCATACTTACTAGGTAGTATTGAGGACTTTTCTTATGGTGCGTAAATGCCTCAAATACATTGAAATTGAGGACTTTACTTATGGTGCGTAAATGCCTCAAATACATTGAAGATAACTTTTTCTTCATTAAACCTTAGTACTGATTCCACTTGTGCTACTTAGATGAGAGCTTTACATGTTGCCAATAATCGCCTTCCTAGAAGTAATAGTGTTTTTGAATCCTCAAACGTGTCAATAATAAAATTCAGGTATAGCAGACCCAGATGTCCTACAGGATGTTGAGACATATGGCCTGCTAGAAACAACAAGGCACAACATATATAATAACAGTACTGAAAAGCATAAACAACACATGGATTGTCAACTCAGTTCGACGCAAATTCACCTACACTTGGAGGCTACCAAGCCAGGAGGAAATTCACTATTAGCCGTATTAATTCAAAGCCTAAACAGTCCCAGTTTACAACTTCTCACTTAGTCCCTACCCAATGCAACTTCTACCTAGAA
Source organism: Lathyrus aphaca (assembly GCA_963966055.1). Classification (NCBI taxonomy): domain Eukaryota; kingdom Viridiplantae; phylum Streptophyta; class Magnoliopsida; order Fabales; family Fabaceae; genus Lathyrus; species Lathyrus aphaca. The sequence continues at coordinate 124,731,361 of OZ014520.1, read as the reverse complement.
ATCATCATCTAAATATGAGAAATCACCATCTCACTCACTAATTCACCTCAGTGATAGATAACAGTCCCAATCATAGTGACTGTATCAAATACAACTTAATAAGATCAACTAGAAGTCATACTTTCATGACAATACCTAGCCAAGATTCTTGACCAAGAACACAACTTAGATTTGCTTCAAAGCTTCATACAAGAACTATACTCAACTCATTACCTACGGGCTTCTGAGTGAGAACACAACCTTACAACTAAAGGAACAACAATCCAACTCACAACCCGAGTGGATTACACACACCAACTTTCCTAGAAAGTTGTTCACAAACAAAGCCACAATGTTTACATTTTTATATTCAGACTTATCCTAAAAACTAGGTTAAAATTCTTTTATTTATAAAATAATACCCAACTGTATTTGGGCCTTCAAAACACAACAAACTTGCTGTTACAAATCCGCAGAAGACCCTGCTACAAAATAGGTCTTCAATCAAATCATCAATCAAGTCTTCCTTATTTGGAAATTATATATATCTTTGTGAATTATGATTGAATCTTCTAGACTTTTAAATCAACACCTGTTTAAATTAGCGCCACATATGATTACATAATATTTCCAGAATATTCTGCATCTGCTTAAAATATAACAGAACCAATCACTTTAGTTCAGCACATGCACGATGTCTTATGCAATGTCGTAGGACATCTTATTCAACATGTTCCAGAACAACAAAAGAAACTTCCAAGATATTCTCCTCAAGGTTATGACTTATGTCATTAGCTCCAAAATATCTTCACAAATAGAACCTAAGGATTCTTCTTATAAATACCTTGAAAAACAACTCCAACTTGAATCTCTTAGTCCTTTGAAACAATTCCCACAACTCCACATGTGATAGCATTATATTCTGTAGAATATTCTGCATAATTCAGATCATAAACCCATCACTCAAGCTCCACAGACCAAGACGTCATGACATCTGTCTTTGACATCTGTCTATAACACATGATAGTAATGCTTTCATAACAGTTGCAGATGTTTCAACATTTTCTTTAACATTTTTCTGTAACACATGACAGTAATTTTGTCATGACAGTTGCAGATGTTTCAACATCATCTTAAGTATCTGCCAATTATTATAACCCCACCTGTCTGTGCCACCATGTCAGAACATCTTGTTTGACATATTCTTCCAGAATCTAGACCATGTTAATTTAATATATGGAACTTCTTATTCAACATGTTCCAACCATATTAGTTTTACCAAACATAATGTCAATCATAAATTCATAGAATTAACAAATAATGACAAAATCAGTTGGAAATAATAATCCATTAACTCTTACAAAAACATATTCCAATATTCCATATAGATATGTGATTGAACAGTCCGCGAGAGTCAATGTCATATATGTAGGCTTCGGTTCACCACATTTAAAATTCCTCATCATGGATAAAGGCATCATGTTTATGCTAGCTCCTAAATCTTACATGCATCAGTGAGTTTTGGTGGAACCTTCCTCTAGATGATGGCACTTCAAATGCTAAAGTGACATTTTCAACATGCTTCAACTTTTTCTTTCCCGATTAGAGTTCTTTCATGAACTTTGCATAAACAGGAATCTTTTTGTGGGCTTCACAAAATGGAATGTTAATTTGTATCTTATCTAACATTTGCATAAACTTCTTCAATTGACTCACTTCTTTTTTTCCTTTTGGGGTGTTTTTTCTCAAAATTGGGTAAAGTGGTTTTATGTAGTCAAGTAGCTCAGGGTTTGGCTCAGTTGAGATTTGTTTCTTTTTTTTATGACAGATGAATTTTTATCAATGAATTTTTCAAGGGTGTACCCCTTTTCTCATCTTCACTCTCATGCTCACTTTTTTCTCCTTCAAAAATTCTCTCTATTTTTTCCTCAACGACCACCTCTTTTCGTTTCCTCTCGTTACCATTTGGAGGTTTGGAAGGCACCACTCTATTTCTCAACTCGATGGATTTGCACATTTCATTTTTTTAGTTATCTACAATATTACATATAAATCCCCTTCTTGAACTAACTTCAGCTACCATTAGACAAGACAATTTACTGACTTGTATCTCTAATTTTTTTTATGGTTACGTCAGTGTTCTTGTTCACCAGGTTCTGATTCAGTGTCATCTATTTTTGATATTTTATCATGTTTTCTTTATCTCATTTTACATATGCGAAGCTCTCCGAAGTGGACTTCGTTAAATTTTTCAATGCTTCTTCAAGAGATTAAGGTCTTTACTGAGGTGCTTGAGTGACTCGTTGAACCCCTTGATTAGCATTCAAAATATAATTGTTGCTCTACCAAAAGTTTGAATGATCTTTCCTAACCAAATTATAGGTGTTAGAATAAGGATTATTATATTTTTTAAAAAAATTGCATATTGAACGTCTACACTCTCAACCTCTATAGTACCATTACCATTGGCATGTTCTCCTCCATAGAAATCACAACCAAGCACCTAAATCTGACTCACATTAGCTTGAGCTAGTTGGGCTATGGCTAACTGTTTGATAATTGCTTATATTTGAGTAGATAAAAATATGGTAGAATAAACTAAATGGACACATTTTTGTTTCATTGCGTGCTCGCTTGAGCGGAACTCATTATGACACATGCTCTCAATCAATGTTTTCAACTTTTCATTCGTTCTTAATCTCAATGAGTCTCTAATTGAGGTATCGAGAAGAATTCTTGTGTTTGTTCTTAACCCATCAATGAAGTATCTCATCTTTTCTATAGAACTCATGTTGTGATTTAGACACTTTCAGAGCAACAAACTCAACCTTTCCCACACATCAGATAGTAACTCAACCTCTTCTTGAGCAAAATTGGTAATTGCAGAGCATTTGCATAATACCTATTGAGAAACGTGTCTATAAGCTCTTTCTAATCTGGATAATTCCATTTAGGATGTACTACAACCAATCCTTTGTGCAACCTATCAAGGAAAAATAAAACAAACATAATTTTACTTGATCATCGATGATGTAACCGGTCAGATTACACATCGAGCAAGTCTCGTAAAATATAGTGAGATTCTCCCAAGGATCTCTGATTGCATTCTTGTTGAACGAGTAACCAGTCATATATACTTTTTCTTCTTCTACTTCTTCGGTAACTTGAAGTGCTTCTTTTTTTGCTTTGCAAAGTGTGCACATTGTTCTTTCAATTTTTGGATCGATCAGTATCAACATCGTGTCGGTACCTCGCATAAACAAACAAGAAATACCTTAGTAGCATCGCACCAAATAACACACAAAAGTAGAGAAAAAAAATAAAAATTTCAAATTAATAACAAAAGAAAATAAAAATTATAACTTAAATTAGAAATTGCAAAAAATTAAAGGGAAAAAAGAAATTAAAACAAACAAATAGAAAACTAAAAAAAATCGCACTAAATTTCCTTGTTGAAAATCAACAATCCCCGAAAACGGCGCCAAAAACTTGATGAAAAAATTAGCAAGTGTAGTAGTATATATCAAAGTAATAAAATAAGATTTGTATCCACGAGAATTGGATTTAACAAAGTAAACGAGTGCGAGATAAAATAACCATCAGGGGTTGTTTGAAAATTGTTTGTTTGATTCGAAAACAAGAGAAAATTAACTTTGAAAAAGATATGATGATAAGACAATGAGGTATTTTCATTAAAATCCCCTACTTCTACTCTATTGATGAAATACACATTAACAAACATGCAGAGACATAAGAATTACATGACATATTAACCTTACCACTACACCAAATCCCTTGGTGTGTAGCTCACCAGTCTAAGCGTTAATTCTCAAATCTCTCAAGCCAATTGGAATATCAGACTAGGCACTAGAGTGCTTTAATCTTTAAGTCACAATTCTAATTAGACTATCCCTAGTTAATTAGAGAATCAAACGATTATCCAATTTCTAATAAGCAACCATACACCAGTATGTCACTACTTACCTAAATCAGATTGAGTTTCGTAATATACAATAGACAATGAATACAAGTGATAATTGAATATTAATAATATGTCAAAGCAATACCATTAATACCAACCACTCATATGTCCCATAGAATAAAAGTAGGTTCATCATACACATAGACCTAACCTAGAAGAAATCTAGCTACTCATAGTGTAAAATAAATATACCATAAGTTTAGATTCATAGTACACATAAAATTACGGAAGAAAATGCTCTTTAATGGATCTAATGGTCTCTAAAAGCACCTAAAATTGCTCGTTGTTGTCACTTTCAGTATTGGGATTCAGAACCCTTCAAAAGAGACCACAAAGTGCTTTTAATGGAAAAAGTGTGTCAGTTGAAAAGAGTACATTGCGTCCACGATGGACAGATCGTGCCACAATGGATTGCATCGCATGCGCACGAGAACTCTAGAAACGAATCTCACTTTTTCTTCACATATTTCACTAAGAGTGTGTTTGGATGGAGTAATTGAGAATTTTTAAGGAATTCAAAATTTTAGGTAATTCAAATGACTCATTTAGAATTCATTTAATTTTAAATTCTTTTGTTTGGATAGACTATTAAAATGATTCATTTTAATTTTTTTTGGACAGTTTTCATAATTTTTAAAATTTTTGGGACAAATATAAAATATGAAAAATAGAGACCAATTTGAAATTTTTGAAAATTTGAAGGATCAATTTATAAAATTTGAAAATTATTATGGACTTATTTGCAATATTTTTGAAAAGTTTGGGGGTGAATTTAAAATTTTCGTAAAATATGAGGACCATCTTACAAAATTTAAATGATTAATAATAAACAATTTAACATTTATATTATATAGAGTGATGAAGCAATTTGAAATTCTCTATTTTTTGGTATCATTTTAAATTCCTTAAATTTAACTTGAATAAAATACTGCATAAATTTACATCATTTTAACGATTCTCTATATTTTTTTTTTATCTAAACAATAGATTTTGGCCAAGTCATTTCAAATTCCCTAAAAAAATTACTTTCTCTCATTAAAATGTTTCATCCAAACGCATTCTAAATCTTTGTATATTCCTTCTATTTACGTTTTACTCAATTCTTCACATTTTAACATGGTTTTTGACCATTCTTTATCCAAAATTACCCAAATTTCTACCTAAAATTCACTTAAACGAGGATTGTCATCAATATTTAATATTTTACACAATCAATTTGTAATTGATATATAACTAATCATTGAAGATTTGAGCCCATAAAAAAATATGTGAATCATTCTAAGAAATATTATTTAAATTAAGCAACCTCTCTCTCTCTCAAATAAACTTGCATACATGTGACAATCAAGCTCCATTGTAACGCAAACTTGAAGCAATCACTCTACACAAAAAGATGATGGAATTATTTGTACAAGGAAAAAGAGGCATCTTATTTTTCAACAACCATCAAGACTAGTAATATTTTAACACGAGGATCGATTGAGAAGACATAACTCATTCCATGATGTAAATTTAACAACAAAGTTGACATCATAACAAAATTGCAAAAGTGAAAATGTAGTTATTCAACGATGGGGTACAAGGGAACTTTTCAACCAGACAAAGCTTTTTTTTAAATAATTCATTGATGGGGTTAATACTTTTTGTTGTGGGCTTATATCTATCAATTTTGCCTTGTTAATGAAGTTAGTTATTTCTTATGTTTATTGGGTCTTCTTCCCCATCAATTTAGCTACACTTAACAAAGTAACAAATTGAGGTTACATAATTATTACTGAGGTGTTAATCATCTAATTATTAATGAAATGATATCATGAAAGAAATACTGTGTTTATCTCATTATGGCTTATTGCTTGACAAGACCGAAGATAATTAAGATGTTTTTATAGACAAGTAAAATTTACTCATTCTGTCTCACAATAAATATTTTATTTTCAATATTTATTTGTCTTAAATTATTTGTATCTTTAAGATACAAATGTGTTATTTATTATTTATTTATACTATATTATTCTTATTTATGATATTTTAATTCATTTAACTATTTCATTACCTATTATTAGTAAGGTTAATTTTTTATAAATTAACCTAATTTTATTATTGAAATTAACACAATTAATCAATATCTTAAAAATATATATATATATATATATATATATATATATATATATATATATATATATATATATATATATATATATATATATATATATATATATATATATATATATATATATATATATATATATATATATATATATATTGTAAGACGGGGGAGCATTAAATATTCATGTGCTTGTGTATCCAACAAGCTTTAAAGGGCCAATTTTTCTGGATAACATAAGTCTTCTTAGATTTGAATTTCTGGTGACCCAGAATATCTTTCGATAGTTGGTTTTGACGATGACAACTAATGAAATAATTTTTATGATGATAATTTCATAAGTCAACCATCCCTTAAATGTTTAGAGTTCTTTGTAATAGGGAAATTGATTTTAACACTCAAGTAAAGTTTCTAATGACAACACGTAATCAAGAAGATATTTCAAGTCTCATATGTCATATGTCAGACAATTCAAAAATTCAATTGAAATTCTAATCAAGTTGGTGAATCAAGCAAGCATCTTGAAATATGAAAGAGGAAAAAAATGTGAAAACTCATATGATCATGAATATCATATAATGATCAATTAATTTATAAAAGGGCAAATATAAGTCTTGAAGAACTACGGAAATTTCACACACAAACACAAAATTTGAAACACTATCTAATTTCATAAAACTTTTTGAAAACATATAAATGCTTATATAAAGAAGGCATCTTTCATTTTGTACAAAAAAATGTGAAGATAAACCTCTCTATCTTTCTTATACTCTCTCTATCTTTGAATTTTCATTTTCACAAGAATTGTTGTAGTTTTAAAAAATTGGGAAACTCTTATAAGAGTTATAGTGTATTTGATGTTGTGATTAAATGACTTCATTCAAGAGTATGATTCTCTTGTGAATTGTATCAACAAATTACTTATAAGTTTTAAGATAAACTTGGAAAAGGTTTTGGTGAAAGTTCTTGAGGTAAACATGTGTAAAAGTTCTTTTTTTATTATTGAATGTTCGTAGAATTGTCTTGTAAAAGCTAAAGTTTATTTTTAGTGGAACTCTCAAGAAGAAATCTTAGGGACATAAGTAGGTCAAGTGGTTAGGCAGAACCTTTATAAATCTCTAATGCACTCTCTCTAAATATTCTCTCTTTAAATTTTTGTTGATTATTTTATTTCCGCTGCGTACACTACCACAAAATAGGCCTTTTGTAACACCGATTTTACAACGGCCATAGTGTTAACTGTGATAATAGTTTATTTTTTATTGCATTTTTTGGTAGTTACTAAGAGACATGTCACAACGGTCAAATAAATCAACCATAGTGAAAGGGTACACGGAGAGAAATGGTTCGAATCCCAACACCAACAATTAGCAATTTATCGTGATAAAAATGTTATTGTACTTGTATATCACCATAATTTTTAATACCAACTGTGATGAAAGGTGATACTTTATTTATATATAAGCGAAATCATCTATCGCTTTTGTACATAACAATCGTCTCTCTAAAGATAATACCCTAACAACTCTTTCACTCGTCTCTCTCAAAACGAAACCCTAACAACTCTGTCACTCGTTTCATATGGAAACCCCAAAATGAAACCATAACAACAAATCTTAGTCAATGGATATTTACAGGTCCATTTTCTCTGTAGTTTTTTTTTTCAAAATCTGTTTCAATAGCTTGTTCATGATGTTTGAACTTTCTTCTTTTATTGAGTTATAGGTATATGAATGCTTCTTTCAATAAAGTGGAAGAAGCTAAATTTAGCCTTGCAAATTTGTGTCAAAGATCCATAATGACATTCATTCAAAATATACATAAGTTTGCAGGTCTAAATTTACTTCATCCTTATTTCATTGTTGACACGCCATTATGGGACATGTATAGTATGTTTCTGAAGTATTTTATGACTTGATATGTGTGTTATATTGTTTTTGTTGTTTATTTTTTGTTATTGATGAATGTTTTAGATGAATGTTTTTGTTAATTTCTTAAAAGATGAGTTTATTATATATTATGTGGTTTGAGTGTTTTTCTAATCCCTTATCGAATATATAAATTTCCAAACTATATTAGAAAATTATTATATGATAGATAAAATTGTATTTGAAAATAAGTACACGTTCAATTCTTGACAAGAATTCTTCACATTGTTAACTGCATGTTGTTCTTTGACCATTAGAACTTGTTTTAATGGCTGTAGATCTCCAATCACCCCTCTCTCCACCTCTAATTTTGTTTGCAAAGTAAATATTATTTTTCAAAAAGAATTAGAGGTAAAGGAAGGGGAGATTGAAGCACTAGGATCATTAAACCAAGTTCTTACTGCCAAAGAACAAAATACGGATAAGGAGTTTAGGAACTCTTGTCTAGCATTGAACATAAACTTATTCATATAATATAACTTAATATGTCATATTATAATGTTCTAGTTTGAATTGGAAGGTTATATGTTTAGTGACTATTGACGAAATAAGCATTCCATATAATTTATAAGGCTTAATACCCTTTTTAGTTCTCTAACTATACCTCAAGGTCCATTTTGGTCCTCTTTCTTTTAAAAGTTCCAATTTGGTCCCCTACGTAATAAAAAAATCAAACAAATCATTTTCGTTAAATATTGATAACGGTGTTAGATGAAGAGGACGTGGTAGCTGATGTGGATTGTCCTCTTCTTTGACTTTTTCAAACATTACCAACCATCCAATATTAATGTGACATGTGACATTAATGTTATAACCATTTATTTTTCTTCAAATGAATGTTTACCTTTTCAAATTACAATTAATTAAAAAGAATGTTATAATATTTTTTTAAATTACATAATAATGTTAATTAAAATAAAATCCAATTAATTAATATGGTTTATTCATCACCATCAAGAATATTCTTCATCACTGTGTTTTTATCCATAAATTGAAAATCTAACCTAGAACCCTAAAACCTTTGTCCTTTCTTTATCCCTAATTTCAATTTCTTTCCCTTTTTTTCTTCTCCAAAATACTCAGATCTATTGCCTCTTTCCCTTTTCTGATGAGTCTCAAAACTTTTGCTACGCGGATTGAGGGAAAATGCATTTAGGGCGGCAATTGTTTTGTTCATAGTTCGTCGATGGTGGTGGTTCGCTGCGGAGTTGTGAGGTTCATTAATGGCGGTCGTTTTAATATATAAATCATACGAAATATTTATTAACAAAATCATTCCCTTCCATTATATCATTTTTTCCCTTCAACAACTGCTTCAGAACATTACAGCTACTACCGAGGTCCCTTCGCAGCAAAAGAGTATAATCCATCGCCAAATGTTCAACATCTACTCCTTGCTCGGTTACTCCCTTCCAAAACCCCATTCCAAACAGGGTCTCTTGTTAAATCCTTGATCCATGTCAAATCTGATTTATTTTCCTTCTTTGGTTAACTACAACCGTTTGATGGACCAATTTTCTTTCATTCATCGACCATTTGATGCTCACAGGTTGTTTTTTTTATATGAAGAATCGTGCGCAGTGATGAAATGCTTGACTGTGGTTTAGAGCCTAACTCGATGATTTACAATATTTTGATTAGTGGGTTTCTTCAGGTAAGGGATTTGGAAGGTGGGAGAGAATTGATGTCCAAGCTATAAATCATTACCTTCCATATATTGATTTTAAACATAATCATAACTTTAATATTATTTTATTATTTGAATTAACATTATTATTTTTGTTGATTGAATTGAATTAGAATTGAGAAAAGATTGAGGAAAGGGAAAATGTAAATGGTCATTTGAAAAGAGAAAGTTATAATATTAATGCCACATGTTACATTACTATTGGCTGGTTGATAATGTTTGAAAAAGTAAAGAAGAGGACAATCCACCTCATCTGACACGTCATTTTCACTAACGTCGTTAGCCAATATTTAACAAAAAGGACCATTTTGATTTTGTTTGAAATTATGGAAACAGATATAAGATGTCGAATAAGATGTCACGACATTAATATCTGACAAGGTTAAAAATAACAAAGTAAATAAATAGCAGTAAAGAACACAGGGAATTGTTAACCCAGTTCGGTGCAAACACACCTACTCTGGGGGGCTACCAAACCAAGAAGGAACTCCATTATCACTAGTATCAATTCAAAGACCCTCGACAAACATCCCAGTTTACGATCTTCTCACTTAATCACTACCCAATGCTAGTTCTATCTAGGAACTCCTAAATATGAGACACCTCTCACTCCCCCTCAATCACAGTAGTGATAATAGACACGCAATCAATAAACGAGAAGACACACTTCAAAAACAATCCTTGACCTTGCTTCAAAGCTTCAGTCAAGTACAAACACTCTTTCTTAAATGCTTAGAGTGGACAACATACAACTTAATAAACCTAGTCCAAAACAACCATCAACATGATAATTGTTTAACTTACAAGAAAACTAACACACACACGAAAACGCTGAATACTTAAATCCTTATTTTCTCTATCTTGGTACACAAACTAGGGTAATGCAGCCTTTTTGTAGAGTCTCAATCATGGGCATGGGCCTACTGAACTTGGACAATTAAATACGATAATTCCTAATATAAAGGAACTAAAATAGTAACATATAAAATATTCTGCTAATATTATTCCATGTTGAATCCTTTCCTTCTAACAAACCACGCATGTTACTACTCAACAAATCACACATTTAATAACAGCAAAAACGCGCGCATGAAATAAGGATTCAACTAGGTCCTCATGCTCAATTAGAGATGTCATGACATCAGTCTTGACATCTTGATAAAACAGTTGCATACATTAAACTTTCACACCTGCAGAATGCTTAAATCTCATGTCATAACATCACACATGATATTCAGGAACAGAGACATGTTTTACCATAAAATATTGTCAATCTAAAACATCTACAAACTCCCCCTTTATCAAATTTTTGGTTAAAACAATTTAAGCATTATCCAACAATAATCAGAGCACACACATCAGTAGAAATACACCAGAGAGATAAATTATCCCCCCTCAACCAAAATCCATATCAAAATACAACACAACAACAAAAGAAATTTCAAACAAGAGAGATTTCATCTCCCACTCAACCTGTAAAGCCCTGCAGCAACAGAGTCTGACTATACTAAAATAAATAGTATACAGTCAGAGATCATGTCATCTAGATATCTATAATTACTCCCCATTTTAGCCATAAATTGAGCCAAACATAGAAATAATCATAGAGTTAAAACAAAATTGTTAAAACCAAAAGCTCATGAAGAGCAGAAATCCAGGGTTATATAAGAAACCTAACATACAACACCAGAAATCCAAAAAATATTACAAATGTCATTCAAGGGCTAGGAATCAAAATAGAAAAACCAGAAAGAAAAACCTTCATCAGACAGAATCAACAGCCATCCACACAAAACTTAATAAGAATCAGATTGATCATCTCCAACATCATATTCTCCCCCACTTGCATTTTTACTACTATTCTGGACTGAGCCTCCAAGACATAGCTGGGCGTAGACCCAAAAACCCCCGGGGCCAAGGCCCAGTCAGCCGGGCAGATGCATAAAATAGTCGGGCAAAACTCGATCCTGCGGGCAACCCACTAGGAAGTCGAGCAGCCTCCTCGACTCATCATATAGGTGCTAGGGATACCACGTCTCTCCCTCATGCGCCATGTCACCCAACTGTCCACCATTATATCCTAAAAGATAGGGGAAGTTGGACCAGGGACAAGATCATGGGCTAGGTCTTACACGCTTCTACGCGTACCTTGGCAGTTCTTCCTTAGGCCTAGCTAATCCAACCCAAGAAAGGACCTTGGCCCAACGTTGGAGGCTCAATATAAATATCCTTTTTCACTAAAGGGTCAGGTATTCTGAATTATTCTCTCTCTTACCAACTATGTACCCAAACTCACTTGAGCTTCAGAGTGTCTTGCAGGTACACCCCCTTCATCTATCTATAAACTGTGACGTTCACAACCAACAGCTGGAAGGCCATTCTGATCAGTAAGATCAGTGGCACCGACTGTGGGGACTTGCTTTCCCCTTCATCCATTCCAGAAGATCAAATCTCATTAACCCCTCGCCCTTCCAATATGGCCGACGTACGCGGTGACAACCACAATCTGGACCTTGTCAACTACAACAATGAGGACAACGTGATCGTCACCCACGAGTCTGACGTGCGTGACGGACAACCATCGACCCCATCTCTTGAGCCCGAGGACAATGGTGTCCCCTAACCTCGGCCAGCCGTTACTTTCCAGCCCATACTGGTGCCAGTCGACGGAGACCCCACCATGATAGCCATGGTGCACACTCTGAATCAAACCAACTTCCTTCTCACTCAACAGCATGAGAGATTGATAGCGCTGGAAACCGACCGCCAAACCGGGCCTCCCCTCCGCGAGTGAGGACCCCCTACATAGAGACACCAAACAGAGGCGTCCAAGAAGTGGGGACGCTCACCTCCTCGTCGAGGGCGGCGTTCCCCCGAGCCAAAGAAGAACAGGTCCAGGGGGCACCCTGAACGAGTGGACGACCAAACGAGAGGTCCTCCTCAGTGAGATCAGAGCCTGAGGAATGAAGTCTACTCCCCACTGAGGAGTGACAAAGACACCCCCCACTTCCCTCTGTCATGAGCTATTATGGACGTGCCACTCCTGAAGGGTATGGAGAAGCCCCCAAACCTGACACCTTATGACGAGACGAATGACTCGGATGATCATGTCGACAACATCAATGTTATGCTCGACTATCACAATGACATCACCGAAAACGTTAAGTGCCGATTATTCTTGACAACTCTCTAGAAAGGGACCATGGCGTGATACAAAAGCCTAGCACCGGAATCCATCACTTCCTGGAGGAGCATTAGGCTGGCGTTCACACGACATTTCACCCCCTCCCAACGCCACCCCAAGACCTAAGTAACCCTTGAAGCCATTGTACAAGGGAAGAACGAAACGATGCGCTTGTACATCGAGCGATTCAACCAAGAGGCCGTCAAGGTGGATACAACTGACTACATGAAAAAGTACCTCCTCGAAAAAGGACTCCTTCCCGGGAGCTAACTCAGCAGAGCTATCGGGATAGAACCCTCTCGCACCCTTGACGAGCTTATTCACAAAGCTCAAGCGTACATCCGGTATGAGGAGAAACAGGTCGCACATAATGTCCGGAGCAACTGAGGTCACGAAGATGTCAGAAGCTCCAAAAATGAAGATTACACCGCTCCCCGACGCATGGGGGACAAAAGGAAAGACAATAAGCCTCGCGAGATCCGTGAAGGACGAGGACCTGTGGGGCGATTCTCCGAATACATATTGTTGGTTGCTCCCCGAGAGCGCATTCTCGCCGAATGCATCAACTCCGAGTTCAAGCAGGGCAGGGCAAGGTTCCCCAAACCTACAACACCCAAGCCCCATACTGACAAGTCCAAATACTTTCATTTCCATAGGAGCCATGGGCATGTGACCGAAAACTGTGTCCACCTCAAAGACGCGATCGAAATTCTGATCAAAGAAGGTCACCTCAAACGATATGTCAAGAGAAGCGAGACTCCCCGACGTGAGCAGCAATCTACAAAAAGAAATCGCAAAGATTCCCCGGACCACGAATCTCCTTTCCAAGTGGCGATGTGCATCTCGCGGCCCGAATATTTCCACTCCTCCGATGTCGACATGGGAGGACGACTTGCTTCACATAGCCCATGGGAAGATTTTCCCACCGCCTTAGTCATCTCTGGAGGAGGGGTGAACAACGAGAACGCCGCCATTTCTATGAAACAAAAATTCGATGAACTTTTGTTGACCTCACCTGAACAGTTGGTGACCCTGACAAAATCCCGGGGAAGATCCAACCTGATATCATTTTTCCTCAAAGAACTGCCAGGCGGATCCCCCAATTCGAGCATCCCACTGCTGATAAGAGCCAAAATGGCACGCTTTGACGTCCGACGTATCTTGGTCGATCAAGGAAGCTAGGTAGACATTATGTATGTCCACCTGTTAAAGACTCTCAAGCTAGACAAGACAAACCTATCCCCTTATGTTGGATCCGACCTCCATGGATTTAATGGGGCCACTACCAGGCCGTGGGGGTACGTGGAGCTCTTCATCAAGTTCGAAGAACAAGAAACTTCCAGGGAAGTCATAGTCCAATTCCTTGTAATAGATTGCCCTTATCTCTACAAATGCATCCTTGGCCGACCCACACTGGCCGAATTGACAGCAGTCTCGTCTACCGTCCACTTGAAGATGAAGTATTATATCAATTTGGGTCGCATGGTCACGATCCACGGGGACATCGAGGCTTCCATGCGGTGCTATGATGCTGCGGTCAAAGGGCAAGCCATAATCAACACCTCCAAGCACAACAAGAAGCCCATAGTCAAAGAGTAATCGTTCTCCCTGCGTGTCAACTCCATCGATCTCGACAGTCGACTTGGAAAAGAAGATGCTGAAACAAAGGTCCCCATCAATGGGCAGGCACCAGCTCATCCCTTCCGCCTTATTTTGGATGGTGAGTTCGAGCTTATCCCCTTAGGCGATGATCCCGACAAGACCGTGAAGATAAGTACCAAACTACCACTAGCAACAAAGGAGAAACTTATAACTTGCCTCAAAGAGAACGCATATCTATTCGCATGGAGTGCAGCTGAGATGCCCAGACTCGACCCCGAGGTCAGCTATCATCAGTTAGCTTTAGACTCGGTCATCAAGCCCGTAGCACAGCGTAGGCGCAAGAAGTCTCTCGAGAAAGCGGAGGTTGCCGAGCGGGCTGTAAAAGACCTCTTAGAGGCCAATTTTATTTCTGAAGCCCAGTACACAACCTAGCTTTCTAATGTAGTCCTCGTTAAGAAAAATAATGGAAAATGGCGTATGTGTGTTGATTATACTGATCTCAATAGGGCTTGTCCCAAAGATGTTTTTCCCTACTTAACATAGATAAACTGGTCGACAATTCTGCAGGTTTCAAACTCTTGTCTTTTATGGATGCATATAGTGGATACAATCAGATCCCTATGTCGGGCATAGACAAGAGGCACACGACCTTCATGACCCCGACGAGCAATTACTACTACAACGTGATGCCCTTCGGACTGAAGAACGTCGGGGCCACATATCAACACATGATGAACAAGGTCTTCCGAGGAGAGATTGGAGACACAATCGAGGTATACATGGATGATATGATCGTAAAGTCGCACGAAGAGGTCGACCACGCACAACACCTCCGAAAGGTTTTCGAGCAGGCAAGACAACGCAAAATGAGGTTCAACCCTGAAAAATGCACCTTCGATGTTCGGGCAGGGAAATTCCTCGGCTTTAACCTAATCAAACGCGGGATCAAAGCCAACCCCGACAATTGTCGGGCATTTTCGGAGTTCCCGACCCCAAACTCGAAGAAATCCATTCAGTCTCTCAATGACATGCTCGCCTTCTTGCCCCGTTTCGTCGCCAAGTCTGCTCAACACGCCTTCCCTTTCTTCAGATTATTACGAAAAGAAGTCACCTTCGAGTGGACCGAAGAATACGAACAAGCGTTACTCCACCTAAAACGGGCACTCTCCGAACCACCGGTCCTATCCCGACCACTAGAGAAAGAGACTTTATATCTATACCTATCCATGGAAACTTAGGCCGTTAGTGTCGTCCTCATCCGTGAAACCATTGATGGGCAAAAGCCTATTTATTTCACGAGCAAAGCCCTCCAAGGCCCCAAGCTCAGGTATCAACAGATTGAGAAAGTCGCCTTAGCCTTAATAAACGTCGCGAGGAGACTGCGGCACTATTTCCTTGCCCACACGATTAAGGTCCGAACAGACCAACCCGTCAAACAACTCCTCGGCCGACCAGACATGGCCGATCGGATGTTGAGATGGTCGCTAGAACTATCGGAGTTCGACATCCAGTATGAGAGCAGGAATTCCCTAAAAGGTCAAGTCCTGGCTGACTTAATTGTTGAGATGACACATAGCCCGGTTCCAACTAGTGGTGCCCACAAGTGGACAATCTTTGTTGATGGCGCTTCCAGCTCGACAGGAAATGGTGCAGGTATCATCCTAAACAACGAAGACGGTATTTTGATCGAAGTATCCTGAAATTGGCCTTCCCAACTTCTAATAACCAGACCAAGTATGAAGCATTCCTCGCGGGTTTAAGATTGGCTGAGGACATGGGAGCAAAAAAAGTAAAGATATCAACTGACTCTCAGCTCGTGGCATCCCAGGTACAAGGAGAATACCAGGCTAAGAATGACAATCTCATCAAATAATTAGCTCTAGTGAAATACAAACTCGAAAAATTCAACGCGTGGGAAGTCCAACACGTCCCCCGTGAACACAACATGTGAGCGAATGTCCTATCTAAACTGGTGAGCATGCGGAAGAAGGGAGGGAATAAGTATGTGATTCAAGAGATCTTTCCCCGACCTAGCATCGAGAAGTCACCCCTCCGCTCGAAGAAAACTCCATTGGTGACGCTCATTGCTGGATGATGCCCATCCACAACTAACTCACGAAAGACGAACTCCATACAGGCCCTAAAGAGGTGGCCGCGACCAAAAGAAGGGCATGTTCGTACGGCCTCCTCGGGGGCAAACTCTATCGACGAGGATTCCCCATTCCGTTACTTAAATGCGTCGAAGAGGAAAACGTCCCCGACATCCTGGGAGAAATCCATAGGGGGATTAACGCTCAACATCTCGGCGGGAGGTCACTGGCGCGCAAAGCTCTACGAGCAGGATACTATTGGCCGACAATGCAACACGACGCCAGAGAACATGTCAAGAAATGTGATAAGTGCCAAAGACACGCCGACATGCACCTCGCTCCCACTAACAAGCTGAAGGCGCTCTCCTCCTCGTGGCCCTTTACATGGTGGGGAATGGATATCCTTGGACCTTTCGTGTCTTGCTCGTACCAGAAAAAATACCTCATCGTAGAGGTGGACTATTTTATGAAGTGGATCGAAGCTGAAGCCCTGGCCAAAATCACAACACAGAACATTCTCCCGTTCTTCAAAAGGAATAACCTTGTCCGCTTTGGCATACCCCAAGTCCTCATCACCGACAACGAAACACAATTCACGGACATAAAATTTCAAGACTTCTTCACCAATTTAGGCACAAAGCAACACTTCACGTCCGTCGAGCACCCTCAAACAAATGGTCAAGCAGAGGTGGAAAACAAGGTAATCCTACAAGGGCTAAAACGTAGACTCGACAAAGCGAAGAAAGCGTGGGTTGAGGAGCTACACAGCGTCCTTCGGGCATATCGCACAACCCCACACTCCATAACTGGGGAGACTCCTTTCAGGCTAACCTACGGGACTGAGGCAGTCATCCCAGTAGAGATTCGGGAACCGACACGATGCACAGAAGCACCCCTCGACAAGGAACTGAACGACGAAGCTCTACGAGTTGAACTGGACCTCGTTGAGGAAATTCACTCTAAGGAAGCCCTACGTGAAGCTTAACTTAAACAGAAAGTGGCTTTGCGCCACGACGCAAAACTCATAAAAAGAGAATTCTAAGTGGGCAACCTGGTCCTCAGACGGGACCAGAAAAACCCACAGGAAGGCAAGCTAGCCGTGAACTGGGAAGGCCCGTACCGTGTTCAAGATAAGACGGACAACTGGGTCTATTACCTTGAAAACCTGCAAGGTGAAGAACTTGCTTGACCATGGAACGCTGAAAAACTTAAGCAATATTATATCTAAACATCTTATGAAGACGTGGGAGGTACGCGCACAAACCTTCGTCACTGATTGAAAGGGAGGACGACGCCCACATAAGACGAGCACAACACTCCCCGATGTTGGACATCTCAAAACAAACTCCAATGTCGCAGTACCATGCTGGCAGGGCACCCAGCTCGCGATAGGAAGGCCCAAGCCCCGGGATCAGGGTTTTCGACCGCAACCCTAGTCCCGATTCGCAGCGGACGTAAAACATGCCACCTCATCGATTCCCTAAACCGACGAGCCTATACAGTCGAGCAAACAAGTTCAAATAAACATCAGAGTTAAAACAAAATAAACAAAATAAACACTATAAAAATTATATAAACCGAACAGAATATTGTATTTAAGCCCCGGCCAAAACCTGACCGGTAGAGTACATACAAAGGTGACGCACATGCCATCAAAACAAAATCAAAACAAAATGAGTAAAGGCACGCAGACCAAAAATTCAAAAAACTAAGGCACGTTGGCCGAACCTACTCCTCCACATTATTGTCCTTATCATCCTTTTCCTCCGGGTCCTTCTCGAGGGTGAAGGGACAGACAATCTCCCTGTCAGTCACAATATAGTTTTGAGTCGTTCCCTCAGTCACGAGCATCGGGTTCACGACCTTGAGTTGGCCGGTAGCATTGTCGAAGCCATATTTGAAGAAGACCACAATGTCCTTCCCGAGTTCCCTGATTCGGCCAATCAGATCACTACGACCATGCAGGGTCAGCTCTTCCTCGGTCTCACCATCAAGAGGACGGATTATCCCCTCCAGTAGCTCAAGCCTCCCGTGGAGATGTCCATTCTCCTCGACGACCTTGTTGAGCTCGACCGCCTGCTCCTTCAAACCTTTGTTTTCTTCTGTCAGGGCATCTCGTTCCCGCTTGACCTTGTCTAGCTCAGAACTCAATCCTTCTTGGAGCTTATGATCCTCACTGTAGTCATACATATCCTTAAAGAGCTTGTCCCTCTCAGCCCTCATAGTCCGAAGTGCTTCCTCCGCAGCCTCCAGCTCTACAGTAGAGTTAGTAGTGTCAAACAGAACCAGGGGCGTCTCCATGACCCGGACAACAGCAGCGATATCCCGAGCCAGACCAGCCCGTCTATCCGTCACCTCCTAGTCGAGCAAAGCCTTTGCCTCAGCGGTTGTTACCACGACGGTGACTTCAGAGTTGAGGAAATCCCGCTTCTAATAACATGGGGGAAACCGATAGCTCCCCAGATCGCCAGACGAAATACCGCTCACAACAGCTGACCAGGCCAGTGAACCATCGGTCCGCGGGTGTTTAGAATGAGGAGAGTTGTCGAACGATGGAGGACTGTCTGGTATTGATATTTGAGTGATTTTATAAGGGGAATTAGGGGTCGGGCTGGAAGTACTGAAGCCACCGACCGCGTGATCTGTCACAACCTCCTGGACACGACCTTTAACTTTCTTCGTTTTTAAAATTCTGCTTGGGGCCCCAGCTTGATTGGCCAACTTCAATGCTCGTTCCTTGGCTAAGGGCATATGTCCTGCAAAATAAAAAAAATCAGCAAAATAAATAAAGTAATAGAAGGAGCAAAAGGACCGGGAGACGCTACCTAATAACCGAATAGCCTCTTCGTCCGGTCTACACTCGAGCACATCTTTGATATTAATAAGCCGAGGTTCTACGATGGGAAAACCGTTATCACCTAGGTAAGGATTGTCTGATCGGTCCACGCAAACCGCGGGGCTGAAACTATGGACATAATCTACCAGTTTTTTATAAGCCAACTTGTCCTCGGTCCCCAGGCTCACATGCCTGACCCGGTAATGACTGGTTGGCAGATCAAAATGATCCGGCTTCCATCTGAGGGTGATCTTCGACATCAGTTTCTCTATACCTTTGGCATCCCGTTTCAAGAAATATAGGATGTCAAGGGCACTTTGGGTGATGGGTTTCACCAAATACCACTTGTCCTTGAAGTTGCGGACAGAGTCAACATAAGTCTTGAACAACCTCGAAGGATGCTTGAAGGACACCCAGATGTGCCTCCCATCTCCACCCGAGCGTTGCAGATGGAAGACCAAAAGAAAAAGGACACGTACACCCAATCCCGAGATACCGACAAACCAGCTCCAATGCCCGAATGAATGAAATAACGTTGGGATGAAATTGTGAAGGCGCCAGCCTGAGCCATCTGAAGACCCCAATTTGGAAATCGTTGAAGGGAAGTCTCATCCCCACCTCCCGGAAGGCGAACTCATACATCGCGAATCGTTTCCCCATAAAACGCGAGCATATCTGTTGCACCCCAAAATTTTCCCTCCCCAAGACAAGACATTGTGTACTAAGAGGTTCACAAGGTTCACAAGGTTCACAAGACATCTCGTGAGGTTCATAAGGTTCACAAGGTTCACAATTAGTCATAAAGTTTGACAATTCCCTCAGACATTGCATTCTCCTATGCAATGCATCTTAAACTAGGGTTTTGGATTTCATCAGGCTAAATGAACTTCCAAGACTTCAAGTGAGCTTCATATCATCCTATATGTGTGCAAGAATCCCCATGTCAAGTTTCAAGACTTTTCCCAAAGGTTTGCTCAGTCAGATGATCAGATAGGTTAAAATCAGTCAAGGCAGTCAAAAAGTCAAACCGAGGTCAACTGTGGTCAAACCAAAGTCAAACTTCATGATTTTTTTGCCAACATCAAGTTTATGAAGTAAAATTCATCATTTGATCAAGGGTTGATCATGATTCATCAAGGAGATTTCAGATCATCAAGAATCATGAGTTTCTAAATTAGGGTTTTCATAGGAAAAGTCAACTGAACTTTGACCAGCCATAACTTCCACATTCTTCATCAAAATTTTTCCATCCAAAGCTCATTTTTAAGGAAATTTAATTCTCTACAACTTTGTGTCTCACAAGCCAAGCCAAAAAATGCTTCATTTGGAAGGTATGAGCTAAGACATTATAGGTCATTTTAAAAGTCAACAAAAAGTCAACATCTTCCAAAGAGCATAACTTGAGAATGGTAAATGATATGGACATGAGACCAAAGAGATTGGTTAGAGGACTCTCTAAGCTTTCTAAAATGTCCAAGAACACCTTCATAGCATTAAAATTGAAGGATTTGTGCCCTTACAAAGTTGGGAAATTTTTGGGAAGTTTATGAAGCAAATGAGGCTTTAAAACCAATTTTTGCTAAATGAGCCCACCAAATTGCCATCCAATCTTTATAATGTCATCAAGCACGACCCAACCCATGCCTTTTCTGATTTTTTATATTTTATTTAGTATTTATTTGAATTTTATTCATTAAAATACAAATTAAATTAAAATAAAATATGAAAATCATATATTTGGATGAGATTATGATTCTAGAAGGTCATAAATATCAATTATAGATGATTGATCTGATCCAAATTCGTGCTAGCTTGATTTGGCAAGGTTAGATGTGATCTTTTTCAATATTTGAAAGATAGAAACTTCATGATCAAGTAACCAATACAAAGCCCATAAATCCATAACTTTTTGACCTAATTTTCGTCTCTACACATACCTGAATAGATCCCAATCACAAAAGGACGATTTTGCTGCCTCCAAGAACACCATTGAATCTCAAATTTTCACATAAAAAGTCATATACAGTTTTTGATCTAGGGACACTTTCAAGACAAAACAAAGGTTGCTTTAGCTTCCTTGAGGCTCACTGATCATGTTTCAATCATTCCCAGCATCAAAATCCTTACTATTTGCATAAACCGAATCAAAGTTCTTGCATCTTTATGACTTTCTCGTTTTCTAGTATTTGTGCAATATAAATTGTGTTTGATTGTTGTTTCATGTTTGTAATAAGCTAAGGATCGTTTCTGGATAATTTGATTTGAGTTTTGATGCATGATCAAGGATTTGCCATTGTTAGGGTTTAGGGTGGCCGTTTAGGGTTTCTCCATTAAACCAACATAAATGAATTCTAAAGACATGGAAGAATCGTATAAGTCATAAGAAATTCATTGGCATTATTAATTTGATGAAATTGTACTGTTTGTATGGTGTTTGATATTCGCAGGTTGCATTGGCAAGAAAATTCGCAGGAAAAGTCCTAGTTAAATTCGCAGGAAAACCTGCGAATCCAAGGTTGGAGATGAAGATCTTCGCGCACTTCAGATTTTCAAAAATTGATATTTATATTTATTGTATTATTTGTATTTTGTTTCACAGGATGACAAGCAGCCCAGTGGTTGATACACGCGCATATGAAGCAAAGGGCGTGGGTTCGAACCCGTCCTCAGTTATTTTTAGGCTTAAATTCCATTTATTTTCAGGCTTGATACATATGGATTACTACCCCTCCTATATTCACAACGCACGCATGGCCTGGTGGTGCTGGTGTTGGACTAAAGAGAGAAGGGAGCCTAGGGCGTGGGTTCAATCGCTGCCCCGGGTATTTTTTTTGTTTTGTTTTTCTAATTTGTTTCATTTATTTAGTTATATTATTCAAATTTATTATATTCTTATATAAAAATAAATAATTTCTAAATAATAGTTTATAATATAGTTTCTATAAAACTTCATATTTTCTAAAAAATTTCTAATTTATTTTCTAAAATTTTATTTGGTTTATATTTAATTTAAAATTTGTTTATATAAAAAATTTAATTAAGTTTATATTAAATAATCAAAACCCTAATCCTGATTTTTCTTAATTGTAAAATTAACCCTAATTTCTAACCCTAATTTTTGTTTAATTTTAAATATTGAATTTAATTAATTTTTCTAATATATAATTAAATAATTAATCATACTTTGTAAATAATTATTATATGGTTTATTATTATTATTTTCATTATTTTATTTTCTTCTTATAATTCTTCAAAATTGTTTGTTTAATTTAAAAAAATTTAATTAAATTGTACATATATTTTTTGGTATATTTGTTCTAACTTCTTTTTCTTATGATTATTATTGTTACTAACCCTTTTAATTGTTATTTATTTATTATATATCTATTATTTAATTATTCATATTATAATGTAATTGCGAAAGCCTTGTAATAGTCGTAGGTTTATTATTGTTTTTATGTTATTATTTATAAATGTTTTTGCCATGGTTAGTAACTATAGGGAGTGATAACCTGTTGGTGATTTAAAATTAATTTAGAATGACTTACTTAATAAGATAAATATATGAATATGAACACTCACACACGTAAGCCGATCTTTGATCGCCATCCTACACTTTCTAAGGGTATTCCTCATGTTGCCTAATTATAAGGTCAAGTAAGGTGTCTTAAAGCAAAGTCCCTTTTCATAAAATATCATCAAGTCCCTTTTAAGATTATAAGATCAAGTCCCTTCGATGTTGCCTACGGTAAATGATCTTGTCCCTTCGAATAAAAGATGATAAGTCCCTTCGTATTACTAAGACACCTTACAGTTGCCTAAACACAGATGTCCCTTCACATGTCCCTTATAACATCCAAGGTAATGACTACCTATTCCTTAATAATAGGGCTAGTCTTACCATTGAAAGAACATATAAGAACAGTAAAGATTTAACATAGGGTAGGTGCCTCTTAAGTACTTGCTCACTTTTTTTCAAAATACTTCATTACACTTCACATTTCAAACAAATTTTCAAAACAAAGTCTTTATATACATCCATACGAGGATCATTATAAAGTACTTAGAAATTTTTTATCACACACTACACCTTTCTCAAAACAGTTTAAAGTGAGCTAAGTAACTAAGAGCCCATGGATAACCATGGATATAAAGGGTGCTAACACCTTCCCTTTATATAACCTACCCCCCGAACTCAAAATCTTTTTAAGGTCTTTCCTGTTCTTTTATGCCCTTTCCTTTTGGATAAAATAAAAGTCGGTGGCGACTCTTGCTATCCGCAACATTTAACTAAAGTCAGTTCTCCCACCGTGTTACAGAACTGGCGACTCTGCTGGGGATTTAATAAAAGAGGGGTACCCTTAGGAATTAGATCACTTTAAACTTGTTTGCTTTGTTTGCTTTACTTTACTTGTTGGGTGCTCTTATGTGTGAAAGATCCTAACCCGGATCTAGTGTACCTTAGGTAAATGGCAATAGACCAAGGAAACTATACGGCGTATACCGATATGGTTGATCTGGTGGCCATAGTTAGTGTGACTTCTTGGTTGGTGCTTATGTTCCTTAAGCAAGTTGAGGATAATATGAGGCTGCCATATGTTGTCAATACACTAACTGACTTTTAGAACCCTAGTAATCCCATCTTGGCCTTTAGAAAGTAGTGAGATAACCGGCTTTGGTGAAGACTGAAGTTGGTTGATACTCGATGCTACACTCATTGAGATCTTAAACTTGGAGGGTTTTGGTTGGCAAGTAAGTTGCCTACTGAACAACCACCCTTGTGAAGGATCAGTGATATTGAGATCCCTTAGAACCTGGTTACTTTTGTAGGACAAGATGAACCAACTAAACTTCAGGGGAAGGTACTTACCTTTAAACCTCATGCAGGCCTTCAAACCTAGGGTTATTGTGTGACTTGTTTGTGTGTGCCACATGTTTGTGATTGAGCATAACATCATAGCATCATCATGCATCATAAACACAACATTTTCACTAACCATATCAAGGACCAAAGGATTTATCTTTGTTCTTTGTTGCAGGTCATGGCTTCTGCTCGTAGGAATACTATCCAGATCAACTTTGTAGGAATACCTCCTAAGCTTAAGGAGCTGGTCTCTCAAGTTTCTGAAAACTCCCAGTTCATCAAGAAGCATGGTCACCTACTGGATCTAGTCACTTCAGGGTTCAATGAAGACATGATGAGTGTTCTGTTTCAGTTCTTTGACCCTAAACATCATTGCTTCATATTCCCCGACTATCAGCTGGTTCCTACAATGGAAGATTTCTCCAAACTACTGGGTATACTTATCCTTGATCAGAAACCCTTCACAGGCTTAGAGAAAGAGCCTAAACCTGAAGTCATTGCTGCAGCCCTACATCTGAAGAAATCAGACATTGTCTTAGAAACAAGGAGTGGAGTTAAAGGTATTCTTGCCAAGGTATTGATGGAGAAAGCTCAAGTGTTCCTGAAGGCTATGAGTTATGATGCTTTTGAGGAGATCTTAGCCCTATTGATCTATGGCTTAGTATTGTTCCCCAATCCAGACCAGTTCATAGACATACACGCCATCAACATATTTCTGACTCGCAATCCAGTGTCTACATTACTTGGAGACATCTTACACTCTCTTCATACCCGTACTACAAAGGCACGAGGAACTCTGATGTGTTGTATACCTCTATTGTCTAGGTGGTTTATTTCTCACCTTCCTCAATCAATGATGAAGAATGAACAAGGGTTCAGGTGGTCCAAGAGGATCATGTCACTTTCACATTCAAATATTCATTGGTGCTATAGATCTATGGAGAATGTTACTATCATTGACCGTTGTGGGGAATTCCCTAATGTGCCACTCCTTGGCATAAGAGGGGGCATTACCTACAAACCTTCTTTAGCTCTACGTCAATTTGGTTATGCTCGGAGTGATGGTCCTCATGACATGTTGATTCAGGGTATGTTCGACTACGACAACGATCTGCAAGGTTACCGTCAAAGGTTTATACGAGCATGGGGTAAAGTGAACAAGGTTGACAGCAAGACACTGGAACCCAAGTACACCATCCCTATGGAACCTTATCTCAAATGGGTGCGATCTCGTGCTCAGACTCTTATGATGCCATACCCTGCCATCCTGCCAGTTACTATGGAGCCTGTTGCTGAAGGAGATACTTCCTATATCATTCTTCATCCAGACATGCCCACTGACATGGAGGAGTTACAAAGGTCCTGGATCCAGTTGAAGGAGCAAAGAGATACTTTTGAGACTCATTACAAAGCAAGTCAAGAAAGAATCCTGGAGCTAACAAAACAACTTCACGAGGAGCAGAATCTCAACTCATACCTCAACACAAAGAGGAAACGTCCATGGGAGACTTAAAACCCCATTTTTGTATTCATTTCATTTTTGTTGTAAGCCCAAGAGGCAAACAAGTTTGTTGATTACTAATAAAAGTTTACTTTCTGGTTGTTTAAACAAATTTAAATCCTGCAGTCCTTGAAAACATTGCATGCGCATTTACATACCATATCACTGCATCACAGGTTTCTTATGTACAGGTATCTTATCTTCTCGCTGTTTATTTCAGCAGAAATGGCTCTTGAACAGACTGTCAAATATCTCCAGGCTCAGAATGCACAATTCCAGGAGTTGATTCTGAACTTGTCCAAGGGACAAGATGAGTTGAAGACACTGCTGGCTAAGAAGAATAAGAAGACTAGAAGATCAGGAGGCCTTATTAATCTGGGAAGAAGGTTCAGAGGTCCTGTCAAGACAAAGGAACAGGTTGATGATTATGAGTATGAAAATACTGAGAAAGAGGGAGGCAGTCTCCATGATACTGTGGGAGATTCTGATTCTGAAGCAAATTATTATCATGATCCTAATGAAGATAAGTACAAGATGCTGGTAGATATGATGAATGCCATGGAGTTACAAAAATCTTCTGGGCTTGATTTTGAAGATTTGAGCTTAATATCTGGAGTGGTTATACCTATTGGTTTCAAGGTTCCTGCTTTTGTGGTGTATGATGGTGTCTCATGTCCCAAGCTGCATCTAAGGTCCTATGTCCGGAGGATTCAACCACATACTGCTGATAAGAAATTGTGGATTCATTTCTTCCAAGAGAGCTTGTCTGGAGCTCAATTGGAATGGTACTATCAATTGGAGAGTGTCAATATTCGTGATTGGAATGATCTTGCTGAGGCCTTCTATAGGCAATACCAATATAATGCTGATTTAGCACCAACTCGCATGCAGCTTCAAAGCATGTCAATGGGTGCTAAGGAGAATTTCAAGGAGTATGCCCAGAAATGGAGAGACCTGGCTGGCAGAGTTCAACCTCCTCTGACTGACCGGGAACTGGTGGATATGTTTATGAGTACGCTGAATGGTCCTTTCTATAGTCACCTCATTGGAAGCTCATCATCTGGTTTCACTGAGCTGATAATGACTGGAGAACATGTGGAGAGTGGTATAAGAAGTGGTAAGATACAGGCGGGTGCCTCTGCATCAAGCACTTCCAAGAAGCCCCCTAGTGGGAAGAAGGAGTCCAATGATGTGTATGGTCAACCTAGTCGTAACAGAAGTCACCAATCTGTGGGAGCAACTCACATTTCCAATCCTACTCCTGCAGCACTAGAGCTGCCACCAAACAATCAACAAAAGCCTAAAAGACAATTTACCAAGATCAACATGTCACTGGCCCAAGCCTTGCAACACATATTGAAAGGGGAACTCATTACTTTGAAGGACCCTCCTCAGAATCCTAATACTTCCTCTCCTCGATACAATCCTAATGCACGATGTGCCTATCATTCTAATTGTCTGGGACATGATACCAACAACTGCTGGATATTGAAAAACAAGATTCAAGATATGATTGAAGCTGGAGAGATTGAATTTGACCCTCATGGGACTCCAAATGTGATTACTGCTCCCATGCCCAATCATGAAAAGACTGTTAATATTGTTGATGAAGTTTCATATGTTTCATCAGTAGCAGATGTGACTACTCCCTTATCCGTTATCAAGAAGAAGTTGATACAGGCTGGATTCTTTCCAGGTTGTAATGAAGATTGCTTTTATTGTGCCTACAAATCTGACAGTTGCTAGAAGTTGAAAGATGGTATTCAACGCCTCATGGACAATTATACTATATTGTTTGAGAGGACACCTTTTGTGGAAAGTATGTGTGAACATCTAACTCGAGGTGTGAAGATTGAAGATGTGGATATGGTTGATAAAGTGCAAGTGAAGATTACCTCCAAAGGCCTTGTCAAGATCACTTCCAAAGGACCTATCAAGATTACTGCTGAAGGTCTGGTGAAGACTGTTGCTGAAGTTAGAGTGCCTCCCATGATTATTACCACTCCTGGTCCTGTTCCTTATACTTCTGATAAAGCTATACCCTGGAATTATGGTTCTGATGTTTACATCCATGGTGTTAAACAAGAACCTCTTACCGATACACCTGTTACTGATGACAATCTTGATGTTGATAATATTGCTGGATCCAGTAAGATCACCAGAAGTGGAAGAGTTTTCTCTTCTCCGGCTACCTCCAAAAGTGCAGTTACTCCAACTACTACCTCCACTTCTAAACCAAGTACTGAGGCTCGGGGCAAAGGTCCTGTGGTTGAACCTGTGCAAGCTGAGACACTGACTGCTGAAAATCTTTCTAAACAGATGGAAGAAGTGCTGAAGATCATTCACAAGAGTGATTATGATATTGTTGACCAGTTGGGGCATACTCCCTCCAAAATTTCCATGTTGTCTTTGTTGCTGTGTTCTGAGGCTCATGCTAAAGCTTTGATCAAGTTCTTGAAGACTGCTCATGTGCCAAATGAGATTTCTGTGGATCAATTTGAAAATTGTGTTGCACATCTGACTTATGATAATGGGTTAGGCTTTTCTAATGTTGACTTGACTCCTGCCAAGAGAAATCATAACAGAGCTTTGCATATCTCCATTGAATGTAGGGGCACTACTTTGTCTCTTGTGTTGGTGGAAAATGGTTCTTCATTGAATGTCCTTCCCAAAGTGGTTCTAAACAAGCTCAGTCCTGAAGATGATGTGTTAAGACCAAGTAATATAGTGGTGAGGGCCTTTGATGGTTCAAGAAGAGTGGTGCATGGAGAAATAGATCTTCCGATCAAAGTAGGCTCTCAAGTCTTCAATTCTACCTTCTATGTAATGGATATTCGTCCTGCGTACTCCTGTTTTCTTGGGCGCCCCTGGATCCACGGGGCAGGTGCTGTGACCTCCACTCTACATCAGAAGTTGAGATATCCAGTGAAGGGAAAGATCGTCACTGTTTATGGAGAGGAAGAATATATGGTCAGTCATGTGAATACTTTTAAGTATGTTGAAGTGGAAGGTGAATATGTCGAGACTCCTTGCCAGACATTTGAAGTAGTTCCTTGGGTCGTTCCTGCTACTGAAGTTCCTTCTGTTGTCAAAAGAGTTCCTGTGGTTACCAGATTACCTCCTACAATGGCTTCCCTCAAAGATGCTAGAGTTGTGGTTGAAGAAGGTGGTTGTACTATTTGGGGTCAACTTCCCGACATTCCTTACAAGTCTGACAAGTTTGGTTTGGGTTTCACTGCAGAGTCCCAGAAGGTTGTTCGTCGTCCTTGTGTTGTTCGTATCACTAATCAAGGGATCATGAAAGATCAAATCAATGTTGTGGGTGACTATAATGAAGACTACAATCTGGATAACTGGATTTTTCCTACTGTGGGTGATGGGCTTAACAATTGGAAGACTGAAGATTTTATTCCTATCTCCTTTAGTCAGGAGTAAATACTATTATTGTATTTTTATTTTATGTTTGTAATTTTGAACAATTAAACTTTTAAGCCTTGTGCCTTACCCGGGGCACAATGGTATGCTTGTTTCGGGATGTCATTTCATTTGCATACTTCATTCAATAAAAATCAATGGACGTTTCGTTTTCATAAATATTATGCTCTTTGTTTTTCTTTTATTTTATTTTTATCAGCTATGTGTTCTTACACACACCCACATCACTAAAATGCAGATCCTCATCCACTCTGGATCCTGTTGATAACAGTTCTACTATTGCCAGTTATAATTTCGAGAATCCGATCTATCAAGCTGAAGATGGAAAGGAGGAAGATTGTGAAGTACCTGTAGAGCTTGCTAGGTTGTTACAACAAGAAGAGAAAGCTATACAGCCACATGAAGAGCCAATCGAAGTTGTGAATATGGGAACTGAAGAAAACAGGAAAGAGTTCAAGATAGGGGCTGAATTAGAGGATGGTGTTAAGAGCAGATTAATTCAGATGTTACATGATTATGTGGAGATCTTTGCTTGGTCCTATGAAGATATGTCAGGGTTGGATACAGACATTGTGGTTCATCGTTTACCAATAAAAGAAGATTGTCGTCCAAAGAAACAGAAGGTTCGTCGCATGTGTCCTGAAATGTCAGAAAAGATTAAAGCAGAGGTGATAAAACAGTTTGATGCAGGGTTCTTAGTTGTGACTTCTTATCCTCAATGGGTTGCAAATGTGGTACCAGTACCTAAGAAAGATGGTAAGGTACGCATGTGTGTGGATTACAGGGATTTGAACAAGGCCAGCCCCAAAGATGACTTCCCACTTCCTCATATTGATGTTCTGGTAGACAACACTGCTCAACATAAGGTATTCTCTTTCATGGATGGTGTAACACGGTGGGAGAACTGACTTTAGTTATGTTGCGGATAGCAAGAGTCGCCACCGACTTTTATTTTATCCAAAGGAAAGGCATAAAAGAACAGGAAAGACCTTTTTAAAAGATTTTTGGGTCCGGGGGGGTAGGTTATGTAAAGGGAAGGTGTTAGCACCCTTTACATCCATGGTTATCCATGGGCTCTTAGTTACTTAGCTCACTTTGAATTGTTTTTGAAAAGGTGAAGTGTGTGAATAGAAATTTTCATAAGAGTTTAATAATGATCCATGTACGGATGCGTAAAAAACTTGTGTTTGAAATTTTTTTGAAATTGTGAAGTATTTGAAATTTGTTTTGAAATAGTGAGCAAGTAACTATGAGGAACCTACCCTAAAGTTTTAAGTCTTTCTATTCTTTATCCTTTAAATGGTAAGACTATCCCTATTATTAAGGAATAGGTAGTCATTACCTTGGATGTGGGGGACATATGAAGGGACATCTGTTTAATAAAGGCAACTGTAGGGTGTATTAAGCATTTTGGAGGGACTGTCATCATTATTCGAAAGGGACAAGATCATATTGAAAGGCAACCATTAAGGGACTTGATCTTTGATTATGAAGGGACTAGATGACTTTTCTTTTAAGGGACTTTTGCTTTATACACCCCACTTGACCTTTTAATTAGGCAACATTGAGAGGCAACCCTAGAAAGTGAGATGGCGATCAAAGATCGACTTACGTGTGTGAGTGTTTAATTTTATATTTATCTGATAATTTAAATGATCTAAATTCAATTTTAAATATACATACATGTTTTCACTCCCTATTTTTACTAACCATAGCATAAAAAATAAATAACTTAAATATTTAAGAAAATTACATCCAGGAGCATTTACAATAATAATAAAGCAATTTAAATAAATAGCAAAAATAAATAAATAAGCAAAATATAAATAATAAGTAAAATAAATAAGCAATTTAATTGGGTTAGTAATAATAATTAAAAATAAATGGGGTTAGTGAAATAATAATAATAAGCATAATTTAAATTAAAAAAAAAGATTAGTAATAAACATGATTAGTAATAATAATAATAAGCAAAATATAATAATTAAGGATTAGATTTCAATATAAACAATTATTTAAAATTAGAAAAGTGAACAATTAAGTAATTATTATAAAAATTTGAATTATATACAAATTATAAAAATTAAATTAATTTTAAACATTTTATGAAAATAAAATTATAATTATAAAAATTATTTTAACAACTTTAATTATTCCTAAGCATACATTAATCATAAAAATATAAACAATTTAGATCATATTTACATAAATAAATTAAGGATTTTAATTTTTTTTAACATATTTATGTACAAATTAAATTAAATATAAATAATAATATTAAACAAGAATAGAAAAAAAAGAAATTAGGTTTTTTTTAATTGTTTTAGAAAAATAAATTAGGGTTTGTAAAATATTAGAGTTTATTTTATTTACAAGAATAATTTATTTAAATAAATAAATATATACATTTTATAATCTAAATACATAATAATAAGAAAAACTAATTTTTGAATTTAGAAAATATTTTTTAGAATTTAGAAAATATAGTATATACATATGTTTTATTTTGGAATTATTTAGATATATATATATATATATATATATATATATATATATATATATATATAAAACTATATCCAATTTAATAATAAAATAATTAAAACAAATAAAATAAAAGAAAAAGTTGGAACTTACCTGGCTGGGGTTTGAACCCAGGTCACTCTGCTTGCCAGCAACAACACCCACCACCAAGCTATCATGCGCGCAGGCAGTAAGAAAGAGGGTGGAATTGGTTTTATTCCATATCCTGAAAAATCCAGAAAAATAAAAGAAAACAAAAGGCCTGGGGGATTCGAACCCAGGACCTTATACACAAACACACAAGTACATGACCATTC
The DNA here is from genome assembly GCA_963966055.1 of Lathyrus aphaca. Lineage (NCBI taxonomy): Eukaryota > Viridiplantae > Streptophyta > Magnoliopsida > Fabales > Fabaceae > Lathyrus > Lathyrus aphaca. Next base: position 124,699,332 of record OZ014520.1, on the reverse strand, counting down.
CAGCTAGATGAGCGAACCTGTTAGAATATTGACTATAAATAATAATATATTAAAACTGTAGTTTAAATGGAAAAAAATCAAAAGAATTGGCTGGAGGCAGGATTCGAACCCCAACCCTCCATCAACACGCGCGTCTGTCTTACCACCAGGCCAACCACACTTTGGTGAATAAAAATAGAAACAATGTAATAAAATATTATAAGCAATATTTGAATTTCCAGAAACGCGCCAACCAGCTTCATCTTCTCCATATTACATGCGAAAATTCATGCAGTTTTACCTACGAAATTTCCTGCGTGTTCTTCCCTATTCAGAACCTGCGAAAATCAAACACTAATGAAACAGTACAAATTCATGAAATTGAAGATATCAATGAGTTCCTTATGACTCATACAATCTTTCCACGTTGTTAGAATTCATTTATATGGCCTAAATCGTGAAACCCTAAAACTAAGCTCCAAACCCTAACAATGGCCGTTTGTGATTTGGGTCATGAAGCTCCAAGTTTTTTGTCCAGAAAGCATCTATACTATCACACAAACAAGATTGATCAATCAAAATTCATTAAAAACCATTCAATAACCAGAATCGAAAAATTAAAATGTGATGAATAATTTGAATCAGATTATGCGAATGGAGAGGTTCTAGATGCAAATGATGATTGGTATTGCTTCAAGGATGTCCAAGGAACACTGCTGTGTCTTTAGTTTACCTTCAAATGCCTTGGAATGTAGAAACCGAATTTGAGTTTGTGAGAGGTTTTTTGAAATTTGTGAACTTACTCTTGAGGCTGTGAAATTCGTGGCTTGTGCTAGGGTTTCACTATGTACTTATAGAACAATGAATTTAGGTTAAAAAATCATGTCATTGTGTGGAAGATTTGATATAAAAAGATTCAAAATGATAAGGCCTTAAAAATCAAATATTCTTGTATGAACACTTGCTATTTTTGGCTAATCCTCATGATTTTCTTTCCACTTCAATTCTAATCAAATTTATGATTTTCTAGAAGCTTGATCCAATTCAAATCTTACACTTTCATATTTTATTTTTATTTAAAATGATTTTTAATGAATTAAATCAAAATAAATAAAAATAAAATAATGAAAAATCTGATTTTTATTGACTTGGGTCGTGCATGAAGTTATTGTATGGATTGGGTCATCATTTGGCAAGCCCATTTGGAAGAAATTGGTTTTAGACCTCCATTTTCATCATAAACCAACCCAAAATTTCCCAACTTTGCAAGGGCACACATCCTTCAATTTTAATGCTATGAGGGTGTTCTTGGACATTTTGGAAAGCTTAAAGAGTCCTCTAAACAACCCCACTGGTTTCATGTCCATATCATTTACCAATCTCAAGTTATGCCCTTTTGAAGTTGTTGACTTTTTGTTGACTTTCAAAAGGACCTATAATGTCTTAGCTCATACCTTCCAAATGAAGCATTTTTGGGCTTGGCTTGTGAGACACAAAGTTGTAGAGAATTCAATTTCCTTTAAGATGAGCTTTAGATGGAGACTTGGTGATGAAGCATGTGAAAGTTATGGCTGGTCAAAGTTCAGTTGACTTTTACTGAGGAAACCCTAATTTAGAAACTCCTGATTCTTGATGATCTGAAATCTCCTTGATGAATCATGATCAACCCTTGATCAAATGATGAATTTTACTTCACATACTTGATGTTGGCAAAAAAATCATGAAGTTTGACTTTGGTTTGACCACAGTTGACCCCAGTTTGACTTTTTAACTGCTTTGACTGATTTTGACTTATCTGATCATCTGACTGAGCAAACCTTTGAGAAAAGTCTTGAAACTTGTCATGGGGTTTATTACACACATATAAGATGTTATGAAGCTCACTTGAAGTCTTGGAAGTCCAGTTAGCCTGATTAAAGTCAAAACCCTAGTTTTGGATGCACTGCTTAGGAGGTGCATTGTCTGAGGGAATTGTCAACTCTTCTGACCCATTGTAAACTTTGTGAACCTTGTGAACCATCATAAAATGTCTGGTGAACCTCATGGGAGGTATTGTGAACCTTGTGAACCTTGTGAACCTCATAAAGTGACTTGTAGACTTCATGAACCTCATGAAAAGGTTTTGTAAGCACTGTGAATCTTGTGAACCTTGTGAACCTCATAAAGTGACTTGTAGACTTCATGAACCTCATGAAAGGTCTTGAAAGCATTGTGAATCTTGTGAACCTTGTGAACCTCATAAAGTGACTTGTAGACTTCATGAACCTCATGAAAGGTCTTGTAAGCATTGTGAATCTTATGAACCTTGTGAACCTTCTTAGCACACAAAGTCTTGTATTGTGAGGGCAAATTTTGGGGTGCAACAGATGGTTTCTCTGGTTACAATCAAATCAAGATGGCACCTGAAGATATGGAGAAGACTACATTTGTTACACAATGTAGCACTTTTTGTTATAAAGTAATTCCATTTGGTTTGAAGAACGCCGGGGCAACATATCAGTGTGCTATGGTGGCTTTGTTTCACGATATGATTCATCATGAGATAGAGGTATATGTGGATGATATGATAGCCAGGTCCCAGAATGAAGAACAACACCTTGATCATCTGCATAAGCTGTTTGAAAGGTTGAAGAAATACAAATTGAGATTGAACCCAAACAAATGTACTTTTGGAGTTAGATCTGGTACACTCCTGGGTTTCATTGTCAGTGGAAAAGGTATTGAAGTAGATCATGCGAAAGTGAAAGCTATACAAGAGATGCCAGCTCCCCGTACTGAGAAGGAAGTTAGATGATTCTTGGGACGATTGAATTACATTGCAAGATTTATTTCCCAGTTAACTGCTACCTGTGAGCCAATCTTCAAGTTACTAAAGAAAGATTAGGTGATGGAATGGAATGATGAATGCCAGACAGCCTTTGATGAAATCAAGAGATATCTTCTAGAACCTCCAATTTTGATGCCACCAGTTGATGGAAGACCCTTGATTATGTACTTAACAGTATTAGACAACTCAATGGGGTGTGTATTGGGGCAACATGACGAGTCTGGTCGAAAAGAGCAAGCAATCTACTACCTTAGCAAAACGTTTACCGACTGTGAAACAAGATACTCACTGCTCGAGAAAACTTGTTGCGCTTTGGCATGGGATGCTCGCCGACTAAGACAGTATATGTTGACTCATACTACCTTATTGATTTCGAAGATGGATCGAATCAAGTACATATTCGAGAAGCCTGCTCTCTCCGGACGAATAGCAAGATGGCAAATGATCTTAACAGAATATAATATACAGTATACTACTCAGAAGGCCATTAAAGGAAGTGTTGTAGCTGATCATTTGGCTCATCAAGCAGTGGATGATTATCAGTCAATGAGTTTTGAGTTCCCTGATGAAGACATTATGATTATTACCAAAGAACCTGGACAATATGACGGACCTAAACAAGGATCCCGATGGACTATGGTTTTTGATGGAGCTTCTAATGAACTTGGTGATGGTGTTGGTGTTGTGATCATTTCCCCTGAAGGTTATCATACTCCGATTACTGCAAGACTTTGTTTCTATTGTACCAAAAACATGGCTGAGTATGAGGCGTGTATCATGGGTATCAAAGTTGCCATTGAGATGAAGATTCAGTTCCTGGACGTATATGGAGATTCAACCCTGGTAGTTAGTCAGATTAAAGGAAATTGGGATACCAAGCATGAAAATCTTATTCCTTACAGAGAGCATGTGTTGTCTTTGATCCCATATTTTGAAGAGATTACCTTTGGACATATTCCACGAGGAGAGAATCAGTTGGCAGATGCATTAGTCACCATGGCATCTATGTTTGAGATTAGTTGGGATGATAAAGCTCCCAAGATTACTATTGATAGATTTGAGAAGCCTGCATAGTGCAATGAGATTGACACTGAAGGAGGAGAGGAAAGGCCTTGGTTCTATGAAGTAAAAAGATACCTTGAAACTCAGGAGTTCCCTGAAGGGGCATCTGCCAAAGATAAGAAGTTTCTGAAGAGGTTTTCTGTTAAGTTCTTCTTGAGTAATGGAATTTTGTACAAGCGCAATCATGATTCAACTTTGCTTCGTTGTGTGGATAAGAAGGAAGCAACATAGATTATGGAAGACATGCATGATGGGATCTTTGGCACTCATTCTAGTGGTCATACCATGGCAAAGAAGATATTGAGAGCAGGGTACTATTGGTCTACTATGGAAGCTGATTGCTATCAACATTCCAAAACATGTCACAAGTGTCAAATCTATGTTGATAAAGTACATATACCTCCAGCTCCATTGAATGTGTTGACTGCTCCTTGGCCTTTTGCCATGTGGGGCATTGATATGATTGGTGAGATCAAACCTACTGCTTCTAATGGGCATCGTTTTATCCTGGTTGCTATTGATTACTTTACAAAGTGGGTGGAGGCAGCCTCATTTGCATCTGTTACCAAGAATGTAGTGGCTCGATTCATTAAGAATAATCTCATATGTAGGTATGGCATCCCTGAAAGGATTATCACAGACAATGGCTCTAATCTGAACAACACTATGATTACTGATCTCTGCATGCAGTTCAAGATTAAGCATCACAACTCTTCTCCGTATCGTCCGAAGATGAATGGGGCAGTAGAAGCTGCTAATAAGAAAATTAAGAAGATTCTACAGAAGATGACTGTTACTTACAAAGATTGGCATGAGATGTTACCATTTGCTCTTCATGGTTATCGTAATACAATACGTACTTCAACAGGGGCAACCCCATTCTCCTTAGTCTATGGTATGGAAGCAGTTATGCCCATTGAAGTTCAGATCCCCTCCTTAAGAATCATGAAGGATGCAGGCTTGGATGAAGATGAGTGGATTCAGACTCGACTTGACCAGATAAATTTAATTGATGAGAAAAGGCTGGCAGCTGTTTGTCATGGTCAGATGTACCAGAAACGAATGATCAAGGCTTTCAATAAGAAGGTTAAGCCAAAGGTATATCAGGCTGGTGACTTGGTAATCAAACGTATCATACTACCACAGGGTGATCCTAGGGGCAAGTGGACTCCTACTTATGAAGGTCCATTTGTGGTCAAAAGAGTATTCTCAGGAGGTGCCATGATGCTTACTACTATGGATGGTGAAGACTTCCCACAACCCGTAAACGCAGACATAGTTAAAACATACTACGCATAAAAAGAGACCCGCTAGGTTGACTGGCCTAGGAAAAAATAAGGGCATCCCGGCGAACCAAAAGGGTTCGGGCAAAAATTAGGGATATATATATAAAAAAGTGTACACCAGGCAAGTCGAAAACCTGAAAAGGCGGCTTGGGCAAAAAAGGGTATCCCGGTGGATTGAAAACCTAAAAGGGCAATCCAGGCAAAAGTTAGGGATTAGAGCGTATGACTATGTCTCGTTTAGATCACTCATGTAACCCCAACCAGTGGTGCTACCTAAATCAAGATTCGAACAGATAAAGATCAATCCAATTGTTTCTGTCTCAACAGCAGAAGACGAGATGGTTGAAGATAATGGCAATAGTAGAATTGAAACTCAATAGGATTATTTCTCACATAGCTGATTTTCTTTGTTTTGTAAAAAAAAAAAAAGTTTTACGACGAATTCCTCTTACTAGGATTTCTGTCTCCTTGTATAAACGTGCCTATGTATAGGTCACTTTATAATATAAATAAAATTTCATCTTTGAATCCAGATTTACTTTTACCTTATTTACATAAGCGAAAACGTCCATTGGTTGTGTTTGAATGTATGTATGCTTTTGAATATGATTGATGTTTACCAGAAATGCATAAAATGCAGTAATAGTATTTACTAAAGGACGAACGAGGGTAGTAGTTCAACGAAGCTTCGCCGGTTCATCCCCACAAGACAACTACAAATCCCCAGTAGAGCAAATCTATCTTTATAGATACTTCAAGTTACGTCTCCCCTTGAATTTATGTCCATCTCTTTTATCCTCAGTCAAGATACTCAGGAACTTATTCCTTCAATAGAAGTACGACAAATGAAGACGGGAGGTTATAAATACTATACTATCAAACGAAACGGGAACGAGGTCCTCATATTCTTCAGTAACGAATCGGGATTTATTTTTCCTAGCCAGCAGTTGTTATACAGAGATACCCAGACGCTTCAGGCTGCATGATTCATACATACATCATTTACATCATACCATAACATATCCATAAAAGCATAATACATTTATTTAAGTGCACCATGCCATGCATGCATGCATGCACATTGCATAAACTAACCTTTTCCTTGCAGGATAGTTATATGCAGATAAAACAATATCAACAATTCACAATAGGTCAGAAACGATCTATACGAAGGTCTAATGCTGATACTTAATCATTACTCAAGATGTCCTCGGATAGTAGGCAAACGGTCTATACGAAGATCCATTCCCTAGTCCAGGATATTTTCAGGAGATTTAATCCTGACACTCTTTTGTCCTCGGATAGTAGGCAAACGGTCTATACGAAGATCCATTCCCTAGTCCAGGATATTTTCAGGAGATTTAATCCTGACACTTTTTTGTCCTCGGATAGTAGGCAAACGGTCAGTACAAAGATCCATTCCCTAGTCCAGGATATTTTCAGAAGATTTAATCTATTTGTTCTTGGATAGTAGGCAAACGGTCTGTACAAGGATCCATTCCCTAGTTCGAGATATTTTCAGAAGAATTAATCCTAATATTATTTTGTCCTTGGAGAGTAGGCAAACGGTCTATACAAAGATATATTCCCTAATCCAGGATATTTCCAGAAGAGATAATCCTCACCATGTTGCATAAACGATTCAGAGATGGCATATACAAAGACCTAGTACTGATATCCAGTATCAACATCAAGATATTATCACCTCCTGATATTATGGATGGCATCTATAAGCCCATCTCCAGTTCTTCCAAGTGGCATCTTCAAGCCCACTCAAGCAAATACAATTAATCATCAGCTTTACTTTACGCACCGGCGAGTGCAAATTTTTGGGCTTTTGTGTTCAATCCCCTTCAACCTTCCAGGTCACGACTGGCACATATACCAATCTAACCCCTCAGGTTTCAGAAAATTGAACAGGGGAAGTTGTTGCACCCCAAAATTTGCCCTCCCCAAGACAAGAAATTGTGTACTAAGAGGTTCACAAGGTTCACAAGGTTCACAAGACATCTCATGAGGTTCACAAGGTTCACAATTAGTCAGAAAGTTTGACAATTCCCTCAGACAATGCATCCTCATAAGTAATGCATCTTAAACTAGGGTTTTGGATTTCATCAGGCTAAATGGACTTCCAAGACTTCAAGTGAGCTTCATAGCATCCTATATGTGTGCAAGAATCCCCATGTCAATTTTCAATACTTTTCCCAAAGGTTTGCTCAGTCAGATGATCAGATTGGTTAATATCAGTCAAGGCAGTCAAAAAGTCAAACTGAGGTCAACTGTGGTCAAACCAAAGTCAAACTTCATGATTTTTTGCCAACATCAATTTTATGAAGTAAAATTCATCATTTGATCAAGGGTTGATCATGATTCATCAAGGAGATTTCAGATCATCAAGAATCAGGAGTTTCTAAATTAGGGTTTTCACAGGAAAAGTCAACTGAACTTTGACCAGCCGTAACTTCCACATGCTTCATCAAAAGTTTTCTATCCAAAGCTCATTTTTAAGGAAATTGAATTCTCCACAACTTTGTGTCTCACAAGCCAAGCCCAAAAATGCTTCATTTGGAAGGTATGAGCTAAGACATTATAGGTCATTTTAAAAGTCAACAAAAAGTCAACATCTTCCAAAGAGCATAACTTGAGAATGGTAAAAGATATGGACATGAGACCAAAGAGGTTGGTTAGAGGACTCTCTAAGCTTTCTAAAATGTCCAAGAATACCTTCATAGCATTAAAATTGAAGGATTTGTGCCCTTACAAAGTTGGGAAATTTTTGGGAAGTTTATGAAGCAAATGAGGCTTTAAAACCAATTTTTGCTAAATGAGCCCACCAAATTGCCATCCAATCTTTATAATGTCATCAAGCACGACCCAACCCATGCCTTTTCTGATTTTTTATATTTTATTTAGTATTTATTTGAATTTTATTCATTAAAATACAAATTAAATTAAAATAAAATATGAAAATCATATATTTGGATGAGATTATGATTCTAGAAGGTCATAAATATCAATTATAGATGATTGATCTGATCCAAATTCGTGCTAGCTTGATTTGGCAAGGTTAGATGTGATCTTTTTCAATATTTGAAAGATAGAAACATCATGATCAAGTAACCAATACAAAGCCCATAAATCCATAACTTTTTAACCTAATTTTCGTCTCTACATATACCTGAATAGATCCCAATCACAAAAGGACGATTTTGCTGCCTCCAAGAACACCATTGAATCTCAAATTTTCACATAAAAAGTCATATACGGTTTTTGATCTAGGGACACTTTCAAGACAAAACAAAGGTTGCTTTAGCTTCCTTGAGGCTCACTGATCATGTTTCAATCATTCCCAGCATCAAAATCCTTACTATTTGCATAAACCGAATCAAAGTTCTTGCATCTTTATGACTTTCTCGTTTTCTAGTATTTGTGCAATATAAATTGTGTTTGATTGTTGTTTCATGTTTGTAATAAGCTAAGGATCGTTTCTGGATAATTTGATTTGAGTTTTGATGCATGATCAAGGATTTGCCATTGTTAGGGTTTAGGGTGGCCGTTTAGGGTTTCTCCATTAAACCAACATAAATGAATTCTAAAGACATGGAAGAATCGTATAAGTCATAAGAAATTCATTGGCATTATTAATTTGATGAAATTGTACTGTTTGTATGGTGTTTGATATTCGCAGGTTGCATTGGCAAGAAAATTCGCAGGAAAAGTCCTAGTTAAATTCGCAGGAAAACCTGCGAATCCAAGGTTGAAGATGAAGATCTTCGCGCGCTTCAGATTTTCAAAAATTGATATTTATATTTATTGTATTATTTGTATTTTGTTTCACAGGATGACAAGCAGCCCAGTGGTTGATACACGCGCATATGAAGCAAAGGGCGTGGGTTCGAACCCGTCCTCAGTTTTTTTTTGGCTTAAATTCCATTTATTTTCAGGCTTGATACATATGGATTACTACCCCTCCTATATTCACAACGCACGCATGGCCTGGTGGTGCTGGTGTTGGACTAAAGAGAGAAGGGAGCCTAGGGCGTGGGTTCAATCGCTGCCCCAGGTATTTTTTTTGTTTTGTTTTTCTAATTTGTTTCATTTATTTAGTTATATTATTCAAATTTATTATATTCTTATATAAAAATAAATAATTTCTAAATAATAGTTTATAATATAGTTTCTATAAAACTTCATATTTTCTAAAAAATTTCTAATTTATTTTCTAAAATTTTATTTGGTTTATATTTAATTTAAAATTTGTTTATATAAAAAATTTAATTAAGTTTATATTAAATAATCAAAACCCTAATCCTGATTTTTCTTAATTGTAAAATTAACCCTAATTTCTAACCCTAATTTTTGTTTAATTTTAAATATTGAATTTAATTAATTTTTCTAATCTATAATTAAATAATTAATCATACTTTGTAAATAATTATTATATGGTTTATTATTATTATTCTCATTATTTTATTTTCTTCTTAAAATTCTTCAAAATTGTTTGTTTAATTTAAAAAAATTTAATTAAATTGTACATATATTTTTTGGTATATTTGTTCTAACTTCTTTTTCTTATGATTATTATTGTTACTAACCCTTTTAATTGTTATTTATTTATTATATATCTATTATTTAATTATTCATATTATAATGTAATTGCGAAAGCCTTGTAATAGTCGTAGGTTTATTATTGTTTTTATGTTATTATTTATAAATGTTTTTGCCATGGTTAGTAACTATAGGGAGTGATAACCTGTTGGTGATTTAAAATTGATTTAGAATGACTTACTTAATAAGATAAATATATGAATATGAACACTCACACACGTAAGCCGATCTTTGATCACCATCCTACACTTTCTAAGGGTATTCCTCATGTTGCCTAATTATAAGGTCAAGTAAGGTGTCTTAAAGCAAAGTCCCTTTTCATAAAATATCATCAAGTCCCTTTTAAGATTATAAGATCAAGTCCCTTCGATGTTGCCTACGGTAAATGATCTTGTCCCTTCGAATAAAAGATGATAAGTCCCTTCGTATTGCTAAGACACCTTACAGTTGCCTAAACACAGATGTCCCTTCACATGTCCCTTATAACATCCAAGGTAATGACTACCTATTCCTTAATAATAGGGCTAGTCTTACCATTGAAAGAACATATAAGAACAATAAAGATTTAACATAGGGTAGGTGCCTCTTAAGTACTTGCTCACTTTTTTTTCAAAATACTTCATTACACTTCACATTTCAAACAAATTTTCAAAACAAAGTCTTTATATACATCCATACGAGGATCATTATAAAGTACTTAGAAAAATTTTATCACACACTACACCTTTCTCAAAACAGTTTAAAGTGAGCTAAGTAACTAAGAGCCCATGGATAACCATGGATATAAAGGGTGCTAACACCTTCCCTTTATATAACCTACCCCCTGAACTCAAAATCTTTTTAAGGTCTTTCCTGTTCTTTTATGCCCTTTCCTTTTGGATAAAATAAATGTCGGTGGCGACTCTTGTTATCCGCAACATTTAACTAAAGTCAGTTCTCCCACCGTGTTACAATATCCGCTCTTCTTCTCGGGGAGCATAACACAGCCAGTTGGGAGTATCCTCTGGGCCCAACTCCTCGACATCCGTAAAAACAGGGACATTTTTATCGATGAAGCGAGACTCCGATTCCAACGGCTCTTCGGCGACCCACGAGAGATCCTTTTGACCAAACAAGGAGGCGGCTACATTCCCTTCCTCGGGATGTCTCTGGTTAGTGGTACCTGAAAAGCAGAAGGAACAAGTGAATTCGACGTTGCATCAAATCCACCCTTCCACCGCAATTTAAGTGAAAGGGCGAAGGGGCTAAATGCCCGACGTACTCATATTAAGGTTGCACAAACCAACAAATGGATCTATAAAGATTTCACCAGGAGCATTCATGGAATGCCCAAGGTCTCTAAGGAAATCAAGAAATTTTCGCTCGGTGCGTTCATAGTACGCTTGCGACATTCATCTAATCACGTTGGTTCTTTCCGGGCCATTCACCTAAATATGCTAGTTTTGCCCGACTCTTTCAGGTTGTGCCCGAGGTATTCATAAGCAAACCCTAGAAATATGCGTAAAACAAAAATCTACTTACTTTAGGCGAGAAAATCGCCACTACAGTTTCCTAACAATGGTAGAAATTGCTAGAAAAAGGGGGATTCAAAGAGTTACCTAACATAGATATGGAGGGGAGATAACGGCAACAACGACGGTGATTATGCTTAAAATGGAAGTTACGGGCTGGAAGTCCGATTAATCGTAGGAGCGAAAAAGTGAAATTAAGTTGTCCCCCATACCTTTTATACAATAGGAACGCGTGAAAGGACGCGCCTAGGTAATCTTTACTTAGGTTCCCTAGGTCTGCCAGAATTCAATGTGTCGTAACACGGGAAACAAAGAGACACGCATTGGATTCCTTAACACATCACCTAGGAGAATTCTGAACGACGTCGAACACATGCAAGCTTCCCCGACACCTAACGGTGATGTGCGCCGACAAAACTCCTCGGCAAGAAATAATGTTCGCGCGATCTCCGACGCCATCTTGTACTCATTACGTCTCGCCGAACCTGATTCCCCGAACGACTCCTCAACTCGACAGGTCAAATCCTTTATGTGCGAACATTTGACCCCCGACTACTCGTTTCATGTCTACTATGCCTGACTAGCTTTCTCTTAACTCATCGCTTCGTCCCAGAGCTTCGACTTGGGAGGCTCTTGTTCTGGACTAGGCCTCCAAGACATAGCTGGATGTAGGCCCAAAACCCCTAAGGCCAAGGCTCAGTTAGTCGGGAAGATCCATAAAATATCCGGGCAAAACTCGATCCCGCGGGCAACCCACTAGGAAGTCGAGCAGCCACCTCGACTCATCATATAGGTGATAGGGAGACCACGTCTCTCCCTTATGCGCCATGTCACCCAAATGTCCACCATTATCTAATGAAAGATAGGGGAAGTTAGACCAGGGACAAGACCAAGTCCTACGTCTTACACGCTTCTACGCATACCTTGGCAGTTCTTTCTTGGGCCTAGCTAATCCAGCCCAAGAAAGGACCTTGGCCCAGCGCTGGGGGCTCAATATAAAAACCCTTTTTCACTAAAGGGTCGAGTATTCTGAATTATTCTATCTATTACCATTTATGTACCCAAACTCACTTGAGCTTCGGAGTGTCTTGTAGGTACACCCTCTTCATCTTTCTATCAACTGTGACGTTCACAACCAGTAGCTGGAAGGTCCTTCTGATCAGGTAAGATTAACTACCATAAGAACCATCTTCAGAATCAGCTTCAGCTTCCTTTTTAGCCTTCTTATTATCAGTTGTCCCCTCTTTTTCCAACATCTGAATCATTTTCTCAAATTTCACTTTTCTTGCCTCTAACTCCTTACAAGCTTCTTTGAGCTTAACAATGATTGACATCTTGTTGAGAGGCTTACTACTAGTAGATGTTACCGCAATGTCAGGGACATGTGATCCCTAAAACAACTTATAATAGAAAGAGAGAGCACTCTCCCTCTTGCAAGTCGTGTCATAATTAGTTAAAATAGCAGGGTAATAATTCAGAATAATACCACATATGAGGGAAAGAAAAGCAATGGGTAACTTTACAACCAATGTACTAACACGCTTCATGGTTTGGTCAAAGATATAAGTACCATAATCAAATTTTGTTTTGGTACCTACAACTTATATAATTCTTCCTAAACTGGTAGCAATATTAGAGGTGTGGTTTGTTGGTACCCAATTGGCTGCCCCAATTCTATTTAGCATAACATACTTAACACTAAGCATGCTAGTTTAAAGCTTCCCTTTCCTAGGCCAATGTTTGAATTGGTTGACAGTGAGGGTTCTACAGATCTGATTGTCAGTGAATTCTAATTTAGAATGGTTAGAATTATCTCTTCCTAGGTAAACATTTATAACAGTAGGGGAAAAATTAATACACTTACCTCTCACATACACTTTCTTGAAGTCCTTTGACTTTCCATCAGCACATTCTTCAGCTAGATTCATAATAAACTCCTTAATAAGAGTTTCATAGCACTGGGAAAATCTTGCAACAATTTTAAACAATCCTGCAAATTAAATCAGGCCCATAACTTCAGAACATTCCATAATAGATTCAACAATCTCCCTTTCTAAAGCTAGTCTTCTTTGATAAAAAACTTCCATTTGTTCACACTACTGATGCAGTGAAAGGAAATGTTATACAAAGGTGCATCAGGCACCCTAGAAGCAAGCTTACTAGTAGATGGTTTCTTCCTAGGGGTGATGTCTGGAACATCACTTTTGGCATTAGTGTCAAATTTAGAAACAGCTCTGGCCTTTCTCTTCTTAGTGATCACCTTCCTCCATCCTTTAGAAGGACCAACAACAGTCCTTTTAGGGGTGTCCTTAGGATTACCTTTTCTGGAACTAGCCTTACTTTGTGGAGAACCTTGTTCAACAGTATTATTCCTTTTCCTTGAAGTTATCCTTTTGGCTATGCTTAGATTTATGTTGGCAATGAGATCATTGTCAGATATATCATCAAGGTTGATCACTTCCTCGGGAATAACATATTTGTCAGTCTCAGGAATAACACCATCATTTTGAACACTTTCAGCACCCTTGTGTGTAACCCCAACATCAGATGGTGTTACAACATCCTTTCTACTATCTTCAATAGCATAAACAACGACATTTTCTTTGGCTGCCTCATCACTTGGACCAGAGACTAGCCAATGGAACAGAGACACCAGCAACATCATGATACTCATCAAAAATTCGTGTAATGAGTTCTTTAATGGCCACATTCACATAGACAAAGCCTTTCTTAGCACCAGAAGATGTACATGAAGCATCAGGGACGACCACATTCAAGGGAGCGACATCCAGAACATCATCAGATAAATGATGAACCCTAGAGCTCAGGATAGAATCAGTCTTGGATGATGATTTCTTTGATGGAGAGACGGATAAATGTTGAGACATTTTGGAACAAATTGACTTTCGCAAAAAGAGAGAACAAACAATTCTTGAGTGACTGTGGAAGATGAGAGAGTAAGTATGCGGTATGGAGCAGTGGTGTGTTTGATGAGGAATAATGGGCTTTTGAATGTATTTCCTTTGAATAATAGAATTGATGATAAAATCAAATATTTTGTGCCTCCATTTAAATTGCATTAATATAGATTCTTGAAAAATACCCAATGTCCTTAAGGATGTTCCCACATGTCACTAATTTCCATAAACCCTCATAAAAACATATATCCAATTTTCCTATTAGATTTTCAGATTGATTTTCATCCAAAGCTTTTGAGAATATATCAGCCAACTACAACTTAGTGGCAATATGTTCCAACTTGATCACTTTATCTTTCACAAGATCTCTGATGAAATGATGTCTAGTATCAATATGCTTTGTCCTATTGTGCTGAATAGGATTCTTGAAAATGTTGATTTCACTAAGATTGTCACAATATAATGTCATGACATCATGTGTGACATTATACTCAGACATCATTTGTTTCATCCAACCAAGTTGAGAACAATTGTTACCAGTTTCTCTATACTCAGACTTTGCAGTAGATAAAGAGACACAATTCTACTTTTTGCTGAACCAAGAGATGCGATTGTTGCCTACAAAGAAACACCCTCCAGAAGTTTTTTCTTATCACAATATAGAATTCCATAGTCACAAGTTCCATTCACATAATCTTGAGTACTCATAATCTTTCATTCTTTATCCTTTTTGGATATAAAACACACATATGAGTAGCTTGAATATTGATTAACCTAGAGATAACAATTATCTCTAGACTTGACTCCCTTCATGATCACTACATTCTCTTCATTTGTGACAAGGCATTCAGATTTAGTGAAATTGACATTCAATCCTTGAACACACAGCTACCTGATGCTAATGAGATTATCAGTCAATCCTTTCACAAGTAATACACCATCAAGATTTGGAACACCTGAACACTCAAGTTTTCCAACCCCTTTGATTTCTCCTTTTTCTCCATCACCAAAAGTCACATAACTGGTAGAATGAGGTTTGATATCAACTAATAGATTTTTTATTCCAGTCATATGCTTAGAACAACCCCTGTCAAAATACCAATCCTCTTTAGTTGATACTCTAAGAGAAGTATGAGCAATCAAGGAAACATGCTTAGGAACCCATTGTTGTTTCTTGATGACCATGTTTTGCTTGGGTTTGGGTTGAGGATTATGATCAGGATATCCATGAAGTCTGTAACAGAAAAGTTTTATGTGACCAAATCTACCAGAATAGTGATACCTCCACCTTTGGTACCTTTTCTTTTTATGAGTAGATCTACCTGCACCATGATGTTGAGACACTGGTTTCAACATCTTATTTGAAACATCATTCTTGAGCTCAGGTTGGCTGCTACATGAGGAGTTGTTTTTAGATCCATCAAATCCTATCTCAGACAAGTCTCTTGCACTTCTTCCAGTCTGAAGAATATCATCAAGTGCTTTAGATCCAATATTCAACATTATGATAGATTTGGTCATTTGATCAAGCTTGGAATTCAACATGGTGACTTCATTATTCAGATTAAATATTGTTGTTAAATGCTCTTCCTTTTCAGCCTCCATTATTGCTATGATCTTCTTCTGCTTTTCTCCTTCTTGAATCACTTATGCACATCTTATACATAACTTTTATAAGTATCAACAAGTTCTTCAAAGGTTAGCTCATCTTCACTAGAATCATCATCAGACACACATGTCCTTGTCAAAACAATGATATATTTAGTTGATTCCTCTTCAAAGTCACTTTCAGAATCTCCATCAGACCATGTAAAAAAACAAGCCTTTCTTTTATCCCTTCAGATAAGTAGGACATTCAACTCTAATATGGCCAAAACCCTCACACCCATGACATTGAAATCTTTTGCGTTGACTTGACTTCTCTTCAAGCTTTAACCTAGACTCATTTGATCTGTTGATGTCAGATAAAGTGTTCCTGACATTTGGTCTTGAGTTCATATTCATCCTTTTCAAGACCTTGTTGAACTGCCTTCCCATCATGGCAATAGCTTCTTTCAGGCTTTCTTCATTTTCCACTTCACCTTTTTTTGCTTCTTCCTCAGTATTTGACAAAAGGGCTATGCTTTTATTCTTCTTTTGAAATGTCTTAAGAGATCCAATGAGGTCTTCAACCTTCATATTGCAGATGTCTTATGCCTCTTCTATAACAGTCACCTTCATAGCAAGTGTTTTGGGAAGTGATCTGAGAATTTTCCTCACAAGCTTTTCATCAGACTTTTTTTCTCCTAAAGCTCCTGAGGTGTTAGCAATATCAAGAATATTCATGTGAAAGTCATGAATAGTCTCATCTTCTTTCATTCTCAGATTTTTAAATTTAGTTGTAAACATCTGAAGTCTTGACATCTTAATTTTGGAAGTTCCTTCATGAGTGGTTTTGATAATGTCCCAGACTTCCTTGGCCAATTCACAATGATGTACTAGTTTGAATATGTTTTTATCAATACCATTGAACAAAACATTCAAGGATTTATAATTCCATAGAGCCAACTCATCCCCATCTTTGCTCCAATCTTCCTCAGGCTTCAAAGTCTATTCTCCATCTTTATCAATAATGACAGGATGTTCCCATCCTTTGTCTGCAACTTTCCACGCCTTCTTGTCCAACTATTTTAAGAAAGCAACTATATGAGGTTTCCAATAATTATTGTTAGACCCATCAAAAATGGGTGGTCTATTCCCAAATCCTCCATCCTTGTCCATAGTACCAGAAAAATCTGCCCCTAGATTTCACCCAGAAAAATAGGCAGGGTGCCTACTCTGATGCCAATTGAAATTCTGGCAACAGATATAAGATGTCGAATAAGATGTCCTGACACTAATATCTAACAACGTTACAAATAACAAAGTAAATAAACAGCAGTAAAGAACACAGGGAATTGTTAACCCAGTTTGGTGCAAACACACCTACTTTAGGGGCTACCAAGCCAAGAAGGAACTCCACTATCAGTAGTATCAATTCAAAGACCCTAAAAACACATCCCAATTTATGATCTTCTCACTTAATCACTACCCAATGCTAGTTCTATCTAGGAACTCCTAAATATGAGACACCTCTCACCCCCCCTCAATCACAGCGGTGATAACAGACACGAAATCAATAAACGAGAATACACACTTCAAAAACGATCCTTGACCTTGCTTTAAAGCTTCAGTTAAGTACAAACATTCTTGCTTAAAAGCTTAGAGTGGACTACATACAACTTGATAAACCTAGTCCAAAACAACCATCAACATGATAATTATTTGGCTCACAAGAAAAATAACACACATACGAAAATGTTGAATACTTCAATCCTTATTTTCTCTGTCTTTGTATACAAACTAGGGTAATGCAACCTTTTTGTAGAGTCTCAATCATGGGCATGGGCCTTCCGAACTTGCACAATTAAATACGATAATTCCTAAAATAAAGGAACAAAAATAGTAACATATAAAATATTCTACTAATATTAATCCATGTTGAATCCTTTCCTTCTAACAAACTACGCCTGTTACTACTCAACAAATCACACATTTAATAACAACAAACACGCGCACATGAAATAAGGATTCAACTAGGTCTTCAGGACCAGTCAGAGATGTCATGACATCCGTCTTGACATCTTGGTAAAACATTTGCATACATTAAACCTTCACACCTGCAGAATGCTTAAATCACATGTCATAACATCACACATGACATTCAGGAACAGAAACATGTTTTACCATAAAATATTGCCAATCTAAAACATCTACACTGTTAGAAAACATAAGGGACCAACTTGGAACTTTTAAAAGAAAGAGGACCAAATTGGACTTTGAGGTATAGTTAGAGGATCAAAAAGGGTATTAAAGCCAATTTATAATAAACTCATGGCTATATATTACAACAGTTGTCTAGCGTAATTGTTGTTAAATATATTGCATTTTAATATACAATAACGGTTGTTTAACGTAATTGTTATGGTAGGTAGCGTGCTACATGGAGACAATCATGATTGCACGTCTATGGTGGAAATCATCATACATACAATTACACCTTACCTCACAACGTTTGGATCAACATGATGGTATCCCTTTTCCAACTGTTGTGATATGATTTTTCTGTAGTAATGATATTTATCTTCATCTCTGTCTTTCTTCTATCTAGTTCATATCTTTTATAACATAAATGTTTTTAGGAAAAATACCCTTTTTGGCCCCTTAACTATACCCCTGGGTTCAAATTGGTCCCTCAATTTTTTTCGTGTCGGATTGGTCCATTAACTCTTTAAATATGTCAGGTTAGTCCTTTTTGTCTTATTAGTGACAAAAAATATTAAAAATCCGTCGCTAATCAGGCCAAAAGGCCTAACATGACACATTTTAAGAGTTAAGGGACCAATCTGACATAGAAAAAAATTTAAGGGACCAATTTGAACTCAGGGGTATAGTTAAGGGACCAAAAAGGATATTTTGCCATGTTTTTAAATTAAAAATCTTTTTTTAATTAATCATGAATTTTTAATATCATAGTTCACCCCTCTTGTCTCATGTTTGAAGTCACTTGGTTAATAAACATAACAACATAAAGTAATATGGTGACAAAAAATACAACCAAAAAATACGCAATATAACATGTTGGCTAGAATAAATATTAGATAAAATCATGTAAATCCATAATTTCAAACGATTCTAAGTGAAATACGTAATATATAAGTACATCCTACTACTATGTCACACAAAAATTTCTCTTCTTCCTGTTCAACCTCTTGTGATGCAAGGTATTCTTAGCCTCTTTTAGAATCGATTGCACAACATCATGGGTTTCAATTCCTTCCTCTAATTCCCTGCTATATCGTATCCATGATTTAAACTCTCGAATAAACATGCATAAAAGATCATACTACCTTCACTTTCACTATACTTTTCCTCTACTTACTATGTAAGGGCTTCATCCTTTACTAGTATGAACTATTCTCTTTTAGGCGTAAGAATCCATTATGGATGTGATGTCCGAAAATTCCACCCCATGTATTTTGCCTCAATCTCCCAACTATGAATGATAAAGGCGCCTTCATCTTTTAGAAATAATAGACAAACTAGGTAATAAACATACCTTAAATGAACCTTATCTCTACAAATTAATGAACGAGTAACAATAAGTTGGTATGTGGAATACTCTTCACATACCATAATGGGCGCAAGAATCGCTCATAAAAATATCATACCATGCATAGTCCACGTTTATCCAAAAAACGTAGACACATATCTCATCCACTAGGCATTTGTCACGATGAGGGGTGTAGGAATAGAAAAACACGTCTTGTGGTGTTATCCAATTCACAATCTCTCGATACAGTTATTGAATATGATTTTATTTAGTCAGGGATAAGTACTTAGCACATGGCTAGGTTTATGAATACTCTTGCACGTAATCTCGTTTTCCAATATTGAGAAAATATTGAAAGATCCATGTCACCAACGGCGTATTGAATATAGAATATTAATAACTAATAAGCAATAGTTAGTTATGTAGAACTATAAATTAGTTAGAAGTTTGTTAGAGTTAATAGCTTGCTCTAGAAGCTTCCTTCTCACTTGTATAAATACTTACTATAGTTCCTTGAGATCATTCCATACATCTAAAGCATCTTCCAAGAACACGATGGTTTGAGCAATTGGAGAGTTTACAGAATTCAGGAGCCATGAATGCATCAAGCAATTACATCGTTTCCATGCAAAACGATTGACATCTGTGGCATCTGGAACTAGAATCGAACCATTGATGAATGCAATATTGTTCTTTGCACCAAGAGCATGTTCCATAGATCTGGACCAATAAATGTAATTGGAACCATTGAGTTGTGGTGTGATATTGATTGAATGTGGACCTTCACTAGGATGTATGTAGTAAACAAAATCAACATCAACATTAGTGATGCGATTAACAATGGGATCAATGCAAGGTGGCATAGTGAAACAATGGAAATAACAGAAGAATTAGAGGTAATTTTAACGAGAAGAATGTATGATAAAAGAAAATGTAGAAGAAGAACACGCGGAAGAATGGAAGAATGGATCGATAGCGATGATGCCATATTATTCATCATGTCATTGATGCATATTAAGGAGAAAGAAGTAAAATATTAAACTGAACTTGGAGAAAAAGAAGATAGAATCAGTGAATCTTTCATATATTGGAAGGAACAATAACAAGTATTTATACAAGTAAGAAGGAAGCTTATAGAGCAAGTTATTAACTCTAACAAACTTCTAACTAACTTATAGTTCTACATAACTAACTATTGCTTATTAATAACTAATTAAATAATTATATGAATATGTTACATGAATTAGTTTCATAAATCCCTAGGAGAAGTTAATGAAAAACTTATATTTTTGAAGCACTCTAAGTAGACTACATGCATGTATTATGAAGATTTTCATAATCCTTGATATGTTGGTTTTGATGCAAAAAATCTATCTTAGAAGAAAGATACAAAAAAAAGATTGAAATTAAAGCATCAAGTTTGCATAAGTTCTTGGAATTTTAATGGAATTGGATCAAAGACCAAGGTACAATGTGCAATTCAATTATTATAAGCTTTAGGTTCTCTAGAATTAATTATTTTCTTTGGATCATGCTTAGTTTTAATGTTGCATCTTTAACTTTGTCAATTTTCAATGTTTTATGAAGGTAATTGATTTACACTGGTTCTGTTAAAAAGAAATTCTGGTTTTCTAAAAAGTTCAACCGATTAACCTATTATGTTATTTGATTTATATTAAAAATATAGTTATGTAAATAGATTACCCCTTATAAGTAAACCAATTAATCAAGTGGTTTTTCACATAATTTGTTAACATTGAGGAAACATAAATCAATTAACATGTGTGAGTAAATCGATTAACCTCTGTGTATTTGGAAAAAAATATGAAACATCATGATATATTTTCAATCCATTCTTTCATGAATCATTTTCCTAAATGATTGCAAATTATTTTTGATTATTTTCAAGCATTGAAATCCTTTTCAAAATGGTGTCTTGTGATTTATTAATAGCAGAATTAGTTGACAGTAAAATTCTCCTTCTTCATGAACACTTTTTTTTATCTATATTAAAGGGTCGGTAATATTTGACTGAGAAACTTTTTTTGTGTGCATAATTTTCATTAATTTGTGAAATTTTTAAGTAAAAACACTTGAACACTAAACTATCTATTTAAATTTTTATTTTTTCATTGAAAGAGAGGATTCAAATTTCAGTATATCAAAAAAGCAACAAAGCTCACAAAACTATCAAGTTTGCTGCATAGTATGTCTTATTATAAATTATTTCTTATTGTAATATTCACTAAGTGTGGATGATTTTTGTTTGTAATAAAGTGGTTATAATTATTATAGGTGACTACAAATAGAAAGGGTTTTCTTTCTATTGGTTGAAAATTTCATTTGAATCATGGTGATTGAAACTCCAACATTGTTGGTGTTTGAAAATCGAGTAAGTGGCGTGCTTCTTTGTTATTGTTAGAAGATTGTAAGAGAAGCCTTAGTGGTAGGCTTGTAAAAAGATATAATAATAGTGAAAATATCTCACAAGGTGTGAGGGGACTAGATGCACCCTTGGTTAGAAAGGGGAACTAGGATATATCTTTTTTTTCTTACCTTTTTGCATTTATATTTCTGGACTTTACTTCATAAGTTCATAGAAATAATTCAGAAAAATAAGAACATAAGCATCATCGCTTATAAACCTAAAAAGTATTAAAAACCTAATTCACCCCCTTCTCAGGTTGCACTATATACTTACAATTGGTATCAGAGCAGGTTAAGGTAACTTACTCCTAGATCCGAGTAAAAATGTCTTCCGCTAATTCATCTTTTAGAGATGGTGGAAGTAGCAACCAACCTCCTTGTTTTGTTGGTGAATATTATGAATTCTAGAATATTCACATGCAAGAATATATAGATGTAAGAAGAGAAGATATATGGGATGCTATTGAAAATGGTTCTTACATTCCTAAGACAATCACCAATGTAGTAGAACATGTAAAAGTTAAAGGCTCTTGGAATGAAGATGACAAGAAGAAACTATTATTTGACAAAAGGCAAATAACATGCTTCAATCAACCCTAGGTATGGATTAATATTTTGTAAATATCATTGTAAAACAGAAAAAGAGATTTTGGATACTTTAGAAGTCACACATGAATGCATTGTAGAGGTAAATAGAACTAAACTAAATACTTTATCATCACAAGAATATGAAATGTTTAGAATGCAGCCCCGTGAATCAATTCTTGATTTTAAAAAGAGATTTTTTGATCACTTAAAAAACCCTTGATGGCTCTTGGAAAAACCTTTGCAAAGTATGAATTGAATCTCAAGGTCCTTAGATCTTTAGCAAAGGCATGACAACCGAAGGTGACAACAATATAACAAAAGAAGAGTCTTTCTAAAATGTCTTCTACAACATTGTTCGGTAAATTACAAGAACATGAGATAGAACTTGAAAGATTAGAGAAGCAAGAAGTTTTGAAAAGAACTCCAAAAACATTTCCCTAAAGACTAAAGTCAAAAGTTATGATAGTAATCAAAAGGATGATTATCAATCCACTAGTGATGAAGATGATTTTATAGTCAAGAAATATGAAAAGTTCTTAAAGAAGGAAAGGATAAAATAAATGAGTCAATTAGAAGCACCAAGAAGGAAGATTGCTTTCTTTGAAAGTGGAAAAAGAGGACATATCAAAAGTGAATGCCCTACACTTCAAAAGAATAATAAATTCAAAACTAATAAGGAAAAAGGCAAAAGAAAGCATATTTAGCATGGGATGACAATGGAATAAGTTCATCTCCAGATGAGGATAATGAAAAATGGGTACCTATAAATTACTATTAATTGTTTAGTTCCTTGAAGATCATATGCTAGTATTGTCAATTCGTTTACTAGTGTTTTTAGTAAACGATCATGAGTTTAGTTCACTTAAAAGACTAACTTGAAAAATCTTAAAGACAATTTGGTCAAAGAAAAATTATGGTGAAAAGTGAGTGTGATTCGGGTTTAAATGTTTGTACAACGACCAATTGAATGCAAAAGATAGACTATGTATAAATGCAATAAATGACAAACAAATTAACTGAAGTAAATGTAATTTAATGTAAATGCTTTGAATACAAATGATTTGCAAAAAGTTTAAATGGTGGACGCAGACTCACATGTCTCACTAGCCGTTTTTCTCTATAACTTGAGTACTTAGGTTATATAGAGAATTGGTGATAATTTTCAACCTCGACTACAATGCATGAGCCTACATTATACACTATTATAAAGAAAACTGTCGACAATGGTTGAATCCTAAAAATTTGACATGTATCCCACTAATCTTATGGGTCTTCTCCTAAGACTCCTCCAAACTATTCTTGCTTTCAACTCCCCTTAAACCTTAGTCGAACCAATAGGTAAAAACAACCATTATGTCGAAGCTTTTGGCTTAAGATTTTAGGCACTTAGTAATGTCAACGTAGCTTGACCATCAATTTGTTGACTTTTCACTTAGCTAAAAATCACAAGCTAACACAATTCAAGATTGATCTCTTAAAATACAAGACCATATGATATGTTAGAATTAAAGCTTCATTGGATTAAATATGATTTGAAAAAGGTTTACATCAAATCATATATTGTGAATAAGATAAGTCCTTTTATGTTTAATTTATCATTTCCCTTATATTATTATACTCCTTTAAATTTAATTTAATTTAATTTTTTATAATGTGAAAAATAAGGGAGAAAAGAAAGATGGTTGTTTTTAATGGTTTCCAAGATACCAAAGACATCATAGGCATAAATTGAAAATTAAAGAGGGAGATATACAAGATAGGGAGATATACAAGATATATGGAGAAATCAAGTGACACCTAAAAACTCTCCATCAATATATTTTGTTATCATAAAAATGGGGAGATTTTGTAGAATATTTTCATCATCCATCATAGATTTGTTTTGATGAAGACAAAAACTTATATTAGAAGAAAGATCAAATAAGAAAAGATGGGAACCAAAGTAAAAATTTTGCACACATTTTTGGATTTTCAACGGAATTAGATCATAGACTAAGGTACAATGTGAAATTCAATTATTATATGATTTTGGTGCTCCAAAATTAATCATTAATCTTGAATCATGCTTAGTTTCAATGTTGCATCTTTAACTTAGTCACTTTTCATTATTTTATGATGCAAATCAATTTATCTTTTAAGTCAATCGATTTACATTGCTTCTATCAAAATGAAATTTTGGTTTTCTAAAAATTTCAATTTATTAACCTATTTTGTCAATCAATTTATATTCCAAATTTGGCTATGTAAATCGATTATCCCTTCTAAGTAAATCTATTAACCTATTGATTTTTCACATTATTTTTGAACGTAGAGGAAAGGTAAATTGATTAACCTATGTGAGTAAATTGGTTAACCACTGTGTATTTTGAAGAAAAAAAATATGAAACATCATACTACTACAAAAAGTAGCTACAACTGCACCACCTTTACCACGGTCCTTTAAATGACCGTGGTGATATCTCTAAATTCATTTACCTATATAATTTTTTATTTTTTAATTAAACATTCTTAATTTATTATCATAGTTTTCTAAAACAATTGTGATGATATAGTTTGACGTTTCATGAGTTTGACTATCAACACCTATTATTTCTTGATTTCTTCAAAATTTACCACCGCCTTTCACTTTTATTTAATTAAAGAAAGATATATCACTACGGTTGTTTTAACTAACCATTGTGAAATATTTTATTTTATTTTAAATAATTTACACCAGGCACTTTTATTTTTAAATGTCAATATTATATCACCACGATTTTCTAAAAAAATCATTGTTATATATTTTTTTTATTAGTTTTAAAATAACTATTTGCTTAAGACATGATGTTTTTTTAACAAAAATTGTCATATACCACAACGGTTTTCAGAAAGAAAGAAAAAAACCATGATGATATCTTTTAACCACTTTACACAGAGCTAGCTAACTTGTATCTTCAGTTGATTTTTTTTGTTTTCATCCAGAAATAATCACTGACGAAACAACGTGATTCTTAACTCAAACAAAACGTACAACACCATTTCAACCCCAATGATACAAAACCAGTTTCAACCCTAACAAAACGTTCAATGCCATCTTCAAACCTAAAGAAACAACAATATTTTCAACTGCTTTCATATCGTTAAAGAGGGAGATGACACCATTTTCAATATTCTTCGTTCTTGACTAGAATTTAGTTTAACTGTCAAGGAGGAACTTCAAGGTTCTGACAACATTTTTTACTTATTCATTATGTTTCCTACATAATATTTTTCCTCCCATGCATCTACAGTACCTACATTTTCCATTGCTATTTATTTGTTGTTGATTCTTGTTGTTATTGTTGATTTTGGTTGTAGATGATGCTCGTTGTTGTTGATGCTTATGTATTTATTTCTGTTGATGCTTAATGTTATTGATGATGCTTAATGTTGTTGTTGATGCTTGTTGTTGTTGTTGTTACTGCTTGTTGTTGAAAATGATGTTTGTTGTAGTTGTTGATGCTTTATTGAAGATGATGATTGTTGTTGTTGTTATTGATTCTAATTGTTATTGATGCTTATGTATTTGTTATTGTTGATGCTTATTTGTTGTTGATGCTTAATGTTGTTAATGTTGCTTAGTGTTGGTATTGTTGTTGATGATTCTTATTGTTGTTGATGATTCTTATTGTTGTTGATGCTTATGTATTTGTTATTGTTAATGCTTATTTGCTATTGATGCTTATGTATTTGTTATTTTTTATGCTTATTTGTTTTTTTTATGCTTAATGTTGAAGATGATGCTTGTTATTTTTTTTATGCTTGTGTATTTGTTGTTGGTGGTGCTTGTTTATTTTTTTTATGTTTATGTCTTGATAAATGGTGTCTTCTTCATCTAGTAGAGAAAAGCTACACACAAAAATGAAACCATGACAAATGATTTGCAGTCTATAGCAAGAGAACACAAAAAAAAAAGCAAAGAGGTGCCACAATGATGGCTACACTAACAAAAGTTCACTATTTGGGAGTTAAAATTTTGGCCGAGCTTAGTGATGTTCATACTATTCTGGATGGTCCAAATTCTTCCTTGTTTAAGAGTTATGTTGTGTTAGTTGGACGTAGCAAAGTCAACATTTTGTTAGATGATTTTAAGTAGGACGTATTGTGCATATGTTTAGTTTTATTAAAATCAATTTGGTAATTAACAATGTATGTTTTATCCCATTATGTAGGTTTTGTTGGTTAACTTAGCTCGTGAAGGTACCTTTGTTCCAGAACCCTGACATGATATATTAGTATAAGCAATCAGAGCAAAGAAAAAATGTGAACATGTCTGTGGGGTTGGAGATGGCATCGACCTGCGAGTGTTTTTAGGTACGTCCAAAAAAAGCAATAGATAGGTGTCAAATGAAACGTTGGAAGTGCTTCAGAGGAAGATCGATACTCAAAAACAAGAATTTGACGAGAAGTTACAAGCGAATCAGGAAACTCAAAGGAAAGAATTAGAATAATTAAAAGAGTTATATGTGGTATGTGAAAGTGAGAATTGTGTTATTTGAATAGTTGTATGCTTATTTGTTGTTCATATTGTGTTAATTCTGTTTTATGTTACTTTATGTATTTTATGATGTAGAGAATCAGTGGAACCATGCCATAATGTACAAATGAAGAGGATGATGATGATGATCGATTGCCTAGTAGAAATGTTATACATGGTGCAAGCACAAAAGGTAATTGTTCATCCGCCCCCACTAGTAGAGAGATCCAATCCGGTTATTGGTTCCTTTTGAAGAATCATATTCCAAAATGATGGTTTATGTTGTGTGCAACGAAGAAGCAATGATTACTCTTCCACTAGAACATGATGTTACAATTGAGGGGTTAAAGGAATTCTTTGTGATTCCTAAAGGTATAAAGGATATGATTGATATGGAAAATAATGGCTTGACATAGGGCTAATTATTACAAGTTTTGTACACGTAAGTATATCTCATTATACATTACCTTCATTGTTTTGTAAAGAATTAATATCTCACGTGTTTTTGGTACCTTGTTTAAACTTTTAGGTACATTCACCGTGTATGTATAAAATTACATAAATCGGATACTTATGGATTGTTGGATTCAGTTAGAGTATGATTCATAAATAATTTCACTAAAAACATTGAAGAATACTTAACATCACGGATAACAGATGGGAAAGAATGCTACTTAGCACCATCCTCAATAAGTGAGTAGTTTTAAAATTATGATGTCTCTATTATATTCAGTTTTGATGTTTTACCAAATATTAACTATATATGCTTGTATTCGTCGTTCAGAGAATATTATCAATTGATCATCATATATCTCCGGACGAATATGGTAACTACATTGTGTTCGTTACACAAAGATCTTGATCCTATGATGAAACAAATTATTACTAGGTATAACTTTATGTTTATGATACTTATTATGAAATTTTATATTTGTCTTTGTAATTATTGTAGTGTGTAATATTTTAAATCATTTTCAATATATAAGGTTGTCGAGAGGCGGTATAGGTTGAACAAGAAAAAAAACCTACATTTTGTGAGTCCAATGTAAGTGGATTAATTATGACATTCTCTCTCTCTCTCTCTCTCTCTCTCTCTCTCTATATATATATATATATATATATATATATATATATATATATATATATATATATTAGTTTGTAATATACAGGTAAAACAACATATACAAGTTTGTAATATATGGAAAAATATAATTCTTTTTTTAAATAAAGTATTTAATCTTGATTATTTATGCCAACCGTTGTTATAGATAACACACATAATATTATTAACCATACATTCATTGGGTTTCAAACCCCTAACCATTCACTTTATATCACAATAGTTGTATATCTTGACTATTGTGATATACAACATGCTACCTAACTTATCACAACGGTCCAAGGCTCATGATGGAAAGCATCATACATACAATCACACCCTACTTCACGGATGTGATTGTATCCCTTTTCCAACAGTTATGATAGGTGTTTTTCGTAATAGTGTCATGATGTCTTTTCAATCCATTCTTTCATGAAACATTTTCCTAAAACATTGCAAATGTTTTTTAACTGTTTCTAAGCATCGCAAGCCTTTTCAAAATGGTATTGTGTGATGTATAAATAGAAGATTCATTTGAAAGTAAAATTAACCTTCTTCATGAACAATTTTTATCTGTTTTAAAGGGTCAATAATATTTGACAAAGAAACGTTTTTCTACATAATTGTCATTGATTTGTGAAAAAAAAGTTTAGTGAAAACACTTGAGCACTTAAATGTCTATATACTCTTGATTTTTTCATTGAAGGAGAAGATTAAACTTTTAATATATCAGAAAACCAACAAAACTCAAAAAATTATCAAGTCTACTACAAAGTTTGTCTTATTATAAATCATCTGTTACAGTAATATTCACCAAGTGTATGGTAATTTTTATATAAGAAAGTGGTTGTATTTATAACAGGTGATTGCAAATTTTAAGGATTGTCTTTCTATTACTGGAGAAGTCCTTTGAATCAAGGTGATTCATTCAAAGCCCAACATAGTTGTTAGTGTTTAGAAATTAAGGAGGTGGTCTGCTTCTTGATTGTTTTAGAAGATTGTATGAGAAGTATTAGAGGTAGGCTTAAGCACAGATCTAACAATAGTGAAAATTTTCTACAGGGTGTGAGGGGACTAGATATACCTTTTGTTGAAAAGGGGAACTATGATATATTCTTGTGTTCTTTACATTTTTGCATTTAAATTTCTGCACTTTAATTCATAATTTCATAAAATAATTCCGAAGAAAAAAAAAGAACATAAGCACCATCACTTAAAACGTGAAAGAATCTTAAAATCAAATTCACCTTATTCTTCCGTTTTTTTATTGGCAATAATTGAATAATTATGGGAGAAAAATGGATTCTCCAAACTAAAACAATACAAATACGAATCGAAAGAAAACAAAACCCCAACTACAAAAAATCTAACTGGCTTTTAAACCAATTGTATAGACTCCAAGATTTATGATTGTTATGATCTACGGCTATCCACCTCCACGATATCAAAACAATCCGATAGAAAATATCTTCAACATTACAAATTTTGTCACTAAATAAAATATTGTTGCCAGAGCTCCAAATAGTCCAGCAAGTCACAAACCAATTCGAACAAGCAGTCTCAAGTTTACACCTATTCTTTAGTTGCACTCTATACTTATATGTAGTTGGAGTTATTGTTTGAGAATATTGTCGAGTCCATCAAATAAAGGTGACACTCATATGGTGTATTGCTTGTGCAAGTGTCTCTATTTATTCTGGAGTAATCAAACAAACGATATTCTTACAATTACTAATGCATGCATTTTGCAACATTATGGATTATAGAATCTTAATGAATGTAGTATATTATATGAAGCAAGGTGCGTGCTTGGAATTAAGAATCCAAAAACATGCAGAACAATGCATGCTTGGATTTTGGAATCTAGCAACATGTTCGGATTCTATAAACAAAAAGTAATTGATAGAACAAAAGAAGATTTGAGCAAATGTGAACTGACCCTTGTTAAACAGTTGAAAATAGGATGACCAGGAGTGAAATGCATGAGTGAGGGGAAGAGAAAATAATTCATAGTTTATTTGGGATATTCGAGTTCTAGAATCTTAACATTTAAAATAATGTTTCAGATTCTTTAATTCGAAAGCCATTTTTTCAATTTAAGAGATTTTTAATGGAAAAAGAAGAATTTCACTAAAATGAATGTGGAAGATAGCCTCCCACCAATTGTGCCCCACCAAACATGATATCCTATTTTTAATCATGTGCCCCATTATTTATTAAAAAAACATATACTATTTTATTAACTTTGTGTATAATATTTTCAACCAATGTCTACTCTGCTTGTCCAAATAATTCTTCTATAACATCGTGTATTTTAATATAATCAAACAAGTGAAAAATTCAAAGTAATAGGGTTTGATAGGACATGTCATTTTAGATTATGGAAAAAGAGGATTAAAGATCTATTGGCTCAACAAAATTTACAAAAGGCGTTGCATGAGATGAAATCAAACGACATAGAGAAATGCAATTGAGCAAAGATAAAAGAGAAAGCTAAATGATTAATTGTCTATGTCTTTAAGACGAGGTGATGTATTATATCTTGGACTTGATGATTCTAAAGGATGTTTGAGGAAAATTAGAAAGTTAATATATGCCAAAGGAGCTGATAAATAATTTTTTATTTGCAAAGAACCGACTATAGAGTTTGAGAATACAAGAAGGGTCTCATTTACAACAATATGTCAATGTCTTCAACAACATAATCATCAATATAATGAGGCTTGGAGTGAAAATTGATGACGAAGATAAGGTAATTATCTTGCTATGCTTGTTACCTGGTTCTTATGACCACTTGGTGACTATTCTTACCAAGGGAAAAGATACTAATGGTCTTGGTGTGATTACTTATAAACTTTGGTCTCATTCTCAAATGAGACACAATGCAGAGGAATGAATTCAAGGAAACAATTTGAATCTGAAAGGGGGTAAAGATCGTGGATGAAATAAAAGTAATAAAAGTAATGGAAAGAAGAGGTCTAAATCCAGGAATTGAAAAATAATTGAGTGTTATAGTTGCAAAAAGTTTGGGCATTGATAGAGGGATTGTCCAAACATAAAGCATGGCTCATCCAGTTCTCCAAATGTGGTTCAAACCGATGATTATGTTAGTGAAACAAATATATTGTGTGTTTCATCAAGCAAATGCACAGATGTGTGGATTATTGACTTTAGTTGTTCTTACCATATGACATCGAACCTGAAATGTTTCGCTACATTCAGGTCAGGTAATTTTGGATTTGTTTATTTGGGTGATGATAATGTATGTACTATCATTGGAATGAGACAAATTAAAATTTCCAAGGGCTATGGTGGCATGCGAACATTGAACTAAGTTATATATATTCCAGAATTATGGAAGAACTTGATTTCCCTAGGAACTCTGCAGGATAATGGTTTCTTCTATAGGTATGATAGAGATATGAACATTATAAAGCTTGGAAAGGGTGAATTGACTATGATGAGAGGAAGGATGATTGCAAATAACATCTACAAATTGTTAGGGAACACTATTGTTGATGATGTTTCATCAATTGAGTATGATAATAATTCAACCAAACTCTAGCATATGCGCCTGAATCTTCTTAGTGTGTGTGTGATGATGGAACTTCATAAGAAACATATATTGAAGGGTGTTTTAATTGCAAGTTGGAATTGCACAAGTATTGTATACTTTGGAAAGAATGTTATGTTTGGTTCAAGATCGAGAAACATAAAACAAATGTAATTTTAGACTATGTTCATTCTGACATGTACTTTTTATGACAAATATTTCACCTCAATCCACCAATAACCGAGGTACATATCCTTGCAGCACCATTATTTATTTTATTTATATATATATATTTATATATATATATATATATATATATATATATATATATACATACATATATATATATATATACATATATATATATATATATATATATATATATATATATATATATATATATACACACACACACAAGGTATACTCTCAGTTATTCCATAAACTGAGGGAATATAACTACCAGGAAACTCACTTCAAATTCAAATAAATGCATTTTATGTTTTATTTTTATTTTTAATTGGTTTAGGGTCACATGGTGTATTTCCCTTTTCCCTTATTTATTAATTTTATTTTTATTTGTATTATCCTCGGTTATATCGGCCAACCAAGGGCTAATATCTTTTGCATTAACAAATACCTTTTTTATTTATATTATTTTTAATTATTAATGAATATATTACCTCGATTGCTTCTTAAAACCTATCTGATATTTAATTTAAATGAATTTTGAGAATATGACACTATAAGGGGAATTATATTTATTTTTTTATTATTATTAATTGATATATTCCCTCAGTTTTTCCTAAAAACTACGTGTTTGATCTTTTGCATTAATACTTTAGAGAACTAGATTCTGACTTTTCATTTACCTATCAACAAACACTCCAACTTTATCATCATTCTCTTCAAAAAATAATAGACAATTTTCATAAAAACTCTTTCATCGTCAACTCGAACATCATTTCTTTTCAATGTCATCTATTCCAACATCAACTCGAACAACATCTCTTTTCAAAACTCGTTGAAGCTTCATCATCATGTTTGAGGTACGTAACTCAACACTGATATGTTCATCTCTCATAAGAATGATAATGCCACTGAAATGATGTTTGAAATGTTGTTTGAAATGTTGTTAGAAATGTAGTTACCACTTGAATTTTGTTTGAATTTTAGTTATTTTGAAATATAATACCATTGAAATGTAATACCACTAAGATGTTTTAGTTGTTGTAGTCCAAACTAAGAAAAGAAAGACATATGATACCATCACTTTACTAAGAAAATCAATGTAAATCTTAGTAAGAAAAGTATTCTATAGACAAAGTTTATAATGTTTTGTTTGCCACATTTTCATTAAAATTTATCTTGGTGATTGATGTCAGACTTTCTATCCATCTTTTAAATAAAAAACTTGCCAGGACCGTAAGTGTATGTTTCTATTGTTGTTGTTTCTATGTTCTAGTTAAACGCAAAAGATGAATGTGAAATATTTACTTTGGTTGTTGTTTCAAAATGTGAATTATTTTCACAACACAAAAAACAAAATGTTTCACAACAAATTCTTTTCAATATATTTTGAATCAAACACACTAAACTTACCTTAATGTGAATCACAATGAATACATTAGTTCAGGTTTAGTTGGTAACATTGTTGTTTGAAGTTAACATATATTTTGTTATTTTTCTTAATTTACAGACATGGGTGATTCGACAACTACCTCACATACAACTTATGTTTCAACCAAGTTAATACAAAAAGTAAAAGAAAAGATAAAGGTGTCACAATGTGTACCAAGGTTAAAAAGCCTATGAAAATGGTGTTCACTCCCTGATTAATTTTATCTGAGAACCTGAAAGGCTTATGGTGAAAATGTTGATGATTTTAAGAGTTGCATGACATTACAATGTAGAAGCAAAGTGAGTATTTTGATAGATAATTGACACAAGGTTGAAAGTGATTTGAAAGATAGCATATGGACCTATATTATGGTATTTATTATGAATTTTTTATTTGTTTTACAAGTACATATTGTAACACCCCAAATTTTTCCTCTCATTTTCATATCATATAGCATAGCATATAGTATACATACCATTGCATTTTTGCATAGAAAGATGAGTCATAACATCCATAGTTAGAAGCATAGGGCATGTGATCAGTCATCCATCAGGTTGTGATTCTTCAAAGACAAGATAAGAGCCAAGTGGTCTTGCAAGAAGCCTAAAAGGTATCCCCATATTTCATACAAGCTCAAACTCATCCTCAAAACCATATAAGGGCTTTGATTCATCAGGAATTCATCAGTGCAACTTCCTCCTAAACAAGGAAACCCTAATTAGGGTTTTTCCTCAAAGCAGTCTATCCTCATAACTTTGACCAATTATTATGGTCAAAGGCTTCTATATGGTATACAAGACCTATGGATGAAATCTGGTTCAACGATTCATTGAGAAAGTCAGGCAATTGATCAGTTACTTGTACTTGAAGAAAGAGGTCAAATGTGCAGAAGAAAAGTCAACCAATGGATTTTTAGGGTTCCAATCATGATTTTCAAGTCTAGGGACTTTGATTTGGTCAAGAAATGGCATGAATGATCTCAAAAGTCAAGAATCAAGAGTTTGAAGGAAAGTTACTAAAATTGGAAAATGACCTATAATGAAACTTTCCATTTTTGGCAATTTTTGCCCTAACTTCAATCAATCCTTTCATGACCAAGGAAGCATCAACTGAATTTTCCATAAACATCAAAGTTTTGGGGATCGTTCTCCCCTTTCCAAAGAGTGTAAGAACTCTTACATAACATTCTTAGATCAAACGTTATGCTCGATGGAAGTTGGTTCATTTTTAGGGATTTTCAAAAGTGCAAGTTTTATACCATTTGCAAAAAGGTTCAATTTGGTTTATCATGACTTCTAATGGATCTTTTCTTACTACCATACCAAAATGAAATCCATAAAAATCATTTTTCCCAAAGAACCACTCATTTTCGTGCCATGAATAAAAGTTACAAACCATTATGCAAAATTGCATGATCATTCAAAACTCACGATCCAAAGTATTTCAGGCCCTAAGATTGATCTAAAAGTACTCAGTGACTTAACTGGAGTGTGATCATGCATTTGGTGTGAGGAATGCACGAGCGAATGACCTCATGTGCACAATTTTGCAAATTTGCATTTTTATCCCAATCTTTTATTTCTGAGTCCTTGCAAGTCACAAACCCTAATGAGCTTCATAAACCCTTCATATAAAAGCCAAACATTAAATTATCAGAGGCTCATGCACTCTTCATTCTGAGTTTCAAAGTTTTTGCTCATTTTGTATTTCTCTTCGAATCTCACTCTCCTTCCACACATTGTCATATTTCTTTACATATTCATCATTAGTGAAGTATAAGGAACACATATCAACCACCATTTCAAGCTATAGTGCAAGAATTCAAGGGATTCAAATTTGAGGAGCTTCAGCTTGAATCTCAATATCCATCCACTTTCAAGCCTCTATTTGCATTTATTTTGCAAATAGAGCTCAAAAGAGGAAGATATGCACTCTTACACTGGGTTTCTAGGAGTATTTTAGCTTCAGATCATCTTTCATGTGAGCTTCCTTTTACGTTGTATTTCTCTGAATGCTTGTGTGTATGTTGATCCTTGAGTCTTGCTGATAACAATGATATGTTTAATTTGATGATTAGACGTATAATATGGATGTTTGAGTGATTTTCAGTTTTGTAGATCTACTTTTGATCTCTTCGATTCTCTCTAAATATTGAATGCATGATAATTTTGAGTGTGGATCCATATTCATGAAGTTTTTTAGAGTGGATCTGGATGTTTATATGTGTTTCTGGACATTTTTGTTCTTGAGGATGAATTTTCCGGTGACCGGAGCTAGGGCTCCGTCACCGGACGTGTTACAGGTTGAACAAAGTGATCTGAGGAGGAAGAAGCAATCTGGACCCTCCATGCATTTGATCTGATGGTTGTGAGTGAGCCAGCGCATAAAAAACTCGTGTGCCTGGCTTGTGTTTTATGTTTTCCATTTAATTATTTTTGTTTGGCAATGCATGATAATTATGGTGGACATTAGATCTGATGCGTTCATTGAGTCTACTTTCGTCTGTGTTGACTAATCTCATGCGTACATTGCCTGAATTTTACTTGACTGAATGAGAACCAATGATTTGTTTTACTTTTGTGGATGAATCTCTCACGCGCGTTGAATTGGCATACTTTTACCTTGTTTTCCTTGTATGATGACCATCAGATGTGCATACTTTTTGAGATTGATTCTGGATCTTTAGATTAGAATACTTTGACTTTGACATTGACTAGGCCTTGTATGCGTTGGGCCTCCTTTTCATATCCACACCCTCCTTTTTGGGCCTTGTTTCAATTTGAACTGATTTAGGTTTTTGTTTCCATCCCCTAGCTTTTTGTTCATTTTTTATTTTCTTTATTTCTTTTCATTTCCTTTTTAATTTTTAAAAATAGTTTATCATTCTAAAAAATCCCAAAAAATTCACAAATGTTATTTATTAGTTTAGAAAAAAAAATTATTTTTATTTTTATTTTTTATATTATTTTAATCCTCTGAATTAATTTCCCTTTATTTTCCTTTTAATTCTCTTATATCATGAACACTTTATCTTGTGGATTTTATAATTTGAGTTCTAGAATAGTTTTAATTCTGGTTCTTTTTGTATTGTGTAAATATCATGTTGAAGTACCTTGAACATTTTTTTGTTGATTTTTAGGTCTTGTTTGGATAATTTTTGAAGTGTTGCTTTGTGCTTATGTAAATGGAACCCTAGCTTTGTTTTGCCTAATTGTTTGAATACCTTTGGTTCTGATTCTTGGCTTATGACTTCTACTTGATGTTTATACATGTTTGAGATCCTTTGATTCTAAATGTCTTAATTTTTGAAACATGTTTGGAATTTCTTTGATGCTTGAACCTTGAATTGTCCAATTTGTGAATGTTTTGATCATGACTTGCTTGCTTGCTTAGGAAGGCACTTGTGCCATCATATAAGGACTTGTTTGAGGCTTGTTAAAATTTTGTATGACTTCTTGTATTGATGCTTGATCACTCATTTCCTTTTTCTTGAGCTTACCTTGTGCACCAAGTTACATCTTTCACAAGTATGAATCATGATTCACTTCACTTCACTTCTTCTCCTATCATCTCCAATTGCTTGGATATGAGCCTCTATGCTTTGAATAATGTTTGAACCTTTTGTTTAGGCACATGATTAGAATGTTTAGCTTCTGAATTTGACATTACATGTTGAACTTGGACTTGTTTTCCTTACTTGTTCACTTCTTTTCATCTCACTTATTCTTTAGTGTTTTATTTGTTGTTTGTGGGACTTCTCCCATTCCTTTTTTATTGAGTTTGCATGACTAACCTTAGAGATCTTTTATGATTATTAGGTTATGAATTTTGAGAATTTTTATTCATAGACCTTTGTTCTTTCATGATTTGTATTTGTTTGAACTTCATTTTCCTTTAAGTGAATACTTCTAACGTTTCAGGGGCTTTGGTAAGCTTGAGAGGTGTGGATAGTGTTTCCACATCTCAACTTCTTCCTTCACTTATTTAAGTCTTCCTACTTGTGTTTGTTATGTGCTTATGCCATCAATGTTTAACTTCTTCTTCACCCCCCCCCCCTTTAGGATCAACTTATCTTCTCTTAAGAAGTAAGTTGAATCCTTCTGATCCTTTCTTCTTCTTCTTTTTTCCTTCTTCTTCATTAGGATAGAATTCAAACCACACTAACCTAGGTCTCCCATGCATGATAACATTTAGGATTTTTAGTACCCCCTTTAGTTTTTACCTTTGAGATCCTTTTGGTTCTCTCTCTTTCTCATCTTCAAACAAAAACCTTAAAAACACTTAATAATGGTTGAGGTGTCCTCTCTTTCTCATCCTCAGAAAGAAAAACTAAAAAACTCTTCTTCATTCCAAATTATAAAAACACTTAATAAATTCAATGAGTTAGTGAGCTTAGGCCCTAATCTCTAGAACCAAGTCTTGGAGGTCTTCTCCTTACTTGGGGTGTGCTTGTTCCTCATTCCATCTTGGGATGTAGTAATAAGTACACATTCCATGGAAAAGGACTTGAATTCACTTTATTGTGCCAAACAAAAATAAAAGCTTCTAAAATCCACAAACAAAGAATAATAGTCTCTCCTTTGGGAATTCTTTTCAAATCTCCTCCACTCTCAATGTAAGAACTTTCTCCTACTTGTCTCTTTGCAAGACGGTAAAGCACTCGTTCCAGACGAGCCTGCAACACCTGAGTACAGACATAAGCAGTTAAAGCTTCAAAACACAAGCCATTTTCCTCCCTAGTTAGGGGAACTACAGAGACTCTGATCCTCATGTCCAGATGAGGTACGTAGGCAGCGGGGTAGGGGCCGTTCGAGCACTCTTTTATTTTCCCTACATTTCCCCCTTTCTTTTATTTTCTTATCCAGTTTCAGTCTTCATTTTTTTGCAGTAGCTTTCACTTCTTCACCTTTTGAAACATTTTTGTTGCAAGCGTTGATCCCGTCGGGTACGGCGGATGATCTGGGGTGATAATACCTTCCCAGGTCATAACCGACTCCCGAACCCAGTCTCTTTGGTTTGCAGGAACTTTGTCCTTCCTTTTCTTTTCTTCGGTTTGTGCAGCATTACCTTTCCCGTTTCTTCGGGATAAAAATGTCTGGCTGGCGACTCTACCTTCTCCACGCCACTTTCGCGTTTGTACCAGGATGAAAATCCATGGAGCGACACATATGACCATTTATTTTCTTGGATTAATACTAATATCAACTCTATTAATTATCTAAATGTAGGTTTATTGTTCCAGAGGATAATATACTGAAAAGGAAATGGTGCATATGCTGGTAAGCGTTGGAGGGGTTTTAAGACACAATTCATAGATGAATATATTATAATCCAAAAGATAACGTATTACCTCTATAGAAGTATTCGTTTATTGATAAGAAAGTTTGGGAAGATTTTGTAAAGTATCGCACCACTCCTGAATTCTTGGCTAAGAGCCAAAAAGGAAAGGAGAATATAATTTATATATATATATATATATATATATATTGTTGTGAATCGGATATCTTAGAAACAAAGTATAATAGGTTTCTTTATAATCAAGAAACTTACAAGGGTTAGAGTTTAGGATAACTAAGGATAACAACAAGGATTGGTTAAAAACTGCTATTTTTTCCTTTTTCTTGAAATAAGATTACAAGTATACAATACTAACAAATAACCTCTCTCACTTTTGAATTAAGATTTTATCTTCCTATATTCCCTTATTTTAAAAGATGAGAGATGTATGCTATTTATAAGAAAACTAACACAATAACCTAATGGGTTTTTTAAAAATTACTCATTACAAGCTAACTTAGGGTACAAGCTAACTTAAACAATTTGATCCATAACACAAGGCCCAAGTTGACTAACAACATGTGAGCGGACTTTAACGACATGCTATTCATACTAGGGTTTGTTCCAATATTCCATAAATCTCCACCTTGGAACACACCCTATACCAACAAGAAACAAACTAGCTTTCTTCATGCAGTTTTATCAACTACATAAAGTGGAAAAACTTGCAACTGGGTAACGTCTTGGTGATCATATCAACAACATTATGATCTGTTGAAACCTTCAATACTTGGACTTCTCCACGCTCAATTACACCTTCGACTTTATTTCTTTCTATTAGAATATCATCCACATAAAGCAACAAAATAACAAATGAATTACCAAGTTGAAATCTGAAGTAAATACAATGGTCAAACTGACTTCTGATGAAACTTATACGTGACATGAACTTGTCGAGTCTCTTATTCCATTTTCAAGGAGATTGTTTCATCCTATGTAAATATCTATTCAATTTACACACATAATCTTCTTTCCCATCTTCGACATACTTTTCAGATTGCCTCATCAGGATTGTTTCATCAAGATCACCATA
This sequence comes from Lathyrus aphaca, assembly GCA_963966055.1. Classification (NCBI taxonomy): domain Eukaryota; kingdom Viridiplantae; phylum Streptophyta; class Magnoliopsida; order Fabales; family Fabaceae; genus Lathyrus; species Lathyrus aphaca. The sequence goes on along the minus strand of OZ014520.1, from coordinate 124,659,860 downwards.
CAAGAACACAATCTTCTCATCCATCTGTTCCAGTTCAAGGTCGAACTGTACCACCATAGCAAGAAACATTCAAATGAACCTATGATTCACAATAGGAGAGAACACATCATTGAAGTCGACACCTTTTTTCTAAGTGAAACCCCTTACAATCAACCTTTATTTGTATCTTTTCAACGCCACTCCTTCGATTCCTTCCTTAACTTTGAAAATCCATTTACAGCTGACTAACATGGCTCTAGCAGGTTTCTCGATCAGTTACCATGTGTTGTTATCATGAAGAGACTTCATCTCATTATCCATGGCCTTCGACCATTCATTTTTATTTCGACTCCTCATAACTTCCTTATAGTCTCTAGGTTAATTGTCTAGAACCTCACTTGCAGAGATTGAGGCATAAGTTATAAGATCTGCATAACCAAGTCTCTGAGGTGACTTGATGAATTTTCTCGACCTGTCTCTTTCTAGCAGGTAGTCATTATCAGACTCCTCATCTTCAACAACAGTTTCTTCTTCTTCGACTTCATATGGGTCATACAATTCAACATGATTATGCTCCACCTCAACAGGAATTTCTCATTGTTCCAACTCTTCATTAACATCATCAGTTTTATTGAAAGCCATCTCAGCTTCATTGGAAACTACATCTCGACTGGTGATACACCTCCTGTGACCTGGCTCTAGGAACCATAGCCTATAATCTTTGACTCCTTTAGGGTATCCCATGAACATGCATTTTAGAGCTCTTGGTTCGACGTTGTCTTGCATAACATGAGCATAGGCCATATAGCCAAATACTCTCATTTTGACGAGATCTGGTGGATGTCCTGGCCAAACTTCTTCAGGTGTCTTCATATCTAACGCAATCGAAGAACATATGTTTATCAGATATGTTGTTTTAGAAACAGCCTCAGCCCAAAACACCTTCTTCAATCCATCACTAACCAACATGCATCTAACCCTTTTGATGATTGTTGGATTGAATCTCTCATCTAGACCATTTTGCTGAGGAGTACCTGTTACTTTCTTATGCCTTGCATTCTCAGACTCAACATAATAACTGTCAAAAGCTTCATTGCAGAATTCAAGGCCATTATCAGTTCTCAACCTCTTGACCTTTCTGCCAGTTTGAGTTTTGACCAAAACTTTCCAACTCTTGAAATTCTCAAAAGTTCCATCCTTAGTCTTCTGAATGAATGCCCATAACTTTCTGGAATAATCATCAACTATGGATAGAAAATACCTTGCACCTGAATGTGAAGGATTCCTTGCAGGCCCCTAATGATCAACATGGATGTAATCAAGGGATCCATGTGTTCTTTGTTTACCTTTGTTAAACTTCACTCTACAGGATTTACCAAATACACACGGTTCACAAAACTCCAACTTCATGAATTTTTCACCACCTAGCAGGTTCTATTTCCCCAGTTCGACCAGGCCTCTCATGCTGACATTTCCCAATCTCATGTTCCATAAATTTGTCTTCGACAACAGTTTTGTGGGTGCAACATTTGTCGAACCACTTACAACTTCAACCTCAAGGGTATACAAGCCTTGTTTCTTCACATCTCTCAAGACTTCCTTCGACCCCTTCATGACTCTTAGGATACTTTTCTCTCCTTGAAACAAATATTCGTTCTTATTTAATTCACCAAGAGAAATCATATTTCTCTTTAAGTTAGGTACATGCCTAACTTCAGTCAATAGCCTTATTGACTCATCATGGAGCTTGAATCTCACAGATCAAATACCTGCAATTTTGCAAGCTTTGTTCTTTCCCAGTAGCACTGATCCACCATCTTGATCATATAATTCCTTGAACAAATATTTGTTTGGAATCATGTGCCAAGTGCAACCTGAATCCATAATCCACTCTTTTCTTGAGTCACCATTTGACACCACAATAACATCAGATGATTCAAAACCATCTTGAAAAATTGCCGCATTGCCATTATCCTTACCTCCATGATCTTTCAGGTGTTCAGGGCACACCTTTCGAATGTCACCCTCCTTCTTACAATGATAACATCAAACACCAGATGATTCACCACTATAATACTTCTGCTGACTTTTACCCTTCTTCTTGTTGAACTTGCCATCCTTTCGCGAGAATTTCTCCTTAACGGAAAAACCTTCACCAACTGTCGAAGGTTTATGCTCCTTTCATTTGTTCAAGTCCTTAAGTATAAGGCAGATTGAACATCTTCAAAGGTCAGGGAATCTCTTCCATACAAGAGAGTTTCTTTGAAGTGAGCATGTGTTCTAGGCAAAACGCATAACAACAACAACGTTTGATCTTCATCATCGATCTTCACATCAATATTTTCAAGATCAAGAATCAGCTTGTTGAACATAACCAACTGCTCAGCCAACACTTTTTCTTCACTCATCTTGAATGAATACAAAGCTTGCTTCCGGTAGAGTTAATTCACAAACTATTTGGTCATGTACAAACCTTCGAGTTTCAACCATAACCTTGATGCCTCCGTCTCCTTTGATACTTGTAAAAAAACCTTATCACCAAGGATCAACAATATTGTGTTGTGTGCTTTCTCAATCATGGTCGTCTTTTCAGATGTCATTAACGCAACATTCATGGTTGTCTCTCCATTCAATGCTTCTAAACAACCCTGATGAACAAGTAGGGCTTTCATCTTCAAGCACCACAGACCAAAGTCGTTCACTCTAGTGAAATTTTCAATCTTATACTTTGTTGAAGGCATCTTCTCCATGCTCACCGTACAAATTTATTGTGAATCAGATATATTAGAAACAAAGTATAATAGGTTTATTTATGATCAAGAAACCCACAAGGGTTAGGGTTTAGGATAACAACAAGGGTTGGTTATAAACTGCTATTCTTTCCTTTCTCTTGAAACAAGATTACCAGAATAACAAATAACCTCTCTCACTTTTAAATTAGGGTTTTATCTTCTTATTTTCCCTTATTTTAAAAGATGATAGACTAGTATGTTATTTATAAGAAAAATAACACACTAACCTAATAGGCTTTTTAACAATTACTCATTACAAGCCAACTTAGGGTACAAGCTAACTAAAATAATTGGATCCATAACACAAGGTCCAATTTGACAACAGCATATGAGCGGACTTCGACGGCATGTTATTCATACTAGGATTTTTTCAATATTACAATATTCCACACACACACACACACACACACATATATATATATATATATATATATATATATATATATATATATATATATATATATCCATATAGATTGTCTCTTGGAGGATATATTAAACTTGAACAGAAAATGATTAATGAAAAAAGAAAAAAAAAGGAACTAGAGTTGGGAGATCCTTATAGAAGCCTTGATCATAGTCCATTTCCTCAAGCATTGAGAAATGCAAGAGGGCATGTTAAATATTAGATGGCTCGTTCATATCAAGGGCTACACGCTGTCGCTCCCCGGATTTCCATCCTGGTACAAACGCGAAAGTGGCGCGGAAAAGGTTATAGTCGCCAGCCAGGCATTTTTATCCCGAAGGAACGGGAATGATAATGTTGCACAAACCAGAAGAAGAGAAAAGAAGGACACGGGTCCTGCGAACCAAAGAAACTGAGCTCGGGAGTCGGTTACGACCTGGGAAGGTATTAGCACCCCAAATCGTCTGCCGTACCCGACGGGATCCACGCTTGCAAAGAAAATGTTCAAAGGGTGAAGGAAAGAAGGCTGCTAAGAAGAAAAGGAACTTGACTGGAGAAAAGAAAAGAAAAGGGAACTGAAAAAGAAATCAAAAGGAAAAATGTAGGGAAAATAAAGATTATGCTCGAACGGGCCCTACCCCGCTGCCTACGTACCTCATCTGGACATGAGGATCAGAGACGTCGTAGTTCCCTTAACTAGGGTGGAAAAGGTTGCTTGTGAATTAAGGCTTGAACTACCTATGCCAATGCTCAGGTGTTGCAGACTCGGACGACGAGTGCGTAACCGTCTTGCATAATGACAAGTAGGAGCAAGTTCGCGGAAGGAGCTAAGGAGATGATGTAAACACCCCAAATTTGCCCTCACCCATTCACACCATGGCTTGTGATCATCCTCATATGCATAAACACAAACATATCATCTCACATCTCATTTTTTGATTCACTGGATAGTTTCTAAGGCATCTGCACCTAGGGTTTGTGATCTGAGCAACCTCAGGGCATCTTGAGCCATTCCAAAGGGCACCAATCAACTCAAAGGGATCCATGTGTGTTCTTACATCATATTCTATCTCCTCAAAGTCAAAAATACAGAGGAATCACAAGAGCTAGGGTTTGAGTGGATGCAGAGCCAGGTTGAACTGCACAGTTGACTGAAAATTAGGGTTTTGGTTTCAGAGGCCATAATCCCAAATTTTTTGGTCATTCTTGTTTCCATTGGTCTCTATATGGTATAGTGAGTATGCATATCAATTTTCATGAAGAAATTCCATGGGGAAGTCATCTGATCAAGGGTTGACTTTTCAGACAAGTCAGTGCAAAATCAGGGCATCTGAGGCCCCCAATGACCTAACCAATGGGTGATCTTCATCATTTTGAGTGTATATGATCTTTATTTGATCATGGAAGAAGGTTGAAGTTCATAAAAATCAAGAATTTAGGGTTTTTGCAAATGTTGACTTTTTGGGCATAGTTGACTTTTCAAGAATGCATCATTTTAGGTCAATTTTCAAGCTTTGATTCTTGGTCCAAAAGGGCTCCAAATGGAAAAACTTTGGTCATGAAAGTTGTAGATCCCATCTTTCCCTTTTCAAAAAGTACAAGAACATGATCAAACTCTTCTTGGATCAAAAGTTATGGCAATGCAAAGTTGGCAAAAATCATTAATTTCTAAGGCATGCTTCAAATGGAAATTTTGCAAAGTCTTGAACCAAAGCCAAATGTAGCCTCTAATTCATTTCAAACCAACACATAAACATTCTCTAAGTGCTGAAAATCAGAATTGGATCAAGTTTGCCTATGGTTTGGTTTATGTAACAAGGTTTTCTTCACATGTGAGCAAAAAGGTTACAACTTGCAAAACACTCATGACCCTTCCCTCAACTTGCTGCCTTGGCCTTTGGACCTTGCTGGCTCTCTCACCATACCATGATGCGCCAGACCTAGCTTTGTACCAAGCTAGTATCAAGCCCATGCTTCTCTTACAAGATTTTTGACTTTTGGCAAAAGCAAACTTACCAATCACAAAAGCACAAGTCACATCATCCAGCCAATCAGATTTGTTTATGTTATCAATTTGCAAGCTAGCCATAACAAGAGGCAAGGCTGAAGCATCCTCATTCCACACATTCACAAAAACACTCCCATTTGCAACTTGCTTCGAATTCCTCTCCACAGCTTGCAAACACAAAAACCTTTTCCTCCATTCAACTCACCATGTATCATTGAGTAGAAACCACCCAAAGCATAAGCCTGAAACAGCCAAAGCACCCCACTGCCATTCTTCACCCTCATTCTGCAGATTCATTCGAATCTCCCTCCCTAGCCCACAAACAGCCAAACAAACCTTGCAAAGCTTCTCCATACATCATCTGGACCATAAACCATCATTCACAGTGGCCTGAATCAGTCAGAATCACCATAGCCATTGTTGACTGAGCTTGAAGCAGGAGCTTTCGAAACTCATCAGCCAGCCTACATAAATTGTTCTAAGGCATTCAAACATCATCAAGAGGTTCTAAGGAGTAGATTGCACAAAGAGAGGTGGCCAGAAAGTTCCAAAACTGAAAGCTCCAAATCTCAGGTAGCTCGAAAATAATTTTTCCAGAAATCATTTCTTTTGTTCCAAACTTGTTCTTTGTGTTATCCTGATCATTCTGGTACCATTAGTTTTTGAAATGGTTGTGATTTGAGCATTTAATTTGTTTATGAAGCTTGCGTGACCTAGAACTTGTTCTCTTCGATTCAGCTTGTTTAGGGAAAATAAATTTGTTTTGAGAGAGGGGTTTGATTCGTGAGAGGATGAGGATCATTTCCATGTTCTTAGTTTTCATTTTTGGTACGTTTTGAGAGGTTTGGAGATTTTTCAGGTGAGGTGCTGGCCGGAGAAGACGACCGGAGGTCTTCTCCGGCCACCTGAAAGTAATTTGTGCCCTAATTGCGCAATTAACTTCAGTTTGAATGTGAGCCGTAGATAGCCATTGACCAGTTGACTTCCCTCTCTTTTGGATGGCCCAGATCAGCTTACTTATGCCCTAATCCACGTGTTAACTTAATTAATCCATAATTAAATAATTTAATCAGAGTCAATCCTGGCCACAAGATCACGCGCGCAGTCAATGAATTCAAACTCAGAGCCAATCTCATCCATCCATCCTGATTACTTTTCATTTTATTTGATTTTAATTCATTTTTCTTTCATTAACTTGCATAATTTATTAAAAATAGAAAAAAAATCTTAAAAATTATGAAACTTTTTCCTTAAGGTTTTATTAATTTTTAAGACCCAAAAATATTTTTATTTTATTTTTTATCATTAAAAAAGTGTTTTTAAATATTTAAAAGATTATTTTTAATTGGTTAATGAGAATTAATTAATTAAAAATACTTTTAGGTATTTAAAAATTACAAAAAAATTCATGAAATGTTATAGGACATTTAGAAACATTGTCCAACCTTCAAACCAAATTTCTTTTTTGATCTTGATGCATTTTAAGAATTTTTCATTGAATTAAATCATTTTTTATGCATTAATTTGATCATAAGTTTAAAAATTCATTTCTGCCTATTGGAGAAGGTTGAGACATTGATTCTTCTTGCATTGTTTTCTATTTGGCATGTAGTTTCTAGGGTAAAAAGGCCATGAATTGTTCTTGCATTTTCAAATTGTTTGGCATTTGTTTTGTTAAGAACCCTAAAAAACCCTAATAACTTAGGAAATTCATATCTTGAGTTTGGTTGAGAGTTGAGAGCTCCCCTTTGGGCAGTGGTTTATCATAGGTCTAGGGTTTCTTTGAGTGCCATTTTCCATTTTTTATCTTAGGGTTTGTTTCTGTTTTGGGTTTTTGTTTGATGTTTGATCCATAAACCCTAATTTGGGCTTTCTCTTGCATCCTTCTTGCATTCTCTTGCATAACATGACTTGTCTTTGCATTTTGTGCATGTTTATGATTCATTTGACATATCAAGACATGTAGGAAGCATATTTGATCATTGCATTACATATTTGCCATGTCATTTGTCTTGTATGTTTCATAACTTTTCATGCTTGTTCATGCTCCTTAGCTTGCATCATTTGCATTCATGATCTTGTATGAACATCCCCATTGTCTTGCCTCATGTTTGCAGCACCTCATAACATCATAATCATCATCAACATGCTTCTGGTTTTGCTTAGCATCACATCATTTCACTTCATCTTGCATTGCATTGCATTTCTTTCACTAACTTTTCAGGTGGTAAGTTATTTTGAGAGGTGGATTTGCCTTCACTTCTCATACCTTTTCTTTTCATCTCTCTTGCATCCATTGCTGCATTCTTACATGTGTTTGAGTTTGAGCTTGCTCATTCTTATTCCTCCCACTTTCTTTCTTCAAGTGACTTGACTTCTTGAATGAAGCAAGTCATTTTGCTTCTCTTGATCTTATTCATCTGTTTCCTGGTGGCTCCTCTGAAGATTGTCCTTGAAAACCTCACAAACCTTAGGATCATCCAAGCATGCCAATGAATTAGGGTTTTGATTAGTCCCCTCATAGTTTTACCTTTGTGTCTCTCTTTGAGTCCTCTCTTCTCACCTCATAATCAGGGACTAAACCCTAAAGGCTTTAAGACTTTGTGGTTAGGGTTATGCCTGCATCCTTCTCTTAGGATGGAGTGTATAACTTTAATCCTAAGTATTAAACCCTTAAGGTGTTTAAATCTCTTAATCAATTCATCTAATAATCACCAAGACATCACTTGTAACTTGGGCCTTGCATTAGGGTTCTAAATCTTCCTTAAGTGGTTAAGAAGGACTAACCCTAGTGTTAATGGACAAGTCCCTCTCAAGTTGTCTTACAAATCATAAAATTCACTTCATCATCTTATCATTAACTAAAATCCACTTAATAAAGGCTTGTTTTGTCATGAGTTTAATCCCTAATCATGGATTAAGTTGAGGAGCTTTCCTCAGCTTAAACATTCTCATCTATTATCCTTCTATTAGGATGGTGTAATGAGTCTGTTTAATCCTTGATTATGGCTTAACCTCAATACTCAACACTAAACAAAAACACCAAAAACATCTAATTAATCACAAGTAGGTTAATGATCTTAATCCTACACCAAAGGTGATTAAGTGTGAGAATCTGACTTCACACTTAAGGTATTCTCATTACCCCTAATCAGAGGGAAGATGTGATGAGTTTACTAAATCCATTGGTTTAGACTTAAGCTCATTATCTTATGACAAACTTCAAAAAGCAATAAAAGACTGAAAACTCAAAAACAAACAATAATCGTCTCCTCCGGGATTCTTTTCTCATCTCATTCACCCACAAACGAGAACTTGCTTCTTCTGTCTAATGCAAGACAGTAAGCATCTGTGCCAGACAGATCATACACTTGAGCATAGGCAAGTAAGCAGTTCACAAGTCAATTCATCTTTCAGTCTCTTTGGGTCGAACTACGGTGTTCTGACTTCCTCATTGCACGAGAGGATACGTAGGCATAACTTAACGGTTATCGAACAAAAGTCTCTGTATATCCCCCCTCCTTCCAGCTTCATTCTTTTAAAGCCTCATGATCTTGAGCATTTCACTCTATTCTTACACTGACACATCATCATACACTTCACTTCTTTTGCACTGACACCTGTACATCCTTTTCCAGCTCTTTACACACAGATTGCACTGACACTACCCCTTTAAAACACAAATCTTTTAAGCGTGGATCCCGTCGAGTACGACGGACAATCTGGGTGCTAATACCTTCCCAGGTTGTAACCAACCCCCTTTCTCAGTCTCTCTGGTTCGCAAACCGTCTTATCCATCTTTTTCTAGGTCTATGCAGCATTGCCTTTCCTCCGGGATAAAAATGCCTAGCTGGCGACTCTATTCATCTCCAGTGAGTTCACGGCTGTGTGTTCTCACTGTTCCCTTCGCTGACCGTTCGCGCTTGTACCTGGATGCAAATCTTCGGGAGCGACAGATGAGAAAAGAATTCCCGAAGGAAAGACGCTTATTGTTTGTTTGAGTTTTTTAGAAGCTTTTATTTTGTGTGGCACAAGAGAATGAACTCAAGCTCTTTTCTATGGAATGTGTACTTGCTACTACATTCCAAGATGGAATAATAGAACAAGCACACCAAGTAAGGAGAATTTATCCAAGACTTGTTTCCAAGGGCAAGGGCCTAAATTCATTGACTCTTTGAATTTATTAAGTATCTTAGTGATTAAAAATGAAGAAGTATTTTTTAGGGTTTTTCTTGATGAAGATGACTTCATGATCCGACTTGTGCATCATGCTAGACAAATGTACTATTCCAAGATGGAATGAGTACATATGCCCCATGGAATAAGGCTATTACACAAGAAGTCACTTCTTTCTTTATTAATGTTTTTTTAGGTTTTGTTTTGAGATGAGAAGAGAAAGAACCAAAGGAGCAAAAAGGCAAAAGTCTAAAATGGGGAAAGACTAATCCTAAAGTTAGCATGCAAAAAGTGGTCCTAAGGTTAGTGAGGTTTCAACTATCCTAAGAAGAAGAAAGACCAAAGGAAAAGAAAAGAAGAGGAGAAGAAAGCTAGCAAGCAACTTACTCCTCTAAAGGAGATAAGTTTCTCCTAAAGGGGAAGAAAAGAGTTGCATCACATGATGGCATAAGGCACATCAAAAAACACAAAGAGAAAGAAACTTAGAAGGAAAAGGTGAAGAGTTGAAATGTGGATGAACATCCACACTTCTCTTACCATGAGCCCATGCAAGTGTTAGCAAAATCCAGCATATGTTCATCAACAAAACTCATGGAAATGGCATGTTCACAACTCATATCAACAAAAGTCAAACAACATGTCACATTACGCATACAAGCATTTATGTGTCGAGAACATGGAAGCATGCATCAACCAGCAAGCAAATCACCCTAAACAATCATATTCAATGATCATACAATGATCCATGGCATTTAAAACAAGTAAGGGGATCAAACAGGCCTAAAACAACTCAAAAATGGCACACTGCATCAGTGTTAACCGGTTAACCAAAGCGTTAACCGGTTAACCAAAGCGTTAACCGGTTAACCAATCCAAACCTGCAGAAAACCAGTACAGAAACATGTGCGTTAACCGGTTAACCAAAGCGTTAACCGGTTAACACTGAAAAAACAACAACAATTTCCTGCAGAAAATCAGTTCAAACCAGCTTATCCAATTAATCTCACACCAGACCAGCAATCAATTGAGCATGAAATAAGAGGATCAATTCACATTAAATAACATCATTAAGCTCATGAACATTAGCACATGGATCCGGTTACAAATCAACCAATCAATTCAAGCAACACAAACAATTACACAAGCACAGGGTGGATCTAAAGCACAAGCATGCAAATAAGCTAAAACAAAGCTAGATCTGAATTTAACCAACCTACAAAGCTGAGGTATGCTTTGGTAGTTGTTGATTGAGCTGAAAAATGAGAGATCTCGCGGAAAACTTTGAAGATCCGGTGCTAAGCTTCACACTCCATGCAAAATAAATGCAAGCAAAAGGTCTTGATGCATGTAAACACCCCAAATTTGCCCTCACCCATTCACACCATGGCTTGTGATCTTTTCATATGCATAAGTTCAATCATAGCATCTCATATTGCATTTTTGATTCATTGCACTGGTTCTAAGTCATCTGCATCTAGGGTTTGTGATCTGATCAATCCAAGAGCCATTTGAGCCATTCCAAAGGTCATCAATCATTTCAAAGGGGTCCATGTATGTTCAAGCATCATATTATATCCTCTCAAAGTCAAGAATGTCAAAAAATCACAAGGACTGAGATTGGCATGGAAGCAGAGCCAGGTTTAACTACACAGATGACCTAGAATTAGGGTTTTGGTTTCAAAGGCCATAACTCCAAATTTTTTGGTCATTATTGTTTCTATTGGTCTCTATATGGTATAGGGATCATGCATATCATTTTTCATGAAGAAATTCAATGGGGAAGTCATCTGATCAAGAGTTGACTTTTTGAGCAAGTCAGTGCAAAATCAGGGCATCTGAGGCCCCCAATGACCCAACCAAGGGGTGTTCTTCATCATTTTGATTATGTATGATCTTTATTTGATCATAGAAGATGTTGGAAGTTCACAAAATTGAATAATTTCAAGCCATTTGCAAAGTTGACTTTTTGGGAAAATGACTTGTAATGGAAACTTGCCATTTTGGGAAACTTTTTCAACCCTTGCTTTTTGATTCAAAAATGCCTCAAATGGGAGAACTTTGGTCATGAAAGTTGTAGAATGGATCATTCCCTTTTCAAAAAGTACAAGAACTCATTCTAATTCATTTTGGATCAAAAGTTATGGCTTGTCAAAGTTGGGAAAAATCACATAATTTCAAGCTTTCCACCAAAGAGGCATTTTGCAAAATGGTATGATCAAGCATTCTAAAGACTTCAAATGTGCACAAACTCTTCACAATATGATCATGTGACTTCTAAAAGTCAGAATTGGCCCAAGAATATTGCATTTTGGTGCCTTGAACTTGAAGAATTTCCAAAGGGGGCAAAGTTGTGACAATTTGCAAAAGGGATCAAAACTTCTCATCCACTTGCCTCAGTTCACAAAATCTGATCCACAAGCATTCCATGATCTCAGCTGAACCAAGCCATGCCCCTATCTCAGCCTGCCACTTGCCCATACCTCCAAGTACAACTTTCTTGACTTTTTGCAACTTGAAGCCATACCAATCCCACAGTGACACAACCACTCTCTGCCCAATCCAGACCTTACAAACACACTCCAAGGATTCATTTTCATAACACACACAAGCCTGAAAGAGATCAGAAGCCATAGTTCAAGAAACTCACCTCTTATGCAAAACCATTCGAAACACACAGCTCAAGCATCAAACACAAAAACAAACTTCACCATTGATCTCAAAATGTTCCACTGATCACAAACCAACCATTGTTTTGGCCTGAAACCTCCCACATCACAAACACGATTTTCACACTCCCTTGGCCTGAGCTTCTGCCAACTCTCTCTAAAGGCCATATAAACTCCAGCTAAGTGTCAAAAGCTTCTAAGGAGGATCATTGGGACTTGTTTGAGCCAAAGAAGCAGCCAGAAAGCTCCTGTTTCGAAAGCTCAATCTCAGGTAACATGAAGAACTTTTTTTTCCAGAAATGAGTTTTTAAGTTCCTAGATTGTTCCTCATGCTTTGCTGATCACTCTGATGTTTTTACTTTTTGAAATGGTTGAGAAATAAGCCTGTATCGAAGCTCTGAAACTTTTCCAGATTTTATGTTTTGATCCATATCTTTGGTTGTAGGTTATATAAATTTGTTTTGATGCTTGATTCGTGTTCAGGGTGATTAGGAGATGTGATCTGGAGCTTTAGAGCTCTTGATTTTGTCTAGAGAAGAAGATTAGGTTTTGTGCTCGCCGGAGAAGATGACCGGAACACTGTTCCGGTCATCTGAAAGTCATTAGGGTTCAGATTAGGGCTTTAATCATAATTAGCGTAGTTTGAATTTCAGCCGTCCAGATGCGCGCGGGGTCAATTCCCTCCAACCCAGCTTTGAATCTCAGCCTTGGGATTAGTTGACTTTCCCCTTTTTCTCATTTTATTTAATTTTTAATTCATTTGTTTCTATTTAATTTGCACGAATTTTAAAAAATAGGAAAACACTTTCAAAAATTCTGAAATTTTTTGTCAAAGGATTAATTAATTTTCAGAACACAAAAATATTTTTATTTTTATTTTTTGCATTAAAAATTATTTTTAAATCATTTAAAATTTTATTTTTAATTAATTAATGAAAATTAATTAATTAAAAATACTTTTAGGTATTTAAAAATCACACAAAAATTCATGTAACATTAAGAAACATTTAGAAACATTGTCCAACTCTCAAACCAAATTTATTTTTTGTTCTTGATGCCTTTTGACAATTTTCTTTGGATTTAATTTCATTTCAAGGCATTATTTTGATTCAAACTTCAAAAATTCATTTCTGCCTAACCATTGAGAGTTGGACAATGATTCTTTTTGCGTTGCATCTTGCATAACATGTAGTTTATAGGATTAAATTGGCATGAATTGATCTTGAATTTCCCATTTGTTTTGCATTTTTCTTGTCAAGGTACCTTAAAACCCTAGCAATCTTAGAAAATTCATAACTCTCACTAGGTTAAGATTTGGATCCCCTCCTTTGGGCAGTGAACTTGTATAGGTTTAGGGTATCTTTGATTGCATTTTCAATTTTTTATCATGTCATTTGCTTCTGGTTTTGAGTTTTTGCTTTGCATGGTGCATGTAACCCTAATTTATGCCTTCCTTTGCATCCATCTTCCATTTGCTTGCATACCATGACTTGCCATGACATTTTGTAAATCCATTTGATTCATATGACATCTTAGGACATATTAGAATCATGTTTGATCATTGCATCTTTCATTTGCCATATTATATGTCCATTGCATTTCATAACTTTTCATGAACATCCATGGTTCTAAGCATGCTTCTCTTGCATCCATATGTTTGTATGATCCTTCTAATGCCTTGCCTCATGATTGCATCATCTCTTAGAATCATTAACCTCATACTTATGCTTCTGGTTTTGGTTTGCATCATCACATTGCATCTCATTTTGCATTGCATTTCATTTCTTTTTGCTAACTTTTCAGGTGGTAAGTTGTTTGAGAAGTGAATTTGCCTTCACTTCTCACAATCTCTTTTCATCTCCCTTATGCATCATTGCTGCATTTTGCCGTGTGATTTGGATTGAGCTTGCTCATTCTTGTTCATCCTACTTTCTTTCTTCAAGCAACTTGACTTCTTAAGTGAAGCAAGTTGTTTTGCTCCTCTTTGCTCCTTTCATCTGTTCCTCCCCTTGGTGGTTTCTTGAAGATTTCTTTCTTAAACCTCACAAACCCTAGGACTTCCAAGCATGATAACAATTAGGGTTGATTAGTCCCCCACTTAGATTTTACCTTTGTGTCTTCTCTTCCCATCTCATAATCAGGGACTAAACCCTAAAGGTTTTGAGGCTTTGTGATTAAGCTTATGCCTGCATCCTTCTATTAGGATGGAGTGTATAACTTTAATCCTAAGTGTTAAACCCTTAATGTGTTTAAATCCTTTAATCAATTCACTTAATAATCATCAAGACATCAAGCTTGTAACTTGGGCCTTGCATTAGGGTTCTAATTCTTCCTTAATTGGTTAAGAAGGACTAACCCTAGTGTTAATGGACAAGTCCCCCTCAAGTTGTCTTACAAACCATAAAAATCATTTCTTAATCTTATCACTAACTAAAATCCATCTAATAAAAGGCTTTGTTTTGTCATGAGGTTAATCCCTAATCATGGATTAAGTTGAGGAGTCTTCCTCAGCTTAAACATTCTCATCTATTATCCTTCTATTAGGATGGTGTAATGAGTCTGTTTAATCCCTGATTATGGCTTAGTCTCATTAATTAACACTAAACAAAAACAACAAAAACATCTAAATAATCACAAGTAGGTTAATGATCTTAATCCTACACCATGGTGATTAAGTGTGAGATGCTGACTTCACACTTAAGGTACTCTCATTACCCCTAATCAGAGGGAGGATGTGATGAGTTTACTAACCCATTGGTTTAGGCTTAAGCTCATTAACTTATGACAAACATCCAAAAGCAATAAAAGACTGAAAACACAAAAAAAAACAATAATCGTCTCCTCCGGGATTCTTTTCTCATCTCATTCATTCACAAACGAGAACTCGCTTCTTCCGTCTAATGCAAGATAGTTTGCACCTGAGCCAGACAGGTCATACACTTGAGCATAGACAAGCAAGCAGTTCACAAGTCAATTTATCTTTCAGTCTCTTTGGGTCGAACTACGGTGTTCTGACTTCCTCATTGCACGAGAGGATACGTAGGCATAACTTAACGGTTATCGAACAAAAGTCTCTGTATATTCCCCCCTCTTTCCAGCTTTATTCTTTTAAGCCTCATAGTCTTGAGCATCTCATTCTCTTTCTTACACTGACACTTCTCTTATACACTTCACATTTATTGTACACTGACACTTGCATTCTTTCCAGCTTTGATACACAGATAGCACTGACACTACCCCTTTAAAACACAAATCTTTCAAGCGTGGATCCCGTCGAGTACGGCGGACAATCTGGGTGCTAATACCTTCCCAGGTTGTAACCAACCCCCTTTCTCAGTCTCTCTGGTTCGCAACCGTCTTATCCATATCTTTCTAGGTTTATGCAGCATTACCTTTCCCCCGGGATAAAAATGCCTAGCTGGCGACTCTTGTCTTTTCTGAGTTCACTCCTGTGTGTTCTCACTCTTTTCGCCGACCGTTCGCGCTTGTACCGGGATGCAAATCTTTGGGAGCAACAGCTTGGCGACTCTGCTGGGGACTACTTATACTGTAACCAGGACTTCTGGTTCTTTTTGTGGGTTCCTCCTAGCGCTTGATTGATTTGTGTTTACTGGGGTGTTATGTGCTATTTGTGTTTGTATATTTACTTTGTTTACTGCTTTATGTACAGTTATTTATTGCTTTCTTTACAGCTTTATATACATCATACTGTCATACTGTTATCTGGCTGGATCTGTTTTCTGTCTTGGTGGGTGGGGTTCTACTGAGAGTTTAAGGTCCTATACCTGGGACCTGAGTGACACCTAGGCTAGAGTGGTTCATGTTCTTTCCCATTCCATTTCGGTCTGGTGCGGGAATATGAAACACGGTTCAGATGTGGGTTTCTTCTTGAGAACTCTGTGCTACAGATCTCCTGTAGTGTTAGGGCTATCTGGGAAGCCTGCTAAGTCTGGATGACCTTTACTATGACCTTCAGAAACTGAGGTGAATTAGAGGAGGATCTTTTATGGTTATTGTAAACACTGTACCTCCGGGTTAGAAGTGTTTACACTTCTCATAACTGATCCAAGTCTGAGGATCCTTGTTTTAGAACACCACCTGTGAGGGGGTTGGGCTGTTTACAGGTTTGCAGGAACCCTTGGTCACATCATACCTTGTTGCTTATTGTGTTTAAGAATGCTTCACTTTGGAAAGTTCTTGTGATTTAACCCTGGACATGTGACTCTTTATTTGAGTCCCCCACCTTGGTTACTGGACTTTTAAACCTCCATCTGGACTTCTTAAACATACATGGACTTTATATCAAGGCAGTAATCAGATCCAGCTTGATCACAAACCCTTGCATATCATTTGCATACTCATCATTTGCATCATTTTAACATTTGCTTATTTGTTTTTCAGGGTATCCACATTTCATTTGGCTTGGTTTTGACCCCTTCATCTGCATAGACCCCTGTTCATCAGCTATCGGCTTCAACTATCTTCATCAGTTGCCTGCTTCAGCTACTGTCATCACCAGTCTCAGCCTGTCAGTGGCTCATCTCCAGTATTAGCCTTCATCATCAGTATCTGTTTTCAGCTCTTCATCAGCAGTCATGGCACCCAAAAAGAGCAACATTTCATATCATTTCTTTGAGCCTGTGCTGGCTGGCATCAGACAGGTCCAGGCACTTATTACTCCAGACCACATCCCATTGTTCAGAAAGAATTATGGAGGCATCCTTGATATGGTTATGGACTTGGACCCTTCTCAGAGGAGTTTGATCCACACCTGCCTACAGTTCTATGATCCTCCTTTGAGATGCTTCACATTCCAGAATTTTCAGTTGGGACCTCTGTTGGAGGAGTTTTCATCATTGATTGGAGTACCTGTCAAGGGTGGTATCCCCTTCAACCCAGAGATGGCTTCTCCGAGCAATGAAGAAGTGGCAAAGGAATTGTATTTGGAACCTATTCTGATTGAGCAGAACATGACTACAAAGGATGGAATTCCTGGCCTACACTTGGACTTTCTAACCTCTCAGGCCATTCTGAAGGCCTCCTTGGGAGAATGGAAGGCAGTTTGTGCATTGTTAGACCTCAGTATATATGGGGTTATACTTTTTGCAGATGAGCCCAAGTTTATCAGCAAGAATGCTATTCATCTCTTCCTTTTGAGGAACCCAGTGCCCACATTGCTGGGAGATCTCTATTATTCTGTTCGCCAAAGGAATGAGAAGCAGAGAGGGAGGTTGGTGAGGTGTTGTGCTCCTTTGTTTCATACCTGGCTGCTTAAACATTTACCCAAGACTGATGCCTTCCTGAATCCTCACCAACAGAAGAATTGGGCCAGGAGGCTTATTGCTTTGACCTCAGATGACATCAGATGGTGCACCCAGAGCACCAAGGGCAGAGACATAATTACTAGCTGTGGGAAGTTCCCCAATGTACCTCTGATAGGAGTGAAGGGTTGCATCAACTACAACCCTTTGTTGTTCAAGAGACAGTTGGGCTATGCTTTGGTTCACCCTCCTAGAGCACAAGACTTGGCTGAAACCCTGTATTGTGAGATAAAACCTAATCTAGCTGTTGTCAGACAAGCATTCTGGGCTTGGGACAACATCCAGACCAATGGGATGGCCATTCTTGGGAGATGCAATAATGTGGCTTCAGCTCAGTATTATGAATGGTCTCATGCTAGGGCTCAGATTTCTGGAATGCCTTTCACCATTGAGGATGCACCTGGACCATCCACAGCACCACCTTCAGCCACTGTCAGCCTGGAGGAATTTGAGAAACTGAAAGAGAGGAATGAGAATCTGTCTCAAGCTCTGAAGAAGACCCTCTGGGAGAGGAGTGATGGTCGTCTAGACATTGAGAGGTTAGAAAAGCTAAAGGTGGAGAATCTAGCCAGGATTGAGAAGTCAGAAGACTACATCAAGAAATCAAGAGCAGGAGAGCAAATTTTGAAGAATGCCTGTAAAGAGGCCCAGTTTCAGAAGGCTAGGACTGATCTCTATCTGAAAGAAAGTCAAGCTAGGTGGGTCAGGATCACTGAAGCTCGTACTCAAGAGGATAAGAGAACTCAGGACAGGATTGAGCAGTTGGAGGCCAATGAAAAGAAGCAACAGGAGGCTTTGTTGGCAGCCCAGAAGGAAATTTCAGAATTGAAGCTTAGGGCTGGTGTGAAGAGGTCAAAGGACCCAGACAGGCACAAGAAGCTGACCACTGCTATTGCCACCAGGAACCTTCTTATCAGGAACATCACAGAGCATCCGGCTGGTCCTATAACTGAAGCACTTCTGAAGGAGGTTAAGGAGGATGAGTTTGGCTTAGATGTTTGACTTCTTTGCTTGTTGTTATTTCCATTTCATGTACTTTTCTTTTTTATGTTGTATTTTGACCCTTCAGGGGCATGTGTTGTAAAAAACAAACTATGTATTATTCACTATTTGTAATGCATTTGTCAGTTTGTTCCATTGATGTCTCTTTCTCTCAAGCAACATCAAAGCATCTTCCTCAGGGTCTGGAAAGGTCAAAACCAAGTGCCAAGCCGGATACCTTGGAAACAAATAAGCATACTGCATTGCATGCTAACTTTTGTTTTATTTTGTAGGTTTTGCCATTATGTTATTTGTATCTAACTCTGTTGTGATTCAGGAATTATTGCTCGCCGTCGGGTGTTCCCTCTCAACCGTCCACACAAATATCCCACTCGTAACAACCTTCCTGGTATCCAGATGGACCAAGTACAGCAAGAGCTGACCGAGGTCAGAACCCAGATGGTTAACGAAAGGCTGGAGATGAGAAACCAAATGACCCAGTTCATGGAAGTAATGAATGGCTTGGCTCAAAGTCAAGAAAGATTGAGGGCATTGGTGGAAAGACAAACCCCAGAAGAACCTCCCCTGGGAACTGGAGGAACGAGTAACAATGAGAGGGGTCAGCCTCATATTAATCCACCAGTATATGGGCCTCATCTGCATCCGGAAGTCAACATCCCGGGTATTGTGCAAGGAAATACTACTGGAGGAAGAGTCTTACAAGAAGACCCCCAAGAAGAGCAGTTCACTGTGATGGGAGCTGGGGATGAAGTTTATGATAGGAGGCTTGATGAAATTGCTGAGAAATTGAGATCTCTGGAGTCTCAAAACTCCTTGGGTTTTGATGTCATGGACATGGGGTTAGTGGATGGGGTAAGGATTCCCCATAAGTTTAAATCCCCGTGCTTCGAGAAGTACAACGGAACTTCCTGTCCACGAACTCACCTGCAGTCCTTTCTGGGAGACTTAAAGCATACACAATGGATGAGAAACTGTGGATGTTCTACTTCGAAGATAGTTTGACCGGGGCTTCAAGGAAGTGGTACTCACATTTAACCAGAGCTACTATCAGATGTTGGAAGGACCTGGCTGAAGCTTTCATCAGATAGTACCAATACAATTTGGACATGGCTCCTAACAAAACCCTTCTAATGGGAATGTCTCAATCCTCTAGAGAAAGCTTCAGGGAATATGCCCAGAGGTGGAGACAGCTTGCTGCTGCTGTTCAGCAACCCATGTCGGAAAGAGAAATGGCCGACATGTTCATGAACACTCTGCAAGGAACATATATTGACAGGCTAGCTGCCTTTTCTTCCACCAGCTTCGCTGACGTAGTCATAGCTGGAGAAAGAATTGAAAGCCTTCTGAAGATGGGTAAGATCTCTGATAATGGTGCAAGTTCGTCAAGTAATCCCAGGAAGCCTTTTGTGGGACCTAGAAGAACTGGTGAGACAAATGCCATTCATGCCAGCAGGGGCAGACCTCAGCATGTCCATAGATCAGTAGCAGCTGTCACAATTCCAGCTCCGATTCCTCAGCAACCAGCATATCAACCACCACAACAACCACACTATCAACAACAAGTTCAGTATCCGCCACAGAGAAACTACAACAACAACAACAGCAATCAACAACAGAGACCCTTCTAACAAAGACCATCACAGGCAAATAGGGTGATTGACCCTATCCCTATGCCTTATGCTGCTTTATTGCCACAATTCCTGAAGCTCAACTTGGTTGAGTTAAGGACATTGGCACCTCCAGATCCTGCCAGTCTTCCAAGAAATTATGATGTCAACGCCAGATGTGCTTTTCACTCCAATGCACCTGGCCACAGTACAGAGAAATGCAGGGCTTTACAAATGAAGGTACAAGATCTGGTGGATTCTAAAGCCCTCAACTTTGCACCCCCGCCAAATGTCAACAAGAATCCCATGCCCAATCATGGAGGACCAAGAATCAATGCTATTGAGGAAGACAAGCCATCTTTCTTAATCGCCGGTGTTGGGCAGATTCGGACACCTTTGGTAGAGATTAAAGCTCAGCTTCTAGAATGCCAGATGTTCCCCGGGTGTGAGCTCGGTTGTGGTTATTGCAACATTTCGGTCAACGGGTGTGATAACTTGAGAAGCGGCATAGATAATCTTATCAAAAGTGGCATACTTCAAATCACAACATCAGCACCTACAAATCCAGCAATCCCTTTGACAACAATTCCTAACTCTTCTACAACTGCAACAACAATCATTCCGACCAATTCATCAATATCGTCGACAATGGCTCCGTCCATTACTTCAACAAATCAGACGTCAACAACCATCTCTTCTACAACATCAGCACCCATTTATTCAGCAGAATCTTCCACAACGCCAACAGATATCTCAGCAGTCACCATCTACTATGATCCGTCAAGTGTTCCTCCAAACAGCAACTTTCAACAACAAGCAGTGGCATCTCCTGCCAGGTCACCAGTCACCATCTACTATGATCCGCACACCATTTCAGTACCCTCCTCTGCAACAGTCAGTTCAGTTACCATCACGGTGCCTGGACCCGTTCCATATGAAAGCAGTAATGCCATACCTTTGCATTATGGCTCTGACCTCTACTGCAACGGGGAGAAAATCACTTTGGATTCTTCAACCTCTTCTCCACAGATTGATAATGTTGGGGGAGGCGGAGGCTTCACCAGAAGCGGACGCCTTTTTGCCTCACAATTACAAAGACCTAATGCCGAAGCAAAAGCTGCTGCTAAAGCAAAAGGAAAGAGTGTGGTAGTTGAAGAACCGATTATCAAAGAAACTCAGAAGACATCTTTTGAGCAAGATGTAGACGAGTTTATGAGAATTATAAAAAGAAGTGATTACAAGGTGGTGGATCAGCTTCACCAAACTCCCTCAAAGATCTCCATATTATCCCTGTTGATGTGTTCTGAAGCTCACAGGAATGCATTACTGAAAGTCCTGCACGCAGCATACATGCCAGAAGAGATCACTGTTAATCAGCTAGAAACTGTGGTGGCAAATGTCAACACCAGTCATGGACTGGGCTTTACCAACGCTGATTTAACAACTGAGGGACGTAACCACAACAAGGCTTTACACATCACTCTAGAATGCAAGGGTGCTGTTCTATCTCATGTACTGGTGGACACTGGGTCGTCACTCAATGTTCTACCAAAGAAGGCCTTGGTGAAGCTGGAGTATGATGGCTTGGCATTACGTCCAAGTAATTTGGTGGTAATCTAAAAGATCAGTGCTAGGGGAGATTGATCTGCCTGTGATGATCGGCCCGCAGACTTTTAAGATTACCTTCTATGTGATGGACATTCAGCCGGCCTACAGCTGTTTGTTGGGTAGACCTTGGATCCATGCCGTTGGCGCAGTTACGTCTACCCTTCACCAGAAGCTGAAATTCGAGTGGGAAGGCCAGATCATCACCATCTGTGGTGAAGAGGACATCTTTGTTAGCCATCTGGCTACGTACAAGTACATTGAGATGGATGGAGAAATCCATGAAACCATGAGCCAGGGGTTTGAGGCCCTGAACATTAACGAAGCATCTGCTGTACTGGGAACCTCCATGACGTCTTATCAGCAAGCCAGGAAGGTTGTTGAAGAGGGGACTGCCCAAGGCTGGGGCAAGCTGTTGCCTGTGGAGAAGAAGGAGGACAGATTTGGGTTGGGTTACAAACCAACTCAACAAGATCAATCAGAGGCTGCTAAGACGCCCAATTTTGTCAGCGGGGGGATGCTCACCCCGGATGCAGTGAACAACTTGGAAGATGAGTCGGAAGATGAACGCAACCTGGAGAGCTGGATACGTCCAAGGATCCCGGGGAGCCGTATCTCAAACTGGTCTTCCCAGGAAATTATAAGGGTTACTCCTGCAGAGTAATTATTATTTCCTGTATATTTTAAGCATGCATCAAGCCTTGCATCTTGCCCAAGATGTCAAGACTCATTTTGTAATCGGGCCATCTTGTAGTTTTGTGCAAACAGATCAATCAATGAATATCGGACATCTTTTTGCAAATGAGTCTTTTTCTTTTCCGCTCACTGTTTTCATTTTTCTTTTTGTAAAAAAATAAAATGGCGATGTTTTCAAAATGATAACTTTACTTCACTTTTTCTAAACAAAGATTAAAATCGATCACTAAAATGAACAATCTAAACCCTTGCAGAGAGTGCCTTTCAGACTGCACCGACAACAGCACAGCTATGACTCTGTATGACTTTGACAATCCAATCAATCAAGCTGATGAAGGGGTTGAAGAAGATTATGAGCTTCCTGAAGAGCTAGCCAGGTTGTTAAGGCAAGAGGAGAAGGTTATCACTCCTCATCAGGAGGAGGTCGAAACGATTAATCTTGGTACGGATGAAGATGTGAAAGAGGATAGGATCGGGGCCTGCTTGCAAGACTTAGTGAAAAAACAACTGATTGACCTGCTTCGTGAATATGTGGATGTGTTTGCTTGGTCTTATCAGGATATGCCAGGGTTGGACACCGATATTGTCATGCACAAGCTGCCTTTAAGAGAAGATTGCCCACCGGTTAAACAGAAATTGCGCCGTACTCGCCCAGATATGGCAATGAAGATTAAGGAAGAGGTACAAAAGCAGTGGGACGTCGGGTTCCTTGCTGTAACTAGCTATCCGCCTTGGGTTGCTAATATTGTACTTGTGCCCAAGAAGGATGGCAAGGTGAGAATGTGTGTGGACTACTGGGATCTGAACAGAGCCAATCCGAAAGATGATTTCCCTTTACCTCACATTGATGTATTGGTTGATAATACGGCTCAATTCTCGGTATTCTCCTTCATGGATGGATTTTCAGGATACAATCAGATCAAAATGTCACCTGAAGACATGGAGAAGATAACTTTCATCACACCCTGGGGCACGTTCTGTTACAAGGTGATGCCATTCGGACTGAAGAATGATGGTGCTACTTATCAACGGGCTATGGTAACATTATTCCACGACATGATCCATAAAGAAATTGAATGTTATGTGGATGACATGATTGCCAAGTCCCTCACAGAAGAAGACCACCTGGTAAATCTGCTGAAGTTATTCAAGCGTCTGAGGAAATACCAACTGAAGCTGAACCCCAACAAAATGCACATTCGGGGTGCGATCTGGTAAGCTGCTGGGATTTATTGTAAGTGAGAAAGGGATTGAAGTTGACCCTGATAAAGTCAAAGCCATTCAAGAAATGCCTGCACCGAAAACTGAGAAAGAAGTTCGGGGTTTCTTAGGTAGATTGAACTACATTTCACGGTTCATATCTCACCTCACAGCAACTTGTGAACCTTTGTTCAAGCTGTTAAGAAAAGAACAAACAGTCAGGTGGAACAAAGACTGCCAAAGGGCCTTTGACAAAATCAAGGAGTACCTGCAAGAACCTCCAATCATCATGCCTCCAGTTGAAGGAAGACCTCTGATAATGTACTTGACAGTATTAGAAGAGTCAATGGGGTGTGTGCTGGGCCAAAATGACGAGTCTGGTCGAAAAGAGTATGCAATATACTACCTGAGCAAAAAGTTTACCGACTGTGAACAACGTTATTCACTGCTCGAGGAAACTTGCTGTGCTTTAGCGTGGACTGCTCGCCGACTAAGGCAGTATATGTTGACCCACACTACTTTATTGATCTCAAAGATGGACCCAGTCAAGTACATTTTTGAGAAGCCAGCACTTACCGGACGGGTTGCAAGATGGCAAATGATCCTCACAGAATATGACATTCAGTACACATCTCAGAAAGCCATCAAGGGCAGTGTATTGTCTGATTATCTTGCTGAGCAACCCATTGATGATTACCAGCCTATGAGATTTGACTTCCCTGATGAAGACATCATGTTCATTAAAGCAAAAGATCATGAAGAGCCTATTCACACCGAAGGGCCTGACCCAGAAGAAGAATGGACTATGATGTTTGACGGGGCTGTTAATATGAATGGTCGTGGTGTTGGTGCAGTACTCATTACACCTAAAGGGGTTCACATGCCTTTCTCGGCAAAACTCACCTTTAACTGCACTAACAACGAAGCTGAATACGAAGCTTGCATTATGGGTCTTGAGGAAGCCATTGACCTTAGGATCAAGACTTTGACTGTGTTCGGAGATTCAGCTCTGGTAATCAATCAAACCAACGGCAAATGGTACACCCACCAGGATCATCTGATACCTTACAGGGATTATACAAGAAGGTTATTGACTTTCTTCACAACAGTCAAGCTTGAGTATATCCCTCGAGATGAAAATCAGTTTGCAGATGCTCTGGCTACCATTTCATCCATGATCAAAGTTCAAGCTGCCAACTTTGTACCTCGGATTTCAGTTTTCAGACTTGACAGACCAGCATATGTGTTCTCAGCAGATGTTGTCAAAGATGATAAGCCTTGGTTCCACGACATCAAATGCTTCTTAGAGGATCAAACATACCCACCCGGGGCATCTTCCAATGATAAGAAGGCTTTGAGAAGGCTAGCTGGTAGTTTCCTCCTGAATACCGATGGTTCCCTGTACAAGAGAAACTTTGATATGGTACTCCTCAGATGCGTTGATAGAACAGAAGCAGACTTGTTGATGCATGAGGTGCACGAAGGATCCTTTGGTACCCATGCTGGAGGGCATGCAATGGCCAAGAAGTTGCTAAGGTCAGGCTATTACTGGATCACGATGGATGCAGACTGTTGTGCTTATGCCAGAAAATGCCATAAATGCCAGATTTATGCGGATAAAGTACATGTGCCTCCGAATCCTCTGAATGTGATGTCTTCACCCTGGCCCTTTGCCATGTGGGGCATTGACATGATTGGGAAGATTGAACCGACTGCTTCAAACGGCCACAGATTCATCCTGGTTGCTATTGACTATTTCACCAAGTGGGTCGAAGCAGCTTCATACGCAAATGTTACAAGGCAAGTGGTAGCCCGATTTCTGAAGAGAGATATCATCTGTCGATACGGAGTTCCCGAGCGAATCATTACTGATAATGGTTCTAACTTAAACAACAAAATGATGGCAGAACTATGCCGGGACTTCAAAATCCAACATCACAATTCTTCTCCTTACAGGCCAAAGATGAACGACGCTGTTGAGGCTGCTAATAAGAATATCAAGAAGATTGTGCAGAAGATGGTAGTTACCTACAAAGACTGGCATGAAATACTACCATTTGCCTTGCATGGGTACCTGTAACACGGTGGGAGAACTGACTTTAGTTATGTTGCGGATAGCAAGAGTCGCCACCGACTTTTATTTTATCCAAAGGAAAGGCATAAAAAAGAACAGGAAAGACCTTTTTAAAAGATTTTTGGGTCCGGGGGGTAGGTTATGTAAAGGGAAGGTGTTAGCACCCTTTACATCCATGGTTATCCATGGGCTCTTAGTTACTTAGCTCACTTTAAAATGTTTTTGAAATGTGAAGTGTGTGAATAGAAATTTTCATAAGAGTTTGATAATGATCCATGTACGGATGCGTAAAAAACTTGTGTTTGAAAATTTTTGTTTGAAATTGTGAAGTGTTTGAAAAGTTTTTGAAAAGTGAGCAAGCAACTATGAGGAACCTACCCTATAATAAGTCTTTACTGTTCTTATATGTTCTTTCAATGGTAAGACTATCCCTATTATTAAGGAATAGGTAGTCATTACCTTGGATGTGAGGGACAAGTGAGAGTCATCTGTTAATATAGGCAACTGTGGGGTGTATTAAGCATTTTTTTGAGGGACTGTCATCATTATTCGAAAGGGACAAGATCATTACGAAGGCAACTGTTAAAGGGACTTGATCTTTTATTGTTAAGGGACTAGATGACTTTATTTTTAAGGGACTTTTGCTTTATACACCCTACTTGACCTTTTAATTAGGCAACAATGAGAGGTAACCCTAGAAAGTGAGATGGCGATCAAAGATCGACTTACGTGTGTGAGTGGTCAATTTAATAATTATCTTTTAAATTTAAATGATCTAAATTATTTTTTAAATAACATACATGTTTACACTCCCTATTTTTACTAACCATGACATAAAAATAAATAATTTAATTTTTACGAAATATTACATATATCCAGAAGCAATTACAATAATAATAATAAAGCAATTTAAATAAATAAGCAAAATAAATAAATAAATAAATAAGCAAAATAGAAATAATAAGCAAAATAAATAAGCAATATAATTGGGTTAGTGAAAATAATAATAATAATCATAATTTAAAAAAAATAAATAGGGTTAGTAATAAACATGGTTAATAATAATAATAAACAAAAAGATTATAATAAACAAAATTTTAATGGCTAATAGAAAAATATGAACAACTATATTAATTATAAAATTTTAAGTTAAGTATAAATTATAAAATTAATTATGAACATAATTAAATTAGCAATTTTAAACATATAATAGAAATTATTTTCATGTAAAATTAAAATATAAACAATTGTAGAATATTTACATATTAAAAAAAATAAATTAAGCATTTTAATTTTTAAACATGTTTATGTACAAAATTTTAAATTATAAACAATTTATGTATTTAATAAAAATTAAATCAAGAATTTTAACTAAATTATAAATATAATATATACAAATAATAATATAAAAGAATTAGGGTTTTGAAAATAATTAGGGTTTAATTTAAAAATATTAGGGTTCAATTTACAATAATAATTTATTAACTAAATAAATATATATATATATATACATATTAATAAATAAAAAAACATATAAAGAAATAAATATATTAATTGTGTTTTTGAGAAAATAACATAAGTTTTTTTAAAAAAATGATTTATATATATATTGTTTTAGAAAAATATTTAAATTAGTTTTAGAAAATAATATAAAATAATAATAAGAAAATAAAACCAGAAAAAATAAAAATAAAAAAAACAGGACCTGGGATTTGAACCCAGGTCCTTTACCTGGAAACACAAGGGCATAACCACTGGGCTAGCGCGCGCTGGCTGATAGTGGAATGAATCCAATTTGTTTTATGCACTAAACCTGAAAAATCACAAAAAAGAAGAAAAACCAAAAGGCCTGGGGGGAATCGAACCCAGGACCTTTCAACCAATACACAAACACCTTACCATTCCTGCTGGATGAGCGCATCTGATAATATAGGCATTACCAATCATTATATTTTAAGTTTAACAATTAAAAGGGAAAAATAATAAAAACGCTGCAGCCAGGATTCGAACCCCTACCCTTCAACCACACACGCGCTGGCTTCACCACTGGGACAAGCATCAGCTTGTGCTATTAAACAGAAAACAAAACATAAAATATTAAAATGAAATTCAAATTCCAGCTTGCGCGCGCAGGGATCATCTTCTTCCTCTGAAATTCGTAGGTTTACCTGCGAATTTTGCTATGAAATTACCTGCAAATTTTCATGCACACAAAACCTGCCAATCTCATATACCTCTCAATATGCAACGATTCATCAAATTAAACATATGGTTATGATCACCACACTTCACACAGTTCATTTATGTTCTTAAAATTAATTTATATGGTCTAAATCAAAGAACCCTAATTATGGTTCAAGAACCCTAACAATGGCCGTTTGCGATTTAGGTCCTCATCCTTCAATTTCTTTGCCTAGAAACGTTCTATACAACATCACAAACATGATTAGCCAAACAAAATTCATCAAAATGCATTGAATTAATGAAATCGAAAAAAAATTATTCATGATCAAGAATGCTTCGGGTTTGGCTATATGAATGGTTTTGGATGCAACCAAGCATTGGTTTCCACTCAATGATGTCCAAGGATCATAGTTGTGTCCTCAAATTACCTTCTAATGCCTTGTATGGATGAATCCGAATTTGAGTTTTTGGATGGTTTTTTTGATTTGTGAAACTTACTCTTGGAGGCTGCAAATTCGTGGCTTGTGAATTGTTAAGTGTTCATTATATATGAGTGAGTGAATTAGGTCAAAGACTTCACCAATTTGATGGATATTTGGATCATTTGAAGATTGAAAAAGATTGGCTTTAAAATTTGAATATTCTTGATCTCACATTTCTATTTTAGGATGATTCTCATTACTCTTGTATCAATCAAGTCTAAATATAATTTAAGACCTTCTAGAAACCAAATCAAATTAAATTTTCATTATTTTATATTTTATTTGAATTTAAAATGATTTTTTAATATAAAAATCATAATAAATAAAAACAAAATGAATAAAATTATGAATAAATCAATTTAATTTCGTGCATGATGTTTTGGTGTGGATTGGGTCATCATTTGGCAAGCCCATTTGGAAGAAATTGGTTTTAGACCTCCATTTTCTTCATAAACCAACCAAAAATTTCCCAACTTTGCAAGGTCTCATATCCTTCAATTTTAATGCTATGAGGGTGTTCTTGGACATTTTGGAAAGTTTGAAGAGTCCTCTAACCAACCCCACTGGTTTCATGTCCATATCATTTACCATTCTCAAGTTATGCCCTTTTGAAGTTGTTGACTTTTTGTTGACTTTCAAAAGGACCTATAATGTCTTAGCTCATACCTTCCAAATGAAGCATTTTTGGGCTTGGCTTGTGAGACACAAAGTTGTAGAGAATTCAATTTCCTTCAAAATGAGCTTTAGATGGAGACTTGGTGATGAAGTATGTGAAAGTTATGGCTGGTCAAAGTTCAGTTGACTTTTACTAAGGAAACCCTAATTTAGAAACTCCTGATTCTTGATGATCTGGAATCTCCTTGATGAATCATGATCAACCCTTGATCAAATGATGAATTTTACTTCATATACTTGATGTTGGCAAAAAATCATGAAGTTTGACTTTGGTTTGACCACAGTTGACCTCAGTTTGACTTTTTAACTGCTTTGACTGATTTTGACTTATCTGATCATCTGACTGAGCAAACTTTTGAGAAAAGTCTTGAAACTTGTCATGGGGGTTCTTACACACATATAAGATTTTATGAAGCTCACTTGAAGTCTTGGAAGTTCATTTAGCCTGATTAAAGTCAAAACCCTAGTTTTGGATGCACTGCTTAGGAGGTGCATTGTCTGAAGGAATTGTCAACTCTTCTGACCATTTGTGAACCTTGTGAACCTTATGAACCATCATAAAATGTCTTGTGAACCTCATGGAAGGTATTGTGAACCTTGTGAACCTTGTGAACCTCATAAAGTGACTTGTAGACTTCATGAACCTCATGAAAGGTCTTGAAAGCATTGTGAATCTTGTGAACCTTGTGAACCTCATAAAGTGACTTGTAGACTTCATGAACCTCATGAAAGGTTTTGTAAGTATTGTGAATCTTGTGAACCTTGTGAACCTCATAAAGTGACTTGTAGACTTCATGAACTTCATGAAAGGTCTTGTAAACATTGTGAATCTTGTGAACCTTGTGAACCTTCTTAGCACACAAGGTCTTGTATTTGTGAGGGCAAATTTTGGGGTGCAACAGCTGCCCCTGTTCAATTTTCTGAAACCTGAGGGGTTAGATTGGTATATTTTCCAGTCGTGACCTGGAAGGTTGAAGGGGATTGAACACAAAAGCCCAAAAATTTGCACTCACCGGTGCGTAAACTGATATTGATGGTTGGTTGTATATGCTTGAGTGGGCTTAAAGATGCCACTTGGAGAAAAGTTCTTCAGATACATTTCTTGGAGGATAAAGCAGTCCAAAATATGAAGATATAATGATAGCTTTCAGGAGGATAAAGCAGTCCTGAGGTAATAATATGCTTTCAGGAGGATGGAGCAATCCTAATGTGGTAATATGCTTTCAGGAGGATAAAGCAATCCTGATGTAGTGATATGCTTTCAGGAGGATGAAGCAGTCCTGATGTAGTGATAATAACTTTCAGGAGGATAAAGCAGTCCTGAGGTAATAATAAGCTTTCAGAAGGATAAAGCCATCCTGAGGGATGATATGCTTTCAGGAGGATAAAGCAGTCCTGAGGTATAAGAAGCTGTCAGGAGGATAAAGCAGTCCTGAGGTTAATAATATGCTTTCAGGAGGATAAAGCAATCCTGAGGTAGTGATAAGCTATCAGGAGGATAAAGCCATCCTGAGGTAATAGTATGCTTTCAGGAGGATAAAGCAGTCCTGAGGAAATGATAATTTTCAGGAGGATAAAGCAGTCCTGATAGTCACAAGTTGTTGATGAAGTCTGTCTGCTGAAGAATTAACCTGAAAACAAGGTAGCATTTTGTATGGTAATATTAGTTTATGCATTATGTATGCATGTATAATATGATGCACTTAAGTAATGCATTATGTATCTATGGATATGTATGTTATGGTATGATATAAATGATGTATGTATGATATGATGCTGCCGGAAGCGTCTGGATATCTTCGTATAACAACTGCTGGCCAGGAAAAATAAATCCCGATTTGTTGCTGAAGGATATGAGGAACTCGTTCCCGTCTTGTTTGATAATATATTATACATAATCTTCCGTCTACTGGGGATAGCAAGGTATATATAACCTCCCGTCTTCGTTTGATAGTAGGGTAGATATAACATCCCGTCTTCGTTCGTCGTACCCTTATTGGAAAGTAAATTTCCGAATATCCGTATGAGGATAAAAGAGATGGATATAAATTCCAGGGGAGATGTGACTTCATGAAGATGGATTTGTCCTACTGAGGGTTTTGTAACTGTCTTGTAGAGATGAACCGGCGAAGCTTCGTTGAAATCCTTCCCTCGTTCGTTTTTAGTAAATACTATTACTGCATTTTCATGCATTTCTGGTAAACATCAATCATATTAAACATATGCATTTCTGGTAAACATCAATCATATTCAAAAGCATACATACATTCAAACACAACCAATGGACGTTTTGCTTATGTAAATAGGGTAAAAGTAAATCTGGATTCGAAAATGGAATTTTATTTATATCAAAGAGTGACCCATACATGGGTAAGTTTGTACAAGGAGACATAAACCCTAGTAAGAGGATTTTGTCATAAAATTTTACAAAACAACGAAAATCAGCTATGTGGGAAATAATCCTATTGAGTTTCAATTCTACTATTGCCATTATCTTCAAGTATCTCATCTTCTGCTGTTGAGACGGAAACGATTGGATTGAGCTTTATCTGTTTGAGCTTGAGTAAGTAGTACAGCTGGTTGCAGTTTCATGGGTGATCTAAACGAGACATAGTCATACTCTTTAATCCCTAGCTTTTGCCTGGATTGCCCTTTCAGGTTTTCAATCCACCGGGATACCCTTTTTTGCCCAAGCCGCCTTTTCAGGTTTTCGACTTGCCGGGTGTACATTTTTTTATATATATCCCTAATTTTTGCCCAAACCCTTTTGATTTGCCGGGATGCCCTTATTTTTGCCTAGGCCTGTCAACCTAACGGGTCTCTTTTCATGCGTAGTATTTTTTAACTATGTCTGCGTTTACAGGCTGCGGGAAGTCTTCACCATCCATAGTAGTAAGTATCATGGCACCTCCTGAAAATACTGTCTTGACTACGAATGGTCCTTCATATGTCGGAGTCCACTTGCCCCTAGGATCGCCCTATGGTAATATGATACGCTTGATTACCAAGTCACCAACCTGATATACCTTTGGCTTAACCTTCTTGTTAAAAGCTTTGATCATTCGTTTCTGGTACATCTGGCCATGGCAAACTGCTGCCAACCTCTTCTCATCAATCAAATTTATCTGGTCAAGTCGAGTCTGAATCCACTCATCTTCATCCAAGTCTGCATCCTTCATAATTCTTAAGGAAGGTATCTGAACTTCAATGGGCAGAACTGCTTCCATACCATAGACTAAGGAGAATGGGGTTACCCCTGTTGAAGTACGTATTGTAGTACGATAACCATGAAGAGCAAATGGTAACATCTCATGCCAATCCTTGTAAGTAACAGTCATCTTTTGTACAATCTTCTTAATGTTCTTATTAGCAGCTTCTACTGCCCCATTCATCTTTGGACGATACGGAGAAGAGTTGTGATGCTTAATCCTGAACTGCGTGCAGAGATCGGTAATCACAGTGTTGTTCAGATTAGAGCCATTGTCAGTAATAATCCTTTCAGGGATGCCATACCTACATATGAGATTATTCTTAATGAATCGAGCCACAACATTCTTAGTAACAGATGCAAATGAAGCTGCCTCTACCCACTTCGTGAAGTAATCAATAGCAACCAGGACGAAACGATGCCCATTAGAAGCAGTAGGCTTGATCTCACCAATCATATCAATGCCCCACATGGCAAAGGGCCAAGGAGCAGTCAGCACATTCAATGGTGATGGAGATACATGTACTTTATCAGCATATATTTGACATTTGTGACACGTTCTGGAGTGTTGATAGCAATCAGCTTCCATGGTAGACCAATAGTAACCTGCTCTCAAAATTTTCTTTGCCATAGTATGTCCACTAGAATGAGTGCCAAAAATTCCATCATGCATATCCTCCATAATCTCAGTTGCTTCTTTCTTATCCACACAACGAAGCAAAGTTGAATCATGATTGCGCTTGTACAAAATCCCATTACTCAAAAAGAACTTAGCAGAAAACCTTCTCAGAAACTTCCTATCTTTGACAGATGCCCTTTCAGGGAACTCCTGGGCTTCAAGATATCTTTTTACTTCATAGAACCAAGGCTTCTCTTCTGCCCCTTCTGTGTCAATTTCATTGCAGTATGCAGGCTTCTCAAATCTATCAATAGTAATCTTGGGAGCTTCATCGTCCCAACTGATCTCAAACATGGATGCCATGGTGGCTAATGCATCTGCCAACTGATTCTCTCTTCGTGGAATATGTCCAAAGGTAATCTCTTTAAAATGTGGGATCAAAGACAACACATGCTCTCTGTAAGGAATGAGATTATCATGCTTGGTATCCCAATCTCCTTTAATCTGACTAACTACCAGGGCTGAATCTCCATACACATCAAGGAACTGAATCTTCATATCAATAGCAGCTTTAATACCCAAGATACATGCCTCATACTCAGCCATGTTACTGGTACAATAGAAACACAATCTTGCAGTAATCGGGGTATGACAACCTTCAGGGGAACTAATCACAACACCAACACCATTACCAAGTGCATTAGAGGCACCATCAAAAACCATAGTCCATCGGGATCCTTGTTCGGGTCCGTCATATTGTCCAGGTTCTTTGGTAATAATCATAATGTCTTCATCAGGGAACTCAAAACTCATTGACTGGTAATCATCTACTGCTTGATGAGCCAAATGATCTGCTACAACACTTCCCTTAATGGCCTTCTGAGTAGTATACTGTATATCATATTCTGTCAAGATCATTTTCCATCTTGCAATTCTTCCGGAGAGAGCAGGTTTCTCGAATATGTACTTGATTGGATCCATCTTCGAAATCAATAAGGTAGTATGAGTCAACATATACTGTCTTAGTCGGCGAGCAGCCCATGCCAAAGCGCAGCAAGTTTTCTCGAGCAGTGAGTATCTCGTTTCACAGTCGGTAAACTTTTTGCTAAGGTAGTATATTGCCTGCTCTTTTCGACCAGACTCGTCATGTTGCCCCAACACACACCCCATTGAGTTGTCTAACACTGTTAAGTACATAATCAAGGGTCTTCCATCAACTGGTGGCATCAAAATTGGTGGTTCCAGCAGATATCTCTTGATTTCATCAAAGGCAGTTTGGCACTCATCATTCCATTCCATCACCTGATCTTTCTTCAATAACTTGAAGATTGGCTCACAGATGGTAGTTAATTGGGAAATAAATCTTGCAATGTAGTTCAATCGTCCCAAGAAACCTCTAACCTCCTTCTCAGTACGGGGAGCTGGCATCTCTCGTATAGCTTTCACTTTTGCAGGATCCACTTCAATACCTTTTCCACTAACAATGAAACCCAGGAGCTTACCAGATCTAACTCCAAAAGTACACTTGTTTGGGTTCAATCTCAACTTGTATTTCTTCAACCTCTCAAACAATTTATGCAAATGATCAAGATGTTGTTCTTCATTCTGAGATCTGACTATCATATCATCCACATATACCTCTATCTCATGATGTATCATATCATGAAACAAAGCCACCATAGCACGCTGATATGTTGCCCCTGCATTCTTCAAACCAAATGGCATCACCTTATAACAAAATGTGCCCCACTGTGTAACAAATGTTGTCTTCTCCATATCTTCAGGTGCCATCTTGATTTGATTGTAACCAGAGAAACCATCCATAAAAGAGAATACCTTGTGCTGAGCAGTGTTGTCTACCAGAACATCAATATGAGGAAGTGGAAAATCATCTTTGGGGCTAGCCTTGTTCAAATCTCTGTAGTCCACACACATACGTACCTTACCATCTTTCTTAGGTACCGGAACCACATTTGCAACCCACTGAGGATAAGAAGTTACTGCTAAGAACCCTGCATTGAACTGTTTCATTACCTCTGCTTTGATCTTTTCTGACATCTCAGGACGCATACGACGAACCTTCTGCTTCTTTGGACGACAATCTTCTTTTACTGGTAAACGATGAGCCACAATGTCTGTATCCAACCCTGGCATATCTTCATAAGACCAAGCAAAGATCTCCACATAGTCACGTAACATCTGAATCAATCTGCTCTTGACACTATCCTCTAAATCAGCCCCTATCTTGACCTTTTTCCTGTTTTCTTCAGTTCCCAGATTCACAACTTCGACTGGCTCTTCATGTGGCTGTATGGCTTTCTCTTCTTGTTGCAACAACCTAGCAAGCTCTACAGGTACTTCACAATCGTCCTCATTTCCGTCTTCAGTTTGATAGATCGGATTCTCGAAATTATAATTGGCAATAATAGAACTGTTATCAACAGGATCCAGAGTGGATGAGGATCTGCATTTTAGTGATGTGGGTGTGTGTAAGAACACATAGCTGATAAAACAAAAATAAAAGAAAAGAAAGACAAAGAACACAATATTTACGAAAACGAAACGTCCACTGATTTTTATTGAATGAAGTATGCAAATGAAATGGCATCCGGTAACAAGCACACCATTGTGCCCCGGGAAAGGCACAAGGCTTAAGAGTTTTAATTGTTCAAAAAATTACAAACTTAAAAGCAACAACACAGTAATAGTATTTACTCCTGACTAAAGGAGATAGGGATAACATCTTCAGCTTTCCAATTATTGAGTCCAGCACCCACAGTAGGAAAAATCCAAGCCTCCAGATTGTAGTCTTTATCATAGTCTCCCACAGCATTGATCTGATCTTTCATAACCCCTTGATTGGTGATACGAACAGCGCGAGCACGACGAACAACCTTCTGGGACTCTGCAGTGAAACCCAAACCAAACTTGTCAGACTTGTATGGGATATCAGGAAGCTGACCCCAAATAGTACAACCACCTTCATCTACCACAGCTCTAGCATCGTTGAGGGAGGCCATTGCCATTGTTGGAGGTACTCTGGTGACCACAGGAACTTTCTTGGCAACCGGAGGAGCTACATAATCATTAACAATCCAAGGAACCACTTCAAATGTCTGACACGGAGTTTCAACGTATTCACCTTCCATTTCCAGATACTTGAAGGTATTCACATGGCTGACAAAATATTCTTCTTCTCCATAGACAGTAACAACCTTTCCTTCCACCGGATATCTTAGCTTCTGATGTAATGTAGAGGTTACAGCACCTTCCCCATGGATCCAGGGACGACCAAGCAGACAAGAGTACGAAGGACGAATATCCATCACGTAAAATGTAGCAGTAAAGACCTGTGACCCAACTTTGATTGGGAGATCAATTTCTCCATGCACCACTCTTCTAGAACCATCAAAAGCTTTCACCACAATACTACTGGGCTTTAGCACAGCATCTTCAGGACTCAGCTTGTTCATGACTTCTTTGGGCAACACATTTAGAGAGGAACCATTGTCTATCAGTACATGCGACAAGGTAGTGCCCCTGCATTCAATTGAGATATGCAGAGCCCTGTTATGATCCCTCTTAGCAGGAGTCAAATCAGCATCAGAAAACCCTAACCCATTATCATAGGTCAGGTGGGCAACACAATTCTCAAACTGATCAACAGAAATTGCATTGGGTACATGCGCAGTCTTCAGAAACTTGATCAAAGCTTTTGCATGAGCTTCAGAGCATAACAACAACGATAGCATAGAAATCTTGGAGGGAGTATGCCCTAACTGATCAACAATGTCATAATCACTCTTGCGAATGATCTTCAATACTTCTTCCATCTGCTTAGAGAGATCATCAGCAGCTGGCACATCAGTAGGTACAGGTTCAATAACAGGACCTTTGCCCCGAGCATCAGTGGTGGAAGTAACAGCTGGAGTAACTGCATCCTTGGAAGCCACCGGAGGAGAGAAGACTCTTCCACTACGTGTGATCTTACTAGATCCAGCAATATTGTCAACATCAACAGGTACATCAGCTAAGGGTTCTTGTTTAATACCATGGATGTAAACATCAGACCCATAATGCCAAGGCACAGCTTTATCAGACGTGTACGGAATAGGACCAGGAGTAGTAATGACCATAGGAGCCACTCTGGCTTCAGCAACAACCTTCACAGGGCCTTCAGCAGTAATCTTGATTGGACCCTTATGAGTGATTTTAATGGGTCCCTTTGAAGTGATCCTTACCGGCACTTTGTCAACCATATCAACCTCTTCAATCTTCCTACCTTGAGTAATATGATCCACCATACTTTCTACAGACGATGGAGTCCTCTCAAACACTATAGTATACTTATCCATGAGACGATGAATTCCATCTCTCAATATCCAACAACTATCCGGCTTATAGGTACAATACAAACAATCTTCACGACAACCTGGAAAGAACCCAGCTTGCACTAACTTCTTCTTGATAACAGACAATGGTGTGGTCAACTCTGCAACTGAATAGATATGTAGATCTTCATCAATGGCATTGACAGTCTTCTCGTGATTTGGCATTGGAGCAGTAATCACATTTGGAGTACCCGGAGGATCAAACTCAATCTCTCCAGCCTCAATCATATCTTGAATTTTATTCTTCAAGACCCAGCAGTTATTAGTATCATGTCCCTGACAGTTCGAATGATATGCACATCGTGCATTGGGATTGTACCTGGGAGAGGTAACATTAGTATTCTGAGGAGCCTCTTTCAAAGTAATAAGTTCAGCCTTCAACAAGTGTTGCAATGCCTGAGCCATTGACATGTTGATCTTCGTGAACTGCCTTCTAGCCCTCTGTTGATTGCCCTGTGGCTGCTCTGTTGTTGCAGGAGTTGGATTTGAAATATGAACTGCACTAACAGACTGATACCTTCTATTACGATCAGGTTGACCATAAACAGCATTGGATTCTTTCTTCCCAGTGGGAGGCTTCTTTGTAGCACCTGATGAAGAAGTACCCACTTGGATCTTGCCATTCTTTATACCATTTTCTACGCGCTCTCCTGTCATTATCAACTCAGTGAAGCCAGATGATGAGCTTCCAATGAGATAACTGTAAAAAGGACCATTCAGCGTACACATGAACATATCAACCAATTCCCTGTCAGTTAAAGGGGGTTGAACTCTTCCAGCTAAATCTCTCCACTTCTGAGCATACTCCTTGAAACTTTCTTTGGCACCCATAGACATGCTTTGCAGCTGCATGCGAGTGGGGGCTAAGTCAGCATTGTATTGGTACTGCTTATAGAAAGCTTCAGCAAGATCATTCCAATCCCTGATGTTGACACTCTCCAATTGATAATACCACTCCAGCTGAGCTCCAGATAAGCTCTCTTGAAAAAAATGGATCCACAATTTCTTATCAGCAGTGTGGGGTTGGATTCTTCTGACATAAGACCTCAGATGCAGCTTGGGACAAGAGACCCCATCATAAACAACAAAGGTAGGAACCTTGAAACCAATGGGTATGACTACCCCAGATATCAGACTCAAATCTTCAAAATCCAGCCCAGAAGATTTCTGCAACTCCATAGCATCCATTCTATCCACCAGCATTTTGAATTTGTCTTCATTAGGCTCATGGTAATAATTAGCCTCAGAATCAGAGTCCCCCATAGTGTTGTGGAGACTGCCTCCCTCTTTTTCAGATTCTTCAGATTCATAGTCTTCAACTGGTTCTTTGGTCTTGGCAAGACCTTTGAACCTTCTTCCCATGTTGATCAGGCCACCTGACCTTCTAGTCTTCTTAGTCTTTTTGGCCAGCAGTGTCTTCAATTCATCCTGCCCCTTGGTCAGGTTCAGGATTAGCTCTTGGAACTGTGCATTTTGTGTCTGGAGATCCTTAACTGTTTGTTCAAGAGCCATTGCTGAAATAAACAGCGAGAAGATGAGAAACCTGTGCACAATGATAAACCTGTGATGTAATGAAATGATATGTGAATGCATATGCAATGTTTTCAAGGACCGCAGGTTTTAAATTTGCTTAAACAAACAAGAAGGTAAACTTTTATTAGTAATAAATTTGTTTTGCCTCTTGGGCTTACAGAAAATGAAATGAAATAAATACAAGGGATGGGGTTTTAAGTCTCCCATGGACGTTTCCTCTTTGTGTTGAGGTATGAGTTGAGATTCCGTTCCTCGTGAAGTTGCTTTGTTAGTTCCAGGATTCTTTCTTGGCTTGCTTTGTAATGAGCCTCGAAAGTATCCCTTTGCTCCTTCAACTGGATCCAGGACCTCTGTAAATCTTCCATGTCAGTAGGCATGTCTGGGTGAAGGATGGTATAAGCAGTATCTCCTTCAGCAACAGGTTCCATGGTAACTGGCAGGATAGCAGGATATGGCATCATGAGAGTCTGAGCACGAGATCGCACCCATCTGAGATAAGCTTCCATAGGAATAGTGTACTTAGGCTCCAGTGTCTTGCTGTCAACCTTGTTTACTTTTCCCCATGCTCGTATGAATCTCTGACGGTAACCTTGAAGATCGTTGTCGTAATCAAACACAATGCCCTGAATCAACATGTCATGTGGACCATCACTTCGAGCGTAACCAAACTGTCGTAAAGCTAGAGAGGGGTTGTAGGTGATGCCTCCTCTTATGCCTAGAAGTGGCACATTAGGAAACTCCCCGCAACGGTCAATGATAGTGATATTCTCCATAGATCTGGAGCACCAATGGATGTCTGAATGAGAGAGTGACATAATTCTCTTGGACCATCTGAACCCTTGCTCATTCTTCATTACTGAGCGAGGAAGGTGAGAAATAAACCACCTAGAAAGCAAAGGTATGCAGCACATCAAAGTTCCTCTTGCTCTTGTAGTACGGGTGTGAAGAGAATGTAGGATGTCTCCAAGCAATGTAGGTACTGGATTGTGACTCAGGAATATGTTGATGGCATGAACGTCTATGAACTGATCTGGATTGGGGAACAATACTAAGCCATATATCAACAAGGCTAAGATCTCCTCAAAAGCATCATAGCTCATGGCCTTCAAGAACACCTGAGCTTTCTCTATCAATGCCTTAGCAAGAATACCCTTGACTCCACTTCTCGTTTCTAGAACAATGTCAGACTTCTTTAGATGTAGAGCTGCAGCAATAACCTCTGGTTTAAGCTCTTTCTCCAAGCCTGTAAAGGGTCTTTGATCAAGAACAGGTATACCCAGAAGTTTCGAGAATTCTTCCATTGTAGGAACCAGCTGATAGTCGGGGAACGTGAAGCAATGGTGCTTAGGATCAAAGAACTGAAATAGGACACTCATCATGTCTTCATTGAACCCTGAGGTGACTAGATCCAATAGGTGACCATGTCTCTTGATGAACTGGGAGTGATCAGACACTTGAGAAACCAACTCTTTAAGCTTAGCAGGTATGCCCACAAAGTTGATCCTGATGGTGTTTCTACGAGCAGAAGCCATGACCTGCAACAAAGAACAAAGATAAATCCTTTGGTCCTTGAAATGGTTAGTGAAAATGCTATGCTTATGATGCATGATGATGTCATGATGTTATGTTCAATCACAAACATGTGGCACACACAAACAAGTCACACAATAGCCCTAGGTTTGAAGGCTTGCATGAGGTTTAAAGGTAAGTACCCTCCCCTGAAGTTAGATGGTTCATCCTGTCCTACAAAAGTAACCAGGTTCTAAGGGATCTCAATATCATTGATCCTTCACAAGGGTGGTTGTTCAGTAGGCAACTTACTTGCCAACCAAAACCCTCCAAGTTTAGAATCTCAATGAGTGTAGCATCGAGTATCAACCAACTTCAGTCTGCACCAAAGCCGGTTATCTCACTACTTTCTAAAGGCCAAGATGGGATAACTAGGGTTCTAAAAGTTAGTTAGTGCATTGACAACATATGGCAGCCTCATATTATCCTCAACTTGACTTAAGGAACATAAGCACCAACCAGGAAGTCACACTAACTATGGCCACCAGATCAACCATATCGGTATACGCCGTACAGTTTCCTTGGTCTATTGTCATTTACCTAAGGTACACTAGATCCGGGTTAGGATCTTTCACACATAAGAGCACCCCAACAGATAAGTATAAAGCAAACAAAGCAAACAAGTTTAAAGTGATCTAATTCCTAAGGGTACCCCTCTTTTATTACTATCCCCAGCAGAGTCGCCAGTTCTGTAACACGTTGGGAGAACTGACTTTAGTTATGTTGCGGATAGCAAGAGTCGCCACCGACTTTTATTTTATCCAAAGGAAAGGCATAAAAGAACAGGAAAGACCTTTTTAAAAGATTTTTGGGTCCGGGGGGTAGGTTATGTAAAGGGAAGGTGTTAGCACCCTTTACATCCATGGTTATCCATGGGCTCTTAGTTACTTAGCTCACTTTAAAATGTTTTTGAAATGTGAAGTGTGTGAATAGAAATTTTCATAAGAGTTTGATAATGATCCATGTACGGATGCGTAAAAAACTTGTGTTTGAAAATTTTTGTTTGAAATTGTGAAGTGTTTGAAAAGTTTTTGAAAAGTGAGCAAGCAACTATGAGGAACCTACCCTATAATAAGTCTTTACTGTTCTTATATGTTCTTTCAATGGTAAGACTATCCCTATTATTAAGGAATAGGTAGTCATTACCTTGGATGTGAGGGACAAGTGAGAGTCATCTGTTAATATAGGCAACTGTGGGGTGTATTAAGCATTTTTTTGAGGGACTATCATCATTATTCGAAAGGGACAAGATCATTACGAAGGCAACTGTTAAAGGGACTTGATCTTTTATTGTTAAGGGACTAGATGACTTTATTTTTAAGGGACTTTTGCTTTATACACCCTACTTGACCTTTTAATTAGGCAACAATGAGAGGTAACCCTATAAAGTGAGATGGCGATCAAAGATCGACTTACGTGTGTGAGTGGTCAATTTAATAATTATCTTTTAAATTTAAATGATCTAAATTATTTTTTAAATAACATACATGTTTACACTCCCTATTTTTACTAACCATGACATAAAAATAAATAATTTAATTATTACGAAATATTACATCCAGAAGCAATTACAATAATAATAATAAAGCAATTTAAATAAATAAGCAAAATAAATAAATAAATAAATAAGCAAAATAGAATAATAAGCAAACTAAATAAGCAATATAATTGGGTTAGTGAAAATAATAATAATAATCATAATTTAAAAAAAATAAATAGGGTTAGTAATAAACATGGTTAATAATAATAATAAACAAAAAGATTATAATAAACAAAATTTTAATGGCTAATAGAAAAATATGAACAACTATATTAATTATAAAATTTTAAGTTAAGTATAAATTATAAAATTAATTATGAACATAATTAAATTAGCAATTTTAAACATATAATAGAAATTATTTTCATGTAAAATTAAAATATAAACAATTGTAGAATATTTACATATTAAAAAAAATAAATTAAGCATTTTAATTTTTAAACATGTTTATGTACAAAATTTTAAATTATAAACAATTTATGTATTTAATAAAAATTAAATCAAGAATTTTAACTAAATTATAAATATAATATATACAAATAATAATATAAAAGAATTAGGGTTTTGAAAATAATTAGGGTTTAATTTAAAAATATTAGGGTTCAATTTACAATAATAATTTATTAACTAAATAAATATATATATATACATATTAATAAATAAAAAAACATATAAAGAAATAAATATATTAATTGTGTTTTTGAGAAAATAACATAAGTTTTAAAAAAAAAATTATTTATATATATATTGTTTTAGAAAAATATTTAAATTAGTTTTAGAAAATAATATAAAATAATAATAAGAAAATAAAACCAGAAAAAATAAAAATCAAAAAAACAGGACCTGGGATTTGAACCCAGGTCCTTTACCTGGAAACACAAGGGCATAACCACTGGGCTAGCGCGCGCTGGCTGATAGTGGAATGAATCCAATTTGTTTTATGCACTAAACCTGAAAAATCACAAAAAAGAAGAAAAACCAAAAGGCCTGGGGGAATCGAACCCAGGACCTTTCAACCAATACACAAACACCTTACCATTCCTGCTGGATGAGCGCATCTGATAATATAGGCATTACCAATCATTATATTTTAAGTTTAACAATTAAAAGGGAAAAATAAGAAAAACGCTGCAGCCAGGATTCGAACCCCTGCCCTTCAACCACACACGCGCTGGCTTCACCACTGGGACAAGCATCAGCTTGTGCTATTAAACAGAAAACAAAACATAAAATATTAAAATGAAATTCAAATTCCAGCTTGCGCGCGCAGGGATCATCTTCTTCCTCTGAAATTCGTAGGTTTACCTGCGAATTTTGCTATGAAATTACCTGCAAATTTTCATGCACACAAAACCTGCCAATCTCATATACCTCTCAATATGCAACGATTCATCAAATTAAACATATGGTTATGATCACCACACTTCACACAGTTCATTTATGTTCTTAAAATTAATTTATATGGTCTAAATCAAAGAACCCTAATTATGGTTCAAGAACCCTAACAATGGCCGTTTGCGATTTAGGTCCTCATCCTTCAATTTCTTTGCCCAGAAACGTTCTATACAACATCACAAACATGATTAGCCAAACAAAATTCATCAAAATGCATTGAATTAATGAAATCGAAAAAAAATTATTCATGATCAAGAATGCTTCGGGTTTGGCTATATGAATGGTTTTGGATGCAACCAAGCATTGGTTTCCACTCAATGATGTCCAAGGATCATAGCTGTGTCCTCAAATTACCTTCTAATGCCTTGTATGGATGAATCCGAATTTGAGTTTTTGGATGGTTTTTTTTATTTGTGAAACTTACTCTTGGAGACTGCAAATTCGTGGCTTGTGAATTGTTAAGTGTTCATTATATATGAGTGAGTGAATTAGGTCAAAGACTTCACCAATTTGATGGATATTTGGATCATTTGAAGATTGAAAAAGATTGGCTTTAAAATTTGAATATTCTTGATCTCACATTGCTATTTTAGGATGATTCTCATTACTCTTGTATCAATCAAGTCTAAATATAATTTAAGACCTTCTAGAAACCAAATCAAATTAAATTTTCATTATTTTATATTTTATTTGAATTTAAAATGATTTTTTAATATAAAAATCATAATAAATAAAAACAAAATGAATAAAATTATGAATAAATCAATTTAATTTCGTGCATGATGTTTTGGTGTGGATTGGGTCATCATTTGGCAAGCCCATTTGGAAGAAATTGGTTTTAGACCTCCATTTTCTTCATAAACCAACCAAAAATTTCCCAACTTTGCAAGGTCTCATATACTTCAATTTTAATGCTATTATGGTGTTCTTGGACATTTTGGAAATCTTGAAGAGTCCTCTAACCAACCCCACTGGTTTCATGTCCATATCATTTACCATTCTCAAGTTATGCCCTTTTGAAGTTGTTGACTTTTTGTTGACTTTCAAAAGGACCTATAATGTCTTAGCTCATACCTTCCAAATGAAGCATTTTTGGGCTTGGCTTGTGAGACACAAAGTTGTAGAGAATTAAATTTCCTTCAAAATGAGATTTGGATGGAGACTTGGTGATGAATTATGTGAAAGTTATGGCTGGTCAAAGTTAAGTTGACTT
Source organism: Lathyrus aphaca (assembly GCA_963966055.1). Lineage (NCBI taxonomy): Eukaryota > Viridiplantae > Streptophyta > Magnoliopsida > Fabales > Fabaceae > Lathyrus > Lathyrus aphaca. Next base: position 124,615,522 of record OZ014520.1, on the reverse strand, counting down.
TTACTAAGGAAACCCTAATTTAGAAACTCCTGATTCTTGATGATCTGGAATCTCCTTGATGAATCATGATCAACCCTTGATCAAATGATGAATTTTACTTCATATACTTGATGTTGGCAAAAAATCATGAAGTTTGACTTTGGTTTGACCACAGTTGACCTCAGTTTGACTTTTTAACTACTTTGACTGATTTTGACTTATCTGATCATCTGACTGAGCAAACTTTTGAGAAAAGTCTTGAAACTTGTCATGGGGGTTCTTACACACATATAAGATTTTATGAAGCTCACTTGAAGTCTTGGAAGTTCATTTAGCCTGATTAAAGTCAAAACCCTAGTTTTGGATGCACTGCTTAGGAGGTGCATTGTCTGAAGGAATTGTCAACTCTTCTGACCATTTGTGAACCTTGTGAACCATCATAAAATGTCTTGTGAACCTCATGGAAGGTATTGTGAACCTTGTGAACCTTGTGAACCTCATAAAGTGACTTGTAGACTTCATGAACCTCATGAAAGGTCTTGAAAGCATTGTGAATCTTGTGAACCTTGTGAACCTCATAAAGTGACTTGTAGACTTCATGAACCTCATGAAAGGTTTTGTAAGTATTGTGAATCTTGTGAACCTTGTGAACCTCATAAAGTGACTTGTAGACTTCATGAACCTCATGAAAGGTCTTGTAAACATTGTGAATCTTGTGAACCTTGTGAACCTTCTTAGCACACAAGGTCTTGTATTTGTGAGGGCAAATTTTGGGGTGCAACAGTACCGTACGTCAATCAGAACATCTACTGGGGAAACACCGTATCAGCTTGTGTATGGTATGGAAGCGGTCCTACCTGTTGAAGTTGAGTTACCCTCCCTGCGGGTATTGATGGATGTTAAACTAAATGAAGCAGAATGGGTCTGATCCCGATATGAACAACTGAGTCTGATTGAAGAAAAGGGATTAGCTGCCATTTGTCATGGACAGCTGTATCAGAAAAGAATGAAGAAAGCCTTCGATCAGAAAGTCAGGCTCCGAGAGTACCAAGTAGGGGATCTTGTGCTGAAAAGACTTCTCCCTCCTCATACAGACCACAGGGGCAAATGGACTCCGAACTATGAAGGGCCATTCGTAGTAAAGAAAGTTTTCTCTGGTGGGGAACTGATGCTCAGTACTATGGATGGTGAAGACTTCCCGTCCCCTGTGAATTCAGATGCAGTTAAAAAATACTTCGCATGAAAATGACCCGCTGGACATAAAAACAGAATGTAAGTCCAGGCAAAAATAGGGCATCCCGACGAGTCAAAAACAGAATAAAAGACTCGGGCAAAAATAAGGGAAAATAAACAAAAATGTACACCCGCTGAGTTGAAAATCCGCATTGGACAACTCAGGCAAAAATGGGTATCCCGATGGATTGAAAACCCGAAAGGGCGATCCATGCAAAACAAGGGAATAAGCGAACAACTGTATTCTGAATTCATCTGTATCACTCACAACTTGGTAGGCCTCAAAAGGATCAAGCTTCTTTCAGAATCAGCCTTCTTCAGAAAGCAAGACGAGAAGAATGTCAAAAGTCATACGAGTCATAGCCAGAAGGAAACTCCTCGAAGCGTCATCAACATTGCCAATACCTTTTATTTCTCAATTTGTAACAATCTCCTCATTTTAGGGGATTTGTTTCTTTGACTGTATTTTCCAATTCAGGGCACATGAATCAATAAAGTCAGGATTTTCAGTCATGTTTCGTCTCGTACATTTTTATTTTCATTTGCAAAAAATGTCCGATGTCTTTAAGATACTGATTGCATAAATACAGATGTTTTTCTTCTAAATATACGTGCTTACAGGAGATATACTTACTCCCGGGAGTGTCTAAACTCCTATGACGGAATCCGGTAAGGGATACCTTGGGATTACTTGTGCGCTTCTCTATCTTTCCAGGATTGTAGGCATTCAAAGCACAACATGGGGCATGAAAATTTCACCCCAGCAAGCTGGCAAATCATTATCTACTCAGTCTATCTCCCGATTAGCGCTAGAATTGCTTTCTCTCCAGCTGAGTTGTCCAGTATCATCCTCAGCAGAACCCCTACAGAAATCTCCAGGAAGACCTTCCCATGGTCTTTCTTCTTCCCCAGCCGAGTTGCCATCTACTATTCCTCCGCAACCAAGTGCAAAGTCAGGAAACCATCTCCCCCACAGAGTCTCAGCCTCTATTCAGAAGAGCAATGCCCGAGGATCCCACAACAGAGTGACTAAAGCTTCTACAAACCTCAGCTGGGTCCCCTTTATCAAAGATAGGTCTATCAGTGACCTATATCCCCAAGCAGAGTTCCCTATGACAGATCTACCAATGATCTCATCCCCAGCTGGGATGTTCACTTCAAGCAGATCAACCGGAGATCTTCGCAGCAACGGGATCCGGATCCCGGATTAGTTTCTTTGTATAATCATAGCATTCGCATCATATTCTCCCCACAGAGCGTAGCATTCCGTCTAATACGGAGCATTACGGAAAAAATCAAACATATTGCATAATCATAAGCCATGATCTGAATCAAACACTTGTAAATACCGACAATTCATCAAAGATATACGGAAAACTCCCCAAAATTCCCCACCAGAGAGCCAAGGCATTTGCCCTACACTCATAAATACAGATACACACTCCTTTTGGCACTCGTCCGTGTCATCATTCCCCAGTAAAATCGCCCAAGCATTCTTTACAAACAGACACTTATATAATACAGATACTTCTTGACACCCGTCCGTGTCATATCCCCAGTAGAAAGCCAAAGCGTCCCCTTTGCACTCACAGATACATATATCCATACAGATCCCCTGGCACCCGTCCGTGTCACCTTCCCCAACATAGATACCTGAACACTTTGTAAAGCATATACTTGTTTATTATATACCTTTTGACACTCGTCCGTGTCACACTCTCCAGCAAGTTAAACACTCGTCTGTACACCACTCATACTTGTTACTCCTGTTTCACTCATACAGATACTCGTCCGTATCTTGCATACACCACTTACATCCTCAGATTCGACACTCGTCCGTGTTCCTTGTTAACCAGTTTATACTCGTCCGTATCATCATCTCTGAACATGCATCAAGCGTTTGTTTCTACCTGATACTCGTCCGTATCATAGTCTTAGGGATGCTCGTCCGCATCTTTAATCCATACACGTGTCAAACACTCATGTCTTCTTGAATTTAGACACTCGTCTGTATCTACTATTCCCCAGAAGAGTCCCCTCAGATTCGACACTCGTCCGTGTTCTTTGTTAACCAGTTGATACTCGTCCGTATCATCATCTCAGAACATGCGTCAGCGTTTGTTTCTACCTGATACTCGTCCGTATCATAGTCTTAGGGATGCTCGTCCGCATCTTTAATCTACACACGACGTCAAAACACTTATACCTTTTATTTCTTGGATGTAAACACTCGTCCGTGTTTACTATTCCCCAGTAGGTCGCCAGCAAAGCAACCTTTTTCTATCTGACATTCGTCCTATGTCATGATACTTCCGGCAGCCGTACCCTGCCAGGTGATCGTCCTTCACCTTTGGATGACCGTCCCTCATCCTTTCCCCAGCGGAGTCTCTATTCATTAGAACCCCTTTTCTATCCGGCATTCGTCCTGTGTCGTGATATTTAGCAGCCGTCCCCTGCTAGGTGATCGTCCTTCACCTTTTGATGATCGTCCTTCATCATTTTATCCGATGGCCGTCCCCATCGTTGATCTTTGTTATCCGGCATTCGTCCTATGTCGTGATATTTAGCAGCCGTCCCCTGCTAGGCGATCGTCCTTCACCTCCTGATGATCGTCCTTCATCATTTTATCCGATGGCCGTCCCCATCGTTGATCTTGTTATCTGGCATTCGTCCTATGTCATGATAAACCTTGAGAGCAGCCGTCCCCTGCTAGGTGATCGTCCTTCACCTCTTGATGATCGTCCTTCATCATGCTTATCCGATGGCCGTCCCCATCGTCAACCTTTTATCCGGCATTCGTCCTATGTCGCGATACTTTAGGCAGCCGTACCCTGCCAGGTGATCGTCCTTCACCTTAGATGACCGTCCCTCATCTTATCCCCAACAGAGCAGCCGTCCCCTGCTAGGTGATCGTCCTTCACCTTTGATGACCGTCCCTCATCATTATTTCATTTATTCTTTAACCCGATGGCCGTCCCCGTCGTGGTCCCTTTTCCTTTTCCAGGTGATCGTCCTTCACCTTTGATGACCGTCCCTCATCATTATTTCATTTGTTCTTTAACCCGATGGCCGTCCCCGTCGTGGTCCCTTTTCCTTTTCCTGATGATCGTCCTTCATCAGTTTAGCCCGATGGTCGTCCCCATCGTTGTTTACATTATGAACCTGATGACCGTACCTCATCATTTATTTCATTTATTCTTACCTATAATCCCCAGAAAGTCTTATAGCTTTACTTGATGGCCGTCCCCATCATAATCTCTCATATCCCCAGCATGTCGGCCGTCCCCGTCATTGCTTTATTTTCCGCATCTTCCCCAGCTAGTCGGTCGTCCCCGTCTTTGCTTTATTTCCCGCATTTTTTTTCCAGCATGTCGGTCGTCCCCGCCATTGCTTTCCCCAGCAGTCGTCCTCTACTCGACGGTCGTCCTCCGTCGCCCACACTTTATAATATACTTTATTTTCCTTTACAATCTATATCCTTTTTCTTCTTCATTATGTGAGTGCAAATTTTGGACTGTCTTTGGTATTCAACCACAAGTTATCTTGTTTGCCTGCTAAGCCGTTGCTTACATTCTACACAGCTAACTCATGCTTGAATAGGGCCAGCTGTAAACAACCCAAATTTGCCCTCACCCATTAACACCATGGCTTGTGATCTTTTCATATGCATAAGTTCAATCATAGCATCTCATATTGCATTTTTGATTCATTGCACTGGTTCTAAGTCATCTGCATCTAGGGTTTGTGATCTGATCAATCCAAGAGCCATTTGAGCCATTTCAAAGGTCATCAATCATTTCAAAGGGGTCCATGTATGTTCAAGCATCATATTATATCCTCTCAAAGTCAAGAATGTCAAAAAATCACAAGGACTGAGATTGGCATGGAAGCAGAGCCAGGTTTAACTGCACAGATGACCTAGAATTAGGGTTTTGGTTTCAAAGGCCATAACTCCAAATTTTTTGGTCATTCTTGTTTCTATTGGTCTCTATATGGTATAGGGATCATGCATATCATTTTTCATGAAGAAATTCAATGGGGAAGTCATCTGATCAAGAGTTGACTTTTTGAGCAAGTCAGTGCAAAATCAGGGCATCTGAGGCCCCCAATGACCCAACCAAGGGGTGTTCTTCATCATTTTGATTATGTATGATCTTTATTTGATCATAGAAGATGTTGGAAGTTCACAAAATTGAAGAATTTCAAGCCATTTGCAAAGTTGACTTTTTGGGAAAATGACTTGTAATGGAAACTTGCCATTTTGGGAAACTTTTTCAACCCTTGCTTTTTGATTCAAAAATGCCTCAAATGGGAGAACTTTGGTCATGAAAGTTGTAGAATGGATCATTCCCTTTTCAAAAAGTACAAGAACTCATTCTAATTCATTTTGGATCAAAAGTTATGGCTTGTCAAAGTTGGGAAAAATCACATAATTTCAAGCTTTCCACCAAAGAGGCATTTTGCAAAATGGTATGATCAAGCATTCTAAAGACTTCAAATGTGCACAAACTCTTCACAATATGATCATGTGACTTCTAAAAGTCAGAATTGGCCCAAGAATATTGCATTTTGGTGCCTTGAACTTGAAGAATTTCCAAAGGGGGCAAAGTTGTGACAATTTGCAAAAGGGATCAAAACTTCTCATCCACTTGCCTCAGTTCACAAAATCTGATCCACAAGCATTCCATGATCTCAGCTGAACCAAGCCATGCCCCTATCTCAGCCTTCCACTTGCCCATACCTCCAAGTACAACTTTCTTGACTTTTTGCAACTTGAAGCCATACCAATCCCACAGTGACACAACCACTCTCTGCCCAATCCAGACCTTACAAACACACTCCAAGGATTCATTTTCATAACACACACAAGCCTGAAAGAGATCAGAAGCCATAGTTCAAGAAACTCACCTCTTATGCAAAACCATTCGAAACACACAGCTCAAGCATCAAACACAAAAACAAACTTCACCATTGATCTCAAAATGTTCCACTGATCACAAACCAACCATTATTTTGGCCTGAAACCTCCCACATCACAAACACGATTTTCACACTCCCTTGGCCTGAGCTTCTGCCAACTCTCTCTAAAGGCCATATAAACTCTAGCTAAGTGTCAAAAGCTTCTAAGGAGGATCATTGGGACTTGTTTGAGCCAAAGAAGCAGCCAGAAAGCTCCTGTTTCGAAAGCTCAATCTCAGGTAACATGAAGAACTTTTTTTTCCAAAATGAGTTTTTAAGTTCCTAGATTGTTCCTCATGCTTTGCTGATCACTCTGATGTTTTTACTTTTTGAAATGGTTGAGAAATAAGCCTGTATCGAAGCTCTGAAACTTTTCCAGATTTTATGTTTTGATCCATATCTTGGGTTGTAGGTTATATAAATTTGTTTTGATGCTTGATTCGTGTTCAGGGTGATTAGGAGATGTGATCTGGAGCTTTAGAGCTCTTGATTTTGTCTAGAGAAGAAGATTAGGTTTTGTGCTCGCCGGAGAAGATGACCGGAACACTGTTCCGGTCATTTGAAAGTCATTAGGGTTCAGATTAGGGCTTTAATCATAATTAGCGTAGTTTGAATTTCAGCCGTCCAGATGCGCGCGGGGTCAATTCCCTCCAACCCAGCTTTGAATCTCAGCCTTGGGATTAGTTGACTTTCCCCTTTTTCTCATTTTATTTAATTTTTAATTCATTTGTTTCTATTTAATTTGCACGAATTTTAAAAAATAGGAAAACACTTTAAAAAATTCTGAAATTTTTTGTCAAAGGATTAATTAATTTTCAGAACACAAAAATATTTTTATTTTTATTTTTCGCATTAAAAATTATTTTTAAATCATTTAAAAGTTTATTTTTAATTAATTAATGAAAATTAATTAATTAAAAATACTTTTAGGTATTTAAAAATCACACAAAAATTCATGTAACATTAAGAAACATTTAGAAACATTGTCCAACTCTCAAACCAAATTTAGTTTTTGCTCTTGATGCCTTTTGACAATTTTCTTTGGATTTAATTTCATTTCAAGGCATTATTTTGATTCAAACTTCAAAAATTCATTTCTGCCTAACCATTGAGAGTTGGACAATGATTCTTTTTGCATTGCATCTTACATAACATGTAGTTTATAGGATTAAATTGGCATGAATTGATCATGCATTTCCCATTTGTTTTGCATTTTTCTTGTCAAGGTACCTTAAAACCCTAGCAATCTTAGAAAATTCATAACTCTCACTAGGTTAAGAGTTGGATCCCCTCCTTTGGGCAGTGAACTTGTATAGGTTTAGGGTATCTTTGATTGCATTTTCAATTTTTTATCATGTCATTTGCTTCTGGTTTTGAGTTTTTGCTTTGCATGGTGCATGTAACCCTAATTTATGCCTTCCTTTGCATCCATCTTCCATTTGCTTGCATACCATGACTTGCCATGACATTTTGTGCATCCATTTGATTCATATGACATCTTAGGACATATTAGAATCATGTTTGATCATTGCATCTTTCATTTTCCATATTATATGTCCATTGCATTTCATAACTTTTCATGAACATCCATGGTTCTAAGCATGCTTCTCTTGCATCCATATGTTTGTATGATCATTCTAATGCCTTGCCTCATGATTGCATCATCTCTTAGCATCATTAACCTCATACTTATGCTTCTGGTTTTGGTTTGCATCATCACATTGCATCTCATTTTGCATTGCATTTCATTTCTTTTTGCTAACTTTTCAGGTGGTAAGTTGTTTGAGAAGTGAATTTGCCTTCACTTCTCACAATCTCTTTTCATCTCCCTTATGCATCATTGCTGCATTTTGCCTTGTGCTTTGGATTGAGCTTTCTCATTCTTGTTCATCCTACTTTCTTTATTCAAGCAACTTGACTTCTTAAGTGAAGCAAGTTGTTTTGCTCCTCTTTGCTCCTTTCATTTGTTCCTCCCCTTGGTGGTTTCTTGAAGATTTCTTTCTTAAACCTCACAAACCCTAGGACTTCCAAGCATGATAACAATTAGGGTTGATTAGTCCCCCACTTAGATTTTACCTTTGTGTCTCTTTGAGTCTTCTCTTCCCATCTCATAATCAGGGACTAAACCCTAAAGGTTTTGAGGCTTTGTGATTAAGCTTATGCCTGCATCCTTCTATTAGGATGGAGTGTATAAATTTAATCCTAAGTGTTAAACCCTTAATGTGTTTAAATCCTTTAATCAATTCACTTAATAATCATCAAGACATCAAGCTTGTAACTTGGGCCTTGCATTAGGGTTCTAATTCTTCCTTAATTGGTTAAGAAGGACTAACCCTAGTGTTAATGGACAAGTCCCCCTCAAGTTGTCTTACAAACCATAAAAATCATTTCTTAATCTTATCACTAACTAAAATCCATCTAATAAAAGGCTTTGTTTTGTCATGAGGTTAATCCCTAATCATGGATTAAGTTGAGGAGTCTTCCTCAGCTTAAACATTCTCATCTATTATCCTTCTATTAGGATGGTGTAATGAGTCTGTTTAATCCCTGATTATGGCTTAGTCTCATTACTTAACACTAAACAAAAACAACAAAAACATCTAAATAATCACAAGTAGGTTAATGATCTTAATCCTACACCAAGGTGATTAAGTGTGAGATGCTGACTTCACACTTAAGGTACTCTCATTACCCCTAATCAGAGGGAGGATGTGATGAGTTTACTAACCCATTGGTTTAGGCTTAAGCTCATTAACTTATGACAAACATCCAAAAGCAATAAAAGACTGAAAACACAAAAAAAAAACAATAATCGTCTCCTTCGGGATTCTTTTCTCATCTCATTCATTCACAAACGAGAACTCGCTTCTTCCGTCTAATGCAAGACAGTTTGCACCTGAGCCAGACAGGTCATACACTTGAGCATAGACAAGCAAGCAGTTCACAAGTCAATTTATCTTTCAGTCTCTTTGGGTCGAACTACGGTGTTCTGACTTCCTCATTGCACGAGAGGATACGTAGGCATAACTTAACGGTTATCGAACAAAAGTCTCTGTATATTCCCCCCTCTTTCCAGCTTTATTCTTTTAAGCCTCATAGTCTTGAGCATCTCATTCTCTTTCTTACACTGACACTTCTCTTATACACTTCACATTTATTGTACACTGACACTTGCATTCTTTCCAGCTTTGATACACAGATAGCACTGACACTACCCCTTTAAAACACAAATCTTTCAAGCGTGGATCCCGTCGAGTACGGCGGACAATCTGGGTGCTAATACCTTCCCAGGTTGTAACCAACCCCCTTTCTCAGTCTCTCTGGTTCGCAACCGTCTTATCCATATCTTTCTAGGTTTATGCAGCATTACCTTTCCCCCGGGATAAAAATGCCTAGCTGGCGACTCTTGTCTTTTCTGAGTTCACTCCTGTGTGTTCTCACTCTTTTCGCCGACCGTTCGCGCTTGTACCGGGATGCAAATCTTTGGGAGCGATAATGCAGAATTTTGGATCCAAAAGCACTTCCAATTCCCAAACCAGATCTGAATCACCAATTAAACCAGCAAAATGATGCAAAGGAGCTATGGATGGAGGTCTAGTTCCAAGATCTACACACCTTAAGGCAAGGTTAGGTGATCTTCAAAGAGGAACTCTTAGTGAATTTGGAAAATGTGGGAGAGAAAATGAGAGAAAAGTGAGAGAGAAGAATGAAAATTCAGAATGAGAATGAAAATTGTGAGAGCCCCCTCTTGGTTTGGAGAGAAATGGATTAAATATGGTTTAGGTTTGGGGCCCAAAATTTAGGCTTGGGATCCAAAAAATATGGTTTGGTAAAGTGATTAGGATTTAGCAATGGAATTAGGCTTGGATAAATGCTCCAGATCCTTCTCTTTAATTCAAATCAATAAAAATCAAAAATTTGGAAATTTGGAGCCAAAGCACATGCTGAATTTGCTGATGGAATTCAAAATTCGCAGCCGTTAACCGGTTAACCAAAGCGTTAACCGGTTAATGCCAGTGAATTTTGAATTTTCCCTCCTTTTGGTGGGAAACCTCAAGAATAACCCGGCGTCAACCGTTCCGACCTGATTTTGCTCCTCAATCCCTTTTAAGGCTTTGATCATAATGCAGAGCTTGTATACATGCCTTGTGAGCTTTGAATTTCCCTGATGATTGATCATATGCCTTATGCTGGAACATGCAAGTGCTATGCCTTTTTTTTTCTATACAATATGCTAAGGACATGACGTGCTTATGATGATTATGATATGATGATGATGCTAAACAAGAGAGGGAAAATTTGGGGTATTACACACGCGAAGTGGCTGAAAAGATTATAAGGAGATACATTTTTTAACATGAATTATTTTTGTTAATTCAATTTTAGTTAATTAAATATGTTGTACAATGTACTGGTTGAAAAATCCAAAGTTTGTTGCTTTGTTATACAAGCCCATCATGACATTTTGGTAGAAGAAATTGGAACCATAGAGCATGTTAGGCATGTTTGTGGTCTTGGAAGAGGTGTCGGCTTAGAGCTGTGTTTTGGACCATCACAACCAATTAATGAAGTAAATCGTATGAGAGAAATTAAAGAGATAGTTGATGAAAAATAAGGGAGATATTAGAATAGGAGCAGAAGAAGTGGAATTAGGAGGAGCGAGAGGAGTGAGAGAGGACGTTGTAGAAGGAGTGGGAGAAAATGTTACAGGAGGTGCTGAATGAATGAGCGAGGTTGGATGAGGTTGACCGAGAGAAGTGTACCCGTGATGTGATTGAGGTATAAGTATAATTTAAAATATATGTGTTGTATGTTGTTATTTTTTCTGTATTTTAATTTTTGTATTGTATTCGTTTGTTTTTATGATGCACAAATTGAAATTGATGGTTGTACTCAACCACCCAAATTCAGATCAGTTTGACATGCCTAAGAAAGTAGTTGAGAAAGTTTTTATGGGTGGTGAATGCATGAAAGATAATTATGCTACCCTGGTTCACAATATTGAGACCACACCACCTCAACTAGATAACACTCAGAGAATATCAATTATGATAGACGAAATTCCAGACGTCTGCAAGTTTAAATTAAAACAAGAACCAACACAAGAATATATACTTCATAAGAGTTGTCTTGTTAAGTATAATTCAATTGTGGTGCTCGCAAGTATAATTCAATTGTTAAGTATATATATCTGTAATACAATTGTGGTGCTCGTAAGTATAATTCTTACGACATATCAATTTATATTCATTGTTCTCATACTTTAACATAAAGTTTTGACATTTGTATTAACTTTTAATTAGCGTGCGGCATGAGATTGGTGATGAAAGGTAATTGAAAATGTTTTGTTTCATAGATCCATTGAACATTCAATTTCAAGGTGAATCAATAAACACTATCATGATGCACATACAAAAAAAGTTGGTTAAGGAGAATAAAGATTGTTAGATGACACCGTTTATCCATAAGTAAGTATATGCTTTAATTTGTGTTTTCATTTATAAATCAATTTTATACACATTATAAATTATTCTTAGCGTTATGCAAGGAACATTGGCAGCTAATTATTTATGTCTGAATCAAAATATTGTAGTTATGTTATGCTCGTTACCTATCAACTTAATGGAGATATGCAAAAGGTTTTGAGTGGATAAGTGATATTAGTTGTAGTACTCAAATTTTACCTTTAGTTTTGAATAATATTTATTCGTTTGAACAATATTTATTCATGTTTAATTTTCATTGGCATGTAAAGCTATGGAGGGATACAATTTTTTGAAATGTAATATACTTGGTAAAAAGCCAAAGTTCATAGAACCCCATGTAAGTATTACTTGTTCTTTTTTACTTTCTTTTATTTCGCTAATGTATTACTTGTGTTGTGTGTGTATTAATTAGTAACTATATGAAAATGATATGTATTCTCATAAACAACCAAACAAATATGAATATGGATACTATGTGATGAAACATATGTTTAATATTATATCCAAAGGCATTATCAATTCATGGACTAAGGTATAACTATTTATATACATGTAATTTATGTATATTTGTTAAGTTAATGTTTTTGTTGTTAGCTTATCATAATTTAAATTTTGTTCAAATTATAGGGTTTTAGCGACGAAACACTATCGTCATTAGGAGATGTAGATGAAATCCAATCACATTAGGTTGATGCCTTTGTATCTTATCATGAGTCTCGTACACACTAGTTTTTTCTTTATTTACATTTAAACACTAGCATTGTATACATGTTTTTTCATTATAAGTGCAAATATGTATATGTCCAAATATGTATAGTCTCTCTTGATAGAGGTTTTGTGTATCCCAAATGTCATTATAAGTATTTTTAGCATTGTACATTTGGTTTTGTAAATAATGCAAATTTGTTATTCAGTTTTATTTTCTGTATAAAATACAAATGATCTTATTATATCAAATCATTATGTAGGTTCTGTGTAAAAAATGATCCAGGTCAGTAAAAATGGGATTTAAAACAAAAAACGGCTATACCCCTCGATTATTAACAAAATTTGACATAAATAAGGGAACATTTCCCTTGATTAAAACAAAAACTAATAGGCATATAGCGTGCGTTGCATTGTTTTAAAAATTAAAAAAAATATTGATGTGTAGATCGAACCAATGACATTTTCACCTATCCGCTCGGTTATTCAGAACCGATTGGTAAGTTGGCAGGTTTTTATGATGCCTTTCGTTACCTCGCCTCTATAACTGAGGTAATATGGGTATATTTCTAGTAGTGTTTCCATGGATGGTCCTAGGTATTTCCATGGGTGGTTTCTCTCGCAAGGTTTGGGTGTATTTCTTGAAGAATAAATCTGAAGTCTTTGCCAAATTCAAGTTATAGAAGACAAAGGTAGAGAATCAAACAGGAAAAAAAATCAAGTATTTTAGGTTAGATAATGAGACAGAGTACACTGTTTTAAAACTCAAGAGGTTCTATGAAGAGCATGATATTCAAAGACATTTCTCAATTTCTAAGAAACCAAAACAAAATGGTATGATTGAGAGAATAAATAACTCTTTAATTGAAAGTGAAAACCTTCTTTTGTTAAATTTTGGAATATTAAGAAGTTTTTGGGATGAGGCAATTAACTTGGTGTGCTATTTTATCAAAAAGTCACCACGAGCTTCATTGGAGGGGAAAGTTATAGATGAGGTTATTCAGAACCGAGTGGTAAGTTGGCAGGTTTTTATGATGCCTTTCGTTACCTCGCCTCTATAACTGATGTAATATGGGTATATTTCCAGTAGTGTTTCCATGGATGGTCCTAGGTATTTCCATGGGTGGTTTCTCTCGCAAGGTTTGGGTGTATTTCTTGAAGAAGAAATCTGAAGTCTTTGCCAAATTCAAGTTATAGAAGACAGAGGTAGAGAATCAAACAGGAAAAAAAAATCAAGTATTTTAGGTTACATAATTGGACAGAGTACATTGTTTTAAAATTCAATAGGTTCTATGAAGAGTGTGATATTCAAAGACATTTCTCAATTTCTAAGAAACCAAAACAAAATGGTATGATTGAGAGAATTAATAACTCTTTAATTGAAAGTGAAAACTTTATTTTGTTAAATTTTGGGATATTAAGAAGTTTTTGGGATGAGGCAGTTAACTTGGTGTGTTATCTTATCAAAAAGTCACCACGAGCTTCATTGGAGGGGAAGTTATAGAGGAGGTATGGATCAGTATTCCTATTGATCTTAATAATTTAAGGATTTTTAGGTGTCCTTCTTATGTGCATATATCTAGTGAATATCAATCCAAACTTGATCCAAAGTAGAAGAAATGTGTCTTCGTTGGTTATGCAAAAGTTGTGAAAAGGTTTAAGTTATGGATTTAGATTAAAAAGAATATGGTAATCAACAAGGAAGTTTTTTATGAGAAGTTAATTTTGAAGAAATCGGTTGCAACAAATCTATCACAATCTAAAGAAGAAACTTCCATTAAGACGTTGATTTAGGTTGATGTTGATCCGCCACCAAAGAACAAGTTGCATGTAGTGTCTGAGCAATAGCTGAGCCAAACTTTGATACTGAAATTGACCATGAACCTGAAGTTTAGGGTAAAGTACAATATTATATTCTTGTACATGATAAAGAGCATTGTTAAACCAAACCACCAGAAAGATATGGATATGAAGACTTGGTAGCATATGCACTTCTTACTAGTTCTACTTCTACCTTTTGAAAGGTTATAGCTAGCCAGGACAAAGATAATTGGGTGGGTGCAATAGTGGATGAGATGGAGTCCTAGAAGAAAAGCCAGACATGGGAGCTTGTTCAACTTCCTAAGGGAATAAGGGACATCAATTATAAGTGTTTATTTAAGGGAAAACAACCTATAACAAAAAAAAACGAAGTGGAAAAGTTCAAGGATTGTCATGTAGCATATGGGTACTCACAATAGAAGGGGATCAATTATCATTGGATTTTTTTTCTGATCGTTAGACATACTTCTATAAAGGAAGTATTATCCTTGGTAGCTAGCTAAGACATGCATTTAGAGAAGATGGATGTGAAGACAACATTTTGTCATGATATTCTAAATGAGCAAATTTACATTGAGTAGTCAGATGAGTTCATTGTCAATGGACATGGAAAACTAGTTTGTAAATCGAAAATGTTTTTGTATGGTTTAATCATTATTCAATATTATGTTACAAGTGATTTGATTCATACATGGTTAATATTCGCTATAGAATGTGTGAGTATAACCATTGTGTCTATGTTTTGAGCCTTGATGGTGGCTTTTGTATTTTTATGTTGTTATATATTGATGATATGTTGATTGATGCTAATCTTTTATATGGTGTAAATGAACTGAAATTCATGTTGGGAAAGGTGTTTGACATGGAAGACTTAGGTGTTGCTAGGAAGATTCTTGGTATGTAAATTCACAAGGATAGAAGTGCTAGAGAATTAGGAATCTCTTAGAAAATCTATTTTGAAAAGTTGTTTAACAAGTTTATCATAAGTAATTCAAAAGTTGTGTGTACTCCATTGGCCAATCACTTTAAGCTCTTATTGGATCAGTGTTCGAGAACAGATGTAATAGACGAGAATGTGTCAAAGGTCCTTTATGCCAATGTTGTTGTTTGTTTAATCTATGTTATAGTTTGCACTAGACTAGATTTAACACAAGTTGTAAGTCAAATATGTAAGTTTATGTCAAAACCAGGAAAACATCATTGGGAAGTAGTAAAGTAGATTTTTAGCTATATGAAGGGTACTATGAGTTATGGTATCATGTTTAGCAGTGAACAATGTGATCCTTCAGTTGTAGAATATGTTGATTCACATTATGCAAGTGATATGGATGATATGAGGTATATAATTGTGTATTCTTTACTTTAATAGGAGGACCTATTTGTTGGAAATCATCTATTCAATCCATAGTGGCTATGTCAACAACTATAGTAGAGCACATGGCGGAGGGCGAAGCTATCGAAAAAGT
This sequence comes from Lathyrus aphaca, assembly GCA_963966055.1. Classification (NCBI taxonomy): domain Eukaryota; kingdom Viridiplantae; phylum Streptophyta; class Magnoliopsida; order Fabales; family Fabaceae; genus Lathyrus; species Lathyrus aphaca. Next base: position 124,599,873 of record OZ014520.1, on the reverse strand, counting down.
CTTATGGCTTACATAATTGGTGAGGGAATTGGGTGTTGAACAAGTAAGAGTTCAATTGCATTGTGATAACAGTTTCATTTATTTGACAAACAATCATATGTATCATGTTAAGACAAAGCATATTTGTGTGAGGTTTCACAAGATAAAAGAATTACTTGCATTTGGATATATATTACTTGAAAAATGTCTACTTCATAGAATGCAACTAATATGTTGACCAAGCAAGTCATCAATGACAAGTCCAGAAATTGATTGGACTTGTTACATATTTCTCAACATTAAGAAGGAGGTGCACCTCTCTAGTTTTCAGGATGAATTGTCATGCAAGTAGTCTTAATAGGGGTTTGGTATTCGTCAAGGGTTTTTTTTAGTATAGCTCATTTTGTTGAGATAATTATGGATAAAGATAATTGTTTGTTGAAGGAAACAAAGGATTGGGGTTTTAGTTAAACTAAACCTTAATATTATATATATGGCTTGCAACACACTAATCCAATTAATTCATAAGACATAAATAAATAGAATTATATCTACTCTATAGTCGCAGAGGTAGACACCATTGGCCGAAATGAGTTAACAAAGATCGATCATGTCTATTGTCTTTTGCTTTTATTTATATTTAATAATATATACTAGTTGTTGTTCTAACAATTGGTATCAACGTTATGGTTATGCTCGGTGGGGGAGCAAAAATGGATCCTAGTGTGAATTAAGACTAGTGATGTGCGTGACTCATACTTATGGGAAAGATTGTTGAGATTCAAGTGTAAATTGTTAAGTCACGCATCAACTATAAATAAATAAAATGTTGGATTTATAAGAGAAAAGATTCATACCCCTAATGCCTTAAAATATTTGGTGAATATGTAACGTCATTATCTCTTAAATCCATAAACATTTAGTCCATTAACATTTCCGGAAGGTCGCTCCAAGAACTCTCCAACAATAACTATCTAAAGTAAGGAAAAGACATGAATTGAAATAAAGATTTATAAGGATTAATCTTTCTTGTCAAATAGTTGTCCATTGTAGAACTAGATTATGAAAAGATGGTTATAAGGATAATGCAGAAGCATCTATATTTTTCAAAGGCATATGGATTATGTCTCCCCACTCTTTCAAATGCCTATTATGATCTTCCAAATCTTTCACTTCACAAATTTTCCATCAACATTATAGTTATATAAAAGCCTTTAACCTTGTAAAATCATATCAATATGCTTTATTTGCTTATTGCTATTCACCTTTTAGAACCCTGTTTTCTATGGATTATATAATATTTAATATTTTGGCTATGATCTTCTAACTTAAATTTGAAAAGAAAAAAATTGGAATAAAGTGTGGACAAAGACCAAGTGGCTTTGAATATGTCAAACACGTAGGGCGTTTATGAATAATTGCAAGGACCCTATTGTTTAAGGGATAGAGGCTCCTTGAAAGGACAAGATTAATATTGCTGTTTTAATTTCAACATTAGTAATCAAATCAATGATTTTCTGGACTAAATAAAAGTTCAATAAAATTAAGGGTGTTTGAATATACTTGTTTAATCCTCGTTTATGGCATAATGCATTGGACCTAAATAAAGTTTGATTATAAGCATGGCCTACCAAGATTGATTAATATAATATATTCGCATTGACAATAATACAAGTTCCTTTGGTGAAGAAAAAAAATGAGGGACCAGGGGATCAATTTACTAAAGTATCTGTTAAAGTTCAATATTTGTCAAAGGAATCCCAGCTCATTGGCATACTCTTGTGGGACAAATATAACTTCTGCGACAAATCAACAAAATAGATTTAAAAAACAAAAAAAAAGTTTTGATTTTTTTCGGATATGTAGATATGGTAGACCTTTTCGGATGTGCATATCCAAAAATACGTAAAAATTAATTGTTAAGTTCAAATGTGCACATCTGAAAATTGAAAGTATAAAATAAAATTTGCATGGTAAGATAGAAAAATTTCTCTAAAATTTAGGTGTGCATTGTATGTAAATTCTATAGAGTCAATTGTACTCAAAATAAAATAAAGGTAAATAGTTCCAACAAAAAAATTGCAAATATAGCATTAAAAAAAGTTACTACAACCAGGTAATATCGTTTAACGATGAATTTCATAATGAAATTATTAATTCATTAATCTCTAAACGTCGTTAATTTACATGATGTATGTTTGGTTGAATTTTTTTAGAGGAGATAAACGTAATTTTAAAAGTGTAAAGATGATTTTGAAATAATTTTGAGGTGTTTTATTTTATTTTAATTAACTCTAGAGCTAATAGAATGCTAATCCAAGTCATTTCGGGAAAAGACCAATTAACCAAACAAAAACACTATTTTGCATCGAAATATAAAATTGTATACTAATCTATATTGCTAACATTTAACTTGGTTAAATTAAATATAATTAAAATATAAAAGCAAAAGGATTGCTTCCCAGACGAAGAAATAACTGTAACAAAGAGTAAGATGAGGCGTGATCATCTTTCACTCTACTTAGATGAAGCCTGCGAATCCAAATCGAAGAAAGTCAAACTTAGGCTCAGAGGATATATCTCATTTCATCATACGCGTCCAGTGGGGAAGATATATTACTACGTAATGACGTACCCTAAAGACTATGTACATTTTAACTGAACAAGTACTAACACTAAGAGAGTCACATGTGATCAGGGACTAGGAAAATATATAATGGTTTATTCTTGAGTCGTATCCAAAAGGCATTATATCTCCATAGGACTAACTTGTTAGAGGTAGTGTTTATCTATCACTTGTCATAACAGGCCTCATCCGTTAAGGCTAAGACGTGGATGCACTCTAGGGTGCGGAACTTTAAAAAAAACTGAAAACATATGATGATAGACCAAAGTTAGAATTAAAGGTCTCTGTCATACCCCAAATTTATTCTACCTTTTTAAAATTTTCATTTTATCTCATTGTATTCTTACTTTGAATCATTAGTACAACATAACTTGTTTTTCATCGTGAATAATGTCTAAAATGTCAGCAAGAATGAATTCTCGGATATACAGATAGACCGGTTGAACTAATTTTTAACTATACAAAAAATCAATGCACGAAAAGTTCGAAAATCGAGCTTGTAGACGTTAGTGTTCGTGATATATGTTTCGAATAGATCAACCTGACATTGCTAATTTTATTTTTTCGACAAATTTTCGGGCGCATTTTTGATCAAGTTGAGTCATTTAACCATACTAAATTTATATCAAAAAAACGTTTTATTTTTCAAAGTTGTTTATTCTGATCATTTTTCTATAATCATTTTATTTTTCTGGGAATACTCCCGACTTTTATTCATAATCGGTCTTTTTCTTTAATCAAAATTATAATTATAATTATTTAAAAATAATTAAATAATTGATTTGAATTAATTAATTATTTAATTAATTTTAAGTTGCAATTTTTAAATAGAAAAAAGAGATTGGTAGAAGATATTTTCATATGGAGGGTTTTAATTTTGAACAGCTCACCAATATAGGTATAAGAAAAAAAAGGATATTACTTTTTGATTCCACTAGACCCTGGCCCGTGCGATGCAAATATATTTTTAGTATGTTATATATAATTTTCAGAGAAAGATATGAAATCAAAATGATTTGAGGTATTTCAGGAGCATTTTTGAAAATTTTGGTTGAGTACATGAAATTCAGTTTGTACTTATGTGTCGTAGCTTTGTAGGAAGGCTAGGCTGGTTGCTACCCACTATAAGATTTTCAAACACGTATGATGAACCTAAAAAAATCAAAAATATATAATAAAGATAAGTTAGATAATATTGTTTCATAGATAAAAATTAATTGATAAACTTTGAATTTATTTATACCTTATCATCTAGCAAAATCATATGAAAACTTCCTATATCCGTAGAGTTGTAGCGTTCAGGAAGTGTCCAATAGTGAATCACACGAACCCTTACACGAAACTCAAACTTGCCAGGAACAATTGCAGAAACTGGACTATAGTTGGGTGGTACAATAGTTTCAACTGCATTTTTTTGTAAAAAATAATCAGTTAAAAGGTAACACTAAAATTAAAAATATTTGTACTAAAAATACATAAACTTCAAACAAAAATACTATTAACACCTTTTTAGATATTCTTGAACTCAACTCAGTATAGCAACCTTAGCTTCAATTTATTTTTCAAAATTTGCAATACATTAGTTTGACAGCGCCCACCTATTTATAATAATAGTATATTAAGAAAAATAGGGAATTAGGGGTTGGATATTTACTTTAAATGAGTTCATAAAAATATTGTCTAGAAATATTAATTTTCCAATATTTTGGATGAAGAAAGTTAAAATCAAGAAATATAGAGTTATGTCACATTATTATTTTAAATTTTAGTTTTAATTCATAACTATATATTTTCTTATAACTACCTATTTATTTTGAACATTAAGATGGAGTTAGTAAGCATAGAAAGAAAGAGCCTATAAAAGAACGATACAAAATCTATATTCTTATAAAACGAAAAGAAATTAAATTAGAGGAGACGCATATCATGCAAATTCATTGAAAAATTATTTATAAAAAAAATAAAGTAGATATTATTAATTAGACTATCATATTGATTTAGTGTCATGCTGGTCCATTTATGCTCATTGCTGATTAATAAGGAAGATTTCAGTCATTTTCAAACATATTATTAGAAATAATAAACAAAATTATGTGTGGTAATTAAGTGTTTAACGTGGTTTATTTCCTCTTTACATATACAAAGATTTTCATTTACTTATTTGATTTTTTATAATAAGTCTTGATATTGTGATAAATTCATTTAATGCAGGAGCATATGCTCTACAATTTTTTTTACATTAATATTAATAAATTAATATTAATAAATCTTTATCTTTATTATATAAAATGGATTATATACTCCTTAATATTAATGTAAAAACAATTAATTTATTAATATTAATGTAAAAAAAAAATTGTAGAGCATATGCTCTTGCATTAAATGAATTTATCACAATATCAAGACTTATTCTAAAAAAATCAAATAAGTAAATGAAAATCTTCATATATATATAAAGAGGAAATTAATATTAATAAATCTTTATTATATAAAATGGAGTAACACTATTATTGTATTGTTTAATATAAAAATATAAAATGTTCATATATCACTCAAGAAATATATGTTAATTTATTATTTTAATTTATAGTATTAATTTTTAAAATATATCAATAATTTTAATCTAACGGTTTCAAATGATTATGTATAATCTCAAGTAAATAAAATATTTCAAAAAATAAAACTAACTAAAATCAATATAAAATATAAAATTATCATCATATATATATATATATATATATATATATATATATATATATATATATATATATATATATATATATATATATATATATATATATATATATATATATATATATAAGTTTTAAAGATTTAATTCTTATATGAAATAAATAAATTAGACTAAATTTATTTTAAATAATGTAATTAGACAAAATATTCAAAAAATTAATTTTATATATAAGAATAAAAATTTATTTAAATATTTTAAAGATAAATTGTTTTAAATATCAAAAAATTATTTATATATATAAGAATACAAAAGTAATTTTTTATAAGAAACTATGGTAAGCAATAAAAAATAGAATGAAGATGGAGAGATATTTATTTTATTATTGAGGCATAGAAACAAATCAAATCAGTTATTCATTAAATGCACGAGAAAAAAAGAGACAATTAGGATTTATAAATCCATTTTATATAACAAAGATTAATACTCCTCTTAAAACTACAATTGTAACTTTTAAGTATAAAAGTGATTTTTACATTAAAAAATTTAATTCAACTTAATTTTATATAATTATTCAAATATAAATCACTTTACAATCAATTTGTTTTTAATCTGAATCAATTTTCTAAAATCAATATATTTTTTACAAAACCAAAAATACACATAGAATCCTTCAATTAATTACTAGCAGTTTTTCTATCTAATAGTATGCATTTAATTTAACTATACACACTAAACTTCTTGTGTCATATAAAAGCAAGTCTTGAATAGGTGTTTGGTATATATGTTCCAATCATTTGCTGTCAGAGAATATTAATTCCCATAAACAGAGACAGTGCAAGCAAAAAGACGACGAAGCCGTAACTAACCAACTTCTTTTTTTTATCTCAATTGGCTATATTCTATCGTAGCTAACATACAAGTTAAGTACAACGAAGCTTACATATATAATATTAAAGTATAGAGCATGGAAAATAAAATTTCAACATTATACAATATTTGGAGTTTGACTTGGCTTAACAGCTCATATATGTAATACTATAATATAAGCCTCCAAGATCATGATGATGAGTTGCGGATATTCTCTCATATTATTTTTATTTTATGCTATTTATCCAATATTTATGTTTAATCTTTTTTTTTAAATAATTCATTTCCAATAAATTTATTTCCATCTTAATCTATGAAACATGAGTGAAATTAGGTCACGCTTCAAAGTAGGTATTGTAGTTGATCACCGTATATTTATGTCAAGTTCAAATGCTTAATCTTAAATTATAACTTATCTAGCAGTTGAGGTATTAAGGGTTTAATTAGTAAGGGATTATGATTAAATGATCTTGAGAGTGAGTAATCACATTGAATTATAACTTAAGTCAGGTTCATCTTTGGAAATATTTTCATTATATACACACGTTAAACAAGATGTTCTAACATGTGGGTTGTAACATCTATTATTTAAGAAATAAGCAAATGGAAATTGCAGTTTGTTCAAATTTCATTTATCCAAGATTATCTCTACAATAGAAGATCGATAAGTTAAGGAGAATAATTGATTTAAATATACTGGTGCAACATGTTGAACTCGAAGTTCCAGCATGTGTTGTTCAACATTTGACCTTTACAGCAGGCCATGTTGGATATAGTTTGAAGTGTTTTGCTAATTGGTTTTCAATCAGATTCTATGCGGTATTTTTCGTAATGTTTTATTAATTTGTTTGACAGCTTGAGATGTTCATATCATATTTAAATTTGATTTAAATTTGAATTTGAAATATAAACAAATCATGCATTTTTGGAGAGATTTGAGAAGCAAATCATATCCAATTGATTCAACTTTTTTCTGGACAAATTAAATGTAGATCCACGAGGAGAAATGCCCACAAGATATTTCGATATAAGGAGACACGATTCTCATTGTTTTTCAAGAGTTTTGGTGTGCAAGAACTAGGTTATTTGTGTTAACGTTTGAGTCTCTGTTGCTTGTATTCCAAGCTAATGTCCAATAGGATTAGTGAGGAATCTACTATTGTACACCTCTATGTTTCAGTAACTTAGCGTAGAAAGTTTCTTTTATTTGAGTTGTAATTTCAATATTGTTTCTTGATTTGTAAACACCAATCACAGTTGTGTGATTGAGAAGAAAGTGAGTAGATTTTCTATGTTGAGGGAATCCTTAAAACGAAAGTCACTATGATTAGAAAGAGCCTTTGAAAAATATAGGGTTTGTTGGTTATTGTAAGACTTAGTGTACTAATTCAAAGTAGTGAATTTACTTTCTTGGGTACAGTTCCCCTAGACGTTGGTGTGGTTTCACCGACTTGGGTTACCAATCTATTATGTTTTTACAACTTTCTGCATATATTAATTATTGATGTCAAACTATTTTGATATGGTGTAAGAAGTTGGACAAGTTGTCATAACATCTAGTCTAACATATATCCCATGTGAAACAAAATTTCACTAAACCATAATGATGACTCACCCCGGAATCAGAGACAAAAGGGGGTCACTGAAAGCATAGAGCATAATCACCTCTATTTAGATGGCATACAACCAATATCTCGAGGCTATTTTTGCTAAAGAACTTTCTACTCCTCATTCTCCAACGATGCAAAAGAGATGGAAGAAATATTTTCCAAAATTTCTTTAGTAGAAGGATCAACAAGTACGCCCATTAGATGAGAACAACAAAATTGTTAGGAATGGTAACTTAAGACAAAGCAATTGACTCGATGAACATGTAAAATGTAGAAAAGGCCCTCGAAAATGCAAGTTAGTTTTCCTCAATATGAAGGAAAGAGCCATGTCTTCGTTTAGAGGGTTATGGAACAAGTATATCAATTAGTGGGGGAGAACTTGATAAACACTTCACTGCATATTTTACGACATCCTGAAGATAACCTTAGTCGTTGGAGAGATTAGGATCTATTAGACAATGTAAAGACAAGATACCATGATCTTACATTGAAAGTGTAAATCCTAGATATATTTCTAATGGCTGAGTTATATAGCCGGTAGAATCAGATATGAATGAAGCTAGGAAGTCATGATAGATCAGGCAGCAGATTGTTGGGTATGACAACTTCATATCCCGGAGTCGAATCCTAAGATCAACTCGAACATGGTATTTAGTCATATACCAACCGATAAGGTTAATATCCGGGAAAGGCCCCAGGTCAGGCCCGGAACCTTGGTTGAGGAAGGAACTCGAAGGAATTCCCAAGGTCATAATGTATGACGGCTAGTCAATATGAATGTTACAAGTATCTCAAAGGTTGCATTCATGATGAAATGGTTATAGCCATGATGATCTAAAATGGAGGAATGCCAAAGAGCTTATCTTGAATGAAGCCCTTAAAGAAGGCTAGAAGAAGACTATAAAAGTGGTTCCCAACAGAGGGATAAGCAAGATATTCATTCTTGTGACTATACACAACATTCGTGTAGCTCATAAATCCCCAAAGATACATTCTAATTATGCATATTGTAGCTCTTCTTTTTTGTGTAAGGAGGCTATTAGTTTTAGTCTTTTTTACAATATTTGGTGCCCGCCGTGGGGCCCTGGTAAAACTTTCTCGGGCCACATATCACGTTTACAGATATGTATACTAAATAAGACCCTCATTTGTCAAATCGATTGGAGATGAGTCGTCGTCGTGTTTCATTTTCTTGCCTCGGTCTGCCGAGGATGAAGGAGAGGAAGCGCTTCCGGGAGAAGGAGATGAGCTGCCAATGTGTTTATCGATCTTCGCCTGGTTTTTGATGATATTGACTCGAGTCATGGGGACCTTCTGGAGACCTTTGGCCGCTATTTTTACCATGCGCTCGCGAAGTGTCGACATTCTCTATGCAAAAGAAAAACAAATCACCACACATAAAGAACATCGACAAACATAGGGTTAAAACACCAGCTACCTAAAAGTGCTAGCGCATCCTTGTCAGTCTCGTAGTAAATGAGTGCCTTCGTATTGATCATCTGGGGCGCCAGAGAAGGCTCCACATATGCAGTGTAGAGCATGTTCCACAACCTCGACGGGATTAAAGCTTTCAATAAATTTTACAAGTTTCTGATGAGAAGCTTGTCATCAGCGCTCAGTTGCTCGTGCCGCACGATGTAATGATCGGTACCATGGTTGAAATGGGCCTAAAACCACTCCAGGGGAAACTTAGTTATCGACCTCTCCACGTTTTGTCTGTCCTCCTCGATAGCCACAGTTGTGAACAGGGAATCATTGGCCTCCTACAACACAAGTTTCACAACGAAGAACTTATCCTTGAAGTTGCAGAATGAGTCTAGGTATACCCTGAACCGCTTGCTTGGCTTCTTAAAAGACACCTAGTTGTGTAGTCCCTCAAGGGTTTGACGCTGAATATGGAAGACTCTGAAGAACAACTCCACGATTCCGCCAATTTTGAGATACCAACATATCCACTCTAACACGCGAATGAATGTCATCACGTTTGGGTGAAGTTAGGACAGTTCCAGCTCTATCCAGGTAAAAACTGCCCCCTGGAAATTAGTGAAGGGAAAACGGAACCCAACCTCCTTATAAGCAAACTCATACATTAGAAAACGCTTCCCGGATAGATCAAACATATCCTATGATAGATTTTTAGAATGAAGGGCCTCCAATTCACGGGGGTACCTGTTATCTGGTCCTTGAGGACGTTAAAAGCGTAGGAGTCATCCTTGGTGAATATCGAATTAGTATCTAGAGATTCTTGAATGATCCAATCCTGGTCCGCTTCAGGGACATTTACAGCGACATCCCCATCAGACTGAATGATCTCTTCGTTGGGGATGACCTCCTTGTTAGTCTCATCCATTTCACCTAAAAAGCATAGGAAAACAATGAATTTGATGATAAGATTAAATCCACCCTTCCACCGCAAGTCAAGTGAAAGGGCGAAGAAAAGCTTGATGATGTGTCCTCGATTTAGGCCCTTGTCGACACAACAGGGACTAACTAAGAGCTTGTACTTGACGCAAGAGGAAGTCATCCAACACGAGGAAATAACTCTCTGACACTACTATGTGAGAAATATGGGAAATCTCCGCGACATCTGGGAAATCTCAAATGAAGTTCTTGAGTCTTCAATAGGAAAAATCATATATTCATCGTGAAGTTCATACTTTGCTGGGAAATTCAACTGGAAAACTCATAGATTCATAGGGAAACTCATGTGTTCATCAGAGAACACATGAAATTCAATCGGAAAGTTCATCCTCGCCGGAAAACTCAAGTAATTTTCCAGAAACCCTGTTGCGTCGATTTTTGTGGTTGCAAATCACGACCGTTTGTGGCTACAGTTCGATTCATTTTGTATCCTATGAAGCTGATTAATGAAGGGTAATTGAAGTCTCCAACTAAACCTGCTTACAAACTAAGTTTAAACAGACGACTATTAATTTACAGATGCTACCAAGAGACCAGGGTCACCTTTTAGCTTATTCACAATAGGTTTAGAAAATATATTGTGTTCTTGATATCTGTGGTGGTGTCTTGAATTTGGTATTGGGAGTGATTTGAGATGTGGTAAGATAAGTGAAATTTGTGTTTTTGGTATTTTGGAGGATTTTCTGATGTTTTTTGGATAGGTCTGAGGACCTAATTGTTGTTTTTCTTTGGTGTGCTCGCAAAGATCTTATGACCTATTGCCTACGTACCCATAAAAAGAGAATCAGTGAATCATAGCATCGTAGTTCCTCCTAAGGCTAAGGCTAGAAGGAGGGTTTATTTGTATCTTGATTAGAGCATAAGATGATGATGCTCAAATGGTTTACTTGAATTGCATAGCTCAAGGCATAAGCTGAATCTGGTATCTTGATTTGCATACCTCAAGAAAGGTTGAATGGTACTCTTAATTGCATAGCTCAAGGAGGACTGAATGGTTATCTTGAATTGCATAGCTCAAGAAAGGCTAAATGTTTACCTGAATTACATAGCTCGGGAAAGCTGAATTTGGGTGGATGTCTTGGTTATAGTCCAAGTGTATAACTGTATGGAAAGTGATCTTAGTTATAGTCCAAGTGTATGACTGAATTGTTTTGAATGATTTTCTTAGTTATAGTCCAAGATTATGATTGTATTGTTTGATTGGAAGATGTTTGACTGAACGTGTTTGAGGACTTTCTATGCCTTGATTGAAGCCCAAGGTTGAAGCTCAACAAAGAAAATTGACTGTTTTGGGGAAAGTTTTTTTGTATCCTAATTTGGAAGCCCAAGATGGTGAAGCTTATTTGATGAGAGACTGACTCCCAATTGTTTGTATCTTGAATGAAGCCCAAGATGGGAGGCTGACTTTTATGAGAGACTGACTCTTGATGAAGTGTGCTTGTCTGTTTATTTGTGAAGAGTTGATGTCATCAGACGTTCCTTTATCTAGGGGGATTATATTGCTTAAAGCCCAAGAGGAGGCTATCTTGGTTATCCATCGGGGAGAGGGAGACTATTGTATGTGTTTGATTCTAAGGATATGTTCTTATATTTTTAGGAAGCTTTTGCAGGTCCTTGAATTAAGCCCAAGAGGAGGCTAGGTTACCTTTAAGAGGCCCATGGGTCCTTGAACTAAACTCAAGAGGAGGATGGGGGAGGCTGAGTATTTCTAAGCCTGTGATAAGGAACCTTTAAGAGGCCAGAAGGTCCTTGAACTTAGCCTAAGAGGAGGCTATGTTTTTCCCTAAGAGGGTTCTAAGTTATTCAAAGGTTTGGTCTGGTGATTCTGACAATAACCCGATTACTTAGAGATTCAAGCAGAGATGTAAATATATACAGTAAAAGATGTATGCAAACAAATAAATGTGTCAGTGAATGTGTTGAACATTTTTTAGTATGTCTTTGCTATGGTTTGAGTATTCTTAAATGATTTTTTAGAATGATGTTGGAAGTTACATTGGGAGGCAGAGGCCCAACATCCCGGGGAAGAGAGATTATAGATAAGTTTTATTGTATCCTCTTTGAGGATTAAAAAGTGTTTTATTATTTTTGCTTTAGTATGAGAAAATAAAGACTGTTTTAATTGAGACTCCTTTGTTAACAATCAAACAATAGTTTTAGAAAACAACGAGAAGTTAGAGGGAGAAGAGATGGCTCATAAACCAATAATAAGGCTTATACATAAGGATACTTATGGAAGTTTTTTTATTTTATTATCTGATGATTTCATACACAGAATAGGACTTGGGTGCTGAAAAGCTGCCTACCACCTAGAAAGTAGTTCACCAGAGTGAAGCCCGGTCTAGTAGCAAGTGTATTAGATCTTTAGTCATAAAGATGGAAAAAGAAAAAGGAATGTGACTTGTAAACAAGTGGCCCATTAATTTCTATTTAGATGATTGAGAAACTATTTGTAAAAAACAGTTGGGGAGATCAGGACTTATACGGAAGTCTGGCGGAGTTTTAAAACAAATCAGAGAAAGTTAAAACAAAATAATGGATCCTAAACAAATGATTCCCATGACACATTTTGACAATTCATTTTTTAAAACAAAAAGATATGTGTAAAAATTCAAAGAAAGAAATTCACAGAGAAAATTTACAATTCAGTGAAAAAAGCGATTGCGCCGTGTTTTGAAAGTAACCGGTATAAACCCTAATGGTCTATATTTCAAAAATGGGTTGGGTCTTACACTCTATTAGAGGCCCGGGAGTGTAAATATAATTAAATTTGAGGGTGTAAGTTGAAAAACCCTAAATTTCTATTTTTAAATGATTATTTTTGAATAATAAATATAAAAATGATTGAAAATTTCAAACAATAAAGAAAAATAAGTTATAAACTTGGATCAAGGTTTAAAAAATTATGTTTTATCCATGAGATAACTTGTGATTCATTTGTATTTGAAAAATCAAGAAGAATGATCATTTGAAAATGTTGAAAAACAAATAAAAATTAATTTCTTTGTGAAAATTTAAAATTTATTTAAAAAATGTTTTTTGTGATTATTTCATGGAATAAAATATTTAAACATTTTCTTGAAATATTGAAAAAAGAATCGATAAAAAATGATTAAAAAAAACCAGAGAGTTATTAATTTTTGAAATCATTAAATAAAATAACAAAATTCAAGAATTTGAATTTATGAAAAAGCCGACAAGAACGTGTGCCAAGAACACGCGCGAAGGGAGTTTTGCCAAGATTTGCAAATTCAATCGTATCTCATGGAATAGGCATCCATTTGAGATGAAATAAACATGAAAATTGTGTGTTTTGATCCCACGAACATGATGGAACACTTTAATTTCATTTATTTTTAGTGCATAAAAATACATATGAACATGAACGGATAAATCCTAATTTTGGCCTAAGCCTCATGAAATTCTATACATGGATGTTTTTGTGCAATTGATTGAGGGTAAACCCTTAAAATATGTTCATAAACAATTGGCAAAAAGATAGTGCGAGGAAAAATGAATCGATTATGAAAAGGTTAAGTTTAGGCTTACTTGAATATTGTTGAAGCAAGAGCAACTTGATTTTGATGAATGAGATGTTACAAATGTTGCTTGTTGATCTGGACAACTTCCTTGGATGATGTTGAGTGGATTGCAAGCTTTGAACTCCTTTGAAAATTTTTGGATCAAGTTATGGTATCCAAGTTGCAGAATAAAGGCCTAATGGTTGGTTTTGAGGAGTGATATTTGGTTAGAGGTGTTTCATAGGTGGTTTAAGTGTTTGAACACCTCATATACATCATATGTGATGTGTTTGAACAATTAGATTAAGTTACATATGGTTGTAACTCAAAATCCTGTAGTGGTTGCTCAAAATATCAAGTTTTGAGTCTTTTGAAGTGAGGAAGTAAAAGCAGGGAATTGTAATGCTTTGGTGTATTTTTTAATGATCAATTAGAGTCTCTATTTATAGGGGAAGAGACTTGTTGAAGTGGTTTTCTTGTTGCTTAAGGGATAAGTATGAAAATCTTAGTCATTGATAAGCATCATTACTTGCTATTCAAGACACTCAATTGCCATTCCAAATAGATCAGTCTAGCCTCGGCCACATTCACATTTTGCAGACATTTTAATCTTTGTTTATGAGATCAAATTGGTTGGAGTTCATAAGATTCTTGGATATGCTTTATTAGAGCATTTTGGCCCTTGGATCAAGTGCATAGGTGTTGAAATTCATGAATGCAAAATGGAAGCTTTCGTGTTCTGATCATGAATTTGCAGGTTTTCTCAGGTTTGTAATGATGATTAAGATGCTCTTGACCAGCTGATATTTATCCTCTAACTCATGAAACCTCAATTCAAGTTTTGGAGAAAAAAAAACTATTTTTGAAAACAGTTGTGACATGATGTGTTTGACAAGAGATTTCTCCATGATCAAGTGAGATTTTTCATGCCAATTGGCTCTTTGAATTTTTGGGATGATTTGTGAGAATATTGGTGTTTACATGAAGATCTAAATCAGCTTGAAACTATATTGTAAAAGCCTCCAAGTTTTTGTGTTTTGACTGATTTTGTACTTAGACAGATTATGCCCATGTGTTAAAACTTTCAATTTTTCTTTGATTTTATCATCCTCCAACTTGAAATACATGAAGAATTAGAGTTTCATATAGTTTAATCTTTTGTAGTATATGATGAAATCTATCATTTAAGCTTTGGTTCACAAAAATATGATGCTTGGATCACAAGTTATGATGCTTGGAATTAGGGTACATGCACACTTTTTCTTCATAACTTAGAAAATTTTCAAATTTTCTTAGTTAGTCCCTTTACAAGTTTTTCATACCCTAAATTTTGACCCTAAGATATATACCTCATCAGAGGAAGTCCACTGACCAAAAGGTTGTGTCAACCTAGTTTGAACAGTATCCCCGCAATGGATCAGGGTTCCTGAGTCCCTCAGTGGATTAAGGAAAAGGACCAATCATTAATACATAAGATTTTAGACCTTTAAATCATAATCAAAGGGTTAAGGAATCTCAAATGATAGAAAATCATTCAAAGAGTGTACAGAAATTTCAATGATCTGGGCCCCGATCCATCAGAATCACAAATTAGGGTTTTAGTCATCTGAGCCCTCCAGATGGAATTTTTCATGGGAAAAGGAGCCAAAGCCTCCAAATATCATCAAGGAAGATTGAAATGAATTTTACAAGTCATTTTCAAGTACAAGAGATGCAGAGATCAAGGATTCGAAGATTAGGGTTTCACAATGCCCAAATTAAGGTTTCTGACTAATCGAGGATCCCAAGACCAAGATTTTCATATGGACAAGAGCCAATACCATAGGTAATGGTTTAAATATCTCATATACATCACGTAAGTCCGTTCATAAGGTCAAAATACCTCAGAGGATGTCCAGTTAAAAAAATCAGAAAACCAGGGGTATCTAGTGTAATTTCCACTTGGACCAAAAAGTCAAAGTTTGACTTTCTAACCCAATATGATCCTCATGACCTATATTACAAGAATATATGGTCCATAGATGCATTTGTTCATAAAAAATCAAGAATTTTGAGATAACTTGTAAAAGGGGCAATCTTTGAAACTTAGAATTTTTTCTATATTATGGAAAAAATTGTCCAAGTAGCCTACTTCTAATCATCATAACTTGTGATTCAAGCATCAGATTTTGGTGAAACAAAGCTCAAATGAAAGATCTCATCATAAAATACAAATGATTCAACTACAAGAAACTTCAATTCTTCATGGATTTTAAATTATGATTGGATCAAAATCAAGAAAAATACTGGTTTTCAAGACTTAGACAAAATTTGTCTAAGTACAAAATCAGCAAAACACCAAAACTTGGAGGGATTTTTCACCAAATTCCAAGTTGATTCAGATCCTTATCAAAACACCAATGTTGTTGCAAATGTTGTCAACAATTCAAAGAACCAATTGGCATGAAAAGATCTTGCTTGTGCATGAAGAAATCATGGATCAAAGTGACCATCCAAAAGTATTTTGCAAAAAATAGATTTTCACAAACTTTTGAAATCTGATTTTTTTGAGTCAAAGGATAGTGTTGAGTGGTCTTAAGAATCTTAACAATCATTACAAAACTGATCAAACCTGCAAATTCATGATTGCTCCGAGAAATTCCCATAAATGGAATTTATGAATTTCAACACTTATGCATTTTGATCCAAGGGTCACCAAGCTCCAAAATGACATATTCTTGGATCTCTTGTTCAACAAGAAATAGGTTGGACACAATCCAACCATAAAACTTTTGAGGAATGAGAATTTTGTTGCTGCAATAGCTGACCTATTTGAGAAGTTCATCATTCCATGTGTAAGAGATATTTTCACAAAGCATGACTCGAAATTGTGACCTCATCTCTTCAAGACTTAAGGGCTAAGTAATCTCAACATCTTTTCCTATAAATAGAGACCTCATTTGATAATAAAATTTACACCAAAGCCTCTGATCTCCAAACTTTCTCTCATTTTCTCCTTAAGACTCAAAACTTGATATTTTGAGCAATCACTACTGGTTTTTTAGTTGTGGCCACTATAAACTCAAACAAATTTCTCAAACACATCACATATTATGTTTATGAGGTGTTCAAACACTTAGATCACCTCTGAAACACCTCCTACCCAAAATCACCCTTCAAAACCTCAAAGAAACCTTGTTTCTGCAACTTGAAGCCCACAACTTGATCCAACCATTTGCAATCAGGTCTAAGTGTTCAAAAACACTCCATATGGAGTAGGGAAGCTGTCCAGATCATCACAACACCTCTGGAACATCTCTAGTTCAAAATCACATCTCTAGCTGCAAGCTCAAGTTCAGGTAAGCCTCAAACTTGGCTAAATCATAATCCATTTATATTTCCTCGCACTATCTTTTTGTCATATGTGTGTAATCATATTCTAAGTAATTATCCATAATAAATTTCACAAAATCATCATCATGTAGAGTTTCATGAGGCTCAGGCCAAATTAGGGTTCTTCAGTGTTCTTCACTAATTTTTCACTCTACACTAAAAATAAATGAAATTAATTGGTACCATGGTGTTCGTGAGTTAAAAATGAGCAAGATTGATATTTATTTCATTTCATTTCATATTCAATGAGATATGAGGAATTTTGCAAAAATCCCCATTTCTGGGCAAGATGAAGAACATGCGCGTGTTCTTCAGGTGTTCATGGCGCCCTTTTTCAAATTTTTTAATATTTGAATTTTGTGATTTTATTTAATTCAATCTAAAATTAATTTCTCTCTGATTATTTTGAGTTTTAAAATGATTCTTTTTTCATTAATTCTAAAAAATGTTTAAATATTTTATTCCATGAAAAAGTCAACAAAAAATATATTTTTAATATATTTAATATTTTAAGAATTAATTTTATTTATTTCTAAACATTTTAAAATTTATTCATTTCACTTGATTTTTCAAACATAAATGATATTAAAGTTATCTCATGGATAAAACATAATTTTTCAAACATTGATCCAAGATTTTAACTTGTTTTTCAATTGTGTTTGAAATTTATCAAAGCTTTAAATATTTTTTTCATATTTAAAATATCAAAAACTAGAGTTTTGATTTTAATCACCCTCAATTTGATTTTTATCACTTTTGGGCCTCTATTAGAGTGTAAGACTCGTCCCAATTTGAAAAATGAAACATTAGGGTTCATCTGATCCATTTTCAAAAACCCGACGCGGTCGTCTTTTTCACCGCATTAAGTTTTCATCTATGAATCTTTTTCTGTGAATATCTTTACACATAACCATTTGTTTTCTAAAATGAATTGTCAAAATGTGTAATGAGGAATCATTTGAGTTTAGGACTCATTCCTTCTATTTTAAATTTTCTTCGGTCTGTTTTAAAACTCCGTCGGGCTTCCGTATAAGTCCTTAACCTCCCAATTGTTTCTTAAACAATGTTCAATCTCTTATACAGAGATTATGGACCCACTTGTTTACAAAACCCATCCCATCTTTTCTCTTTTCAAAATTAAAGATCTAATATACTTGCAGTAGACTGAGCTTCACAACCAGATGGAGTATCTTTCTATGCGGTAGATAAGCTTTTCCTTAAAACACCTACCCTAGGTATGAAAATCATCGAGATAATTAATCAATAAAACAAATTCCATAGACATCCTTATGTTTAAGCCCTATTATTGGCTTCTGAGCTATCTCCCCCCCTGTCTAACTTTTCATTGTTTTCTTAAATTGTTGTTGCTTGTTTAGAATAGGATTATTTGCCAAACTTATTTTTCTTCACCTCATACTAAAGCAAAGATAATAAAAAACTTCTTAATGACAAAGAGAATACAATGTATAAAACACATATGTAATTTTTATCCCTTGGTATTTTGGGCCTCTGCTTCCCAGTGTAACTCCCAACATCATTCTTAAATAAAACATTTAAGAATACTCAAACCAGAGCAAAAGACATACTAAATATTGTTAAACACATTCACTGACACCTTTTTATCTTTCTACATGCATCTTTATTGTATATATTTGCATCTCTGCTAGAATTTAAGCAATCGGGTTATTGTCAAAACATATCTTCCTCTTGGGCTTCATTCAAGGACCCTCATGCCTCTTAAAGGTGCTTTCTCTCAGGCTTATATGTTACTCAACCTCCCCCAACCTCCTCTTGGGCTTTGTTCAAGGACTTATGGGCCTCTTATAGGTAACCTAGCCTCCTCTTCGGCTTAAACACAAGGACCCTCAAAGGCTTCCTAAAATCATAGAAACAAACCTTAGAATCAAACACATATAGTAGTCTCCCTCTCCCCGATGGATGACAAAGCTAGCCTTCTCATGGTCTTTATACAATTGAATCCTCTCCAGACAAAGGAAAGTCTGATGACCATATCTCTTATAAATTTTCCATCAAACCAAACACTCTTCATACAGAGCCAGTCTACCAACAAAATTTCAGCCACACATCTTAGACTTCATATAAGATACATATAATCAAGAGTCAGTCTCTCACAAATAAGCTTCACGCATGGGCTTCCAAATCAGGATACAGATAAAACTTTCCCACATAGTCAGTTTTCTTTGTTTAGTTTCAACCTTGGGCTTCAATTAAGGCACATATGATTCAAACCTTTCCCTCTTTAGAGATGACAAATTCTCTCTACTAAGCACCTTTTAGCTTCAATCTTGGGCTTCAATCAAGGCATATACAGTTAAACACTTTACAGTCACTCAAAATACACTCATAGTCTAGGACTTTAACCAAGCTAATTCAATAAAAACAGTCATATTCTTGACTTTAACTAAGCTAACAACATTCAATACAGTCATAGTCTTGGACTTTAACTAAGTTAATTTAATAAAAACAGTCATAGTCTTGGACTTTAACTAAGAAAACAACATTCAATATAGTCATAGTCTTGGACTTTAACTAAACTAATTTCCCATAGTCACAGTTTTGGACTTTAACTAAGCTAAACATCCAGCCCTTCTTGAGCTATGCAAATCAAGATAACACATTCAGTTTTCCTGAGCTATGTAATTCAGGTCAACCATTCAGTCCTCCTTGAGCTATGCAATTTATGGTACCTATTTAGCTTGTCTTGAGCTATGCAAATCAAGATACCATTCAATGTATGCCTTGAGCTATGCAATTAAGGCAACCAACCAACCAGTCACAAACAACTGTTTTTTCAGCTTCAATCTTGGGCTTTGATCAGGAAACAAACAGACTTTTCAACTTCAATCCTCGTATTTGATCAAGACACAAATACAAACTTTTGAACATCAACATCCTGTCCTTTAACCAGGATACAAATGAACCTTTTCCTCTTAGTAATACCCTAATCTTTTCCCCTAAGTTTGTGTTTGCATCTGCATCTTGCATACAAACAAGATCACACTGGTTTCTCGGTTCTTATGGGGTGTAGGTTTATGCCTCACAGGGGATCACCATTGCTTTTGTGTGTTTTATTTACTAACCATTAATTAAAATTCATAAATATTTTGTTTTCTTTTATTAACATTTTTAGAGGAAGAACAGGTTAAAAATGCCAAAAATAGCAGTCTCGCAGCTCAAATGAATTTTTCAGATAAAAGTCGAAGTTGATCTGCAATTAATTCAAATTTATCTGATCAAGAATTTCCCAATTTAATTGCTTTATTCAAGGAATTCCAAGGTTCATGTGTTTATTTCCATGCCTTCTTCGACGCGCAAAAGAATCGGGCCGAAACAATCAAACAATCAAAATTAAACAAAATATTCAAAATTTGACTTGTTGTGCTCCCTTATTCGCTGATTGGTTTTCCAAACAGCTTCCAAAGTCATGGTCGTTCAAAGATCTGAAACAAGAGTGGAAGTGGTCGCAAAGATTGATGGGCTTGACCTCAGATGATATAGCTTGGGGAAGCAACAGGTAATTATTAGGAAATGAGATAATTGTTAGTTGTGGTGATCAACTACAATCATGTGCTAGCTAGAAAGCAGTTTGGCTACCCTCTAAAGAATCTTCCGTCTAATGAAGAGATAGATGAGTCATTGTATACACCATTGGAAAGAAATGGGAAGTTGGTCACTCAGGCATTTCAGGCTTGGGAGTTGAGAGTGAAGAAAGGCAAGAAGGAGTTTGGAAAAGTGGATCCCAAGACGTATCCTCCTTTTGCTACATGGCTGCAGAAACGTATAGATATCCTACTGCTACCATTTTCATTAGAAATTCCCTTGTATCCTAAAGAAGTGCTACCACAGTCTGTTGTTCCTCTTGAAGATTACAAGAAGTTGGAAGCTCAGTTGCATGAGGTAAGGGTAGAGAATTCTTAAGTCACCAGCTTGTATCATCGAATGGCTCATGCTAACCAGGTTTTAGAAGAGAAGATGCAGAAGATGCAACAAGAGAGAGAGGTCAAAGAGAAGGATTTTGCTGGTAGAGAAGCTTATTTCAGAAGAAGAGGCTTAATGAACATCAAAAGAGAGGACGAATATAGGAAAACTAGAAATTCTCTAAGGGAAGCTAACCAAGCTATCACTTTATGGAAAAACAAGTGGAATCAAAGCCAGAATGAGCATAAAGAAAAGGAAAAGGACTACGAGCTGCAAATTAAATACCAGAAAGAAGAGTTAGATTCAGCCCACAAAATTCGTCAAGAGAAGTCCCAGTAACTGGAGCAAAGCCAGAAAGCACTAGAGGAAGCACTCAAGGAGAGAGTATAGCTCAATTTGATGGTTGGAGTCAAGAAGGCTAGGTCTGAGCCGGGACCTAGTGGGAAGAGCAGTGAAGTCTCTTTGCATCTTTCGGTTTTAGTATGCTTTTTTTGTATTCAGATTACCTATAGACTTGTTGTAGGAATCTTTGTTTATATTCTTGCATTTTATTTCTTTTGATTTGTAAGACTTGTAACCCTACGGGGAATCTTTGTTACCTTTTCCTTGAAGGCTTTGCTTTTATGTTATGTTTCCTTTTGTTCAGTTTCTTGTTCTTTCTGAATGCACTAAAACCTGGTCGTCCAAGGTCATCAAAATCTGAATACCTCGCAATGAATCCTTTGCAAAGAAATCAGTCTCTAAAAGCCATCTAGATTCTTCTATAACGAATGTCGGAACCGGGGCACAAAATGCTTATCACCCTTTTGATTGTTTTGCAAGTGTAGGTTACAGATTTCTGACCTCTTTATCTTTTCAAGCATTATATCTAAACAGAGAAAGCACATCCTATATCATGGAACAATTCCAGGAAGAAGTGAATTCAATGAAGACCCAGCTGGGGTATTTTAGGGTGGACATTTGAGCGTTTTCCCAAGATCACGAACTGTTGAGGGAAGAGGTTAACGAGATGAAGACTCAGATGAACTAGATTACAGACATGTTGAAAGCTTTACTGAAGAAACAAGATGGTCAGTTGCTTGCTGTTGCAACTGAAGTACTGACTATTCCCATGTCTGGGGAACTTGTGAAGGATCAGGGGTCTTTTCCCAAATCTCCACTAATAGAATCTTCTCACAAGACACTATCTCATGAAGATCTCAAGATAGAACGGTCTGAGAAGAAATTGGATCAGATTCCTATGACGTATGCGTAGTTGCTTCCACTTCTGTTGGAATTGAAGCTGATCAAGTTGATTGATGTAGGATCTCAACACACTAGGTACCCTATGGGTACTAATCTCAAGGCCAGGTGTGAATTTCACTCTGGAGAAGTTGGTCACAATGTAGAGAATTGCAATATGCTTAAGCTAAAGGTTCAAGAGCTCATTGATTCCGGAGCAATCGGGTTTGCACCTGTTCAGGAGGCTAAGCAAGGAAATGTTCCCTCACTTGCTGCAAAAGGGAAGGATGTGTCCCCTGTGGGTCAGGGATCATTTGTAATTGTAAACACCCCAAATTTTACCTCACTAAGTTCACACCATGGCTTGTGATCTTTCATCTTTGCATTAGTTTAAGCATATCATTTCATATTGCATTTTTGTTTCATCTGTATAGTTCAAGTTCATCTGCATCTAGGGTTTGTGATCTGAGCAATCCAAGGATCCATATGAGCCTCTCCAAGGGTCTCCAATCATTCCAATAGGGTCCATGTGTGTTCAATCATCATCTTATATCCCTTAAATATCAAGGAAGCCAAGAAATCACAAGAACTTGGAAAGCATGGAAGCAGAGCTAGGGTTTCACTGCACAGATGACCTGAAATTAGGGTTTTGGTTTCAGAGGCCATAACTCCAATTTTTTTGTCATTCTTGTTTCTAATGGTCTCAATATGTTATAAGTATCACATGTACCAAGTTTGATGAAGAAATTCATTGTGGAAGTCATTTGTTCACTGGGTAACTTCTTGAGCAAGTCAGAGCAAAATCAGGGCATCTGAGGCCCCCAACAATGGAACCAAAGTGGATTTTTCATCAAATTGAAGTTATATGATCTTTATTTGATCATTGAAGTGCTTGAAAGTTCACACAATTGAATAAAAATGGGCTAAACCAAAAGTTGCCAAAAATGGAAATGACTTGTAATGTAAACTTTCTATTTTGGGAAAGTTTTTCAACCTCCTCTTTCTCAACCAAAAATGCTTCAAATGAAAAATTGTTGGTCACGAAAGTTGTAGATTGGATCATTCCCTTTTCAAAAAGTACAAGAACAAGTTCTAATTCATTATGGAACTCAAGTTATGATCTTTCAAAGTAGGCAAAAATCCTATAATTTTCAAGAATGCACCAAAGAGGGTTTTTTGCAAAACCACTTGCCAAGCCACTTTGTGACCTCTAATACACTTCTATGTGTCATATCAACATAGTGAATTGCCTAAAAGTCAGAATTGGCCCAAGAATCTCAAGTTTTTATGCCTTGCACATCAAGAAATCACAAAAGGGGGAAAATGAACCAAACTTGCAAAAACTCATACAACCATACCTCCACTTGCTGCAGCACCTCAACTTCAATTCTATGGCTCTCCTTGATCAAAGCTGAGGCCAGACATGCCTTTGTACAACCTCTGAACCAGCCCATACCTCAAGTACAAGTTTCATTGACTTTTTGCAAAATCACCCATACCAATCACCATAGGCCACAACCACTTCTCTGACCTATCACAACTTGTTATGTGGATCAAACACAGCTCATTTCATAACACAAGCAAGCCTGAATCCTCAGAATCCTCAAGCTCTAAAAAATCCCCTCATTTGCAAAAGCTTTCGAAACACACAGCACACTCACTCAAATTCTAAACGTCTTTCACCAAACAACTTAGCATCACAAGAGGATCATTTCCCACCCTTCATTGCAACCAAAAACACCCCATAGCCAAAACACGATTTCTGACCAGCAAGAGTGAAAGCTCTCAAACCAGCCACAACAAACTTCTTCCAAGCATCAAAGCTTCATCAGGAGGTCAAGAGGAATGGTTTTGCACAAGAGAAGTGGCCAGAAGCTTCAAACTGAGAAAGCTTCACTTCAGGTAACCTCAAGAACAAATTTTCCAGAAATGTGATTTTAGGTTATAGAAATGTTATGTATGTTGTGTTGATCATGCTGATGTTTTTATTTTTGAAAATGGTTGTGTATTAAGGATTTCATGAACCTCTGAAACTTTGCCCGTGAAATATGTTTTGTTTCGATTCACATGATTGATGAAGAATGAATTTGTTTTGAGTGTGGATTCATGTTTAGGGAAGTGAGAGGAGTTGATCTGGAGCTTTATAGCTCCAGAAATAACCTAGGGAAGAAGTTTGATTTTGAGTTGGCCGGAGAAGATGACCGGAACACTGTTTCGGTCACCTCAGAGTGTTTAGGGTTCAGATTAGGGTTTAATCCTGTAATTAGTGTGAGTTTGAATCTTGGCCGTCCAGATGTCCGCGTAGTCTTTCCCTCCATCCTCAGTTTAAATGTGAACCACTGGATCAGTTGACTTTTGTTTTAATTCATTTTAAATTCATTTTTTCTCATTTATTTTGCATCATTTATTTAAAATACTTAGAAAATATTAAAAATATTTTCCTTTTGCATTTTCATTTCAAATATTTTTCTCAACCAGAAAACATTTTTATTTTTATTTTTTGCATTAAAAAACCATTTTAAAAACATTTAAATGTTTATTTTAATTAGTTAATGGAAATTAATTAATTAAAATATCATTTAGGTTTCTAAAAATTCCAAAAAAAAATTCACATTGCATCTTAGGACATTTAGAAACATTTTCAAACCATTCATACAAATTTCTTTTTGGTTTTGAATCAATCTTGACATTTTTCTTTGAATTTAGGGTTCATAAAATCCCATTTTTGAACCTTAACTTCAAGAATTCTTTTCTGCCTAACCATGAAGGGTTTGACATTGGTTCTTTTTGCATTGATCTTCATATAGCATGTAGTATCTAGCATATTTTTGCCACAAATTTATCTTGCATTTTCCATTTGATTTGCATTTTTCCTTTTGAGGTACCTTAAAACCCTAGATAACTTAGAAAATTCATAACTTTCTTTAGGTTAAGAGTTAGATCTCCTCCTTTGGGGTGTGATATCATATGGGGTTAGGTTTCCTTTGAGTTAATTTGCAATTTTTTTATCTTGTGATTAGCTTCTGTTTTTGACTTTTGCATCTCATGTTGCATTAAAAGCCCAATTTCTCATGTTCATTTGCATACATCTTGCATATGCATCCATTCATGAACTTTCCTTGACATTTCATGCATTCACATGACTTCTAAGACATCATAGGACACATTAGAATCATGCTTGGTCATTTCTTCATCCATTTGCCATGATGTGCATTCATTTCATTCCATGAGCTTTCATGTACTTTCATGCTTCCTTCATGCTTCATTTGCATTCTCATCTCTTGTATGATTATCCATGACATTTGGCATGTCTTTGCAGCATCTCATAGCATCATTTGCATCATGTATATGCTTCTGGTTTTGGTTTGCATCCTTGCATACATTTCATTTTCCTTTCATTCCTTTCTTTATGCTAACCATTTCAGGTGGTAAGTACTTTGAGAAGTGAATTTTCCTTCACTTCTCATTTCTCTTCTCTTTCTTTTTATGCACCCTTGCTGCATTTACTTTTTCTTTAGAGTGAGCTTGCTCATTCATGTTCTTCATTCACTTTCTTTCTTCAAGTAACTTATCTTCTTCAGTGAAGTAAGTTAACTTGTTTCTTCTGCTTCTCCTCCTTTCATCTGCTTCTTCCATTGGTGGCTTCTCTGAAGATCTCTTGCAAGCCTTACAAACCATAGGAACATCCAAGCATGACAATAATTAGGGTTTTGATTAGTTCCCCCTTAGTTTTTACCTTTGTGTCTTCTTTGTGTCTCTCTTCTCACCTCATAATCAGAGACTAAACCTTTAAGGTTTTAAGACTTTGTGATTAGGGTTATGCATGTATCCTTCTCTTAGGATGGAGTGTATAACTTTAATCCTAAGTGTTAAGCCCTTAATTTGTTTAAACCTCTTAATCAATCCATCTTAATAATCACTAAGACAATAGCTTGTAAATTGGGCCTTGCATTAGGGTTTTAATTCTTCCTTAATTGGTTAAGAAGGACTAACCCTAGTGTTAATGGATAAGTCCCCCTCAAGTGTCTTACAAATCATAAAATTCACTTCTTAATCTTACCCTTAATTAAAATCCACTTTAATAAAGGCTTGTTTTGTCATGAGGTTAATCCCTAATCATGGATTAAGTTGAGGTATCTTCCTCAGCTTAAGTGTGCTCATCTATTATCCTTCTATTAGGATGGTGTAATGGGTCCATTAAATCCTTGATTATGGCTTAAACTCATTACTTAACACTAAACAAAAAATCCAAAAAACATCTAAATAATCACAAGTAGGTTAATGATCTTAATCCTACATCATCAAGGTAATTAAGTGTGAGGTGCTTACCTCATACTTAAGGTATTCTCATTATCCCTAATCAAAGGGAGGATATGATGAGTCTACTAACCCTTGGTTTAGGCTTAAGCTCATTAACTTATGACAAACACAAAAAGCAATAAAAGATTGAAAACACAAAAAAAAAACAAAGCAATAATCGTCTCCTCTCATCACACTCATTCACAAACGAGAACTTGCTTCTTCCGTCTAATGCAAGACAGTTAGCACCTGAGCCAGATAGGTCATACACTTGAGCATAGGCAAGCAAGCAGTTCATCAGTCAATTTATCTTTAAGTCTCTTTGAGTCGAACTACGGTGTTCTGACTTCCTCATTGCACGAGAGGATACGTAGGCATAACTTAACTGTTATCGAACAAAAGTCTCTTTGTCTTCCCCCTCTCTCAGCATTCTTTTCTAAGCCTCAGTTCCTGAGCAATTCACCTTTTTGCACTGACACTTCTACATTCTTCTCCAGCTTTTGCACACAGATAGCACAGACACTACCCCTTTAAACACAAACTTTCAAGCGTGGATCCCGTCGAGTACGACGGACAATCTGGGTGCTAATACCTTCCCAGGTTGTAACCAACCCCCTTTCTCAGTTTCTCTGGTTCGCGATCGTCTTATCCATCTTTTCTTAGGTTTATGCAGAATTACCTTTCCTTCGGGATAAAAATGCCTAGCTGGTGACTCTTTTCACTTCACCTTCATTTCTCTTTCGCCGATCGTTCGCGCTTGTACCGGGATGCAAATCTTTGGGAGCGACAGTAATTCATAAGTCGTGGTTCTCAAGCTGCCACATTAGCTGATTATGGCTGAAACTCCTCCAGCAGTACCACTTCAGCATCAACAGAAGAAGGAAAGAACTTTTGATCCTTTACCAATGCCTCTTATTGATCTGCTTCAGTGTCTATTACATTTGAGAGTGATTGAGCTTTGCTAGTTGGCTCCACTTCCTACTACGATCCCTAGGGTAAGGGATGGTAGTGTTCATTGTGATTTTCATTCTGAGGAACTAGGCCATGATATTGTAGGGTGCAAAACTTTTCAATTCCAAGTGTAAGACTTGGTTGATGCTGGTGTAATCAAGTTCGAACCAACTGGCGTGAAAGTGGTTGGTAATGCTTCACTGGCTGCCCAAGAAGGGAATGTTGTTGCTTCTCCCATGTTTACCCCAAGTCATGGGAATACTCGTTCCTTTGAAGTTTCAAGGGGTCACAACCAGTGCTCAATATGGGAAGAAAGGTACAGGGACAGTTTGGACGCCCTAATCAGTATCCTCCACAGAATCGTCTACATCAGAGGCGAGAACCTAATATACCTGAAGGAATGTCTGTTCAAGGTCCACTTTCTCGAAGTCAACTGCTCGCTCGCCTCCTCAAAGGTTCTTTGATTAAGTTAGGTCGGGCTTTGCTGGTGCCCTATCCTTTTCCTCCGGACTAAATATGACTGCCAGGTGCGAGTTCCACTCAGGAACAATTGGGCATACCATTGACAACTGCAGGGAGTTCGAACACGAGGTGCAAAGTTTGATTGACGCCAGGGTCATTACGCCAGATGGGTTGCGTTTAACTTCAGTATTAATCTTTTCTTCAGACGTCTCGTGTCAGTGGAGATACGTAGGCATGAGATCGTCAGGTCTTTGCGAGCAACCTTAGGCGTCAACTTCAGTATTAATCTTTTCTTCAGACGTCTCGTGTCAGTATTCAACTACAGAGGCTTAAGGTCAGAATAATTGAGAATGAAGCACGGTTCTGTACATGTGACCATTTGATTGAAGATTGCAATTCCATAAGGAAAAGCTGATGACTATTGAAAGTATTCAAGATTAACAGGTCCAGATGGAGTCAAGTATCCTCGATGATGGCAATGTTCAGATTTTTTACTGCATTTTCATTTGTAGTTTTTATCTGTTTGTTTAAACATTTGTATGCATGCATGAAACTTGTTTGGTTTGTGAATGTTAATTAATGAAACACACATGTTTTTCTTGAAGTAATTCATTCGTATTTACTTATAATTTTTGTGTATGTGCATTGAAATACCAACAGTCATTTTTAAAATCTGTGATGGAGGATGGTGAAATGAAAACGCAAAAATCTCCAATTATGTGTTCTAAAATAAGACCTTATTAATGATGTACAGGCTTTGTTTCAAATCCAAAACACTGGAGATATAAGGGAGATAAACCCTCGCTAACCCCCTTAGAGCCTTGAAGTAGGAGTTTCTTTTCGCACAAGAAAACCTTTACATTTAACCCGGGGCAGGGTAAGTGTCATCTAGTTGGACCAAGCGTTCATGCTTTCATAAAGGAGTGCGCATTTAAGGGGCCATTACCTTTCCTTGTACCAAATAAAGAGGTCCAAAGACCATAAACCACAATGGTTATCCAAATTAAGAGGTCCAAAGACCGAAAATCACCACGGTTATCCCTCATCAACTGAAAGTGAGGCAGTCATGACCCTTTCAAAGCAATCAAGACAAACAGTGTCACACGATTCTTTCAAAAGAAAAAAAAGAGAATGAAAAAAAGAAATGAAAAAGCCCGCTAAGTTGAAACTTGAAAACAAGTGGCTTAGGCAAAAGTTAGGGCATCCCGCTGGACTCCAATTGTAAGAGATTTAAAAGAAATCAGTCCAGGAAAAAGTTAGGGATAAACAAAAGAATGAAAATGCAAAAGACGAAAAGGATTATACAAGAAAGATCCTCAAACAAGAACAAAGTCGTGTGATAAAGACACAAAATACAAAATGGGTGATTGTTACTCCAACAACCGCAGTGGTGCTTAAACCGTTGGTGTTATTGGTTTCCAGATATGTCTTCTACACCAAGTCCTATCAGGTGGCGAAGAAGTTTCTGCCTTTATCCCAACAACATCATTACAAGAAGAAAGTTTGTTTGAGCAAACTTATTCTGGAAAACCTCTATGAGTCTCTCTGTGAAGGGGTGACTCGATTGAGGAACTCAAAAGATGACTCTGGTTCCCTAAGTCTTACTGGCCCTCTCTGGCTCCTTCAACTGTGGCTGAATGCCACCTTTGAGCCTTCACTTCCTAGGAAAGGGAAGGTTGATGAAGAATCAGAGGAAATAAGGCTCAGGAGCACAGAAGGTGTTCGACTGGCGAAGCTTACGCCTAGTGACGAAGGTGTAACTCTAAAAGAGGCTTTCTCCAGCTTCTTGATGATGTTTGCCCTTCAGTATGACTTTACACCATCTATAGCTCCTTTTATGGAGAGGAAGTGTGGGCCTAGATGGTTCACTAGGGATTTCCCCGATTCCCCCACAAGGAATCTGCATTTGGACTCTATTTCAATATGGGAAGCCTTTTTAATTCCCAGGTTCTTTATTTACACGTTGAATGGTGGAAAACCTGACACAACCCTCATTGCTTATCAACCTAATTTGGTGTCCAGGAAATTTGGGTTAGGTCAGAGTTTCCCTAGATGCCTTTACACTAAAAAAGGCCAAGTCATCTTTTCCAACAACTTGTTCGACGAAGTCGGGGTTGACCAGATCCTTGCCAAATGGGCATCCCAAAAGGAGGTTTTATCTCTGGTCTTCTTTTGACCATCGATACAGTGCACCCATCCTTTCAATAATTGGTGGCGCCAATATTACAGTGAGAACTTTCTCACTGCCAGTGAATTTTCTGCCCTCTTTGACCTGGCTTTTGTGAATTTGCAGGAGAAGGTCAAGAAAAGTAAGTCTGCTCACATCAAGGAGATACAAGCTTTTCAGAAATACTTTGAAACTGTCTATCAACCAGATGATCTTAGTCGAACCGTTCGTGAGGCTACTGTCACTTTGAAGGAAATGTTTTTGCAAAAGATGGTTAAATTGAAAATCCCTTCCAACATTCCTCGTGAGAGGCAGTATGAGGTGGATTTTCTACTCTTTCCTCCAAAATTCCCTAGATTACCTTCAGTTGATTTTGGTGTGGCACTTGCCCCTCCATTTCCTGACTGGTTTATCTATGGGGATTCAATAAAGATCCTTGGACAACAGTCTCAACTGAAAGCAAGGGTGATTTTGACTAAGCATACGCTGGAAAGTTTCAAAGAACACCTTCACATATGGATCAAAGACGTCCATGTCGAAACCGACATATGTGAAGGTTTGAGGATTATACTGACTTCTTGATAGTTGATCCTTTAATGACTCTTATCATTTGCTTTTATGTCATTTTCAGCAATTTCCAAGAAGTCCACTGCCACCAAGGGAGTGGTAATAAAGGAGAACAATTAAGGCAATAAGGTATGCAAATTCCTGAGTTATGTGACTTCTGCATATTCGCCTTCTTTTATTTTGGTTATCTTTTCAGAGAACTACCAAGCCTTTGACGCCCCTGAATAATGGTAAAAAGGCTTCCACCCCCATCGTTGGCGACGAAGATGAGTCTCCTGAGGAATAGGTCCTTAGGAAGAAAAGGAAGGCTACACAACCTCCTAATGTTGTTGGCGAATCTTCTTCCAAGATGGCCAAAATTGTAAAAGAGACGCCAGCTAAGGGTGGTGTCGAAACTACTATTGCCACCCTTGTGGCAAAGCCTGTTGGCGCTCCTGAGAGTGCCAATTCTAGCCCTGGTGGCAAAGAGAATCAGGTAATGAGCTTGGCATTTTATTTCCTCTCTTAAACTCTTCTTATCACCTTGACTTGACTTCCTTTCTTTTTCAGCAGATTGGGGCTGGTGTTGCCCAGCAACCTTGAACTGATACTCTTTTGCCTGCCACTCTTTTGAACAGCCAAGGTGAGCCAACTTATCACCCAAATTCTGACTGGGTCTGGTTATGGTTCCTTTGGTGAGGTTAACCAACCTATGTTTATGGCAGTTGTTCATCCTCAAGGAGTCGAAGCCGTTCCACACTCTCTGACCAAAACTACCACTCAGCAATCTCATACTGCTGATTCGGGGCGTGAGTGTGAGATTGTCTATGGCAAAGATCTTGATGGCCAGACGAGCAGGCTAGTTAAGGAGATAGACTTGGATTTTGCTGTCGAAGGAGAAGAAAGTGGTAAAAAAATCTGAAGGTCTTGCCCCCTCTAGCCCCAAAAATAAAGAACCATAGGTTGAGGATAATCCCTTAGCTACTGCCCAAGGCCCATGCATAATTGATCTTGAGGAGAAGGATGAAGAAGAGGAGGAAGATGTTAAAGTTGAAGGCAAACGGGAAACTGATAAAGAAATAGAGCCTGAAACGACTCCACAACCCTTGCCTAAAAGGAACCTCCAACTTTCGACTCCTGTAGCTAGGGACAGACTGACAAGTCTGAAGTGGTCAAATCCCCGGGAGTATGCCAGGATAAAACTTGGCAAGAGTTCTTATTTCTCTGCAAGCGACTCTCCATTGGCTCCTGGGGCTTCTTCTCCAGATGATTTCGTTGGTCATGTCCTCAAGAAGATCAAATAAATATTCTTCAAGAGGGACATTCGCAGTACCCTGTGCGATGATCCCACTGCATGCCTCTAGCTGAAAGACAATCTGCAGATGCTGGATCTCTCAATTATTGATCCTAAAATTTTTGCGTCCCTTATAGAGCTAAATGATCTAGTGAATCAAATGTCTGATGATCTTAAGTTAGCTCCAAAGGTTGATGATGTCATTCAGAAGGTTGGACCCCAGAGCATGAATGCATAGGAGCTAGCAAGGGAGGCAGAAGCTAGAGTCGAAAAGCTTGATTTCCAGAAGTCCAAGAGGGAAAAGCAAATTGTTGCACATAATATAACCATTGGAGTCTAGGAACAAGAGCTTGAGGAGCTATAGAAAAAGATTGATGATGCTAAGTAGGAAAATCTTGAGCTGAGTCAAGCTGGCAACACTGAGCTAGATGTTGAGTTAAAAAACACACTTGACCTTATTGATGCAACTGAGGCTCTCGACAAGAAACTTGCTACAGCCAAGCTTGATAAGGCCTTTTGTGAAAACCGTCTGCTGATCACCCAACATAATTTCCTCCAACTGAAATCAAAGCTTCCTTTCTAGCCTTTCGATAGTCTTCCAGCTTTATTTATTTTATCATCATTTTCGTTGGCCCTGCTATGGCCATCATGTAATGACAATTAGGGCATGGTTGCCCCTTTAAATTTTTATGCTTTTTATTACTTTTCGACTTCCATTATAATTCTACTTTCACATAATTAATAAGTTAACATGGTTGTCGAAGTAACTTTTAAGTTAGATGTTTTCTAACTTAGATTCAAATTAAAACGTTTAATGTCTTAACTTTATTATCGGCGGAGGCGTTTCAGCTTTTTATGCCTCATTATTACATGACACATTTTCCAATTCAAGGAAGCAGCCAAAACGTCTTTTTGAATTGACATTTTTAAGGAAGAATTTGCGCGCCATTTTATTGACTCTTATTTGGCCAATAAGCATGCAACTTATTTCCTTATAAATAGCACTTCTATTTACTCCATTATCTTTATCACAACATCATGGAGAATTCTGCAAAGAAAGTTAATGGCACTCCTTCGCACAAGCAAGGTAAGAGCACCAAAAAGAAGAGAAGTCCTTCTCTAGGTACGGGAGTGGTTACCCGCTCCATGGCTAAAGGGACAAAAACCACTCCTCCCAACAAGGATCCTCCCAAGAATCAACTTCCAGACATTGATGAAGAAGCTGACGCAGATTGGACGGATTATCTCGACTGCATCACTTTGGAGGACTTAGAAGACTAGACGTTTATCGTTTGGTTTTTAAACCATTTATCCAGGCTTATATATTTGTAGGACTTTTGTGGCCCTTCTTTAAATCAATTAAAATTTTATTTTCCTATATGAAACTCTTGCAGTATTGGTCTATATCTTTTCAAATATTTTCCATTTACTTTAAAGACTCTTAAGTCAGCTTCAATCACATGAATTTCATAAGCATTGTTACTAAATACTTTGGTGATTTGGAAAGGGGCTTCCCATTTAGGTGACCATTTCCCCAAAGATTTGTTCTTTCGGTCCATGGGTAATATAACTTTCCACACTAATTCACCAACTGAAAAGTTTTTTAATTTAACCTTTTTACTATAGGATTTCTCTACCTTCCTCTTTTGACTTTCTAACAATTGTAAGGCGTGAAGTCTCTCTTCATCCAGATCAAGCAGTTCATCTAGCATCATGACCCAATAAGTGTTAGCTGGGATTTCATGATGCCTTTGAATTCTTGTATATTGAAGATAAATTTCAAGAGGTAAGACAACATCATGGCCATAAGTTAGTCAAAACAGTGTAGTATTAGTTGCTTCTCTGGGTGAAGTTCGACACGCCCAAAGAATTTGGTATAATGTCTTGTGCCAATTTCTTGGCTTCTTACCCACATGTTTTTTGATCAACCCAATAATTATTTTTTTGCCGCTTCGACCTGACCATTGGCCTAGGTGTAATAAGGTATGGATGTTAAGATTTTAAAGCCCATTTCTTTGGCAAATGCTTGCATCTTTCCACCAGTAAACACAGATCCTTGATCTGTAGTGATTGTTTCTGGTATACCATATCTATATAGGATATGCTTTTGAATGAATCCAATTACATCTTCCTGGTCAACATTTGGCAATGGGATAACTTCAACCCATTTGGAAAAGTAGTTAATTCCTACCAAGATGTATTTGTGATTTTTTGAAGATGTTGGTCGAATTTCTCCAATTAAATCCAAAGTTCATCCTCTGAAAGGCCAAGGTTTCACTATAAAGTGTAATTCGCTTGCGGGAACATGTTGGATGCCAACGTGTACTTGATATTCTTGGCATCCTCTGGAAAATTCTATGCAATCTTTCAGCATAGCAAGCCAATACGCACCTTGTTGAAACAATAGCCACTTCATTTTGTGACCTATTTGGTGTGCTCCACATGCCCCACTGTGGTCAGTCGAAAGAGCTAAATATGCTTCAGCCTCAATAAGGAATTTTAGCAATAGTCCTTCAGTAGTCTTTTTATATAGTTCATTCCCTAATAAGACGTAGCTTAAAGCTTGGTATTTGATTTTTCTGTCCGTCGAAGCTGTTGGGTTCTCTAGGTAGTCCATTAAGGGCTTCCTCCAATCTTTAGCACGTATGTTGTCGACCATCAGTATTGCGAAGTTTTTTTCATAAGCATACCCAAGCTTAGTTTCTTCTAAGTATGATGGGGCTAAACCTACTGACACAACTTTTCCTCTAACTTCAATTGCATTCTGTAACTTTTCTTTTAAAATTTTGTATCCTGATGCAATTTTAGCCAAGTCATTGGAGACTTGATTTTGTAGT
Source organism: Lathyrus aphaca (assembly GCA_963966055.1). Taxonomy (NCBI): domain Eukaryota; kingdom Viridiplantae; phylum Streptophyta; class Magnoliopsida; order Fabales; family Fabaceae; genus Lathyrus; species Lathyrus aphaca. The sequence continues at coordinate 124,565,069 of OZ014520.1, read as the reverse complement.
CTAGGAATGTATTGAAATGTGACTGTTTGAAATTTTTTCAAAAATCTATTTACTATTACAAAGTACATAATTAAGTTTTCTTTTATGCACTTGTATTCTTTGGTAACTTTTTTTATTACTAACTCTGAGTCTCCCATTATTTTGACATGAGTTGCCCCCAATTCCAACAATACCTCAAGTCCAGCTATCAAAGCTTCATATTCAGCCTCATTGTTCGAACAATGGCCGTCAATTTTGTACTTGAGTGTTGTTGGAATTTTATAAGGAGAAATAACAAGTATTCCAATTCAAGTCTCATTTATGTGACTAGACCCGTCGAAGTATAACTTCCATGGCTCAATGTCCAAATAATTCAATGGGCTTTCATTTATAGAGTGGTCAACTATAAATTCTGCAACCACTCGCCCTTTAACTGCCTTTAAAGGTTTATAAGTTAAAGAGTATTCAGTTAATGCTAGTGCCTGTTTCCCAATTCAACTATGCAAAATAGATTTATATAACTTATGTTTAATAACATCAAAGAGTGAAGAAACATAAACATCAACTGGCTTTATATATTGCTTTAATTTAGTACAAGAGTAATACAAACATAGGCATAATTTCTCTATCATACTATACCTAGTTTATGCATCATTTAAAACTCTACTAAGGTAATAAATGGCTCTTTCGACGCCATCATCATCCTCTTGGGCTAACATGCTCCCTAAAGTTCTATCTTAAGCAGCTTTGTATAATCTCATACTTTTCTTTCTACTAGGTGGAGAAAAAATTGGAGGGTGACTCAAGTACTCCTTGATCTTGTCGAAGGCTTTTTGTTGTTCTTGCCCCCAATGGAATCCTTCCTTGCTCATGCGCAGCAAGGGTGAGAAAGGTTGAGTCTTTCCACTTAGGTTTGATATGAATCTTCTCAAGAAGTTGATATTGCCTAAGAGTGATTGTAGCTCCTTCTTTGTCGAAGGCGTTTTAGCCTCCATAATAGCTTTGGTCTTATTTTGGTTGATTTTGATCCCTTTCTTGTGGACCACAAATCCCAAAAACACCCCTGCCTGCACACAAAAATCACATTTAAGAGGGTTCATTTTAAGACCATGTTTTCTCATTCTTTCAGAAGAACGTCTAAGATGACTAACATGGTTTAATCCAGAGATGGATTTTATGACTATGTAATCTATGTAAATTTGCATAAACGTATCTATGAAATCACAAAAGATTGAATTCATTGCTCTTTGATAAGTTTCCCCTACATTTTTCAAACCAAAAGGCATGACTATCCATTCATAGGGGCTCAAAGCCCCTGGGCATTGAAAAACCGTTTTAGGGACATCTTCCCCAACAATGAATATTTGATTGTATCCTGAGTACCATCTAGCATACTTAGGTACTCATGTCCTACAGTGGAGTCAATTAGCATTTATGCCACAAGCATTGAATATTCATCTTTAGGGGTTGCAGAGTTTGGATCTCTAAAGTCTATGCACACCCTCAAAGAGCCATTCTTTTTAGTTACTGGTACGATTTTGGCTAACCATTCGACATACCTAGCTATGTGAATGAACTTACACCGAAGCAGCCTCGCAATCTCCTCTTTAATTTTGGTGAGGATTACTAGGGCGAAGCGTCTTGGATTTTGTTTGATAGGCTTCTTCCCGGGTTTAATTGACAACTTGTGTTCGACAAGTTCTCTCTTTAGGCCAGGCATTTCATCATAGTCCCAAGCAAAACAATCTTTAAATTCCTTTAGCAAGCTGACTACTTCGACCTTGAGTTTTGGATCAAGATTGACACTGATGTAAGTAGGCCTTTTTGATTCTCCATCTCCCAGGTCAATTTCTTCTAAGGGATCTTGAGCCAGCATTTTGGTACTTTCTGACAGAGAATCTTTTTCGAACCCCAAAGGCTCATTGTTATAGATTGCATCAAGCCTCTGATCTGAAACTTCTTGAGCGTTATTTAGATGCTCTTGTTCAGAATCATTCATAGGATCTTCTTCCACAAATCATGTAATGGCCTCAACAACCATCTCACTTCCTACAGCCTCTAAGACCGCTTGTATTATTGTTTCGGCCACATAGGCCACAATCCTTCTTAAGGATTTGAAGTCAGTCATTGTTACTACCTTCAGTTTCCCAGTCTGTGGGCCAGTTTTCAATATCAGGGAAATATAGCGGGAGGTTTCCTGCTTCTCCCACAACCTCTCTATCATGACGGAATCCTTCGACAGGATGGAGGTTTAAACTGCAGTACACGTGATCATCTTGTGTGAACTCGAATGTTAATGGTGCACATGGGCCAATGTGTGCCAAGTTCTTTTCGGACTCTACACCTTACACATGGTTAACTGGTACCTTAAAGTACCCTTGATCAGCTTCAATGTTTTCGACGATACCACCTGGCCTCCAGATGGTAACCCTCTGATGCATTGAGATGGCATTGAACCAATGCCATGTATCCACTCTCTCCCCAGCAGGAGGTTATAGTTGGCCTTGCTTTCAACCACCATAAAGAGTGTGGGTCTGGTGATTGTCCCCACAGTTAAGTTCACCTACAGGACCCCCATAGTAGGTTCAGTTTTTCCTTCATAGTTTGACAGGACCAAGTTATGCGGCTTAAGATCAATAGTCTTACCAATCTTAGGCAACAAAAAATGTGGTATAATGTTCACTGTGGCACCACAATCTACCATAATTTTGTTAATTGCCACGTCCTCCACCTTACCGGTAATGTACAAAGGCTTTAGATGCCCTCGCATGGCTTCAGAAGGACGTTCGAAAAAAGCATTTTGCTCTTCAATGCAACCGTTATTCATAACATAGTAGCACACTAGTTTGTGTGCTGCCATTTCTTCCTCAGTTCTGGCATCCAGGTCATCAACCTCAGTAATATGGTCGTACTCCTTGGGCATAACCGAGACTACATTCACCAAGGCATCAAAGGATGCTTCAGATCCACACCCAAAGTTATCTATCATTTATTTGTCTTCGACGTCTTTCATTTCAGCTTTGATCTATACCCTGATTTCAGCTCCATTGTTCTTTGATGAACATACTTTGTGCCCCACAGGCACTTTGTTAGTTGGTTTTATCTTGAGGTTGTGACCCTCTCCCCCAACCATATTGGTGCTTTATTCAACAATATTTATTTTGGAGGCTTCTCTCTTAGCCTTCCTTTGTCATTGTTCTCTGCGCCATTGTGACTTGGTCATAGGGTTCCTGCCCTTGTAATTCTTAGATACATACGCAGATTTGTTCGACGTCCTGACCTCCTTTCTATATCCCAATGAAGGCCCTCTTTCAATGTCAATCTTTCTCCATCTTTGGGCTCCCTTTGTGTTAGACTCATTTGGTTTATACCAATTGTCAACAGGGACTTCCCCACTTGGATTGAATGAGGGACGTTTCGACTTGAGGGGTTGGCCTCCTTCACCCTGATCGGTGCGTCTTGGGTCAAAACACCTATGTTTAAGATCAGCTTTTGGCTTCTGCTTTCCTCCAGCCTTATCAATTTTTGAAGGCTTTGGCAGCCTCTTTGTCGAAGATAGAGTTGCATCTGGGACACAGCATAACCTCTGACTTCTTGTTTTGACATATTTTCAAGAAATCAACAATGCTTTCACCCTCTTTAGGGTAAGCCCTTTTGTATTCATTCTTCTGAGGCCCGACAACATCAGCCTGGATCTCCTGGTCCTGAGTTATTTCGACCATGTTAACATTGGATTCATCCTTCAGTTGCATTTTGGAGAAGTCTAAGTCAAGGCTTTCAGTGGCCTCATCTTCTTCAATAGTTTCTTTTATTATAAGTGGAAGAATTGCTTCTTCAGTCTCTTCACCTGGGCCAGCAGTGACTCCCACATCGAACCTTTCGACATCGGGTGATGTCTTGAAGAACCCATCAGCAACCCTATATATCATGTGCTCTAATTGTCCCTCAGTCAGATCTCTTTCAGCCATGATTACTGTAGCATCATGGGAAGGGTCTTCAGCAAACCTAACCATCACAGGCTCCCTCGCGGTTGCGACTGTCCCAATGGTATCATCGTCATCAGCAGCCTGATCGACAATATTAATTAGATTGACTGTTGTAGGTTCAGTATGATTAGCCTCAACCAGTTGAAGAGGATCAATATCAATCTTCATCTGTGTTTTTGGCTTATCTCCGAATTTGAGCCTTCCCTCCTGGATAGCATTTTGCACCAAATCCCTGAAAAGAAAACATTGAGATGTTTTATTACCCAAGTAACTATGGTATTTACAAAAACATTTTTTCTTTTGTTGATCTAAAGGTGGCACTTTAGCGCCTGGTGGCACAAGTATTTGGCCATCCTTAAATAATAAATCAAAATTTCATCACACTTAGTAACATCGAAAGTATATGTTTTCTTAGGATATTTGTCATTCCTTTCAGTTTCGACAGGGTTTTTCCATTAGAGGGAACTAAGAGCTTACGGGCATAAGGAGGATCCTACTTAAGTTCAGCTAGGTCTATATCATTATCCTCTAAAGGTACGAACTCGTCATGGACTTCTTCGACCTCATCTTGATAGTCCATGTAGGTTATCTTCTTTTGTTTATTCGTCCTAGCTTTTTCGTCCTTAAGACGTTCAAGCTGTCGAACTATATCTGCTAACCGGGCCATATCCCTCAGGTATTGATTATCCAGCTTCTTCCTGATGGAATAATCAAGGCCACTAGCAGCCATTTCGACCAATTCACGCTCAGGTACTTGTGTAAAGCATCTGGCTTTGAGTAGCCGAAATCTGTTCAAGTAATCATCAATAGATTCATTGAACTTTCTTTTGACATTAACCAATTCTTTCAGGCTAATCTTGGTATGTCCCATGTAAAAATTCTCACGGAACAAATGCTCTCATTGAGTCCAATTACAAATTAAACCAGGTGGCAATGTAGTAAACCAAGTGAAAGCGTTCTTGGTGAGAGAACTAGGGAAATATTTAACCCTAAGGCTTTCGTCATTTTCTAGCTCTCCTGCTTCTATCACATAACGCGCCACGTGTTCGACTGTAGACTTAGTCGTATCTCCTGAGAACTTGGTGAACTTAGGAACCTTTGTCCTAGGAGGTAGTTCTTCTTTGAGTAAATATTCTGCTATTGGCGAAGTGAAATTTGGCCTAGCAAAGCCTGTGTTTATCCCACTTCTAGCCATTATTCGTTCGACCATGGCTGCAAATTATTCTATGCTACCAAATTATTCTGTCAAACCTGGTGAACCACATGATCTGCGTCTTGATACCTGTTTACTACTCTTACTCTTGGTTCATCTTCTTCTGGGATTTGTCTTTGATTCCTAACAGGTTCAGCCTCAAATGGATCGACCCCTGGAGGATCCATATGATCTTGTGGTTGCGTGGCATCTTCCATATTCACTCATTGATTTGGATGTCGAGGCAGTGCTGGGACTCCCATTAATTCTGCTATGCGTGCCATTTGGGTTACCATATGTCGATTCGTCTGATCTGTATTCCGAATCAAAGGTTGAAAAACTTCTCCCATAGTTTGAGATAAATTATGAACCATTTGCATGTTTCTTTCATCCATCTGCTGCCTCAAATAGGCCACAGACTCATTTGTTAAGGTATGACTTTGCGTCGAATGCCCCAACACACCAACTTGATTATTCCTTCTCATGTTTATTGTTGAACTAGACTCCTGTAATGGTGAAGGGACAACCTGATAAGAAAAAATAGGAGGTGCATTCCTTACTCCTGCCATTGTGGTAGTTGATGACCCAAAGAGTCTAGGATATTGATGAGAAAGAGTAGGTCCAAAAGGCCTAAATGTAGTCGAACTGGGTGGTGAAGTTTGTGTATTTGGCCCAATATACTCCAACACTGGTTGAGAATAAGGCTCGTTGACTGTTTCTCCTAGACTTATCGAAGGGGTTGGTTCTGACACCACTGTTGGCATTGTCGACGCCCCTGTTGAAGGGTTGGAGACTGGTACGACCTCACTTCTTGATCCATCTTGTACATTTGTACTGGGAGCAATCGAACAGCTCACTTGAGGATTCGACCAACTTGTTGCGGGGATTGGATCACTTGTATTTCCATGTCTAGATGCCATCTTTCTTATGTTTCTTCTCCTTCTTGGTATATAGTCGTTTATTTTGGCTACTTTCCCGTTTCTCAAATGCATGCACGAAAATAACTGTCCTTTTGACCAGTATGCCCATGTAGAGGAAGTTACAACATAAGGAAGTTACAAAAAGGGAAGTTTCTTAAACAAAACTACTATAAAATAGTTTCTTAGCATTGTCCCACCAGGTGTGCCAATTTGTTTACCCCCAAAATTGGTATACAAGCGCTGGTCCTCCAAAGATACCTAGAATACCCTTGGTTACTCGCAGGATCGAGCAGATTGATCCTAGGACATGTGCTAAGATTTGGTTGTTTGCTTAATCGCAATGTTTTTGGAAAATGTCTATGAATCCTTAAACAAGACTCAAAGATGGTTTTGAACAAGGAAATTAAAGTAAAAGACAAAAGCTTTAAAAATAAAGGAATGTAAAAAGATAGGGCTCAAACGTAAATGAAAGTAAAGACAAGACTTGAAATGTAAATGAATTTTAAAGACAAGACTTGAAATGTAAATGAAAGTAAAGACAAGGCAAGGAATGTAAATGAATTTTAAAGACAAGGCAATGAATGTAAATGAATTTTAAAGACAAGGCAAGGAATGTAAAGATGCTTGAATTGTAAAGAAACGCAGTAAAATGCGTGAAAAGTAAATTTCTTTGAAATGTAAATGACTTTGAAATGTAAAAAAGGCTTTAATGTAAAAGTTTGCAGAAAGTAAATGAATTCAGAGATAAAAGACTTGAAAGTAAAATACTTAAAAGTAAATTTGACATTAAATATAAAATTGATATGAAGATAAATTTTTTGGTGCTTCAATCACGTACATTCTCACTGCACTCGTTTCTCTACACACGGATACTTTGAGTCTACGGAGTTACTAGTACATATGATTTCCATACAATTATTCACATACTAAATGTAGCTATTTATATAAATTACAAAGTAACCTTTTTCGACGGTTTCTTCCTACAACAATCCTAAGATGGTGACACTTATCCCACTACTTGTTGAAGAAGCTTCATCTTGCGTCACTTGTCTCTGTATTTGAAATGAAGATCACCCACTTTCCCTCCAAGTTTGAACGTGTGTAAACCCTTGGTAACTTCTATCTTTTTCGAACACGCCCTTGGTTGAATCCTCTCAACACTTAGAAAATAATTCAAACTTAGAACTTCACTAAGTATGAAAATAGTAGGTGGGTCCCTTCGACTCTCATCCTTTATTAAGTAAGGTCAAAGACCTCTTTTTAGCTCATAATATAATAACTCATTTACTAAGCCAAAATAACCTCATTAATTGCTAGCATTGAAATTTAGGGATAACACATTCATCAATGCTTTTAAAAATAGTATCATTCCTGGCCATGTGATTATCGCATCCACTAGCTGGAAGGCCGAAAGAACAAAGGAGTGCATGCCAGAACTACTCATTAACATCCTCGTCTCCCCCTTCATCCCCCGAACCAGTATCAGGGAAGGTGATCTCCCCGTCAACCACTCCGTAGTTGAAGGCAGTTCCTTCAGTGACGAGCCCGGGGTTGACGATTTTCAGCTGATCAGTAGCATTGTCGAAACCTTCTTTGAAGACCCCAACGACGTCCCTCTCAAGCTCCCTGATTCGGCCAATCAGGTCACCCCGGTTTCGCAGGGCCAGCTTCTCCTCACTTTCACCTTCCACGGGGAGAGCCATCCTCTCCTGCACCTCAACCCTCAAACGGAGACGCCCATTCTCCGCAACAACCTCAGTAGATTCGGCCTTCTGGTCCTTCAACATCTTGTTCTCCTAGACCAACGTCTATCGTCCGCGCTTCACCTCTTCGAGCTCAGACTTCAGCACTTCCTGGAGTTTATACTCTTTTTTGTAATTAGCCAAGTCCTGTGAGAGCTAATTTTTTTCAGCCGTGACAGCTCAGAGTGCCTCCTTCATGCCCTTTAGCACAGATAGCGAGCAGGAACTGTCAGAAAGGACCAGTGTTGTCTCCATGACCCTAATCACTGCAACGACGTCTTGAGATAGGCTGGCACGCCTGCTCGTCGTCTCCTGGTCGAGAATAGATTTATCCTCTGCGGGCATCACCCCGAAAGAACCCTCCGCAATGAAAGCCTCACGCTCTAAATAGCAAGGAGGAAGAAGATTGGCCCCTTGGTTCACAGATGGACCTCCATGCACAGCAGCTGATTGACCCTCTGAACGGGGACGCTTGTGGCAGGGAGAATCATCCTGTAGGATGGTCTCGTTCGGCATCACTATCACAGGTGGAGACTCTGGGTGTGGGGAGTGTGGAGTCGGGTTGGAAGTCCCATAACCGCCAACCACATGCTTGGTGGCCACTTTTTGGACACAACCCTTGCTTTTCTTCTTTAATGGCTTGGTCGGGCCCCCATCCTGGTTGGCCAACTTCAATGCTCTCTCCCTGAGTGTGGGCATTTCACTTGAAAAATGAACAAGTCAGCAAGGCAAGTTAAAAAAAAGATAGTCGAGAATAAGCTATCTAAAAGTCGGAGAGTTTCCTCATCCGACTTACACTCGAGCACGACCCTAGTGTTAATTAGCCAAGGCTCTAAGACGGGAAACCCATCGTCACCAAGTAACGGGTTTTCTAGCTGGTCCACGCACGTTGTAGGCATTCTCCGTCGTTGAGCTTCTGTTTCCTGATATATAGGCTCTCGAGGGCCTGCTGTTTAATAGGATTCACATTGTACCACCTGTCATTGACGTTTCAGACATAATCATGGTAGGTCTTGAATAGCCTCGAAGGTTGTTTGAAAGAGACCCAGCTATGTCGTCCATCGTTTCCCGACCGTTGCAGGTGGAAAACGCAAAAGAAAAGGAGCAGGGTGCACCCAATCTCGAGATGTTGGCATACCAATTCAAACGCCCTAATGAACGATATAGCGTTAGGATAGAGTTACGAAGGTGCCTTCTTGAGCCACCTGAAAACCCCCATCTGAAAGTCGTTGAAGGGGAGTCGCACCTCGGCCTCTCGGAAGGCGAACTCGTACATAGAAAATTGTTTTCCCTGAAAATACGAGCATATTTGTTACTCGGGAGGGGGCATAACACTTCCAGTTTAGAGGCTCTTCAGGGCCCACATCCTCGACTATTGTATGGGAATTGGAATCGTCGTCAATAAAACAGGACTCCGTCTCCATTGGCTCGTAGGCAACCCACGATAGGTCTTCACCCTCGGATGAAGATGGCGCGCTCGACTCCGCAGGACGTCTTTGGTCCGCATTACCTGAAAAGCAGAAAAAACAAGTGAATTCGACGTCGCATCAAATTCACCCTTCCACCGCAGTTCAAGTGAAAGGGAGAGGAGGTCGATACCCGACATACCTATAATACATTACCCGAGACAATCAAATAATGCCCTTGAAACCTAAGGAACCTATGAAGGTTTCGCCCGGGACATTCGAATAACGCCCGGAACATTCAAAGAATTAATGAAGATTCTGCCCGGGATATTCAAGAGATGCCCGCAGTATTCAAATAGAACCCCCATGATTTCCCGGCATGTGCATACCATGCCCGAGACCTTTAACTAAAATTCCTATTTCTGCCCGACATATGCATACTACGCCCGAGATATTCATCCAAAAAACCCTAAAAACCACCTAAATAACATACATTATACCTACGTCGACGAGCAATTCATTATTATAACTAGCTAATCAAGCTTAAAATTTCCAAAAAAAGGGAGTCAAAATGTTACCTGTCATGGTTCTAATGATGTGATGACGGCGGTGAACGACGGTGACGGCGGTGGTTGTGCTAGCAGGAGAAAACTTGAGTATCCGATAAGACGTCAGAGGAGGGAAAAAGGAAAAAATTAAATGGTCCCCTCACCCCTCCTTTTATAGACGTCACGTGAAAGAACGTGCCCTAGGCAATCATTACCTAGATTCCCTAGGGTGGCCAGCATTTAATGCACGGGAAACGAAGCGACACGCATTAAAGATAATGGACACGTCACCCTGAAGAATCCCAAAGGACGGTGAGCACGCGCTATGTCCTCGACACTATAGGAGGATGTGCGCCATGAAATTTCTCCCCTACGAGAACAAATACTCATAGATCCCCGACGCTAACTCAAACTCCTTTCAACCTCCTTCATTCACATCCTTCGAGCTGCATCGTCAAACTCAACAAGACAAAACTCCTGGCTTTCGCGACAAGGCAGCCGGGGATTGTCAGATACATTCCGCTCCTCTCCTTGCAGGAGCTTGTGATTGTCCCCGACACTAAGAGTCATGCCCGACAAGTCCTTCTTAAGTCCTCACTTTGTCCTAGAGTTTCTCCTTAGGAGCTCCTGTTCTGGACTTGGCCTCTAAGACTGCGTTGGGTAAAGGCCTAATCAGTTGGGGAAGAGGTCCAACCCAATGGGCAAAAAGTTCACACAGTCGGGCACGCCCACGGCCCACTAGCTGGCAGTTGGGAAGACTATGTCTCCCCCACATATGACACGTCACCTAACTGTCCATTATTATCTCCTAGAATATAGGGGCAGTTGACCAATGGCAAGACCACGTGCTAAGTCTTACACACTCCTACGCGTTTCTTGGCAGTTCTTCCTTGGGCCTAGCTGATCCATCCCAAGAAAGAACCTTGGCCCAACGCTAGGGGAAAACTATAAATACCCTTTTTCATTAGAGGATCAGGTATTCTGAACCTACTATTATTATTCTACTTATGTACCCATACTCACTTAAGCATCGGAGTGCCTTGTAGGTACACTCCCACCTTCTCTCAATCAACCGTCATGTTCGTTTCTCGGCACCTGGAAGGTCCTTCTGATCAAGTAAGATCAACATTCAATCAAAAATTTAACTAAAAGGTTCCTGTTGAGTACAACGGACATGAGAGGTGCTAATACATTCCCTTTGCATAATTGACTACCAAACCCGAATTTTGTTGCGAAGAACATCTTTCTTTTCTTTTAATGATTTTATTGATATTTTCCCTGTCCTTCTTTGAAATAAAATAAAATTTGGTGGCGACTCTGTTCGATATCATTTTCTGCGAGTGCACAAACACTTCGCGAAGGATCGTATTTTTCGAGATGCGATAATTTTCCTTTTGATTCAACCACACTCCCACTTCCCAATTGAACTTTGACTTTGAAATTCATCAATGCTTTTGAAAATAGTATCATCCTTGGCCATGTGATTATTGCATCCACTATCCAAGTACCAGTTTCCTCCTTTTTCTTTGACTGAGTCTTGAGTGGCATAAAACATACATTTTTCTTGATCATGCTCCTTTGTGATATTAGCTTGCTGCCTATTTTTGTTGCGGAAATTTTTCTCTACATACTCGAACTTCTTGCAATGGTTTCATTGTAGCATATTACAGTAACAACAAGTTTTCTCTGTGTGGCCTATTATTTTTCATATATTGCATGAAGGATTTTTATTTTACTCGTTCTTAAGGAAATTTCTAGAAACTTCTCTTCTTTTGGAAGTTTCTCCGTAATTTTTATTTCCTCCATTTTCTTTATTTTGGGGTTGAAAATTGAGCTTTGACTGGAATACATTTTCAAGTGTATCTTCTTTATGCCTATGCAGTATTTGGTCATATGCTTCAAGAGAACTCACTAGTTTTGTCACTGATAGAGTGGAGAAATCTTTGGTTTCTTCAATCTTTGTCACTATTGGATCAAACTTTGGGAGCATAATAATTAGATTTTTCTCAACAATTTTCTCGTCAAGAATATCCTCCCCAAAAGCTCTCGTTTGATTAATTATTTCTTTAACTTTATAATAGGAATCTTTAATTGTCTCAAACTCCGTCATCTTCATTAATTCAGAATCACATCTTATTGATTGAAGTTTAACGACATGTACCCTGTCGCTTCCTTGAAGTTCATCTGTCTCAAATTCCTTCATCTTCAATAGTTCAAAATCACCTTTTTAAAGTAGTTGGGAGGATTTTGAAATAGTAGGTATGTAATACAACTACACTCGATATATGATTGGACGTAGCTTTGATGTCACTGTTAGTAGTTGAATAATTGATAGCTTTTTATATCAGCAAAAGATTTCATAAAATGAGTACAAGGGGTACTCAAACCCTGATTACGACAAAAGATATGTCAAGCCAACTAAAACTATGACAAATGATGCAGATGAGCCACACAAAAGTCATAACAACTATAGTTAGAATTAGAAATATCTCCAATCAAAGACCACTTCCAACTTAAGTACTTAATAGACCAAACTAATTGGTTCACATTATAGACAAGGCCATCAAAAATATTTTCATTTCTATGAGTCCATAGCCCCCATAGAACAACCCATAAAATTAAATCAGCTTTATGCTTATTCACTTTCTTACCCAATCTAGAACACACTCCTAAGAACACAATCTAGAATTTCGTCCCCATAGGTAATACGTCGAATGCAACTGATTTGCTAACAGCTGCCCAAACTTGATTTGCCACTCCAAAAAATAAAAATAAATGATGCAAGTTTTCATCTTCGCATAAGCAAAAAGCACATGGAGGAACATGAGGAGAGATTAAAATACATCTTCTAAATAACTGATCTTTACTTGCCAACCTGTTCAATAGAACCCTCCAGCCAAAAACCTTTATCTTCATTGGGATAATTGATGCCCACAAAATTATGAACGCGCGGGACTCTTGCACGGAACAGACATGATGAGGATTCAGGTTATTAACTCATAAATCAAAGTATCACGCCGCAACCAAAAACTCCTTCAAATTCCCACAGGACCACGGCACAACATCATCTTTTTCCAAATTCATCACCCGTGATAGTTTTGTAGCTTTTGGTTTTGGCATTCATTTTAGTAAAACTAATTGTGATTGATATATGCCTATAAAGATGTTCTGACTTCTGTTTTATGTTGCTGCATTTTCTTCGAATATGATGTGTATGATCAAATTATGTTTTGGCCAAAAGTTTGCCAAAGGGGGAGTTTATAAGTTCTGAGTTGGTAGTAATTTTCGCAAAACATGTTTCTTGGGAAAATGTTATGAAGAATGTCTTGACATAAGAATAGAACACCACTACAGGTGGTACAAGATGTCAGATCATAAGCCCTGACAAGGTTGCTCAAATATCAGTACAGATATTGAACCTGATGTTGAAACATTTTCAATTGTCATGACAGTACTGCTGTCATGTGTTACAACAGATGTCATGACATTTGGGTCCAAAACAACAGGTGCTACTGTATTATGTGTATCAGACAAAAGTTGAAGGAGGTGTCAAGACATCCTTGTTTGCTATAACAGAAACTGTTGCTGTAATTTCCAATACATCGAGTGTTGTTGATATGTGTGCCTCAGACAGATGTCAAAGGAGATGTCATGACATATTTCTCTATTACAACAGGTGTTGTTGTTGTTTATCTCTTGAAATATCATATTTAATTTGATGAGCATCTCTTGGATACACCTCCTCAATATGTGCAGGTCAAGGAGATTAATTAGGGGCAAGTCCATATTTAATTAGTTTTCTGAAAAAGGATCTTGGGAGACTATTTAGGAAACTAATGATTTAAATGTTACTATTTTTATAGAGAAGATCTTGCAACTAATGATTTAAATGTTCCTATTTTTATGGAGAAGATCTTGCACCTGATTTAAAGATCTGGAAGTTTCAATCAGAATTCACAAAGAAATATATACTTTCCAAATAAGGAGATTATTTAGGAAACTAATGATTGAAGACCTATTTTCTTGGTGGTTAATTTATAGAATTTGTAACATAAAATATGTTGTGTTTTGAAGGCTCAAATCCAGTTGGGAAATAGGTTATAAATAGAAGCATCGTAACCTAGTTTTATTAACAGGCAGTGAATAGAAAAGATGTAAACATTAAGGCTTTGTTTGTGAACTACTCTCTAGGAGAGTTGGTATTTGTGATCCACTCTATTATCATTCTGATATTAGGGTTGGACTGAGTTTATTAAGTTGTATGTTGTCCACTCTAAGCTTTTAAGCATGAGTGTTTGTGTTCTTGATTGAAGCTTGTAAGCAAGATTAAGTTTTATTTTGGAAGAGTGTTCTTCTATTTCTTTGTAAATTTTTGTAATTATCACAGTGTGTGATTGAAGGGATGTGAGTGGGAATGCTCATATACTAGGAGTGAGGAACTCTTAGATAGAAGTTTCATTGGGTAGGGATTAAGTGAGAAGTTGTAAACTGGGATTGTTTAGCTTCGAATTGATACTACTGGTAGTGGATTTCCTTCCAGGCTTGGTAGCCCCTAGAGTAGGTGAGTTTTCACCGAACTGGGTTAACAATTACATGTGTTGTTTATGTTTTTCAGTACTATTATTGTTATATGTATTGCCTTGTTGTTTCTATCAAACCGGATGTCTTGACATCTTGTAGGACATCTGGGATCTGTCATACCAGAAAATCAATTGGTATCAGAGCAGACATTCTGGTCTGTCTCTAGATGAGATATAAGGGGGATACTTTCTGGTTCATGGTAATAGAAGAATGATGATATACTAAAAAGTTGTTGGAACTTGAGAGGTTCATATTGGTGTTTGAATAGTCCCTAGAAGTGGAGGATGGACTATTCATGACAGGATGTGTATTGGACCTGTCTGGTGTTATTAGGCCTTAAACTTTGGTAGTGAATTGTTGTGTAGCTATGATGTCAGACAAAATGTCATGACATCTTGGTTCAGAAAATTCTATATCTAAAGGAGGCTTGTGTTTGTTTTCTGTGATGCTTGGTTAATACTTTTGTTCTGCTGCATGTACCTCTAAAGATATACCAAATTTGTGTGTTACTTGTGTTGGATACATGATAATGCAAAATTATATCGTATTTTTAGCTTGACTTACATGGATTAATAGTATGCTTTATTCGATTTTTACTATTTTATGCTTTATAATTATATTATTTATTTATGTTCTTTCAGTTTAATCGAGTCGGTCAGAAAAAGTCGAAAAACCAAGAAAAGCGAAGAAATTAAGTCAAGGAAATATTAAAAGAGAAGAAGTTGAAGAAATTATGGAAAGAAAACAAAATAGAAAAAAGAAGAAAATGGAAAAAGAAAATAAAAAAAGGTGGTGGAGCCCACCACTCACCAACATGGCTCAGGCCATGAGGGTGTGGCACCCACTACCCCACGTTTTCTCTCTTATAAGTGGCGCAGGCCACACATGCTTGTGAGTGGAGAGTGGCGTTTCCAGGTCTTTTCTGTTCCGCTTCTCATACACTTTTACCGCATCCCTCATTCAACGCACGATCAGATTTCTCAACGAAGTCCAAGCTACTTTTATGGAACAAACAACAACTGTCCGATTAGTATAAATAGAAAGCATTTGGCACACCCGCTCGTCTCCGAATTCCTGCTGCAATTTTAGTTTTCTTTAGTTTTTTTTATATTTTTTAGTATCAGTATTATTTCCTAGTATTATTTTCATTCAGCAATTTCAATTTCTCGTACGCGCCGGATTACTACAAGTCTGTATTCAGTACCGAATTTATTCCATTCCATGTTTCTTATTTACATGCTTTTATTTATTTGTTGCAGTATTATTATAATAAGTATGTTTAGCGTAGATTATTTATTTTGTTCATGCATAATTTATTTAGTAACCATGTCTAGCTGATTTAATTATATCAGTATGTAAACAAATCAATTGAGAGGAATTTACTTAAATCGGTGTTGATTAACTTTACCAATTTATAATTTTAGGCTGAGGTTTCTTAATTTAATTTAATAACTTTTGTTACGAGAGTAAGAAGGTAATTAAGGTTAAAATCAATAGTGCGAGAGTTTGAGAATTTAACCGGATAGCTGAAACTAAGCATTTATCTTAAATACAGCGAGAGTGTTTTAGGATTAATTGGATCTTAGTTATTTTCAAAAAGTATTTTTTAAACACTTATGGGCTAGCGAGAGCAGGCATATGACTTTATGAGTGTAGTCTGAATCAATAGAGCGAGAGTTTGAGACGAGGGCTTTTAAATGAATATTTTCCACTGAAAAAGTATTTTCGTTTGTAAACCTTCACCGATTTTTAATTAAATTCCCGACGATTGACGAGTTGCATACTGATATATCTTTATCATTATTATTTATAAGTTTAATTTTAGATTTAATTTTATTAGCCTTAAACCAACCCAGTAGAAACGATTAGCCTTAGATTTACATAGTAACATTAGATAACGGTAAGATCAATTTTTAGTCTCTGAGGGATCGATAATCTTTTAAAACTACACGTACGACTGTGCATTTGTAGATATAATCCCTTAGACATATAGTCGAGTGATCAAGTTTTTGGCGCCGTTGTCGGGGACTAATTAAGTCGATATCGTAACTCTAGTGTTACGCTGTATAGACTAAGGCAAAAACCATTTATTTTCCCAATTCTTATTCACCGATTGTATGCCAAGTACTCACTCTCAAGGCGAAGACTTACAACCACCAATCTCTGAATTAGAATGTTTTTTACATTTAAGATGCCTCATAGTAGAATACCAACGAAGGTACAATATTCCGGATCTTCTAGCCTATCCCCCCGAATCAGTTGAACAACCATTTGGAACATCAAGAGAAGCCGAGATGGCCGCTGAAGAAGAAACTCATCCGCTCAAGTATTATGTTATTCTGTCACAAGATGAACCTCATACCAGTATTGTCGCACCAATTATCAACCGAAACGATTTCGAGTTGAAACCGTCGCTAATATCAGTCGTGCAACGAAACCAATTCTCCGGAAATCTTAACGAGGATCCGAATTTACATCTATCGATATTCGTGCAATATGCAGATACAGTGAAAGAAAATGGTGTTACCCAAGAATCAATCAGACTACGTCTTTTTCCTTTTTTGCTACGAGATAGAGCAAGAGCTTGGCTCCAATCGCTACCCTCGAATTTATTCACCACATGGAATGAACTGAAGAAAGTCTTCTTGCAAAATATTTTCCACCTAGCAAAACGGCTATGCTAAGAGCTCAAATCAACGGATTTAAGCAGAAGGAAAAAAATCTCTTTTCGAAGCTTGGGAATGATACAAGGATATGCTGAGACTTTGTCCACATCATGGTTTAGTAAATTGGATGGTAATCCATACCTTTTACAATGGTCTCTTGTATAACATAAGAATGACGATAGACTCTGTCGCGGGTGGTGCATTGATGAACAAAGAGTATGACGATGCTTATGAACTTATCGAGAGTATGACTCAGAATCATTATCAGTGGGGAAGCGAAAGAACCGCAATAGAGAAACCAACAAAAGGAAGTATGTACGAAGTGAGTAGTATGGATCAAGTTAATACTAAATTTGATGTTCTCTCTCAAAAGATCGACAACTTGGCCATAACACCAACAACCACCGTGGCTGCCGTAACACCTAACTGTGAGCTATGTGGAGTTCCAAGACATGTTGCTCCTGATTGTCAGCTATTGGCCGGAATCCCCATAGAGCAAGTGAATTATGCTCAAGGAAACCCCTACTCAAATACATATAACCCAGGTTGGAAGAATCATCTGAACTTCTCCTACAAGAATA
Source organism: Lathyrus aphaca (assembly GCA_963966055.1). Classification (NCBI taxonomy): domain Eukaryota; kingdom Viridiplantae; phylum Streptophyta; class Magnoliopsida; order Fabales; family Fabaceae; genus Lathyrus; species Lathyrus aphaca. Next base: position 124,547,468 of record OZ014520.1, on the reverse strand, counting down.
ACAATGCTTTATATGCACCTGGTCAAGCACCAGCTACACCACCAGGATATCAAAAGACCGCCATGACTGCTCCTAATTTCCCTAGGAAATCTAACCTTGAACTAATGATGGAAAATTTCATAGCTACCCAGACTCAAACTAACAAGGAGTTCCTAAACTAAAACATACACACTAGTGAGCAAATTAAGCAATTGGCACACAAAATTGATGCGTTAGCTACCCATAACAAAATGCTTGAAACTCAAATTTCAAAAGTAGCTCAACAACAAGCACCTACTGCTTCCCCAACTGGCGTATTTCCTGGTCAACCACAAACTAATCCGAAAGGACACGCAAATGCGGTAATATTGAGAAGTGGAAAAGAATTAGACGGACCTGATGATCCAAGACTTCAAAATCCAGCTATGTATCAAAAACTGGATAAACCAACTGAAAAGGAGAGTGAACTAGAAGAAAAGGAGGATAATAACCAAGAAGTCGTGGAGAAAGAACAACCATATGTACCTCCTCCACCTTATAAACCTCATATCCCTTATCCTCAAAGACTTGTCAATTCTAAGTCTGCAGGACAATTTAAGAAATTTGTTGAACTTCTAAAATAATTAAACATCACAATACCATTTACAAAAGCTATCACTCAAATGCCATCATATGCCAAATTCCTTAAAGAAATCTTATCCAACAAGAAAAAGATCGAGGATAATGAAACAATTATACTTACTGCTAAGTGTAGCACAATAATTCAAAACGAAATGCCTCCTAAGCTGAAAGATCCAGGTAGTTTCTCCATACCCTGTGTAATTGGAAAATTCTTCATAGACAAAGCTTTATGCGGTTTAGGAGCCAGTATTAGCATTATTCCTTTAACAATTTGCAAAAGGCTTGATATGGGAGAATTAAGACCTACAAAAATGTATGTTCAATTAGCTGACTGCTCTGTTAAATATCCTATTGGTATACTAGAGAATGTTCCAGTACGAATAGGACAATTCTATATTCCCACTGATTTTATAATCATGGATATTCAAGAAGACTCCATTACCCCTATTATATTAGGAAGGCCATTCTTAGCTACCGCTGGAGCCATTATAGATGTGAAGAGAGGCAAGCTAACCTTTGAAGTAGGTGAAGAAAAGGTTGAATTTATTTTGACTCAATTCTTACAATCACCAGCTATAGAAGATACATGTTATCTATTAGATGTCATTGAAGAGTGTGTAAGAGAAATGGAAATGGAACAAACCACGTATTCAAATATAATAAAAATTCCAATTCCACCCATTTTTGAAGATGACAATTGGCGGGATCCCTACCAAGATGATAACCTGAGTGAATGCTTAACACTTACACCAGATCATATGCCATACCCAAAGAAACCAGCTTTAGAATTAAAATCATTACCTAAAAATCTTAGATATGAAATTCTAGACAAAGAACTTGGACGACCAGTAATAGTCAACGCAGACTTCGGACAAATAGAAACTGAAAAATTACTTGTTGTTTTAAAGAAATATCCAACTGCTTTAGGCTACAACATCGTTGATCTGAAAGGAATAAGTCCTCCCATCTGTATGCATAGAATTATGCTAGAGGAAGATTGTAAGTCTTCTAGAGAACACCAGAGGAGGATCAACCCAATTTTAAGTACTATAGTAAAGGACGAAGTGCGAAAGGTGAATCCAGATAGCCAATGGGTCAACCCAGTACATGTAGTACCTAAGAAAGGAGGTGTTACAGTGATTAAGAATGCAAAAGGTGAATCCATAACACAAAGAGTTGTTACAGGAAGCAGAATGTGTATTGACTATAGAAAACTAAATAAAGCCACTCGAAAAGACCATTTCCCATTACCATTCATTGATAAAATGTTAGAACGATTGGCTAAACATTCTTACTTTTTCTATTTAGACGGTTATTCAGAATTCTTTCAAATCCTTATTCACCCTGATGACCAAGAAAATACTACTTTCACATGTCCTTATGGTACATTTGCTTATCGACGAATGCCATTCGGGCTATGCAACAATCCCGCAAAATTTGAAAGATGCATGATGTCAATTTTCGCTGATTTCATAGATGACATTATGGAAGTATTTATGGACGATTTTTTTGTCTGCAGGCAAAGCTTTGAAGGATGTCTATCAAACCTAGAAATGGTACTCGAGAGATGCGTAAAAGTAAATCTCGTGTTAAACTGGGAGAAGTGCCATTTTATGGTCCAACAAGGAATCGTGCTAGGACACGTTGTTTTAGATAAAGGAATTAAAGTTGATAAAGCCAAAATTGAAATCATAGAAAATCTTCAACCTCCGAAAACTATACGAGAAATAGGAAGTTTCTTAGGACACGCTGGTTTCTACCGACGATTTATTAAATATTTATCGAAAATTACAAAACCTCTTACGGGTTTATTAATGAAAGACGTTGAATTTATCTTTGATGACAAATGCCAAAAAGCATTTGAACAGCTGAAAACGGCTCTTATTTCCGCACCTATTACGCAACCTCCAGATTGGAGTTTACAATTCGAAATAATGTGCGATGCGAGTGATTACTCCGTGGGCGCAGTTTTAGGACAAAGAATGGATAAGAAGCTTCATGAAATATATTACGCAAGTAGAACCTTAGATCCAGCCCAAATGAACTACGCTACAACAGAAAATGAACTTTTAGATGTTGTGTTTGCTCTTGACAAATTCCATTCTTACTTAGTAGGAGTAAAAATAATTATTTACACATATCATGCAGCTATTAGATACCTACTGACTAAAAAGGATGCCAAACCAAGACTTTTAATGTGGATCCTACTTTTACAAGAATTTGATTTAGAGATCAAAGATAAGAAAGGCACCGAGAACATCGTAGCAGACCATTTATCCAGATTAGAAGGTATTAAACCTGAACAAGTGCCTATTAATGATGATTTCCCATTTGAACAGTTGATAGCACAGATAAAAAGTGATCTAGCTCGGCTAGAACCAAACAAACCAAAAACCAAAGAATTCATGGAAGCAATACATACAGATAAAATACTACCATGGAATGTTGGATTTGTTAACTACCTTACAGCCGGAGTACTTCCACCCGATCTAACCTACTAGCAAAAGAAAAAATTCTTTCATGATCTTAAACATTGCTATTGGGATGAACCTTTTCTATTCAAGAGAGGTGTCGATGGTATTTTCCGTTGATGTGTTCCAGAAGATGAAATCGAAAACGTCATAGTTCATTGTCATTAAGCTCCTTATGATGGACATGCGAGCACTTCTAAGACTTGTGCTAAAATCTTACAAGCTGACCTCTTTTGGCCTAATCTATAGAAAGACGTCCATATCGTAGTTAAAAATTGTGACCGGTGTCAACGCACTTGAAACATATCTAGACGTGATGAGATTCCACTGAAAGGCATTCTTGAAGTAGAAGTCTTTGACGTATGGGGGTTAGATTTCATGGGACCCCTCACATCTTCTTTCGGTAATAAATATATACTCGTCGCAATTGATTACGTTTCAAAATGGATCGAGGTTGTAGCATCTCCGACAAATGACACACAAGTAGTAATTAAGATATTTAAGAACATAATCTTTCCGAGATTCGGTATGCCGAGACTCGTCATAAGTGACGAGGATCGCACTTTATATCTAAAATCTTTGAGAAATTATTATTGAAGTATGGAGTCCGACACCGAGTCGCAACGCCTTATCATCCACAAACGAGTGGGTTAGTAGAGGTTTCCAACAGAGAAATAAAAAAAATATTAGAAAAAACTATTGCTAATTCTAGGAAAGATTGGTCATCTAAATTACAAGAAGATTTATGGGCGTATAGAACCGCATTTAAAACCCCGATAGGGACTACCCCATTTAAGTTAGTTTATGGAAAGTCATGTCACCTGCCAGTTGAACTTGAACATAAAACCTATTGGCCTATTAAAACCCTTAATCTGGACTACAGTGCCGCAGGAGAGAAACGAATCTTGGATCTCCATGAATTAGAAGAGCTTAGGCTAGATGCTTACGAGAACGCAAAAATCTATAAAGAAAAAACTAAAAAATGGCGTGATAGGCGTATCTCTTAGAAAGAGTTCAACGGAGGCGGTGTTGTGCTCTTATTTAATTCGAGACTTAAGCTTTTCCCGGGTAAACTACATTCCAGATTGGCCGGGCCATTTATGATTACCAAAATATTTCCTAGCGGAGCTATTGAAATCAAAGGAAAATCTAGCGAACCATTCATAGTAAACGGGCAACGCCTTAAGCACTATCACATGGTGGAAAACCGAGATTACTTAGTTAATCTCCAACTCAATAAGCTTCCCACTCACTTAAACGGTTGATCCCTAAAAAGAGCTTAGTCGAGCCCTCGACATTAAACGAAGCGCTTAGTGGGAGGCAACCCACATTTTATTCCCTTTATTTAAATTTTTATTTACTTTCTATCTTATTTTTGTCTCAAATTTTAAATTAATTCCCTTTACTATTTTTTATTTATATTTTATATTTTTATCTTTTAATCTAAATTTAACACGGTACTATTATTATTTCTTCCTCTTTTCTGACTAACTTTCCCTCGCGTTGTTTACTTACTTACAGGCTAACTCTTTAGCTAGTAACTAACATTCGATATGGATCCAGTAGACAGCACTAACATTATTTTCAGAGGAAGAGCACATCGGAGGAAATATGAGGACTTATCTCAGAGAGCTATGACATTGACCATTTATCATGATGATCCCACTTTGACTAAGTTAGGCATCAAAGATAGTGTCTATTTTTTGTATAGTCATATGGGGTGGGATATTGCTAGTATCCGACGAAGGTTTAATTCCTACCGTTAGCTTACACTAGACTTTTTGAGTTCACTTGTCCACTTACCTAACCATGGTATAGGAATTAACAAAGGACTAGTTACCTTTAGGATGTTTAACATTGATTTTAGTTTCACCCATAGCAAATGTACTGAACTTCTAGGTCTTCCTAGTGGCCCTGATGTTTTTACTGCTACTCGGGAGGAATTACTCATGAACCTTGAACTGAATAATTTATGGGATACCATCACAGAGAATGATGATCCTGAACCTTATGATATGTTTTCTGAAAATATTCATAACCCTGCCTTGCGTTACTTCCATAAAATCCTAGCCCATACCCTTTTTGGAAAAGAGGAGAATAATACCTCTGTGTCACGAGATGAACTGTTTATTCTTTACTATGCTTCACAAGGTCGGTATGTTAATGGAGTTGTCTTCATGATAGTTAGTTTTATTCACCTTATTCAGAACACTCGTATACCCATCCCTATAGGATGCTTGGTGACAATGATAGCCAATACCATTGGCCTTAGGTGGCAATTTAACCAACTAACCCCTTTAGGTGCAATTCGTCCTATGAACATTGATTTTTGCTTTGACCATAGAATCATAGGAAACCTAGGACCCGACACCTTTGATCTCTTGATTAACAATGAAGTTGTACGACTTTTCACATTACCTAACCATGAGTGCACAAGTTTACATAATAGAAACAATTGGCTTTATGATTTAAGCATACACATTTCCCCTCCTTCACCTCCAGAGACACCTCAGATATATGAAGTTCATGACCATTATTTGTCAGATGTTGATTCACATACACCTGAGATACCAATTTCCCCACCTGTTGACCACACAACTAACATCTCCGCATTAGAGACAAGACTTGCTAACATTGAAACTAGTATTAATGCTTTGCAGATGGATTTTTTCGGTTTTATGGATGTAGTAACTAAGCAGCTGGATCATTTTCATCAGCAATTATTTTCTGTCGGTCTCGCTAACAACAATAATAATCGTGGCTAGAGTTTAATTTTTCATTTTTTATTCTGACTCTTATGCTTGGCCAATGAGGACATTGTCTGATTTAAATACGAGGGGAGGAAATTAATTAGGATTTCCAGTATTTCTAATTAGGAGATTTTAATAACTTTGTACTTTACATTTTTTCCAGTATTTATTTCATTTTGGTATTTCATTTTAATATTACATTATTTCATTTAAATGTTATTCTCAGTATTTCATTTTATTTATTTACTTCAGTATTCATTATGTGATCATCTCAATATTTTTTATTTATTGTTCCAGTACTATTTTATTTACTATGCACTAAAACAGAAAAAACAATTTAACAACAAAATGCAAAACAACCAATTAAAAAACTGCATAAAATAAATGAAAACCCCCTCCTCTAAGGTATGGCCTGCGCCACAATTATAGGGAGTGGGAGGCATGGCTTGTGCCATGCACACTCCCCCCCCCCCCTTAACTCCCTATGGCTTGCGCCATACACACAATGAGGGGACCACCTTTTTGTTCCTTTTATTTATTCCACTTACTGCATTTTTCCTTTTTACACTCACATGCATTTATCTTGTTTTCTTCTCACATGCACTAGTATAGTCTTTCATACTTACACATACATTTAAGTACACATGCACACTAACACTTGCACAACATGCATTTTTCAAATTCATGCATCATGACAATTGTCATATACTTTCAAAAAAATCTGACCAAAACTCAAATTACCACCAAACGAAATTAATACCCATAAATTACCAACTACCCCCATTTAATCTTCCACTCCTATAAAAACCCAACCAACACTACTTATTTCTTACACTCAAATATTTTTACTACTACTATCATTATTTTTATAAGTTAGTGTTGGGAAGCAAGAAAAAATTATGGAGCCAGCTCAAGAGTCTCGTATTCTCTTTAGAAACCAAGACCAGACGGATTTATTCAGAAGTCTGCTCGAGCGGGGTATGGAACCCACCAAGTATGCCGATACAGTTTGTTTAGAAACAATGAGCTTGAAAGATAGTGTAGAACTTTTACTAGAGAGAATTCACTTGAAAAAAAATTTATCATATAAAGTTCTTGTCTTTACTCGGCTTACTGCGGAAATTTTAAGCTCCTTGACTGTTGATTATAAAAAAAAAGGAGTAGCATGCATTAGAATTTTTAACAATAATTATACCTACTCTTTTGATCAGTTTGTTGTTCTATTAGAATTTCCAGTAGGAGAGGATGTGTGCTATAAAATTCCAACTGGGGAGGAATGGGTAAAATCTTATAAAATGTTTTGGAAAGGGATAACGGGCACTTTTTTACAAAATATAGAAGGCGTTAGATCCACCCTTATTCATAACCCGACTATTTGTTATTTTCACCAGCTTTTGGCTACAACCATTTTTGGCCGGTCTAATACGAGTAAGGTAAATGAAAGAGAACTAATGTATCTTATGGCTGCTTTCTCAGCTTCTAAAATAAATCATGTCTCGTTCATTTTGCATCATATGACAAGTGTAACCGCGAACAAAGGTCATATATACTTTGGCGGTTTGATTACAACAATAGCTAGAGCCATAGGACTCGAAGCTAATTTTTCGTCAATGGAACAACACCCCGTCGAAACAATTGATTTAAATACGGCGAGGAGTATGAAACTGGTAAACCCATGTAGAGGTGGAAATTACGAGCTTTTGATTGACAATAAAGTGCTACCGGGTTTTATTTTACCAAACCTGAGTCGCACTGACGTGACAAATGAAATAAATTTCCTCTACTTTGACACACTGTTGCACCCCAAAATTTGCCCTCACAATACAAGACTTTGTGTTCTATGAAGGTTCACAGGTTTCCCAACACTTACAAGACCTTTCATTAGGTTCATAAAGTCTACAAGTCACTTTATGAAGTTCACAAGGTTCACAAGATTCACAATGCTTTCAAGACCTTTCATGAGGTTCATGAAGTCTACAAGTCACTTTATGAGGTTCACAAGGTTCACAAGCTTCACAATACCTCCCATGAGGTTCACAAGACATTTTATGATGGTTCACAAGGTTCACAAAGTTCACAATTGGTCAGAAGAGTTGACAATTCCCTCAGACAATGCACCTCCTAAGCAGTACATCCAAAACTAGGGTTTTGACTTTAATCAGGCTAAATGAACTTCCAAGACTTCAAGTGAGCTTCATAACATCTTATATGTGTGTAAGAACCCCCATGTCAAGTTTCAAGACTTTTCTCAAAGTTTTGCTCAGTCAGATGATCAGATAAGTCAAAATCAGTCAATGCAGTTAAAAAGTCAAACTGAGGTCAACTGTGGTCAAACCAAAGTCAAACTTCATGATTTTTTGCCAACATCAAGTATATGAAGTAAAATTCATCATTTGATCAAGGGTTGATCATGATTCATCAAGGAGATTTCAGATCATCAAGAATCAGGAGTTTCTAAATTAGGGTTTCCTTAGTAAAAGTCAACTGAACTTTGACCAGCCATAACTTTCACATACTTCATCACCAAGTCTCCATCCAAAGCTCATTTTGAAGGAAATTGAATTCTCTACAACTTTGTGTCTCACAAGCCAAGCCCAAAAATGCTTCATTCGGAAGGTATGAGCTAAGACATTATAGGTCATTTCAAAAGTCAACAAAAAGTCAACAACTTCAAAAGGGCATAACTTGAGATTGGTAAATGATATGGACATGAAACCAGTGGGGTTGTTTAGAGGACTCTTCAAGCTTTCCAAAATGTCCAAGAACACCCTCATAGATTTAAAATTGAAGGATATGTGCCCTTGCAAAGTTGGGAAATTTTGTGATGGTTTATGATGAAAATGGAGGTCTAGAACTAATTTCTTCCAAATGGGCTTGTCAAATTATGATCCAACCCATACACTATCATCATGCACGACCCAAATGATTAAAATTCAGAATTTTTATTATTTTATTTTTATTTATTTTAATTTAATTCATAAAAAATCATTTTAAATAAATATAAAATATGAAAATACAATATTTGATGAAGATTGAGCTTCTAGAATCTCTTCAATGCTGATTTGAATTGAAAGGGAAGGAAATCATGAGATTGATCCAAAGATAGAAAGCCTTCATGCACAAATATTTGACTTTTAAGACATGATCAATTTCAATCTTTTTGAATCAAAACTTCCACACAATCAATAAATCTTTTTGACCTAATTGAGTCTCCTATAAGTACTAAACATAATGCAAACATCAAGGGACGAATTTTCTGCCTCCAAGGTAAGCTTCACAAATTGAAAAAACCACTCCAAATTTGAAATTCGGATTTCATCTTCCAGGGCTCTAGAAGGTAAACTAAGAACATAGACATGTTCCTTGATCATCCATGAAGCAAAACCATCATTCATATGCATCCAAATCGTGCCATAATGCCTAACCCGTGGCTTGCTTATGCTTGAAAATAATTTTTTCGATTCCATTGATTCATTGCTGGTTATTGAATTTTGCTTGCATAATTGTGTTTGTGATGTTATGTAGGTTGTTTCTGGATCATTAAACCAAAGGTTCATGGCCTGAATTAGAATCGGCCATTGTTAGGGTTTCACTCTTGAAATTAGGGCTTGATGATTCACTAAATTTAAATGAATTCTAAGAACATAGGAATGTTCTATGAATCACAAGGATCATAAAACATTAACTAATTTAATGAATCGATGCTGTTTTGTGAGTGTTTGGTTTTCGTAGGTTTGAACAATGAAGAACAGGCAGCTAAATTCGCAGGAAATATCGTAGCTGGATTCGCAGCTAAGTTCGTAGTTCCTGAGGTTGAAGAAGAGGCTTGGCGCGCTCAGGAAATTTGAATTTGTGTTTAAAATATTTTATTTTATGTTATTGGTTCATTAGCACAAGCCAGTGCTTGGCCCAGTGGAAAAGTGTGCACGCGTTTGACAAAAGGGGAGGGGATCGAATCCTGCCTCCAGCCAATGTTTTTGATATTTTCTCATTTAAACTGCATGCTTAATATATTATTATTTGTGGTTGTTTGATTAACAGATGGGCTCTTCCAGCCAGGCGGTTATGCGTGTTTGCTTGTGTTCAAAGGTCCTGGGTTCAACACCACCCCAGGCCTTTTGTTTCTTTTATTTTTCCAGGTTTTTGTGGCAAAGAACAAAACAAATTAAAACCCTCTCCTTGTTGCCTGCGTGCGGGCTGGCCTGGTGGTATGACTTGTTGCTTGTGAGCCTGGTGACCTGGGTTCAATTCCCAGCCAGGTTTGTTTTAGCATTTTATTCTATTTTTTTTGTTTTATTTAATTTTATTTAATTTATGTTTTGTTCATAATCATATATTATAAAAATAATCTTATAAAATGTTTATTCAATATTTTCTAATGTGAAGAAATTATTTTGTAAAATTATTTTCTCTATTATGTATGTAAATATAATATATGCATGTTAATTAAATAATTTTGTATAATTAAATTAAAAACCCTAAAAAATATTTTTCTAAACAAAACCCTAATTTTCAAAACCCTAATTTATTTTCTAAATACTTATTAAAAACCTAATTTTTATTTTATAATTTTTGTACATATTTATTTAGTATAATTAATTTTAAATATAATCAAGCTTTTTTCTTTATGTAATTATAAATTGTCTATAATTTAAATTTTTATTCTTTTGATATATATATATGTGTTTAAAAATAATTAAATTTATGTTAATGTTATAATTACAATTTTTTATATTTAGAATTAATAAATTGCATATAATTTTAAAATTTTATAATTAAATTGTTTATATTTTTTTTAATAATGTCTAATTCTCATTTGCTATTTTATTTTGTTCACTAATTCATTATTATTATTTCACTAACTTTATTTATTTTTTATTATTAACTTTGGCTTATTATTATCTCACTAATATTATTTAATTTTTCGTTATTATTATTACTAACCCCTATTTATTTATTATTGATTATTTATTTATTTTTGCTTATTATTTATATCTTGCTTTTATATTTTGCTATTTATTTTTAATTTGCTTATTATAATAATTATGTAAATGCTCCTGGATGTAAATTTTTGTAAATATTTAATTTTTTGCTATGGTTAGTAATTTAGGGAGTGCAAATGTGTATTCTATTTAAAAATAAATTTAGATCACTTTAATTAAAGATAAATAATATTGAACACTCACACACATAAGTCGATTTTTAATCGCCATCTCACCTTTCTAAGGCTATCCCTCATTGTTGCCTAATCATAAGGTCAAGTGGGGTGTATAAAGCAAGTCCCTTAAAAGAAAAAATCATCAAGTCCCTAATGGTTGCCTTTAAAAATCAAGTTCCTTCGAATAATGATGATAGTCCCTCCTATGTGCTTAATACACCTCACAGTTGCCTTCATAAACAGATGTCCCTCACATGTCCCTTACATCCAAGGTAATGACTATCTATTCCTTAATAATAGGGATAGTCTTACCATTTAAAGGATAAAGAACAGAAAAGACTTAAACTTTAGGGTAGGTTCCTCTTATGTACTTGCTCACTATTCAAACTTTTCAAACACTTAACAAATTTCAAACAAATTTTCAAAAAACAAGTTTTTACGCATCCGTACATGGATCATTATTAACTATTATGAAAAATTTTCTATTCACACACTACACTTTCAAAAACAATTCAAAAGTGAGCTAAGTAACTAAGAGCCCATGGATAACCATGGATGTAAAGGGTGCTAACACCTTCCCTTTACATAACCTACCCCCCGGACCCAAAAATATCTCTTAAGGTCTTTCCTGTTCTTTTATATCCTTTCCTTTTGGATAAAATAAAAGTCGGTGGCGACTCTTGCTATCCGCAACATAACTAAAAGTCAGTTCTCCCACCGTGTTACAGAACTGGCGACTCTGCTGGGGATTTAATAAAAGAGGGGTACCCTTAGGAATTAGATCACTTTAAAATTGTTTGCCTTGTTTGCTTTATACTTACTTGTTGGGTGCTCTTATGTGTGAAAGATCCTAACCCGGATCTATTGTACCTTAGGTAAATGGCAATAGACCAAGGAAACTGTACGGCGTATACCGATATGGTTGATCTGGTGGCCATAGTTAGTGTGACTTCTTGGTTGGTGCTTATGTTCCTTAAGTCAAGTTGAGGATAATATGAGGCTGCCATATGTTGTCAATGCACTAACTAACTTTTAGAACCCTAGTTATCCCATCTTGGCCTTTAGAAAAGTAGTGAGGTAGCCGACTTTGGTGCAGACTGAAGTTGGTTGACACTCGATACTACACTCATTGAGATCTTAAACTTGGAGGGTTTTGGTTGGCAAGTAAGTTGCCTTCTGAACAACCACCCTTGTGAAGGATCAATGATATTGAGATCCCTTAGAACCTGGTTACTTTTGTAGGACAGGATGAACCATCTAACTTCAGGGGAGGGTACTTACCTTTGAACCGCATGCAAGCCTTTAAACCTAGGGCTATTGTGTGACTTGCTTGTGTGTGCCACATGTTTGTGATTGAGCATAACATCATGACATCATCATGCATCATAAGCATAGCATTTTCCCTAACCATTTCAAGGACCAAGGGATTTATCTTTGTTCTTTGTTACAGGTCATGGCTTCTGCTCGTAGAAACACCATCAGGATCAACTTTGTGGGCATACCTGCTAAGCTTAAAGAGTTGGTTTCTCAAGTGTCTGATCATTCCCAGTTCATCAAGAGACATGGTCACCTACTGGATCTAGTCACTTCAGGGTTCAATGAAGACATGATGAGTGTCTTGTTTCAGTTCTTTGATCCTAAGCACCATTGCTTCACATTCCCCGACTATCAGCTGGTTCCTACAATGGAAGAGTTCTCTAAACTTTTGGGTATACCTGTTCTTGATCAAAGACCCTTCACAGGCTTGGAAAAAGAGCTTAAACCTGAGGTTATTGCTGCAGCTCTACATCTGAAGAAGACTGACATTGTTCTAGAAACGAGAAGCGGAGTTAAGGGTATTCTTGCCAAGGTGTTAATGGATAAAGCTCAAATGTTCTTGAAGGCCATGAGCTATGATGCTTTTGAGGAAATCTTAGCATTGCTGATATATGGCTTAGTATTGTTCCCCAATCCAGATCAGTTCATAGACATTCATGCCATCAACATTTTCCTGAGTCACAATCCAGTGCCTACATTGCTTGGAGACATCCTACATTCTCTTCACACCCGTACTACAAGGGCAAGAGGAACTTTGATGTGCTGCATACCTTTACTATCCAGGTGGTTTATTTCTCACCTTCCTCGCTCAGTAATGAAGAATGAGCAAGGGTTCAGATGGTCCAAGAGGATCATGTCACTTTCTCACTCAGATATTCATTGGTGCTCCAGATCAATGGAGAATGTCACCATCATTGACCGTTGTGGGGAGTTTCCTAATGTGCCACTTCTAGGCATAAGAGGAGGCATCACTTACAACCCCTCTCTAGCTTTACGACAGTTTGGTTACGCCCGGAGCGATGGTCCTCATGACATGTTGATTCAGGGCATTGTGTTTGATTACGACAACGATCTTCAGGGTTACCGTCAGAGATTCATACGAGCTTGGGGAAAGGTAAACATGGTTGACAGCAAGACACTGGAGCCTAAGTACACTATTCCTATGGAAGCTTATCTCAGATGGGTGCGATCTCGTGCTCAGACTCTCATGATGCCATATCCTGCCGTCCTACCAGTTATCATGGAACCTGTTGCTGAAGGAGACACAGCTTATACCATCCTTCACCCAGACATGCCTACTGATAAGGAAGACTTGCAGAGATCATGGATCCAACTGAAGGAGCAAAGGGATACTTTCGAGGCTCATTACAAAGCAAGCCAAGCAAGAATCCTAGAACTAACAAAGCAACTTCACGAGGAACGGAACCTTAACGCATACCTCAACACAAAGAGGAAACGTCCATGGGAGACTTAAAACCCCATCTTTTGTACTTATTTTATTTCATTTTTGTAAGCCTAAAAGGCAAAACAAAGTTATTACTAATAAAAGTTTACTTTCGTGTTTGTCTAAGCAAATTTAAATTCTGCGGTCCTTGAAAACATTGCATATGCATTCACATATCATTTCATTGCATCACAGGTTTATAATTGTGCACAGGTTTCTCATCTTCTCGCTGTTTATTTCAGCAATGGCTCTTGAACAATCAGTTAAGGATCTCCAGGCACAAAATGCACAGTTCCAAGAGCTGATCTTGAACCTGTCCAAGGGGCAAGATGAATTGAAGGCACTGCTGGCCAAGAAGACTAAGAAGGCTAGAAGGTCTGCTGGGTTGATCAACATGGGAAGAAGGTTCAAAGGTCTTGCCAAGACCAAAGAACCAGCTGAAGACTATGAATCTGAGGAATCTGAAAAAGAGGGAGGCAGTCTCCACAATACTATGGGGGACTCTGATTCTGAGGCTAATTACTACCATGAGCCTAATGAAGACAAATTCAAGATGTTGGTGGATAGGATGGATGCTATGGAGTTGCAGAAATCATCTGGGCTGGATTTTGAGGATTTGAGTTTGATATCTGGGGTAATCATACCTGTGGGTTTCAAGGTTCCTACTTTTGTTGTCTATGATGGGGTCTCTTGTCCCAAATTGCATCTGAGGTCCTACGTCAGAAGAATTCAACCCCACACTGCTGATAAGAAGTTGTGGATCCATTTCTTTCAAGAAAGCTTATCTGGAGCTCAGTTGGAGTGGTATTATCAGTTGGAGAGTGCCAACATCAGAGACTGGAATGATCTTGCTGAAGCTTTCTATAAGCAGTACCAATACAATGCTGACTTAGCCCCCACTCGCATGCAGCTTCAGAGCATGTCTATGGGTGCCAAAGAAAGTTTTAAAGAGTATGCTCAGAAGTGGAGAGATTTAGCTGGAAGAGTTCAACCCCCTTTGACTGACAGGGAGTTGGTTGATATGTTCATGTGTACACTGAATGGTCCGTTTTACAGTCATCTCATTGGAAGCTCATCATCTGGCTTCACTGAGTTGATCATGACAGGAGAGCGAGTAGAGAATGGTATAAAGAATGGCAAGATCCATGTGGGTACTTCTTCATCAGGTGCTGCAAAGAAGCCTCCCACTGGGAAGAAAGAATCCAATGCTGTTTATGGTCAGCCTGATCGTAACAGAAGGCATCAGTCTGTTAGTGCAGTTCACATTTCAAATCCAACTCCTGCAACAACAGAGCAGCCTCAGGGCAACCAACAGAGGGCTAGAAGACAGTTCACGAAGATCAACATGTCACTGGCTCAGGCATTGCAACATTTGTTGAAAGCTGAACTCATTACTTTGAAGGAGGCTCCTCAGAATCCTAATGTTACTTCACCCAGGTACAATCCCAATGCACGATGTGCATATCATTCAAACTGTCAGGGACATGATACTAATAACTGCTGGATCTTGAAGAACAAAATTCAAGATATGATTGATGCTGGAGAAATTGAGTTTGATCCTCCAGGTACTCCAAATGTGATTACAGCACCAATGCCAAATCACGAGAAGACTGTCAATGCCATTGATGAAGACCTGCATGTCTATTCAGTAATGGAGTTGAACACACCATTGTCTGTTATCAAAAAGAGGTTAGTACAAGCTGGGATCTTTCTAGGTTGTCGTGAAGATTGTTTGTATTGTACCTATAAGCCAGATAGTTGCTTCATATTGAGAGATGGAATTCAACGTCTCATGGATAAGTATACTATAGTGTTTGAGAGGACTCCGTCGTCTGTAGAAAGTATGGTGGATCATCTGACTCAAGGTAAGAAGACTGAAGAGGTTGATATGGTTGACAAAGTACCAATAAGAATCACTTCAAAGGGTCCCATTAAAATCACTCATCAGGGTCCAATCAAAATTACTGCTGAAGGTCCCGTGAAAGTTGTTGCTGAAGCCAGAGTAGCTCCTGTGGTCATTACTACTCCTGGTCCTATCCCGTATACGTCTGACAAAGCTGTGCCTTGGCACTATGGGTCTGATGTTTACATCCATGGTGTTAAGCAGGAGCCTCTAGCTGATGTGCCTGTTGACATTGATAATATTGCTGGATCTAGCAAGATCACTCGTAGTGGAAGAGTTTTCTCTCCTCCAGTCGCTTCTAAAAATGCAGTTACTCCTGCTGCTACTTCCACCACTGATGCTCGGGGCAAAGGTCCTGTTATTGAGCCTGTATCTACTGATGTGCCAGCTGCTGATGATCTCTCTAAGCAAATGGAAGAAGTATTGAAAATCATTCGCAAGAGTGATTATGACATTGTTGATCAATTGGGGCATACTCCCTCAAAGATTTCTATGTTGTCCTTGTTGTTATGCTCTGAGGCTCATGCCAAGTCCTTGATCAAGTTTCTGAAGACTGCTCATGTGCCCAATGCCATTTCTGTTGACCAGTTTGAGAATTGTGTTGCCCACCTGACCTATGATAATGGGTTAGGATTTTCTGATGCTGATTTGACCCCTGCCAAGAGGGATCATAACAGGGCCTTGCATATTTCAATTGAATGCAGGGGCACTACCCTGTCACATGTGCTGATAGACAATGGTTCCTCTCTAAATGTGTTGCCTAAGGAAGTCCTGAACAAGCTGAGTCCTGAAGATGCTGTGCTGAAGCCCAGTAATATTGTGGTAAAGGCTTTTGATGGTTCTAGAAGAGTAGTACATGGGGAAATTGATCTTCCAATCAAAGTTGGCTCCCAGGTGTTTATTGCTACATTTTATGTGATGGATATTCGTCCTTCGTACTCTTGTCTGCTTGGTCGTCCTTGGATCCATGGGGCAGGTGCTGTAACCTCTACATTACACCAAAAGTTGAGATATCCGGTGAATGGAAAGGTTGTTACTGTCTATGGAGAAGAAGAATACTTTGTCAGCCATGTAAACACTTTCAAGTATCTGGAAATGGAAGGTGAATACATTGAAACTCCGTGTCAGACATTTGAAGTGGTTCCCTGGGTTGTTAATGATTATGTAGCTCCTCCTGTCGTGAAGAAAGTTCCTGTGGTCACCAGAAAACCTCCAACAATGGCAATGGCCTCCCTCAATGATGCTAGAGCTGTGGTGGATGAAGGTGGTTGTACTATTTGGGGTCAGCTTCCGGATATTCCATACAAGTCTGACAAGTTTGGTTTGGGTTTCACTGCAGAGTCCCAGAAGGCTGTTCGTCGTGCTCGTGCTGTTCGTATCACCAATCAAGGGGTTGCGAAAGATCAGATCAATGCTGTGGGAGACTATGATGAAGACTACAACTTGGATGCTTGGATTTTTCCTACTGTGGGTGCTGGACTCAATAATTGGAAAGCTGAAGATGTTATCCCTATCTCCTTTAGTCAGGAGTAAATACTATTACTGTGTTGTTGCTATTTTAAATTTGTAATTTCTTGAACAATAAAACTTTCAAGCCATGTGCCTTACCCGGGGCACAATGGTGTGCTTGTTACGGGCTGTCATTTCATTTGCATACTTCATTCAATAAAATCAGTGGACGTTTCGTTTTCGTAAATATTGTGTTCCTTGTCTTTCTTTTCTTTTATTTTGTTTTATCAGCTATGTGTTCTTACACACACCCACATCACTAAAATGCAGATCCTCATCCACTCTGGATCCTGTTGATAACAGTTCTACTATTGCCAATTATAATTTCGAGAATCCGATCTATCAAACTGAAGACGGAAATGAGGACGATTGTGAAATACCTGTAGAGCTTGCTAGGTTGTTACAACAAGAAGAGAAAGCTATACAGCCACATGAAGAGCCAGTCGAAGTTGTGAATCTGGGAACTGAAGAAAACAGAAAAGAGGTCAAGATAGGGGCTGATTTAGAGGACAGTGTCAAGAGCAGATTGATTCAGATGTTACGTGACTATGTGGAGATCTTTGCTTGGTCTTATGAAGATATGCCAGGGTTGGATACAGACATTGTGGTTCACCGTTTACCAGTGAAAGAAGATTGTCGTCCAAAGAAGCAGAAGGTTCGTCGTATGCGTCCTGAGATGTCAGAAAAGATCAAGGCAGAGGTAATGAAACAGTTCAATGCAGGGTTCTTAGCAGTAACTTCTTATCCTCAGTGGGTTGCAAATGTGGTACCAGTTCCTAAGAAAGATGGTAAGGTACGTATGTGTGTGGACTACAGAGATTTGAACAAGGCTAGCCCCAAAGATGACTTTCCACTTCCTCATATTGATATTCTGGTAGATAACACTGCTCAGCATAAGGTATTCTCTTTTATGGATGGTTTCTCTGGTTACAATCAAATCAAGATGGCACCTGAAGATATGGAGAAGACAACATTTGTGACACAGTGGGGCACCTTTTGCTATAAGGTGATGCCATTTGGTTTGAAGAATGCAGGGGCAACATATCAGCGTGCTATGGTGGCTTTGTTTCATGATATGATTCATCATGAGATAGAGGTGTATGTAGATGATATGATAGCCAGGTCTCAGAATGAAGAGCAACATCTTGATCATCTGCACAAGTTGTTTGAGAGGTTGAAAAAATACAAGTTGAGGTTGAACCCAAACAAGTGTACTTTTGGAGTTAGATCTGGTAAACTCCTGGGTTTCATTGTCAGTGGAAAAGGTATTGAAGTGGATCCTGCAAAAGTGAAAGCTATACGAGAGATGCCAGCTCCCCGTACTGAGAAGGAAGTTAGAGGTTTCTTGGGACGATTGAACTACATTGCAAGATTTATTTCCCAGTTAACTACCATCTGTGAGCCAATCTTCAAGTTGTTGAAGAAAGATCAGGTGATGGAATGGAATGATGAGTGCCAGACTGCCTTTGATGAAATCAAGAGATATCTGCTAGAACCTCCAATTTTGATGCCACCAGTTGATGGAAGACCCTTGATTATGTACTTAACAGTGTTAGACAACTCAATGGGGTGTGTGTTGGGGCAACATGACGAGTCTGGTCGAAAAGAGCAGGCAATATACTACCTTAGCAAAAAGTTTACCGACTGTGAAACAAGATACTCACTGCTCGAGAAAACTTGCTGCGCTTTGGCATGGGCTGCTCGCCGACTAAGACAGTATATGTTGACCCATACTACCTTATTGATTTCAAAGATGGATCCAATCAAGTACATATTTGAGAAACCTGCTCTCTCTGGAAGAATTGCAAGATGGCAAATGATCTTGACAGAATATGATATACAGTATACTACTCAGAAGGCCATTAAAGGAAGTGTTGTGGCTGATCATTTGGCTCATCAAGCAGTGGATGATTATCAGTCAATGAGTTTTGAGTTCCCTGATGAAGATATTATGATTATTACCAAAGAACTTGGACAATATGACGGACCTGAACAGGGATCCCGATGGACTATGGTTTTTGATGGTGCCTCTAATGCACTTGGTAATGGTGTTGGTGTTGTGATTAGTTCCCCTGAAGGTTGTCATACCCCGATTACTGCCAGACTTTGTTTCTATTGTACCAATAATATGGCTGAGTATGAGGCATGTATCCTGGGTATTAAAGCTGCTATTGATATGAAGATTCAGTTCCTTGATGTGTATGGAGATTCAGCCCTGGTAGTAAGTCAGATTAAAGGAGATTGGGATACTAAGCATGATAACCTCATTCCTTACAGAGAGCATGTGTTGTCTTTGATCCCACATTTCAAAGAGATTACCTTTGGACATATTCCACGAAGAGAGAATCAGTTGGCAGATGCATTAGCCACCATGGCATCCATGTTTGAGATCATTTGGGATGATGAAGCTCCCAAGATTACTATTGATAGATTTGAAAAGCCTGCATATTGCAATGAGATTGACACTGAAGGGGCAGAGGAGAAGCCTTGGTTCTATGAAGTGAAAAGATATCTTGAAGCTCAAGAGTTCCCTGAAGGGGCATCTGTCAAAGATAGGAAGTTTCTGAGAAGGTTTTCTGCTAAGTTCTTTTTGAGTAATGGCATTTTGTACAAGCGCAATCATGATTCAACTTTGCTTCGTTGTGTGGATAAGAAGGAAGCAATTGAGATTATGGAAGATATGC
Organism: Lathyrus aphaca; assembly: GCA_963966055.1. Classification (NCBI taxonomy): domain Eukaryota; kingdom Viridiplantae; phylum Streptophyta; class Magnoliopsida; order Fabales; family Fabaceae; genus Lathyrus; species Lathyrus aphaca. The sequence goes on along the minus strand of OZ014520.1, from coordinate 124,527,632 downwards.
ATGATGGGATCTTTGGCACTCATTCTAGTGGTCATACTATGGCAAAGAAGATATTGAGAGCAGGTTACTATTGGTCTACCATGGAAGCTGATTGCTATCAACACTCCAGAACATGTCACAAATGTCAAATTTATGCTGATAAAGTCCATGTACCTCCATCACCATTGAATGTGTTGACTTCTCCTTGGCCCTTTGCCATGTGGGGCATTGATATGATTGGTGAGATCAAGCCTACTGCTTCTAATGGGCATCGTTTCATCCTGGTTGCTATTGATTACTTCACAAAGTGGGTAGAAGCAGCTTCATTTGCATCTGTGACTAAGAATGTTGTGGCTCGATTCATTAAGAATAATCTCATATGTAGGTATGGCATCCCTGAAAGGATTATTACTGACAATGGCTCTAATCTGAACAACACTATGATTACTGATCTCTGCACGCAGTTCAAGATTAAGCATCACAACTCTTCTCCGTATCGTCCAAAGATGAATGGGGCAGTCGAAGCTGCTAATAAGAACATCAAGAAGATTGTACAGAAGATGACTGTTACTTATAAGGATTGGCATGAGATGTTACCATTTGCTCTTCATGGTTATCGTACTACAATACGTACCTCAACAGGGGCAACCCCATTCTCCTTAGTCTATGGTATGGAAGCAGTTCTGCCCATTGAAGTTCAGATCCCCTCCTTAAGAATTATGAAGGATGCAGGCTTGGATGAAGATGAGTGGATTCAGACCCGACTTGACCAGATAAATTTGATTGATGAGAAGAGGTTAGCAGCAGTTTGTCATGGCCAGATGTACCAGAAACGAATGATCAAAGCTTTTAATAAAAAGGTTAAGCCAAAGGTATATCAGGCTGGTGACTTGGTAATCAAGCGTATCATATTACCACAGGGTGATCCTAGGGGCAAGTGGACTCCGACATACGAAGGACCATTCGTAGTCAAGACAGTGTTCTCAGGAGGTGCCATGATACTCACTACAATGGATGGTGAAGACTTCCCGCAGCCTGTAAACGCAGACATAGTTAAGAAATACTACGCATAAAAAGAGACCCGCTAGGTTGACAGGCCTAGGCAAAAATAAGGGCATCCCGGCAAACCAAAAGGGTTTGGGCAAAAATTAGGGATATATATAAAAAGATGTACACCCGGCAAGTCGAAAACCTGAAAAGGCGGCTTGGGCAAAAAAGGGTATCCCGGTGGATTGAAAACCTGAAAGGGCAATCCAGGCAAAAGTTAGGGATTAAAGCGTATGACTATGTCTCGTTTGGATCACCCATGAAACTGCAACCAGTTGTACTACTTACTCAAGCTCAAACAGATAAAGCTCAATCCAATCGTTTCCGTCTCAACAGCAGAAGATGAGATACTTGAAGATAATGGCAATAGTAGAATTGAAACTCAATAGGATTATTTCCCACATAGCTGATTCTCTTTGTTTTGTAAAATTTTATGACAAGATCCTCCTACTAGGGTTTATGTCTCCTTGTACAAACTTGCCCGTGTATGGATCACTTTTTGATATAAATAAATTCCATCTTTTGAATCCAGATTTACTTTTACCCTATTTACATAAGCGAAACGTCCATTGGTTGTGTTTGAATGTATGTATGCTTTTGAATATGATTGATGTTTACCAAAAATGCATGAATGCTTAATATGATTGATGTTTACCAGAAATGCATGAAAATGCAGTAATAGTATTTACTAAGGACGAACGAGGGAAAGATTTCAACGAAGCTTCGCCGGTTCATCTCTACAAGACATTCACAAAATCCTCAGTAGGACGAATCCATCTTCACAAAAGCTCATCTCCCTTGGAATTTATATCCATCTCTTTTATCCTCATACGGATATACGGGAATTTACTTTCCAATAAGGGTACGACAAACGAAGACGGGAGGTTATATCTGCCCTACTATCAAACGAAGACGAAGGTTATGTATACCTTACTATCCCCAGTATACGGGAGGTGATATATACCTTACTATCCCCAGTATACGGGAGGTGATATATACCTTATTATCCCCAGCATCCGGGAGGTTATCTATACCTTGCCATCCCCAGCATATGGAAGGTTATGTATAATATATTCTTCAAACATCAAATCGGGATTTATTTTCCCTGGCCAGCAGTTGTTGTACAAAGACATCCAGACGCTTCCGGCAGCATCATATCATACATACATCATTTACATCATACCATAACATACATATCCATGAATACATAATACATTACTTAGGTGCATCATACTATGCATGCATACATATTGCATAAACTAACATTCTCCTTACAGGAAGGTTACATGCAGATAAAACAGCATCAACAATTTACAACAGGTCAGAAATGATCCATACACTACTCAAGATGTCCTCGAATAGCAGGCAAACGGTCTGTAAAAAGATCCATTCCCTGGTTCAAGACATTTTTCAGAAGAACAAATCCTGACGTTCTTTTGATCCTTAAGAGCAAATCCTGACGCTCTTTTGGCCCCTTGTTCAAGACTTTTTCAGAAGAATAAATCCTGACGTTCTTTTGATCCTTAAAAGCAAATCCTGACGCTCTTTTAGCATCTTGTTCAAGATACATCTTTCAGAAGAACAAATCCTGACGTTCTTTTGATCCTTAAGAACAAATCCTGACGTTCTTTCGGCCCTTGGAGAATAGGCAAATGGACTGTACAAAGATCCATTCCCTAATCCAAAATATTCCCAAAAGAGATAATCATCACAAGATTTATTTCTACTGGTCCATCCAACAACTCAAATCATGTTGCATAAATGATTCAGAGACGGCTTATACAAAGACCTAGTACTGATATCCAGTATCAACATAAAGACATCATCATATTCTGATACTTTAGATGGCATCTCTAAGCCCATCACCAGTTCTTCCAAGTGGCATCTTTAAGCCCACTCAAGCATATACAACCAAACATCAATATCATGCTATGCACTGGTGAGTGCAAATTTTTGGGCTTTTGTGTTCAATCCCCTTCAACCTTCCAGGTCACGACTGGCAAATATACCAATCTAACCCCTCAGGTTTCAGAAAATTGAACAGGGGCAGCTGTTGCACCCCAAAATTTGCCCTCACAATACAAGACTTTGTGTTCTATGAAGGTTCACAGGTTTCCCAACACTTACAAGACCTTTCATGAGGTTCATAAAGTCTACAAGTCACTTTATGAAGTTCACAAGGTTCACAAGATTCACAATGCTTTCAAGACCTTTCATGAGGTTCATGAAGTCTACAAGTCACTTTATGAGGTTCACAAGGTTCACAAGCTTCACAATACCTCCCATGAGGTTCACAAGACATTTTATGATGGTTCACAAGGTTCACAAAGTTCACAATTGGTCAGAAGAGTTGACAATTCCCTCAGACAATGCACCTCCTAAGCAGTACATCCAAAACTAGGGTTTTGACTTTAATCAGGCTAAATGAACTTCCAAGACTTCAAGTGAGCTTCATAACATCTTATATGTGTGTAAGAACCCCCATGTCAAGTTTCAAGACTTTTCTCAAAGTTTTGCTCAGTCAGATGATCAGATAAGTCAAAATCAGTCAATGCAGTTAAAAAGTCAAACTGAGGTCAACTGTGGTCAAACCAAAGTCAAACTTCATGATTTTTTTCCAACATCAAGTATATGAAGTAAAATTCATCATTTGATCAAGGGTTGATCATGATTCATCAAGGAGATTTCAGATCATCAAGAATCAGGAGTTTCTAAATTAGGGTTTCCTCAGTAAAAGTCAACTGAACTTTGACCAGCCATAACTTTCACATACTTCATCACCAAGTCTCCATCCAAAGCTCATTTTGAAGGAAATTGAATTCTCTACAACTTTGTGTCTCACAAGCCAAGCCCAAAAATGCTTCATTCGGAAGGTATGAGCTAAGACATTATAGGTCATTTCAAAAGTCAACAAAAAGTCAACAACTTCAAAAGGGCATAACTTGAGATTGGTAAATGATATGGACATGAAACCAGTGGGGTTGTTTAGAGGACTCTTCAAGCTTTCCAAAATGTCCAAGAACACCCTCATAGATTTAAAATTGAAGGATATGTGTCCTTGCAAAGTTGGGAAATTTTGTGATGGTTTATGATGAAAATGGAGGTCTAGAACTAATTTCTTCCAAATGGGCTTGTCAAATTATGATCCAACCCATACACTATCATCATGCACGACCCAAATGATTAAAATTCAGAATTTTTATTATTTTATTTTTATTTATTTTGATTTAATTCATAAAAAATCATTTTAAATAAATATAAAATATGAAAATACAATATTTGATGAAGATTGAGCTTCTAGAATCTCTTCAATGCTGATTTGAATTGAAAGGGAAGGAAATCATGAGATTGATCCAAAGATAGAAAGCCTTCATGCACAAATATTTGACTTTTAAGACATGATCAATTTCAATCTTTTTGAATCAAAACTTCCACACAATCAATAAATCTTTTTGACCTAATTGAGTCTCCTATAAGTACTAAACATAATGCAAACATCAAGGGACGAATTTTCTGCCTCCAAGGTAAGCTTCACAAATTGAAAAAACCACTCCAAATTTGAAATTCGGATTTCATCTTCCAGGGCTCGAGAAGGTAAACTAAGAACATAGACATGTTCCTTGATCATCCATGAAGCAAAACCATCATTCATATGCATCCAAATCGTGCCATAATGCCTAACCCGTGGCTTGCTTATGCTTGAAAATAATTTTTTCAATTCCATTGATTCATTGCTGGTTATTGAATTTTGCTTGCATAATTGTGTTTGTGATGTTATGTAGGTTGTTTCTGGATCATTAAACCAAAGGTTCATGGCCTGAATTAGAATCGGCCATTGTTAGGGTTTCACTCTTGAAATTAGGGCTTGATGATTCACTAAATTTAAATGAATTCTAAGAACATAGGAATGTTCTATGAATCACAAGGATCATAAAACATTAACTAATTTAATGAATCGATGCTGTTTTGTGAGTGTTTGGTTTTCGTAGGTTTGAACAATGAAGAACAGGCAGCTAAATTCGCAGGAAATATCGTAGCTGGATTCGCAGCTAATTTCGTAGTTCCTGAGGTTGAAGAAGAGGCTTGGCGCGCTCAGGAAATTTGAATTTGTGTTTAAAATATTTTATTTTATGTTATTGGTTCATTAGCACAAGCCAGTGCTTGGCCCAGTGGAAAAGTGTGCACGCGTTTGACAAAAGGGGAGGGGATCGAATCCTGCCTCCAGCCAATGTTTTTGATATTTTCTCATTTAAACTGCATGCTTAATATATTATTATTTGTGGTTGTTTGATTAACAGATGGGCTCTTCCAGCCAGGCGGTTATGCGTGTTTGCTTGTGTTCAAAGGTCCTGGGTTCAACACCACCCCAGGCCTTTTGTTTCTTTTATTTTTCCAGGTTTTTGTGGCAAAGAACAAAACAAATTAAAACCCTCTCCTTGTTGCCTGCGTGCGGGCTGGCCTGGTGGTATGACTTGTTGCTTGTGAGCCTGGTGACCTGGGTTCAATTCCCAGCCAGGTTTGTTTTAGCATTTTATTCTATTTTTTTTTGTTTTATTTAATTTTATTTAATTTATGTTTTGTTCATAATCATATATTATAAAAATAATCTTATAAAATGTTTATTCAATATTTTCTAATGTGCAGAAATTATTTTGTAAAATTATTTTCTCTATTATGTATGTAAATATAATATATGCATGTTAATTAAATAATTTTGTATAATTAAATTAAAAACCCTAAAAAATATTTTTCTAAACAAAACCCTAATTTTCAAAACCCTAATTTATTTTATAAATACTTATTAAAAACCTAATTTTTATTTTATAATTTTTGTACATATTTATTTAGTATAATTAATTTTAAATATAATCAAGCTTTTTTCTTTATGTAATTATAAATTGTCTATAATTTAAATTTTTATTCTTTTGATATATATATGTGTTTAAAAATAATTAAATTTATGTTAATGTTATAATTACAATTTTTTATATTTAGAATTAATAAATTGCATATAATTTTAAAATTTTATAATTAAATTGTTTATATTTTTTTTAATAATGTCTAATTCTCATTTGCTATTTTATTTTGTTCACTAATTCATTATTATTATTTCACTAACTTTATTTATTTTTTATTATTAACTTTGGCTTATTATTATCTCACTAATATTATTTAATTTTTCGTTATTATTATTACTAACCCCTATTTATTTATTATTGATTATTTATTTATTTTTGCTTATTATTTATATCTTGCTTTTATATTTTGCTATTTATTTTTAATTTGCTTATTATAATAATTATGTAAATGCTCCTGGATGTAAATTTTTGTAAATATTTAATTTTTTGCTATGGTTAGTAATTTAGGGAGTGCAAATGTGTATTCTATTTAAAAATAAATTTAGATCACTTTAATTAAAGATAAATAATATTGAACACTCACACACATAAGTCGATTTTTAATCGCCATCTCACCTTTCTAAGGCTATCCCTCATTGTTGCCTAATCATAAGGTCAAGTGGGGTGTATAAAGCAAGTCCCTTAAAAGAAAAAATCATCAAGTCCCTAATGGTTGCCTTTAAAAATCAAGTTCCTTCGAATAATGATGATAGTCCCTCCTATGTGCTTAATACACCTCACAGTTGCCTTCATAAACAGATGTCCCTCACATGTCCCTTACATCCAAGGTAATGACTATCTATTCCTTAATAATAGGGATAGTCTTACCATTTAAAGGATAAAGAACAGAAAAGACTTAAACTTTAGGGTAGGTTCCTCTTATGTACTTGCTCACTATTCAAACTTTTCAAACACTTAACAAATTTCAAACAAATTTTCAAAAAACAAGTTTTTACGCATCCGTACATGGATCATTATTAACTATTATGAAAATTTTTCTATTCACACACTACACTTTCAAAAACAATTCAAAAGTGAGCTAAGTAACTAAGAGCCCATGGATAACCATGGATGTAAAGGGTGCTAACACCTTCCCTTTACATAACCTACCCCCCGGACCCAAAAATATCTCTTAAGGTCTTTCCTGTTCTTTTATATCCTTTCCTTTTGGATAAAATAAAAGTCGGTGGCGACTCTTGCTATCCGCAACATAACTAAAAGTCAGTTCTCCCACCGTGTTACACACACGCCCCCGCACATTCTGATGAATGATACTGCTGGCGAGGCGAATGATGAAACTAACCCACCCGCGCAAGATGTGCTTTTTTCTTCTGATTATATTGTAGGTACTTCTACCAGGCGAGTCCCTAGGAGACTAGAGGACGAACCACATGAAGGTCTTGAAGCAGTTCTTCATGAGTTGATGCTACAAGGAGAAGCAAACGCCTTGAGAGACCAAAGGAAACAAACTATAGCAACTCAACAAGCCATGATGATGCAGCAACAAAACTAGATGTATACTCAGCAGAGTGACATGCTGCAAATTCTAAACCGACTGCAACAAGGACAAAACCAGATGACAGAGCTAATCCATAAAATGGCTAGCATGTCCTTTTAGAAAGAAGAAGAAGATACAAAATTGGGCACTTCGAGAAATGTCAGACGAACACGAGGCAGAGGCAGTCATCAGTAGTTGACATCCTAGGTTCCACCTTCCTTTTTCCGCCTTATGTTGACGCATTGGGGACAATGCTCGATTAAGTGTGGGGGAGGAAGTTTCATCGCTATTTATTTATCGCTTTTATTTATGTTTTTTAGGTGGATTTAATATTTTTATGCTTATTATTTTCCTGCTTTAACAAATAAATAAATTCATGTATCGTCGAGCCATTTCACGTGATTTCTGCTTTAATTCAGATTTACCCAATTTTCTTGAACCATAATAAAATAATTTGTTTGAAAAATGACAACATGCTTGAAATAGGCTAAGTTAGAAAGACTTAAGAAAAATGTTGATAATATTGGTACCGTTCTTACACCTTGAACCCCTTAATTACGCAAATGACTTTGAATACTTATTATGCCAAGACCACCCTCTTTATTAGTTTATATTAGCAGTCAGCACCATCCCAGATCACAACTTAAGTAATGAACCGATGTAAATATGTGTCTGATCTTGAAATAAAATAATTTGAATAAACTTTATGTCAAAAGCGAACTAAAGAAATGCCTCTTTCTAAGTTAGGTGGTCCTTACCCGACCATTTAGCCCAACGGATTCTTGAAATTCGAAAAATGAAAAGAAAAAGAAAGAATTACAAAGATATTTGACGAATGAGATCAGCAAACACTAACAAGTTTACTTACCATGGAAGTGCAGGGATAACAAGCTTAATGTGATTGCACTATAATGAAAGGGAGAGTGTAGGTCAAGTTATGATAACATGATTTGAATCTGTTTGTATAGGATAGGAGTTCTCGATTATCTCTCGAGATAAAAGTGTCATTACGGTATCCTTAGTTCTAACATCCAAGTACTTATCTTTTTTACTGATGTTTATGATGCTTGTGTCTGATTCAAACTAGCGCTTAAATTGTTTTTTTTTTTGCTTGAGGACAAGCAAAGGTTTAAGTGTGGGGGAATTTGATAATGCGAAATTATATCGTATTTTTGGCTTGACTTACATGGATTAATAGTATGCTTTATTCGATTTTTACTATTTTATGCGTTATAATTATATTATTTATTTATGTTTTTTTTAGATTAATCGAGTCGGTCGGAAAAAGTCAAAAAACAAAGAAAAGCGAAGAAATTAAGTCAAGAAAATATTAAAAGAGAAGAAGTTGAAGAAATTATGGAAAGAAAAGAAAATAGAAAAAAAAATAGAAAAAAGAAGAAAATGGAAAAAGAAAATAAAAAAAAGGTGGTGGGCCCACCACTCACCAACATGGAGCAGGCCATGAGGGTGTGGCGCCCACCACCCCACATTCTCTCTCTTATAAGTGGCACAGGCCACACATGCTTATGAGTGGAGAGTGGCCCACGCTACTCTCCTATTTTCCAGGTCTTTTTCTGTTCCGTTTCTCACGCACTTTTACCGCATCCCTCGTTCAACGCACGGTCAGATTTCTCAGAGAAGTCCAAGCTACTTTTGTGGAACAAACAACAAATATTCGTTTAGTATAAATAGAAAGCATTTGGCACACTCGCTCGTCTCCGAATTCCTGCAACAATTTTAGTTTTCTTTAGTTTTTTATATTTTGTAGTATCAGTATTATTTCCTAGTATTATTTTCATTCAGCAATTTCAATTTCTTGTATGCGTCGGATTACTACCAGTCTGTATTCAGTATCAAATTTATTTCATTCCAGGTTTCTTATTTACATGCTTTTATTTATTTATTTATTGCAGCATTATTATAATAAGTATGTTTAGCATAGATTATTTATTTTGTTCATGCATAAGTTATTTAGTAATCATGTCTAGCTAATTTAATTATATCAGTATGTAAACAAATCAATTGAGAGGAATTTACTTAAATCAGTGTTGATTAGTGATCGTACCTGGAGATCAGGATCTGATGTGGCCGCGTCGAGCGTGGATGAGCGCAGTTGATGATGGGGAAAAGAGGGGGTGTACCTACAAAGGCACTCCAATGCTAAAGTCAGAAACGGAGCAACGAGTGAACAAGTACAATATTTTTGGGTCAAGATTTGAATACCTGAGAGGGTTTATATACTGGTCCAAGTGGGTGTTTATTGGCCCAAATTGTTGGGCGCGGATCATGGATCCCACAATAATCGACGGTGGTTAGGAACTAGTCGTTGGGGCAAGAAAGAACCTGCTCGACAGGTCCCACGCTCGGCATTGAAGTCATCCGACCTAGGATAAGTCGAGTAGTCGATTCTCAGGGCTCCGAGCATAGTTGGGTTTATAGGGCCGTTGGGCCGTGAGATAGATATGGCCCAATTCTAAGGGTTGGGCCAGTCCAGAACAGGAGCCCCCCAAGTCGTTGCTTTTGGTCAAGGAAATGATGACTTAAAGGTAGCTCGGTGCTCGGAAGTATTGGCGAACGTCGAAGGATTGATCTTCCAAGCATTTTGTTCGTAGGTCGGCGCGGAGGAAGTGGAAACGAAAAGGTGGTGTGTTTTGGGAGTTGTGTCAATTTAATGCTCTGACGGCTAGTCTGGGGCCTAACGCGTAGGCTATTATTGCCTAGGGATAGGGGTCACGCTTCAGTTGCACGTGCCTTTTTCCCTATAAATAGTAACGTTGTCCCACAGAGGGAACTTTTCGCTTCGTCTTATACCTCCCTTCACTGCTCGTGCTTCTATCTGCCGTTCTCCGATGTCGATCACCGTAAACCGTCGTCGACCATCGCGTTTCTCAAGACATTTTTCTGTAATGACATCTCAAGGCCAGGGTTAGACCTTTATTATGGCTTTTTTAGACTTAGTTTTTAAGAAGTAGTGATGCATGCGGCTTAGGTTTCAGTTTTATCGGTGGATTAGATAATGTGTGAATTTTAGGTTTTAGTAGTAGCTGTATCGTTGCCTACTCTGAACCCTGGTTCACGGTGGGCGGTGGTCTTGGTCGACGCTCGACTAAGGCTAGGGTTTAGCGATGAGCTCACGTATATTGCGAGCCACGCGTGTTAATGATTCCCTGTTGAATGTTGACCGCCCGTTTTGGGTGTCGGTCGCTAAGGGGCTAATGGTCGGGACCCTGCCTTCGGGATGTTGCACGCCCTTTCACTTGATAGGTAGTGGAAGGGTGGATTTGATATTCTGATCGAATTCACTGACGCATTTCCTCTGCTTTTCAGGTGAAAACGTGCTCATCGATCCTTTCGACATATCTTCGAAGGAGAGTTCATCAGAGGATTCGGGCTCTTCGGCGACCGTCCCGTCTGGCACTGAGAGTTCTTTAGGAGATTTAGAGGAGACCGAAGCGAATGACGTAGGGATAGCGTCTGGAGATGAGGTTGGCGCCCCCGAGGTTACGCGAGAAGACGAGAGGGTGCTGGCTCCTGAGGAGTGGGTCATCAAAGATTTGCTGGACAAGGTCTCGTCCTAAGCCCGACCGCGCGCGGATCCTTTGCAAGTGGTGGGGAATCCTGATCACTGGAGAGTGACCTGCCCGGGCGACGATGATCGGATTTTCTCGGATTTTGGAGGAAGGAATTTTTCAATGTACGAATATGCCATCACGACCCTGGGGATCAGGATGCCTTTTAGTGACCTGGTCTGCTCGGTGCTTGGTTACTTGGGCGTAGCGCCCTCACAACTACACCCCAACTCCTATGCTTTCATGAGAGCATTTGAGATGACGTGCGCGCACCTAGGTGCGGGGGCTACCCTCCCTCTCTTCTTCTGGTTGTTCTCTCTACAACGCCAGGTGGGGCGTGGAACTTCTCGGAAAGGATTCATATCTTTCAAGCAACGAGCTAAGATTTTTAAGGCGCATTTGGAGTCTATCCGATCGTTTAAAGGTGACTATATCCTGATCGAGCTAATGACTAAAGGAGCGACTAGGTCGATCAATTTCATGGGGAATGTTACTAATGAGAATGATGTGCCCCGGTTAGACACTGAAGGTTGTCCGATCCGTAGGAGGATCTGGAGGTTCCCTTTCTCTTGGGATTACGGCCACTACGGGCGACCAGTGTGTGACTTTGTACAAATAGGGGATGCTTTCGGCGAGGATGATGCGACCAGCTTCGAGGAATTCCGTAAGTTGGTGTCGTCTTTCACTCCGATCCCAATGGTCGACGGGGAGGGAAAGGTGATGTTGGCCTCTGATGGAGGGGAGGCTGTGGACTGTCCGCTGATCGACGTCATAGCCCTCTTGGCCTGCAAAAGCGGGAAAGAAGTGTCCGACCTGTTTGGTATTTCTTGTTTTATTTTGTTGTTGTTTGTTTGTTGTGATTCCATGCTCGTGATCAGTCTGACCCTCGTTTCTTTTGTTTTGCAGGCTCGATGAAATCTCTGGACAAGATCCAGGAGAGGCTGATGCAAGGCAACAAACAGAAGGCTAAGACTATCCAGATCCGACTGGTAGGAAATGATATGAGTAGCTCTGGCTCGAGTTCTATCGCTCGAGGATCTCTGGGCGTGACTTCAGGTTCAGCCCTCAAGAAACACAAAGTTGGAGCGGTCGTTACGGATTTGACGACCAACGCCCCTGCAAAACCAAAACATTCTTTGCCTCCGTGTTTCGTGCAACAGAACTTCTTTGAATGCACATCTTTGGAGGTTGATCGGGAAGATTGGATGTATCTTGAGCAGATGGATCGTCCCACTCGGAGGTTGTCCTTGGCGCAGGATGCTAGCACGGTGATGCGGATGTTTTCGATGGCATCTATGTTTGCTGAGGGGAGTTCTGGGCAAGAGCTCGAAATTACCCGCTTGAAGACTATCTTGGATGCCTCGGAAGAGAGAGCAAAGAAGGCCACCGAGGATGCTGAGGCCGCGACCAAAGAGTTGATGGTGCGGGCGGACGTGATTGCTAAGCTGGAGGTAGAAAAGAAGAAGGTCGTCGATCAGAACAGGAAGCTGAGAGATACCTTCTTCCCCAAGGACGATGAAGATGAGGATACCAAGGGGCTGATGAGTCGGGCGTATTTCCTTGCGTGATTGGATCAGGATCTGGAGGATCTGAGGGACTCGACTAAGTTGAGTTTCCAGAATGTTGTGGATCAAATTAAGGCCCTCTATCCTGAGCTGAACCTCGATGCTGATCAGATCATCTACTTGTACAAAGTTGTGGATGGTCGGGTCGTAGTCCCTGATTATATGGTCGTGGATGATTCGCAACCTGGAGAGTCCGAGCAGCCGATCTAGCCTGTCGTCTAGTAACCTCTGAACGAAGATCAGCTAGGGGCGCAAGAGGGGGAGGGTAATTAGGTTGGCATGCGTGCTAAATTACTTGTAATTTAAAATCTTTTCTTGGGGACGTGGTCCCCTTTTTATGTAATTTCGAACAAGTCGGCCTTTAGGGGTCGCAACTTTTTAATTAACATTTCCGGCCTTGGTGGTTGTTTTATGATTTATGCAGTGTTTTAGTTGTGTGTATGATCGCCCGTCCGTCGGAGGACTTTCATTTTAAATGTCTTTTTTCGTTAAGTGTTTTACGCTCGTTTGGTGCGAGGAATATGACATAATGGTCGATAAGGGGATGAATGGTCGTAGGGGATGTGATCCATCGGGTTAGGGGACCGATCAGATGTATAGAGGTTGATCCTGGGTCGGAATCTGGGTCAAGAATGTGGCTCGGATATCCGTGGCTTGAACGTCCCATTGCGAGCAGGGGTTTTGCCTGTTCGTGGTACTTAGGCGACGTCGGGCTCGTTCGAGTACCCGTTCGTGCGACAGTTACCTTCCTCGTCACAATGAGGAGGTTTTGTTGGTCAAACGTTTTTGGTTGCAATGCTTGTACCTGGGCATGCAGGTTTGGCCGGACCTTTCGCCCTTCGCAGGTGGTAAGGCGACCTTCATACTAATTGTAGTATATTTTAAGTTTCTCGGCGTTCCATGATCGTGCGAGCTCTTCCCCTTGAAGATTTTCTAGGTAGTAAGCTCTGTTTTTGGTCTTTGATCGGACGCGATACGGGCCTTCCTAGTTTGGTGCTAGCTTCCCTTCTCGGGAGTCTTTGTGGTTTTTTCTCAACACGACGCTCCCGACTTCGAGCGCTCGTTTAATAACTTTCGCATTCGGTCGAGCTGCGATTTTTGGTTGAGCGTGGCTTCTCGAAGAGCTGCTCCTAATCGGATTTCTTCGACCAAGTCGAGCTCCTCCCTTAGTGTTTCTGAGTTAGTATCTTGGTCCATGGGAGATTCTGTGCACATGGACGGTATGTGCATCTCTATGGGGATGACAGCTTCGGTTCCATATGCTAGTCGGAACGGGAATTCTCCGGTCGTCGAATGAGGCGTGGTCTTGTACGCCCAAAGAATGATGTGCAGCTCTTCGACCCAATGTTTTTTGTGTTCGTCCAATCTCCGCTTGAGGCCTCTCAAGATTACCCTGTTAGCAGCTTCAGCTTGGCCGTTAGTCTGGGGGTGTTCGACAGAAGAGAAGTGTTGCTTGGTTCCAACTGAGGATACAAATTCTTGGAAATGTTTGTTGGTGAACTGTGTTCCATTGTCCGTCACGATAGCGAGCGGTATTCCGAATCAAGCGAGGATGTTTCGTTTGAAGAAACGTAGGATGTTTAGTGCGGTGATTTTGGATAAGGCCTATACTTCGATCCATTTGGTGAAATAGTCGACGCCCAAGATGAGATATTTGTTTTGGCTGGTGCCGAAGACGAAGGGTCCTAAGATGTCCAGTCCCCACCAGGCGAACGGCCACGGGGACGACAGTGACTTTAATTCAGTAGGAGGCGCTATGTGTATGTCGCCATGTCATTGGCATTTGTCACATTTTTTAACGTACTCCTTCGCATCGTCCTGCATTGTCGGTCAATAGTATCCTGCTCGTAGAATCTTGCGAGCGAGTGATCTCCCACCGGGGTGTTGTGCTTTGATCCCCTCGTGGACCTCCCTTAGCACGTGTGGGACGTTTTCTTCCACGACGCATCTAAGGAGTGGTGTGGAGAAGCCTCGACGGTACATCTTCCCTCCGATCATCGTGTACGAGCATGATCTACATCATACGGTGCTGGCCGTTTTCGGGTCTGTTGGCAACTCGTCTTTGGTCAAATAATTGAATATTGGGGTCATCCAAAAGTTAGTGTCGCCTATGACGTTGATGTCCATTAGTGTTGACGTTTTCCCAATGCTGGGTTGAGGGAGTATCTCTTGAATGACGGATTTGTTTCCCCCTTCTTCTTGGTGCTCGCCAGTTTGGACAATATATCCGCTCGGATGTTGTTTTTGCGCGGGACGTGCCTGACTTCTACGGATGTGAATCGTTTTAGTTTCTCCTTTACCAAGGCTAAGTATTCGGCCATGTTGTCGTTCTTGGCTTAAAAATCGCCTCGTACTTGGTTAGCGACCAACTGTGAGTCCGTGTATATTATAATTTCTTCTGCTCCTAGGTCGTCTGCAAGGCGTAAACCGGCCAAGAAAGCTTCGTACTCTGCTTGATTATTGGATGTGGGTAAAGACAAGGTTAAGGATGCTTCGATGAGTGTTCCCTCCTCGTTCTCTAGCATCACCCCGACCCCGCTGCCTGTCGAGCTAGACGCTCCATCGACGAAGATGGTCCATTTAGATGGAGATGTTGCAATTTGCTCGGTGAAGGTAAGTTCTGCTACGAAGTCGGCCAAAGCATGAACCTTGAGGGTCTTCCTTCCTTTAAATTTGATGTCGAACTCGGATAATTCTAACGACCATTTAAGCATCCATTCGGCCATGTCTGGCCTTCCGAGCATCTGTCTGATGGGTTGGTATGTCCTAACGACGATAGTATGGTCCAAGAAGTGGTGTCGTAACCTCCTTGCTACGAAGAGTAAGGCTAGAGCTACTTTTTCGATTTGTAAGTATCTGAGTTCGGGGTCGTTCAATGCCTTGCTCGTAAAGTATATGGGTTTCTGCCCCTTAGGGAGCTCTCGAATAAGGGCCACGTTGACTTTCTCGTTTGCTACGGTGAGGTAAAGGTATAGCGTTTCGCCTTCATTGGGCCTGGAGAGTACCGACGGTTAGGATAGTGCTTTTTTCAAGTGAGCCAAGGCTTGCTCGCATTCGTCAGTCCATTCGAAAGTTGATTCTTTGCGGAAGAGTTTGTAGAATGGGAGCGCGTGTTGGGCGGATTTAGCCATAAATCGAGCGAGAGAGGCGAGCACTCCGTTTAACGATTGTATGGATTTTTTAGAGTTTTGGGTAGGTATCTTTGTGAACACTCGACATTTATCCGGGTTGGCTTCGATCCCACGCTAGGTCAAATAAAACCCGAGGAATTTACCTGCTCGAACTCCGAACGTACATTTTTCAGGGTTGAAACGCATCTTGCATTTTCGAGCCTGGTCGAACACCTATCGTAGGTGCGAAGCGTGATCAGTTTCTTCCTGAGATTTGACTATCATGTCGTCCATGTACACTTCGAGCATGTCCCCAATTTCTTCTCGGAAAAATTTGTTCATCATGCGTTGATAAGTGGCGCCCGCGTTTTTTAGACCGAAGGGCATAACGTTATAGTAGTAGTTGCCTGATTCGGTCATGAAGGCCGTGTAATTTTTGTCGGCCACAACCATGGGAATTTGATTATATCCTGAATAAGCGTCCATAAATGATAGTAGTTTGAAATCGGCCGAGTTGTCGACCAATTTATCAATATTTGGCAACGGATAAGCATCTTTCGGGAAAGCCCGGTTAAGATCGGTATAATCAACGCACATTCGCCACTTTCCATTAGATTTTTTCACAAGTACAACATTGGAAAGCCAGGTAGTGTACCTGACCCCCGTTACAAAGTTTGCCTCTAGGAGGTCTTCTACAGTTTTTTCGGCCGCTTTAGTTTTTTCGGTCGACTGTTTTCTCCTCCGTTGGGCGACGGCCTTGTGATTTGGGTTGATGGATAGATGGTGGCATGCTACGTCTGGATCGAGTCCGGGAATTTCTGTTGCACTCCATGGGAACAGGTAGGCGTTCCCCTTCAGGCATGCTTCCAGCTGTCTCTTTGCTAGTTCCGGGAGGTGTGCTCCGATCTTCACGCATCTGCACGGGTCTTCTCCCAGCAGGATTAGTTCGAATTCACCGTCGGGGATAGGTCGAGCTAATAAAGAGGAGGGTTGCTGGGAACTTTCAGCTTCGTCCGGAAACCTGCAATTGAGGTCGATGGAATCGACCCGGGGGAGAGGTGCTGGCATTTCGGTGTTCAGGGAGGAAGCCGAGGTGGAAGCTTTGGGCTGGTATGATATCGAGCTAAGGCCTTTAGAGGCTGCTTCGAAACAACGACGGGCGGCCTCCACATCACCATGTAAGGTGGCAACTCTTCCTGAAGTGGTGTAGTATTTCATCTTTAGGTGGACAGTTGATGGGACGGCTAGAAGGTCGGCCAACGTTGGTCGACCTAGAATGCATTGATACAGAGAAGGACAATTGATGACCAAAAATTGGACGCGGATTGATCGGGCAGTCTCTGCGGCTCCAAACGTGACTATGAGATCGACATAACCACATGGTCGTGACACCGCACCGTTGAAACCATGGAGGTCAGATCCTACGTATGGCGTCAGGTGGTCTCGTTTAGCTGGAGTGTAGCGAACAACTGCGAATACATGATGTCGCATGAGCTACCCTGGTCGACCAGTATCCTGCGGACGTCGAAGTTGGTCATTTGGGCTCGAATGAGCAGTTGAATGATGGCATTAGGCGCTCCTCCTAACAGTTCTTATTTGTAGAAAGATATGGGCACTAAATTGTCTCTGGGAGGGTCCAGTGAGGCGTTCAGGGTCGGCCCTTTTGCAATTAGTTGGTCGAATTTCCTTTTTACGGAGCCGACCGTGATCCTGTTGAGGATTGCATCCAAGTACTGCATATTCCACAAGAGCCATGGACACAACACCGAGGATTGCATCCACCTGAAGGACGCAATAGAGATACTCATCAAGGATGGCCACCTCAAATAGTTCACGAAATCCAAAGAAACCTCCAGGCCAGAGGCGCAAGAAACCATCAAGATCGAGGAAGCAGTGGTCGTCCCCGCGGACACCAATATGCAAGTAGCCCTCATCATCTATCGCCCGGAAGATTTATTTCTGCCCGAACGCCAGGTGAGTCCAGGTTATCTATCTTCCCATAGCCCATGGGAAGCCTTCCCATCCGCCATGGTGATCTCGGGCGGGGGATTCAACAGGATCACGGTCGCCTCCGTAAAAAGGAAATTTGACCAACTAATTGCAAAAGGATCGGCCCTGAACGCCACACTGGACCCTCCCAAAGATAATTTAGTGCCCATCTCTTTCTATAAAGAAGAACTGTTAGGAGGAGCGCCTAATGCCAGCATTCCACTACTCATTCGAGCCCAAATGGTGGGGGCTTTTCAAGCCCTCTTGGCAATATGGTGGCCATAATCTCATATGAGAGAGGGCCCTCTAATATCATCGTCGTCGCTAGATGTGATTGAACGGGATCTTGAACGGCGTTTTCTGTCTCGTCGCGGGGACGGAGAGTTTGACCTGTTCTTCTTCAAATGTTTCGGGGATGGAGATCGTGATCGTCTTCCTTTTTGGGGAGGGGAACAACGATCGTCCTCTTGTGACCCGTGATGATCCTTGGTCGGCACTGGCGAACAATGTCTCCGTGGAGGTGATCGACCGTGATTCCGGATAGAAGATTTTTCGTGGTGGCCTTTATCTTTCTTTCTTCGGGGGAAATGCTGCATTGGCCCCGGTGCCTTTTGGGTGATCGAGATGATCGACGAACGGTTTCTTCGAGACGGGCTATCTTCGCACCGTGTGCCAGGAGCAGGAGATGGGTCTGGTTGATTGTTTCAACCAATGCGGCGAAGTCTGATCCAGTGGACGCGGCCACGGAAGGTATGATTTCTGGTTGGCTCTCGAGCGGTTGGTCACGCTCGGGAGATGGTGAAGCTATCTTTCCGTCCTGGCGATTCTAGACGGTTTCTTTGTGTGAGGGGGTGAAACGTTTGCTCCCCCGTTGAGTAATGAGGACACCATCAGCAGTACGGGCTTCGCACAGTATGTCGTTAGCGGCCATGGATCTTTATGAATAGTAACTTTGGTTCTTGAAGTTTTTTGGTGAAGAAGAACGGGGAAGTTTGTTTCCCACAGACGGCGCCACCTGATCGTACCTGGAGATCAGGATCCGATGTGGCCGCGTCGAGCGTGGATGAGCGCAGTTGATGATGGGGGAAAAAAAGGGGTGTACCTGCAAAGGCACTCCGATGCTAAAGTCAGAAAGTGAGCAACGAGTGAGCAAGTACAATATTTTTGGGTCAAGATTTGAATACCTGACCCTCTCAAATGAGAGGGTTTATATACTGGTCCAAGTGGGTGCTTATTGACCCAAATTGTTGGGCGCGAATCACGGATCCTGCAATAATCGACGGTGGTTATGAACTAGTCGTTGGGGAAAGAAAGAACCTTCTTGACAGGTCCCACGCTAGGCATTGAAGTCATCCGACCTAGGACAATTCGAGCAGTCGAATCTCAAGGCTCCGAGCATAGTTGGGTTTATAGGGTCGTTGGGCCGCGAGATAGATATGGCCCAATTCTAAGGGGTGGGCCTGTCCGGAACAATTAGTTTTACCAATTTATAATTTTAGACTGAGGTTTCTTAATTTAATTTAATAGATTTTGTTACGAGAGTATGAAGGTAATTAAGGTTAAAATCAATAGAACGAGAGTTTGAGAATTTAACCGGATAGTTGAAACTAGGCATTTATCTTAAATACATCGAGAGCGTTTTAGGATTAATTGGATCTTATCTATTTTCAAAAAGTATTTTCTAAACACTTATGGGCTAGCGAGAGCGGGCATAGGACTTTAGGAGTGCAGTCTGAATCAATAGAGCGAGAGTTTGAGACGAGGGCTTTTAAATGAATATTTTCCACTGAAAAAGTATTTTGGTTTGTAAACCTTCATCGATATTTAATTAAATTCCCGACGATTGACGAGTTGCATACTGATATATCTTTATCATTATTATTTATAAGTTTAATTTTAGATTTAATTTTATTAGCCTTAAACCAACCCAATAGAAACGATTAGCCTTAGATTTACATAGTAACATTAGATAACGGTAAGATCGATTTTTAGTCATTGAGGGATCGATAATATTTTAAAACTACACGTACGACTGTGCACTTGCAGATATAATCCTTTAGACATATAGTCGAGCAATCAATGTATTGTGTTTGGGAAGTGTTCTGGTTGTTCTCGTGGTATGGGGAGTTATATTTCTATTTGAATTGATGATCATACAATTTATGGGCAGTATGGTATAATGGTGATTTATGTGCATAAGTTTGCTAATGTTATATTAATGTCAGACAAGATGTCTTGACATTGTGTTTCAGTCTCTTTTGGAGGATCTTGTAGTGGGGGAGTTTATTTCTCTCCAAGGAATTACTCAGTTATTTCCGCTGTGTGCGCCTCTGATTTTTTCTAATGTTGTGTTATGTTTGATTGTTGTTGGCCAAAGGGGAAGAATGTTGTTTCTTTTGTTGCAGAGCTTCGGTTCATAATGTCAAGACCGATGTCTTAACATGTTATTATAGAACTGGAGAACATTCCGTTCAGAATGTTGTGTTTCCTGATGAGAGATTCTTGGTGAAAGAAAAGGTTGGAGACAAAGAAAAAGAGTATCTCTGTCAAATCTTTCATGCGTGAGTGAAGATCTTGATAAGTTATCTCTTAAGCTTATTTGTGGTGACCTAATTAGGAGAATCTTCCTGGTTATGGTGTCCAATGTATTTCTGGTATATCAGAAGATGATTTCTCTTATGAAGATGCATGTTTCTGATTTTCTAAATCATGAACAGGAGGAAGTTTCATTAAGAAAGAAGCTGAGTTTGATATATAAATCCTAATATCTCGACATCGCGCTACACATCAACAGTTTATGGTAAGTGTTGAGTCAAAGACCTATCAGATTGTAGTTGTTTGAGATGCTACTGAAAATTGTATTTGTGCAAAGTATCATTCATAATGTCATGGCATTTCAGCTGGAGCTGGTTGAAAAAAAGGTAGGAATCTTGAAAGCAGTAATGACTTCAGAACCAAGTTGAGTTCTGTGTTCCAGAAACTGGTGTGCTATCCTGCTAACATGATGAATGCTTTGGGTGCTAGAAAAATGTGTGATGATCACATATGTTTGGAACCTACTCCTGAACTGGAAGAGGAGGCATTTATGCTATGTGTTGAAGAATGTCTCAAGTTGAAGAAAGTAGGAATGTGTTTCTAATAACCATAGTTATTGGTGTATGATCAAGGGAAGTGTTCATCAAGCTTAGGCCCAGTTATGTGATATCTCCACATGATGAGTAGAAGATGCAGACATGTTGATGGTATGTATCATGCAATTAATTGCATGTATTTATGGTATGATCAACCACTGGTGAACTCTTGTATCCCCTGCAAAGAGTTGTACATGGATTGCTATGGATGTTCCTCCAAAACCTTAGTAAGTATCACATCCATGTGTTTAAGATTAGTGTCAGATCTGATGTTAGAACAATGTCTCAAAGGTGTTGAGTTTTCAGTCAAGGAAGTTAGTTATGCTCATGGTGGAGTATCAGGTCAAGCCACTTATCTAATCTAAAGTGATCAGTGTTGTGGATTTATAAAAGAGGGATCAACTATTGCCACAATGTCGCTCCCACCAAATGAACACATGGCCAAGAGGGGTACAGACGCGAACGGTCGGCGAAAGAGAGGAGAGAACACACAAGGGTGAACTCAAGAGGAAAGAGTAGCCAGCTAGGCATTTTTATCCCGGAGGAAAGGTAATGCTGCATAAACCTAGAAAGATATGGATAAGACGGTTGCGAACCAGAGAGACTGAGAAAGGGGGTTGGTTACAACCTGGGAAGGTATTAGCACCCAGATTGTCCGCCGTACTCGACGGGATCCATGCTTAAAAGATTTGTGTTTTAAAGGGGTAGTGTCAGTGCAATTTGTGTATCAAAGCTGGAAAGAATGCAAGTGTCAGTGTAAAAGAAAAGTGAAGTGTATAAATGAAGTGTCAGTGTAAGAACAGGAGTGAAATGCTCAAGACTATGAGGCTTAAAGAATAATGCTGGAAGAGGGGGGATATACAGAGACTTTTGTTCGATAACTGTTAAGTTATGCCTACGTATCCTCTCGTGTAATGAGGAAGTCAGAACACCGTAGTTCGACTCAAAGAGACTAAAAGATAAATTGACTTATGAACTGCTTGCTTGCCTATGCTCAAGTGTATGACCTGTCTGGCTCAGGTGCAAACTGTCTTGCATTAGACGGAAGAAGAAAGTTCTCGTTTGTGAGTGAATGAGATGAGAAAAGAATCCCGGAGGAGATGATTATTGTTTGTTTTTGTGTTTTCAGTCTTTTATTGCTTTTGGAATTTTCATAGGAAAATGAGCTTAAGACTAAACCAAGGGTCAGTAAACTCATCACATCCTCCCTCTGATTAGGGGTAATGAGAATACCTTAAGCATGAAGTAAGCACCTCACACTTAATCACCATGATGTAGGATTAAAATCATTAACCTACTTGTGATTATTTAGATGTTTTTGTTGTTTTTGTTTAGTGTTAAGTAATGAGATTAAGCCATAATCAAGGGTTTAATGGACCCATTACACCATCCTAATAGAAGGATAATAGATGAAAACATTTAAGATGAGGAAGGCTCCTCAACTTAACCCATGATTAGGGATTAAATTCATGACAGAACAAGCCTTTATTAAAGTGGGTTTTAGTTAATGGTAAGATGAAGAAATGGATTTTATGATTTGTAAGACAACTTGAGGGGGACTTGTCCATTAACACTAGGGTTAGTCCTTCTTAACCATTTAAGGAAGAATTAGAACCCTAATGCAAGGTCCAAGTTACAAGCTTGATGTCTTAGTGATTATTAATTGGATTGATTGAAGGATTTAAACACATTAAGGGTTTAACACTTAGGATTAAAGTTATACACTCCATCCTAATAGAAGGATGCAGGCATAAGCTTAATCACAAAGCCTTAAAACCTTTAAGGTTTAGTCCCTGATTATGAGGTGAGAAGAGAAAACTCAAAGATGACACAAAGGTAAAACTAATAGGGGAATAATCAAACCCTAATTGTTATCATGCTTGGTTATTCCTAGGGTTTATGAGGCTTGCAAAAGATCTTCAAGGAAAAGCCACCAGGAAATAAAGCAGATGAAAGGAGGAGAAGCAGAAAGAGCAAGACAACTTGCTTCAATTAAGAAGACAAGTTGCTTGAAGAAAGAAAGTGAGAAGGAGACATGAATGAGCAAGCTCACTCTAATACAAAGATAAAAATACAGTAATGATGCAAGAGAGATAAGAAGAGATTGTGAGAAGTGAAGGCAAATCCACTTCCCAAAACAACTTACCACCTGAAAAGTTAGCAAAAGAAATGGAATGCAATGCAAATGAGATGAAATGTCATGATGCAAACCAAATTCAGAAGCATAAACATGATGTTAATGATGCTAAGAGAAGATGCAAACACAAGGCAGGACATGAGGATGATCATACAAGTATATGGATGCAGATGAAGCATGCTTGGAACTATGAAAGTTCATGGAATCTTATGAAATGCAATGGACATACAACATGGAAAATGAAAGATGCAATGATCAAACATGGTTCTAATATGTCCTAAGATGTATCATGAATCATGTGGATGCACAAAATGTCATGGAAAGTCATTAGATGCAAACAAATGAAAGATGGATGCAAAGGAAGGCACAAATTAGGGTTACATGCATCATGCAATGCAAAAATTCAAAACCAGAAGCAAATGACATGATAAAAAATTGAAAATGCAATCAAGGATACCCTAAACCTATACAAGTTCACTTCCCAAAGGAGGGGATCCAACTCTTAACCTAGTGATAGTGATGAATTTCTCAAGATTACTAGGGTTTTAAAGTACCTCATCATGAAAAATGCAAAACAAATTGAAAATGCAAGATCAATTCAAACCAATTTTATCCTATAAACTACATGCTCTGGAGGATGCAATGCAAGAAGAGCCATCATCAAACTCTCAAAGGTTAGGCATAATGAATGTTTTAAAGTTTGAACCAAAATATTGCCTTAAAATGAATTTAATTCCAATGAAAATGATCAAAAGGCATCAAGAACAAAAAATAAATTTGGTTTGAGGGTTTGATAATGTTTCTAAATGTTTCTAAATGCAATGTGAATTTTTTGGTGATTTTTAAATACCTAAATGTATTTTTAATTAATTAATTTCCATTAACTAATTAAAAATAAACATTTAAATAATTTAAAAATGATTTTTGATGCAAAAAATAAAAATAAAAATATTTTTGGGTTCTAAAAATTAATGAAATATTTGACAAAAAATTTTATAATTTTTAAATGATTTTTGCTATTTTAAATAATTCGTATAAATAAATACAAAGAAAATGAAAATAAAAATTAGAATAAATGGAAGTATGCACAATGAAGGGATCAGATGCAATCTGGGCTAGGAGAGGTTGACTTGGCGCCACATCCAATGGCCCAAGTTCAAACCTGGCTAATTTAAGTTTTATAATTAATTAAACCTAGGTTAATTTAATTAAACACTGATTAGGGCTAAATGACAAGATCCAGCCCTTCATTCACGCGCGGGAAAGCAGATCCAAGGGCCTAAATTCAAAATTCCTAATTAAACACACTTAACCCTAATTAAACTCAGGCGACCGGAGATAAGCTCCGGTCGTCTTCTCCGGCCATCTTCCTCACCTGAATCACTCAAAACGCATCCCCAAGACTTCCAAATCTCCAGAATCAATCCCCCAACAATGGGTAACAAGAATCCAGGGCCAAAAACAATTTATATTAACCACACAGTGAGAATCGAAGAAAACAAATTCTAGGGCAAAAGTTTCAGAGCAACACCAAATGCTCATTTCTGGCTCATTTTCAAAAATAAATAGATCCCCATGATCAGGGCAACACATAGAACAATATTCTAACAAGAAATCAGGGTTCTGGAAAATTTGTTCATCATGTTACCTGAGGTTGAGCTTTCAATCCAGGAGCTTTCTGCCTGCTTCTTTGCTTCAAAATGGCTCCAATGATCCTCTTGATGAAGCTTTGAAGCTTGGTTGGAGTTTAGAGTGGCTGGTTTGTGAGCTTGATGAAGTTCTGTTCAGTGAGGGGTGAGAATCGTGTTTCTGATTGAGGAGGTTTCAGGGACAAATGAGGCTTGGGAAATGATCAGAGGAACATGTTGAGTGATTCTATGAAGTTTGTTTTGGTGTTTGATGCTTGTGTGATGAGTTTCGAAGGTAAGTGCATAAGAGGTGAAATCTTGAAACTATGGCTTGTGAGATGCTTCAGGCTTGTGTGCCATATGTGTTGAGTCTCATTTGGTACATGTATCACACTTGGATAGGTCAGAGGAGTTGGTGTGGCCTATGCTGATTGGTATGGGCCATTTTGCATAAAGTCAATGTTTTGTGTAAGAGAGGTATGGGTCAATGGCAGGCCAAGGACAAAGGGGTGTCCTGTGCAGCAAGGATTGAGGAGAGCCATAGAATCAGTTTTGAGGCCAATTAGCAAGTGGATTAGGGTTTGTGAGAGGTTTTGCAACTTTGTGATCTTTTGGCCCTTTTGTGATTACTTGAAGCATAAGTCATGAAAATGGGAGGTTCTTTGGTGCATTCTGATTTTTAGGCATTGGTTTATGTTTGTGCAAAGGTTAGAAGTCCATTTGAAGTCACATTTTGCCTTGGCAAGAGGTTTTGCAACTTTGCCTCTTTGGTGCAAAACTTGAAATTATGTGATTTTTCCCAACTTTGACAAGCCATAACTTTTGATCCAAAATGAATTAGAATGAGCTCTTGCACTTTTTGAAAAGGGAATGATCCATTCTACAACTTTCATGACCAAAGTTTTCCCATTTGAAGCATTTTTGAATCAAAAAGAAAGGGTTGAAAAACTTTCCCAAAATGGCAAGTTTCCATTATAAGTCATTTTCCCAAAAAGGCAACTTTGCAAATGGCTTGAAATTCTTCAATTTTGTGAACTTCTAACATCTTCTATGATCAAATAAAGATCATACACATTCAAAATGAGGAAGAACACCCTTTGGTTGGGTCATTGGGGGCCTCAGATGCCCTGATTTTGCACTGACTTGCTCAAAAAGTCAACTCTTGATTAGATGCCTTCCCCATGGAATTTCTTCATGAAACTTGATATGTGTGATCCTCATAACATATAGAGACCAATAGAAACAAGAATGACCAAAAAATTTGGAGTTATGGCCTTTGAAACCAAAACCCTAATTTTAGGTCATCTGTGCAGTTAAACCTGGCTCTGCTTCCATGCCTTTCTCAGTTCTTGTGATTTTTTGACTTCCTTGAATTTGTGAGGATTTAATATGATGCTTGAACATACATGGACCCCTTTGAAGTGATTTAATACCTTTGAAGTGGCTCAAATGGCTCAGGGATAGCTCAGATCACAAACCCTAGATGCAGATGACTTAGAAGCAATGCAGTGAAGCAAAAGTGCAATATGAGATGCTATGATTGAACTTATGCACATGAAAAGATCACAAGCCATGGTGTGAATGAGTGAGGGCAAATTTGGGGTGTTTACACACAAGTGTGAAGGAAAATAATGTCAGACCAAATGGCATACCTTGCATGAGAAGGTTACCTTATCACATATGATAAATACCTTGACATGCATTGAGTATTTTTATGCTTTTGATAAGGATGTGCATCTAATTGATAGTGAATACTCTGACGGGAGCGGAATGCTTATCTGTCTATGAAAGATGTGTGCATTCAACTGATGACAAAATACATTGACGGCAGACTATGTATATGTCTGATGTAAAAGTGAAGGACTACAGTCTGAAGATCATAATTCAAGAAGTATTGAGAATTTACTTTTCTCTATGTGGTTGTATATTTCTCTTCGTGGTGTTTTAGTGTGTGATGACCTGAATTAGCTACTGAATGTGTGATCCTTGGAGATTGTCTTGGAAACTATGTGTTGAAGTCCTAAATGATATTGAAACAATCATGTCTATTGGTGGGTAAAAGAAGCTTCTGACTGTATCTACTAATATGTGTGATAAATGCATGACTTTGGTAATGATTAAAGCGAGCAATGTGGCGCGGAAAAGGTAGAGTCGCC
This sequence comes from Lathyrus aphaca, assembly GCA_963966055.1. NCBI lineage: Eukaryota > Viridiplantae > Streptophyta > Magnoliopsida > Fabales > Fabaceae > Lathyrus > Lathyrus aphaca. The sequence continues at coordinate 124,500,925 of OZ014520.1, read as the reverse complement.
AGCCAGGCATTTTTATCCCGAAAGAACGGGAAAGGTAATGCTGCACAAACCTGAGGAAGAAGGAAAGGACAAGGTCCTACGAACCAAAGATCTGGGTTCGGGAGTCGGTTACGACCTGGGAAGGTATTAGCACCCCAGACCGTCCGCCGTACCCGACGGGATCCACGCTTGTTTGTTTGCTTCAAAGGGTGAGAAAAATATAACTGCTGCTGAACAAATGAACTGGTAACTGGAAATGGAATTGAAATGAGAAAGGGAACTGGAAAAGAAAAGGAAGGGGAAAATGTAGGGAAAATAAAGAATGTGCTCGAACGGGCCCTACCCCGCTGCCTACGTACCTCATCGGGAAAATGAGGATCAGAGTCGACGTAGTTCGCCTAACTAAGGCGGGAACTATTTGTTTGTGCTTTTTATAGCTGGAACTACGTATGTATATGCTCAAGAGTAGCAGGCTCGTCTGGTACGAGTGCGTTTACCGTCTTGCATGCGAGACAAGTCGTCGCGAGTTCACGTTCAGAATGAATGAGATGAGAAAAGAAGTTCTCGCAGGATAGTCGCTTATTGTTTGTTTTTGTCTTTTATGAGAAGTGTTTTGAATTTGTTTGTGAAAATTCTCATACTAAGACCTATCCATCGTGGTAAATACCTACACCTCGCCCCGAAACAGGACGCGTATAAGTACTCAGCAACAAAGTCTCATAGCGTATAAGAACATTCAACTTTTAATATGTGTTTTATTGTTTTTCTTTATGAGATGAGAAAGAATGACTCAAGTGGAAAAAGGTCAAAGCTAATGGGGGACTAAGACACAACCCTAAGTTAGTTATCATTTACAAAAGGGAGATCTTAATGGTTTGTGAAGTTTTCTAATCCTAAGGAAGAAAAGGAAAAGAAGTAAAGAGAATTAGACCTCAACTTACTTCCTAAGGAAGTTAAGTTGGTTCTAAAGAAAGGGAAAACCTATAAGCAAGCACCAAGTGCTAAGGCAAACACAAATATAATGCATAAGAGATAGGAATGAAGTGAGACTTACCTCAATCTTCCTCCCCTACAAAACAAAGGTTAGTATGACAATGCATATTGAAAGTAAAATCAAAGCATAAAAGCGACTAAGCACCATAAACGTCCTATAATGGAACTAGGGTTCAAAATAAGACCTAAGCCTAAAGGTGAAGGTACCTTAAGGTTACATGAATTCTAAAGTCAGTAGCTACATGCTTTAGGTCCCTAAGTATGCTAGGATACCTCACAAAATCAAACTATGTCAAATTATGGATGAAGTATGAATGCATATGGCTTACAAGCATGAATTAATATATGAAATTAGTATCAAAGTCAGTAGTGAATGCTTATGAATATGGATGAATGAGAATACCATCATGGATGCAATGGTGTAAGCATATGGAGCAAGGAGAAGAAGATGTGAGAAGAAATGGAGCAAACGTCGCGTAAGATCACAAAGGATGCAAATTAAGAATGAATGACATGTGAATATGCATGAGATGATTATGGGTCAGTAACATACAAGTTATGAGATGCAATTAGTGTGAATGAACAACCATTTATGATTTTCACATAATTCATGTTAACAATTAGAGGAGAAGAGAAGCTAGTTTAAGTTAAACATGTTCAAATAATTATGCACTTAGGAACACAAAAACAAACCAAATGAGTATGGTTCAAAAAGTGACCTATAACTGGAATTAAGGAATTAAAAGTGAACTATAATTAACTCCTAAAAGTTACCAAAAGGTGCCTGAAGCAAATGGCATGAATGCCTTTCTAATATCTAGGGTATGGAGCAAATAAACACATAATCAAACCTATAATCTAGGTGACATGGAAAAATAGAAAAAAGGCTTTAAAAATTATGAAATTAAAAACCTGGAATTTTGAAGTCAGTATCTAACATGATATAAAAGTATTTCACAAAATTATGCACCAAAGTTCCAAAACAATTACCTTACAATTGAGATAACAATGCATGATCGCCGAAAAACAACTCCACAAAGTGGATCAAAAAGGGCACTAAAAATTATGAAAAAAATGCCTAAGGAACATCAAAATGTCACAAGTTCCAGTGTTTAATCATACACAAAAAATAGGTCTCACACCTATGGGGAAAAATTGGGTTTTGGTCCTTTATGTCAAAACCCTTCATTTTGGGACAGCTTGGAATGAAAAATCCAAATTAATTACTAAAACCAATCAAACCTGGAATCCAAATATATGAAAAATTAATTAAGAGGATACGGATAACTCACGAATTTTTCCAGAATTTTATCACACCTAAAACTATTTTTAATAATTGCGACGAACCAGGCAAAAAACGGCGTTTTAAGGGAAAGCGAAAGGAAATGAATTCTACAATCCGTAACCTAATCCCTAAGCTCCAAAATCGACACATATAATCAAAACTCATAAATAAATCCAATGCCTCAGGTGGGAGGGCTCAATATGCACCTTAAGTTATATGATCCTAATCCGCATATGACTAGAATGATACGTAATCGTGGAGAAGTCGAAAAAAGCTCGAAATTACTTACTTGATTGAAGTGCCGATTCTTTACATAAAAGAAATCCAAAAAAACCTCAATACAAGGGCTTGTAATCTCCATAAGAAAAATAAATGCTTATCATCCATAATCCCTTTGTGAAACTTTGCCATAATCGAAACAAAAACAACGGCACAAAATATCATTTGAATCCAACGGTATCCCACAAATAAAGTGGAATACCAACCAAACGACCGTCGTTAAGATCTTTGCGAGAACCTTGCATGAACTCAACAAACACATTAGAAACCAAAAAGTGGTGCAACCGAAAGTTGCACCTATGCCTCACAACTCAAAATCAAGTAGAAAGATGAATATACGAGTCATGGACATGCATTGAAATTTATGTTTCAAAACGGGGCAACACTTATGCACTAACATAAACAACATGCAAACTCAAACCGGAATCGAATAAATTTACATGCAATGAATGAAAAATGATCGGCAAACATAAGTATACGTTAAAACAAGATCAATGCATCAAAATCACACCAAACCGAACTTAAAAAGCCTTGAAACGGAAAAATGCGTCAAAAATCACCGACTCGGAATTGAACGAAAATCACATGGTAACTTGCAAACGTGCCAACGGATTCAAATATGCAATCGGTTTTTGAAAATTCCGCTTAAAAGTGGTACTTTTTGGCTGATTTTGTCGGCTGGCAGTAGCGAAATAGCCGGAAAAAATTGTCCGAAATCGACTAAAAAGCTTACAAATGGCTCCGAAATAATCAACAAAGTCAATTTACACTATTCACATTCGCGAAAACGCGCTACGGTTAGGAAGTTACGACCAAAACATATTCTCGACACGCGATACATTTACAACATCATCGATTAGACATCAATCTATCATATTCCGGATTTGCACATTGAAACAAGCATGAATTTAAAAGTCAAGCACTTCAATCAATATCAAGTCATAATAATTAGCTCTCTTAGGAATTTTGTCAAACACCTAACATGCACCGATTATTCTATGTCAACTTTACCAAGCATTTTTCAATTATGCACCACAACAATTATTAGGATCAATTAATAAAACATCAATCAACAATCAAATCATGAATCAATGCATATAATCTCCACAAGATTAATTCAACTTCAAAATTCAATTCAAGAAACAATTCAACAATTATTAATGACTTAAAGTTTAAGAAGCTTACCGAATGAAGAATCGATGAAGAAATTGTGAATCCGGAGGAAGTGAGACACGATCATGAACGGAGGAGAGGAGGAGAGGCCGCGTGGCTGTCGGCGGCGGAAGATGGTGGTCGCACGGTGGTGAAGTTGACCGGAGGTGGTGGTTCGTGGCGGCTCGGCTACCGGAAGTTTGATCGGAATTGTTGTGTTCTTGAGTTCTTGATGAAGTTGTTGTTATGTTCTTGAGAAAGAGTTGAGAGAATGAACTTTGATCCTTTAGAGAGAGTTTGTGAGATTTTTTTGGTGTTTGTAAATTATGATTGAAGTTATGAGACAAATTGTGGGTCAAAAGAATATATAGTGGAGTGTAAAATGAAAGGCAAAAGGTAGAATTTCGGCTTAAGTGAAAATAACAATATCTTCGGAAAGAAATTTCGACTCTGAGCCTTCCACAACATCGTCCGCCTCTGAATCACAGTTGCAATGCAAAAAGAAAGAACGTCATACGATCAAAATCGAGTGCGATCGATACGTTTAAGCTATAAGACGTCACTGAATAAGTTGTTTTTTCGGCTTATTTGGTGTCCGCTACTCGAAAATGTGACTAGGTCAACCTCTCCGGAGCATAATCTCGACTCGACTTTGTCAGAAAAGTTGTAGATCTATGATTCAGTGACCTTGTGTTAAAATGTAAGCTCAACTGGACAAACAAAGAGGGAGATATGAATTTTCTCGTGAAACCACTTTCACCCTTTTTCTTCGGTTCAACACTTCAGTTTTGTGAAATAAACCAAAACGACAATCTTTGGAGCACTGTTCGAACTCGTGTTTGTCTTTGAACTTGAAGAGGATAAAATTTGTGAACCAACGCTTCAAGAACGGGTGAAATCCGATGAAAATTGACCGAGTTATGAATTTTACAAAATCTGACAGACAGTGCACTGCATCAAAGAACCTTACTGGTAATTCGCATTTTCGAGATCCTTCCGCTCGGATCTAACCCAAACTGAATTCACATAATGAAGATAACATCTAAACGGAATTTTAGGCACCGAAACGACATCAATTCGATGAACGAGCCAAGAGTTATGAATTTTTTTGTGTTCAAAACTCACCGGTTCAACACTGTTTTTCACTATGTCGACTCTAAAGACTCGCACATTCTGAGATCTTCTTCAAAGAATTAGTTCTCGGCCAAAACCCAAAAGTTGGAAAGTATATCAAGACGAAAATTTTGGCATATGAATCTCTCAGACATGTTGACCCAATCAGAAGTTACGAACTCTTGAATACCGCTAGCACAGTTAATCGGCAAAACCGAAATTTCAAAAACAAATAATTCTCGCCATTTTCCTTGATGAATTGGCCTCCGAGCCGAACACAAAAGTTGTAGAGAATACCGAAACAGTCTAAACTATTGAGTTTCAAGCCAAAATGATTTTCCGAGCATAATTTACAACTTTTGCAAACTGCACCATAAAACTGATATTCTGCTTAAACTCCTCTTAATCAACCGAGAACTTTTGGCTTCTTCTGAGATTCTTGTGCACGTGCTGCATGAAGAAATAAAGGCCAGTCGCAACCTGTGAAAGCTCAAATGGAGATGTATATTCATGTATTTTTATGATGCAATTGTGATCTAAATGCAATGCAATGTATGAAAGGATATGCTAAATGGCATGAAAATGAGAGGGCAAATTTTGGGGCGTTACAGATATATAAGGATATTTATCAGTTGTGCTCTTGGTGGTATTCTCAAAGAGCTAGTGTATTTGAACTAGTGGAGTTTAGTTCATCAGGGGTGTGAAGCTGAGAATTAGATGAGTTTATGCCCAGCTAGAGTATTATTTATCCATGACATGGGGAGAGCTTGCTAATCTTATCTGGAACTAACCTTAAAATCCTTCAAAATTAAAAGATCTTACTGATGTAGAATTATCTGGTAAGGTTATTATACAAGGATTTAAGATCAATTGTTGTTTTTGGAGTTCACAAATATTTGATTGGTTATCCTTGTGGTTCAAGATTGGTGATGTTCAACAAGATGTTTGGAAAATCTCATCATCAGAGTTTATGCAAAATCATGGGAGGGATACTGTATAAGCTTTATCATCTGTTATTTCTTGGGAGTTGGCTTGATAATTGGCTTCAGTCTTATGTGACAGGAATTGTGTATTTTTGCAAAGTTTCCTGGCAAGAAGTTGGTCTGGATATTGTTGATGCTGAAGATAAAGGTGAAAGACTATGAAGACATCGTAATCTTGATGACTGCTTTGATTGGTTTATTTCTGATCCAGGTGCAGTCCGGAATGCTCATCGTGGAGTTAAGATAGGTGGCAATATCAGAACTTTGTGAATACTACTTTACTCAAGGAAAGGTGGCATCCTTGGTATAGCTATGAGGTGTAGTTCTTAACTATTTCTTCTGAAGATTCAGATAGTGGTAGGTTTGAGGGCTTTGGAGAAGCACTGGCAGATTTTCATCAATGTGTGAGATTGGTTGGAATGACTACAAAATCAACAGAATGGGGGTTGTCTACTCAAACTTGGTTGGTGAATCAAGTCTATGAGAGCATGTAAGTCTTGTTCCGCTAAGGGAGGAAGTTCTTTCAAGTGGCAGAAGAAGGAGCCGAATTCTACAGCTGGATGTTGACTCATAATGTTCTGACATCTAGTTCACATCAGAATCTCAGTTGGTGAAGTGGCACATCAACTTAAGATAGGATGATCTACAGGAATGAAAAATTGAATGCTTCAAAAAGATTGCTCTCTTGATAGTTTGTTGGAGCTGCAAGAAGAAGAATATATTACATGACATAGAGATTCAAAGTGTGTTTGATAGTAAGAAAGTGGAATATGTGATTTGAAGATCAATTTTAGTGGGTAGATCAGGATATATTTGTGAGAATTTTGACAAACATGAAGAAGACAATTTGTGGCAGCTGGTTAGTCTTGAGGATTGTCTTGGAACAAGTTACTCTTGGGCAAAAGGGTGATGAGTTGAAGACTCAAAGAGTTTTGTCCTTCTTGAAGGTGTGTGAGAGTTTATTTATCTTTCTGGAGTTTTGATTCAAGCTGGTGGCATAGTGTTGTTGAAAGTCTTCAGTTTTTGGATTACTATGCTATAGTAAACCCAGTTGGTGGAGCATATCAAGAATCACGGTGATGATGTCTTGGTGTGTGGGATATGTTCTAACTTTTGTTTGAACATTATCTGGGATGATTTTCTACATTGTATCTAAAGAGAGTATACCTAATCATACGGGAGAATAATGAAGTAGAAGGTCTTCCTTGGATGGAGAATATAGAGAAGACTGAAGTAGATCATGTAGTGATTGCTTGAGAGTCTGAATGTGAATTTTCATCAATTGATCTGAATGTCAAAGTTAGATGATTGGATGTGTATCATTTGGAGGGTCTTGCTAAGGTCAGAAGAAAATCTTGTGAAGGGTATATAGCACTATTGTCAAGTCTTGCTCGAGAGAAGTTGATCAGCTTGGCAAGATGTTAAGTTTTGGAGCATGTGAAGATAACAAACCAAAAGGGAATCATGTGAGTATTAGTACAAGGGATGATTGTGTTCAACCTGTAGGTTGAACAAAGAGTGAGCTCTTGAAGTCCTGAAGATGCGTATTATATTTTCCATTCATCAAGGTACAAAGGAGCACATGTCATCCTTGATAGGGGGACGTGTCACAATTTTGTGCAGCTAGACTTGTGAAGTTAAGGGGGAGCAGTGTTCTTATTGGTGTTCTAGCTAGTGCAGGTAATTTGTTTGGGTTTCTCCTATTATGGCTAAGAACAGGGAGAAGTAAGTAACATCAGGTGTCCCTTGGTTGAGATCAGGTATCACTAGGTTGATGAGGAGTTGGATGGGTGTTCAAAAGGTTTTAGCCAAATTATGCCAAAGGGGGAGATTGATAGTTTTGTAGCTTTTGGTGTTGCCATTCATTTGGGTAAAACTGATTGTGATTGATATATGCCTATAAAGATGTTCTGACTTCTGTTTTCTGTTGCTCCATTTTCTTTGAATTTGATGTGTATGATCAAATTATGTTTTGGCCAAAAGTTTTCCAAAGGGGGAGATTGTAAGTTCTAAGTTGGAAGCAATTTTCACAAAACATGTTGCTCGGAAAAATGTTATGAAGAATGTCTTGACATAAGAATAGAACACCACTGAAGGTGGTACAAGATGTCAGATCAGAAGTCCTGACATGGTTGCTCAGACATCAGTACAGATATTGAACCTGATGTTGAAACATTTTCAACTGTCATGACATTACTGATGTCATGTGTTACAACAGATGTCATGACATATGGGTCCAAAACAGCAGGTGCTACTGCATTGTGTGTATCAGATAGAAGTTGAAGGAGGTGTCAAGACATCCTTGTCTGCTATAATAGAAACGGTTGTTGTAATTTCCAATATAGCAGGTGCTGCTGATATGTATGCCTCAGACAGATGTCAAAGGAGATGTCATGACATTTGTCTATATTACAACAGGTGTTGTTGTTGTTTATCTCTTTACATATAAAATTTAATTTGATGAGAATCTCTTGGATACACCTCATCAATATGTGCAGGTCAAGGAGATTAATTAGGAGCCAGTCCTGATTTAATTGGTTTTCTGAAAAAGGATCTTGGGAGACTATTTAGGAAACTAATGATTTAAATGTTCCTATTTTTATGGATAAGATCTTGTAACTAATGATTTAAATGTTCCTATTTTTATGGAGAATATCTTGCACCTGATTTAAAACGTCTGGAAATATTATGGTGTTGATTTACAGGTTTAGAAGTTTCAATCAGAATTCACAAAGAAATATATAATTTCCAAATAAAGAGATTATTTAGGAAACTAATGATTGAAGACTTATTTTCTTGGAGGTTAATTTGCAGAATTTGTAACAACAAATATGCTATGTTTTGAAGGCCCAAATCCAGTTGGAAAATAGGTTATAAATAGAAGCATCGTAACCTAGTTTTATTAACAAGCAGTGAATAGAAAAGATATAAACATTATGGCATTGTTTGTGGACCACTCTCTAGGAGAGTTTGTATTTGTGTGCCACTATATTATCATTATGATATTAGGATTGGACTGAGTTTGTTGAGTTGTATATTGTCCACTCTAAGCTTTTAAGCATGAGTGTTTATGTTCTTGATTGAAACTTTTAAGCAAGATCAAGTTTTTTTTTGGAAGAGTGTTCTTCTATTTCTTTGTAAGGTTTTGTAATTATCATAGTGTGTGATTAAAGAGAATTGAGTGGGAATGCTCATATACTAGGAGTGAGGAACTTTTAGGTAGAAGTTTCATTGAGTGGGGATTAAGTGAGAAGTTGTAAACTGGGATTGTTTAGTTTCGAATTGATACTACTGATAATGGATTTCCTTCCTGGCTTGGTAGCCCCCAGAGTAGGTGAGTTTGCACCGAATAGGGTTAATAATTACTTGTGTTGTTTATGCTTTTCAGTACTGTTATTGTTATATGCATTGCCTTTCCATTTTTGTCAGACTAGATGTCTTGATATGCTGTAGGACATCTGGGATCTGTCATACCAGAATTTCAACCTACGGAGACAACACGGCTTGCATAGCACTGCAACTTTCTGCAAAAATCTCAATGTTTATTGCTGAAACACCTAGATCCCCCCAAATCCAAGTTCCATTAATCCATGTCCCCATTTCACACACCTTTTCTTTATTCAATCTACTAACATTGTAAGAAGAAGGGAACTTCAAAAGTAATGGATTCCCACACCAACCAGTACTCCAAAAAGGAGTGAATTTACAGTCACCGACCACGAATTTGGTGTGATCTCCAAACAAGAAAGAAGCTTTACCAACACTTCTTCTAAAAGAAATTAAGTCCCGCCACCATGTTGAAACTGATACCCTCGTACCATGTTAGAAAAAAGCTTATGACATTGATTTCTTGGAAAATCATTTACAAGTACCAATTACCTATTTATAGACTCAATGGTGGTGAATGTTTCTACATTATTTTAGTTCTTTCTAGATGTTTCATTGGTAGATTAGTATCATGATAGTTCTAGGTTCTTCTATCATTTACATACACATATAGTTCTTAGTTCTTCTATATTTTTCATATACATTATAGTTCTAGGTTCTTCTATCATTTTCATACCTGTTATATTTAAGAATATTTTAGAAATTAGTAGTAATTTCAACATATATTATGATTTTTAAAAATCATATTATTTAGTTAAGAATCAGAAACTATTTGAAATAGTTTATTGAAAAAATGTTATAAACTAAGAAAAACAATTGTATAAGCTTGTGACAAAATAACACTTATTAAACATATCATAGGAGTTAATAATATGTCTTCAACAATTTTCTATTAAATAACCTTACCTTCCCCAAACATGCATGCTAATTACTAGCCAGTTCCTGATATAGTGATATAACTGTATGGTTTTCTTTTTGTGTTAGTTTTTGGATTCAAGTGGCCATCCAACTAAAGAGAGGGAAAAACCAAGTTTAAAGAATTGTAATTTATGCATACAATAATTAATCCTCTTCCCCCTTTTACATTTTAGGGAATCCTCCATTCATGATGATAATACCATAGCTATCTAACATTGTGGTCATTTAAATTTGATCTTAACAGATTAATTAAATTATCTTCCCTACTATGTTTTCAAAGCTAAAACATGGTTTTAATATCTATAGTCTTTATATTGAATTTAATTTTTACACACAAAAAAAAAAGTTTAGTTTAATTTATTTGTTTTGTGACATGTGATTGAAGTGTGAAATGATACTAAGTAATTAACATAGACCAAAACCACATCCAATATGATCTTTCCAAACCCAGTACATTTTAACTTTTGACCTATAGTAGTAATTTTAAATTTTTTGTATGTCTATATAACAGCTACAACCTAGCTAGATATGTATGATTGTCAATTGGTCTACTATTATGTTTTTCTTTTGAAGTGACACATACAATAAGTCGAGTTAGATTTTAAAAAATCGAGTCTGATTTAAAATATATTGTATTGATTTGAGTCTTATCTGTGATTTGTTCTGAATATTTTTTAAATGATAGATCTCTAATACTAAGTCTGATATATTCTCATCCCGATTAGAAGAATATCTGACGATTCAGTGGTGGAGATTCTTTGAAAGTGTGAATATGGCTACATTTTGTACCATTCAATCATCCATAATTGTCATGTTTTTGTGTACATTTGTGAGGCAGAAATGCATGCTACAAAAAATAAACAAGGGACAAATACATTATTGTGATTGTCTCATTTGTATATGAAAGTACAGTTGTTTATTTCTATTATTAACTTTAATATTAGTGCCCTACTTAAAAAATTTATAAATAAATAAAAAAAAAACAATTTTATTAGTATTTTCCACACAACCACAAAGAAGTCGTATGAAGTCAGAAAATTGACATTGAAGAAAATCACATTAAATTCAAAAGAAAGTATATTTCAAATTGCAAAAAAATGAACCATTCACATAGTTAGTTGAACTTCAAGCATTTTCTAACCCAAGAAATATGACCTTAACCTTCTCATGTATCAAAAACAATTTTCCATTATTAAAAAAAAAAATCATCTGAATAAAGCCAAAATAAATAGAAAGTTATTCAAGAAAAGGAAAGGGTGATAGAGTTTTCAAAAGTTTGAGTATTATCACCAAAGGGAACAAAAGAACCTAGAGAATTAAGGTTTCTGTTATCATCAATTTAATGCAGTATACTATGTTTTGCATAATTGCCACTCTTAGGATTTACTTCTCCATAAGAGAATTTTTCCTAACTCATAACTTTTTGTTAATTTATATTAATTCATATTACTATTCTTAGATTAGGTTTAGACTAGAAAACACACCCCTTCATATTCCATAAATAGCACAATTTTTCTATTATATCATGTGGGAATGGAGACATCTCGTCACATATTATAACTTTCAAATGCACAATACAAGTATCTCAACTCTAAGCAGCATGGCACATAACAACCAAGGTAGGTTAAAAGTGAGAACTTTTTCTAGCTAGATTTGTAGCTTTTGCTTAACAATATTTGGTATATAATAATGATCATCACTACTCATAACTAATTATATATTTACAATTACATTACAATATTACATACATAAAAGTCAAACTAGTTATATAACATTATGTTTTAGTTCCTTTGCTCTCCTATATGCAACCCTTGGATAGCATGTAGGAATAGGTACATCTAGACCGTTGATAATGATTGATGGGTCCCATTTAATTAGTTAATTATTTGTCATGTGAAGAAGGGAGTTAAGTCATATATAAATATAGATAATCAAGTCATTATAATTTTAATTAAAAAAACATAGATTTCGTGCTTTAACGTATTGGTTTGGTTGACATAGTGACGAAACCTTGTATTCCGATAGTGTATTGTCTTTTTAAGATTTAAGATTTCAATAACAATTTTTATGTATGACCAAGTCCATACCGAACTTTGTTCAGACTTTAAACAAAGTCTTGCAAATAGATAGTAGAATTGATCTTCTTGAATTAATCGATGGTAAGATCGAATACCATATATATATATATATATATATATATATATATATATATATATATATATATATATATATTAAAAGATGGAACTGTCCAATAACATATTGAGTACAACTTTCTCTCCTCTAAGACTCTTTCTATTTATTTGATTCCCTATCAAGGTGCCATTTTATTTTTTTCAACTTGCTTGTGTAAGAGCTTCTCTCTCTCTAAACACTTTCTCCTCACCCCACCAAACTTTCCTCTCTAGTTTCCACGTAGGTTTTGTTTGGACAGAAAAAACTTTACAGCTTTAAAAAAGAGTTTCTTCCAAAGCAAATTTTGTGAGTGTGTTGAAGATAAGATTTTACTTAAACGTACACATGGGAAGACACTCTTGCTGCTACAAGCAGAAGTTAAGGAAAGGACTTTGGTCTCCGGAAGAAGATGAAAAGCTTTTGAATTACATTACCAAACATGGTCATGGATGTTGGAGTTCAGTTCCAAAACTAGCTGGTACATATACATATAGATAATATTACTTGATTCATGCATTTTTTTTGTTGTATATATTTTGAGCATGCACAATGAATAGGTTTGCAGAGGTGTGGGAAGAGTTGCAGGTTAAGATGGATAAACTACTTGAGACCTGATTTGAAGAGAGGAGCATTCTCACAACAAGAAGAGAATTTGATCATTGAACTTCATGCAGTACTTGGAAACAGGTTATTGTAATTCATTTGAGAAACTATAATAATAATAATATTAACTTTTTTTTTATATTTTTTTATAATATAGTTTTTTTGGCTTTTAATTATGTGTTTGATTTGTTTCTGCTGTTTATCAGATGGTCTCAGATTGCAGCACAATTACCAGGAAGAACTGATAATGAGATTAAGAATCTATGGAATTCATGTCTCAAGAAAAGGTTGAGACAAAGTGGCATTGATCCAAACACTCATAAACCACTTTCTGAGATTGAAAATGACAATGAAAAAGCACTTACAGTTACAGCGAACAAAAGCAATCAAAAAGCTTCGGTTTCGTCGAACGATGTTATGAGTTTGGTAATGGAACCTTCAAAAGCTTCTATAGATGGTTACCCTCTAGAAGTTTCTACTTCCTCCAAGATCAACAATGGTAGCAGCAGCCATGAATTATTCCTAGACAGGTTCAACACCACAGGTTATTTTTCTTTCCAGAACATGAACTACGGATCAAGCATCGGAATTTCTGAGAATCCAAATGCATCTATTTGTTTCACACCAACTTCATCCTCTTCACAAATTATGTCAGATACAAATTCTGTTATAAACTCCAACATGCTCCATTCTGTTACAACCTCAATTTTCCAAACACCAACACAAGTAAAACCAACCGTTTCCGTATCCTCAGACGGAATTCATAACTGGGAAGCAACTAACTACAACAGCATTAACAACGCAAGCAAAACCAACGGAAACTGTGCGAACTTTCTCGACAACGGAACTCTCCCGCTACAAGAAGAAATGAAATGGTCTGAATACCTCAACACACCGTTTCTTATGCAGAATCAACCTCCTCAATCTATCTACCCCGAGGCTAAACAAGAAACCGGTTTCATAACGGATGAATCGTGTACAAGTTGGAACCAATGCCAACAGCAGCAGCAGCAGCAACAACAACAACCAGGCTTTCAACTTTCTGATATATATAGCAAGGATCTGCAGAGATTTTCAGTGGCTTTCGGACAAACTCTGTAGCCTGAAAGAGACAAAGACCGTGATTTGAATATATAATTTTCTATATGAATGATCTATATAGGTCAGAAGTTTCTTATCTTTCTGACCACAGGTGTGTGCTGTAAATTTCCCTTTTGATAAAACTTCCATATTGTATATGTGTCTCATACCACAAAAAAAATTCAGCATTATTATGTAACAGTATAATAATTGAGATTGATCAATTCCACCTTATTCCAAATCATTTTTTTATAGACTTCTCTTGCAAATTTCTTCTGAAGTTAATATTATCATTATTATGTTCATGAATGTGAATTATCTATCAAGTGATTTTGTGTATATATATAGTTGAGTGCATTTTTCTATATTATGAGTTTTTTCATTCTGAGTATCAAAGGTGCAGAAGGGACCATATATATATTTTGCTTAAATTAGTGTCTGTCACTGTCTTGCAAAGATAGAGATTGGTGACACTTTTTGAAAAAAAACATGAGATCAGTGATTGAAGTCAAGAATGTATGCATACAAATATATACATCACTTTTCTTCCTTTGATTAACATGTTTGTTTGAACTTTGAAATAGTCCTCAGAACACACCACCGACTATATAGGTATGAAAATCAGTTCAGTTCAATAAAGGCCACAAAAAGAAACTCATTCAAGTATTTCCTTGATTAAAGTTGTGGTACGGACACAAAGTCTTATGATTTCAATTTTATATGAAAATCTTTTGCTATCCCTGCAAAAGGGTTGGCATAGTGGAAACATGATGATGATGATGAGTATTAAAAAGAGTAATATTTTAATGTAATGTATAGGGAAATGACAGATATTGTACAATTGTACCAATTCAAATAAAAACAAAAGGGTTATGTATGAATGGCCTTATAGTGTGGGACTATACCTCTAAAAGCCTTCAACGTTGCATCAGATAACGGGCCCCTTACACGTACTGATGCTGAAAGGGAAAGTTGCAAGATAATTTAAGAGACATGACATGAATAACCAAGGAGAAACATTGGAGTCAAGTCAAACTACCCTCATTTTTGTTACTTACACCACAATAAAAAATATATAGACTTTGAAGAGATAAAACTTGTTTCAAAGAAGAAAAAAAAATTATGGTGCACTTTTCTGTTTGGCATTTAGTCAAACAGTTTCAAGGCATGACAGAGATTCAATTTTGCTTTCATCATATAACATTTTCCAATTACCAAACAAAACCTAGTTAGAAAACTACATTACCATTACCAATAGCTAAGAAGAAAAAAAAAGCATAGCATAAGTCAAATTTAATCAGAAACATCCCTAATATAATTAGCAAAAATATTAGGATTTGCAAATTCACAAGTAAAGACAAAAAACATCATCTTTAATTTTTTTGCCCCTTGATTATCCATGTGCATACACATATTCTCAATTAGTCTTCTCAATTATTTAATTTTTGCAAGCTTAATGTTCCTAAGTTTAAAATATTTTTGGAGATAGTGATGGTATGTTATGTTTAAAATAATATCCATGCATGTGAAGCAAATAATTGGGTCTATTTCATGGGTCCCTACAATGATCACTGCATATGAAAAGAACAAAAATCCCAAGAGACATGATAGGGTGGTGGCAATGCAATCCCAAATTTGATTCCCTAGAAAAATAAATTAATATATATATTAATTACTAGTAGTTAATTAAACAAGGTTCATGAGTTTTTCATATTATTGTGTGAGGAAGAAACTATATTCAATGGTTTGTAGTATATAATATAATGTAAAAGGCAACAAGGACAAGTAAGTAATATTAAAATGGATGATTATGAAGATAATGATTGAAATGATAATGACGGTGTTGATGAAGGTATATATAAAAGTTTTGTTGTACTTTATGAGAATATATTTTTTAGGGACAGATAATTGATGCATAGTTTTATGAAAGTGAAGGCAAATGAGAATAAGAATAAGGTATAGAAGTTGAATTGAATTGAATAAACAACAAAAATGAGTTATCAAGTGCAAACAATGAGGGCAGGGTATACGTTCATATAGGAAGTCAATGACGTATTTCAATTTGAATGTTAGTAAAAGAAAATGGCTAAAAGCTACTGATTGTAGTTATTCTGTTTTGAAGGGTTTAAGCTTTAATTAGTTCAATTGATTAAATCTATGTTATTTATTAAATAAATTGATAATATGAAGTTAAATTTCATAGATGTGTCAAACACAATCATATATTCAAAACTTAATAGAATAAATATTTCAAAAACTTATTACAAAGTTAATACAACAAGATCAATAATATATATAATAATACGACATAATTGTATGCTTGCTTCAACCTTCGTTTAAGAGTAATTTGAACAAATTAAAGAATTATAATAAAATGAAATAAACCAATTCAAACTAAAATTATAATAATAGAACATAATACTGAATTTAAATATTAAATGATTAATAATACATGAATCAAATAGGATAGAATTATAAAAAATAAATCATACAATATACTTAATTGAAATTGAACAATCGTAAGCGAGTGTGAGTTAAACAATGACAAACAAGTCATTATTAGACAACGAAAAAACAATATTGAATTGAACAACAACGACAAATAAAATTGAGTTGAACGACAATCAATATTGAATTGGACAACATGACTATGTTTGAAAGATGTAAGAATATGAGAGTAGTTGTTATTCAATAATATAGATATTTTCAACAACACAATACAACATGTTTCAGTTGCTTATATAGCTAGCAAGCACACAAAATGAGCAACTACTTCATAATTAACTTCTAGTTAGTTATTCTAATGGCATAACAACTTCTAACATACTCCCCTAATCTGAAATTTAACACACAAAAAATAGATTACAACATGATACAAACACGTGATTCACACAAGCTAACAACAAGACTCAAATAACACACATTTCAAGCCTCGCTCTAATGTAGTTGAAGGTCCCAAGTTTCATTGGCTTTGTTACGACATCTTTAATTTGCTCTCATGTGCTGCAATGTTTCATCTCTATTGTGTCATCATTTGTCAAGTCTCTAAGAAAATGAAATCACACACACACACACACATATATATATATATATATATATATATATATATATATATATATATATATATATATATATATATATATATATATATATGCATCTTCCATGCATTACAGGGTTCTTCGACAGTTTGATTGTGGAACTGTTATCATATATGATGATTGTGCATCAATTATGAGTCTCACCAAACTTATGCAAAATGCTTCGAAGCCATATTGCCTGACAAGCACATGATGTTGCTGCAATAAACTCAGCTTCGGTGCTTGATAAAGTCACAATATGTTGCTTCTTCGAAGATCATGATGTCGCTCCCGGGATTTTCATCCTAGTACAAACGCGAAAGTGGCGCGGAAAAGGTAGAGTCACCAGCCAGACATTTTTATCCCAGGGAAAAGAAAAGATAATGTTGCATAAACCGGAGGAAAAGGAAAGAACAAGGTCTTACGAACCAAAGAGACTGGGTTCGGGAGTCGGTTACGAACTGGGAAGGTATTAGCACCCCAGATCATCAGTCATACCCGACGGGATTCACACTTGCTTGAAATGTTTCAAAGGGTAAGAATAAACTACTGTTGAACTAGAATGAAAGCAAGAATGGGAAAAATATAGGAAAAATAAAGAACGTGCTCGAATGGGCCCTACCTCACTTCCTACGTATTTCATGGGAAATGAGAATCAAAGTCATTGTAGTTCCCCTAACTAGGGAGAAAATTTGTTTATGTTTTTTATGGTTGAACTGCTTATGCCTATGCTCAGGTGTTGCAGGCTCATCTGGTACGAGTGTGTTTACCGTCTTGCAAAGAGACACGTCAAAGCGAGTTCTTTCGTTATGTGTTTTTTTGTGAAACATTCTCATGTTAAGACTTATTCATCATGATAGATACCATACACATCATTCCCATATGGAATGTGTGCAAGTATCCCATGGCAAAGTCCCTTGGCACATGAGAAAGCTCAACCTTTATTAAGATGTTTTTTAGTTGTTTAGAGATGAGAGAGAAGACTCAAGTTGAGAAAGGAAAAAAAACTAAGGGAAACTAATACTCACCCTAAGTTATTGTTTAATTAAGATCCTATGGTTAATGAGGTTTTCTAATCCTAAAGAGAAAAGAAGCGAATTTCAACTTACTTCAGAGATTGAAGGTGAAATTAGAACTCAAAGGGATGAAAAGAAAGTGAAGTGTCGAAGAAGCATAAAATGCTTATCGCAATCACAAATTGAAAGCTTTAAAAGAGTAAGGAAGAAGGTAGAATGTTGGCGCACACCCACATTCTTCACTTACCATTAGCCCCTGAAAAGGTTAGTAAAATCAATTATTTATGAAATAAAAAATGATAAATAAGAAGATAATTAAGTACCAAACATCTCCTAGAATGATTATGATCTAAACTAGACTCAAACATAAGCCTAAGGGTGCCTAAAAGCTAAGCAAAATCTAAAGTCAGCAGCTACAACAGTGCTTCAGCACACAATCAGCTACCAAAATGCACATGGTATACAAACAACCTATTATAGCTACCAAACAGCATAGAAATAGGTGTAAAAAGTGTCAAAACAATGCAATGCAGCACACATTTAACAACTTCTATTTTAAAATACAACAATGAAAACATGGCAGAATTTAATCATTTTGAAAATGCATATGCATGAGCAACAAATGCATGGATATCCATCATACAACAATCATCAATGGATGCAACATGATTAATATGGTCATGAACATATGAATATGCAAACATTTCAATCATTTTGCATCAATGTATTTTCATAAACTAGAATAAATGCATTTTTCAAAAGATGAAACTTTAATGCAAGCAAACAACAAAACGAATATGCATTACAATGCATTCTAAACTGAAGCAATATTAACAATGAAATGCAATCAAACAAGTATGTGATCAAGAATGTGCAAACATGTATCATACACTTTTATCAAGTAAGATGCAACATATTTCATTATACGCGCAAGTATCTAAAACGTGCATCGATCATGCAAACAGTACAAAACAGAACTTTAACTCATCATTAACATGCTAACAATGAAGTTTTGTCATACCCTAAATTTTGACCGGACTTTTTTCAAATTTCTCATTCATCTGACGCATTTTATCGCAGTTTCGATAGTACGTCATTTTAAGCATTCTTATGGTTAACATTTCATTAATCATTAATCATGCAGTTTGTTTTTAGTTGATTTCATCTTTCGATGTCTTTTTATTTTACTCTTGTTTTTTTAGAATATTGTTAGAGATTTTTTTTAGATTTTTTATTTTTAATTTTAATTTTAAATTCTTAGTTAGATATATATTAGATTGTTTAGAATTTTATTTTAGTTCATTTATTTTAGTGATAGTTTATTTTAAATTTAGTTTAATTTCATTTAGTTAATTTTCTCATGTAATTTTAATTTCAATTTTGGTTCAATTTAATATTTTAATTAGTGACTAGTGTTTTTTATTTATTTATTTTTGTAGTTAAATTTAATTAGTCATAATTAATTAATTAATTTTATTTAGTAATTTTCAATCAGTTTACATGTTTAGTTAGTCTATTTTTTTATTTTATTGTTAATTAGTTTAAGTTTATTATTTAATTTAATTTTAATAGAATTTAGTAGAATTTTCATTTGATAACAAAAAGCACTCCAATAATATTAACCACCAGTCCATTACATGCTCCATGTAATATCTGCAAACCATAACCTGTGCATATCAGTCCAAACTCTGCTATACCAAAACCAAAATTTGTCTCTTGCTACCATCAAACATATACATCAATTTGTGTTTACAAAGACCTGCAGATAAAAAAGCAATTTTGACCAATACACATTTTTGAAAAGAAAACACAACATAAGAGGGGGGTGGGGACGCACAGGAAAAAAAGGAAGAAAACACAGAAAAACTTTCAGAAAAAATTCAAAAAAAAAAAACAACCTTCAGTTTATCCACGACACCAAGCTTCACCTCCATTTTTCAGATTGATACACAAATAAAACCCCTCATCCTTCCAATCTTCACCACCATTTTTTTATCACTCTTCAACATCTCATCGTTCCTCTAAAGTAGAACCACAATAACTATATCAGATTCACTCATACATCATTACCAAACACACCACATCCATCAAAATATCCATAATCGTTCTTCCTTTGACAACACAAAACCAACCTGCATCCACCGTAACAAACCTTGAGAGATGGGTCGTGTGAGAACTGAGTGAAAAACCAGAACAAACTCAAAACTAATCGATCCCAAACCGCAAACCGAAAAAACTCAAAACCTCAAATTCACTTCAAACCAACTCACCTTCAAATCTGAACAAAATCTTCTTCATATAAAATGTAACAAACCTGTTTTCTCAGACTCAGTTCAACGCAAACCCATCCTTCACAAAACCTACCACCGTGAAGCCACTGCCAAAAAGCAAGCGCGTTGAGAGAGATAGACGAGCGAAAGATTGAGAGAAACCGCAACCACCGCCCCAAGCTCGCCACGAAACCAAAACCGTCGTGCGAAATGGAGTGAGATCCAGTGAGATCGAAACCGCGTCGTGAATCCTCAAGCGAAACCAATTTGAACCGCGTGAGAGATTCGGAAGAGAGAGACTGTCGATGTTTATTTTGAAAAAAAGGGTGGGTTTAGAGTTGTTTTTGTTACGGCGTGAATTTAAGAAGAAAATGAACAACGTGTCTTTTCATTCATTCAGTATTTATATATTATTTTGTTTTCATTTATTTTATTTTAGTTTAAAAATATTAAAAAGTAAAATGTTTTTTCTATTTTGGTGGGAGGAATATCCTTTCATTTTTTACGTTTATGTTGATTTAAAGTTTTTTTAGGTTTTTCTTTAACCTTTTTCTTTTTCTTTTTGATAAATTTGGTTATTGGCTAGGTTTGGGCTTTTGGACCCGAAGAACATAGTTTTCTTACTATACAGACTCACTGATTCATCGGTCTACCCCCCATTCTCTTATTTACTTTCTTTATTTTTTTTAATCTATTTATTTTCTTTTAATTTGTTTTGCTTTCTTATTAATCTAATTTTCCTTTTTCGAATCTTTATTACAATTTTATTATTACATTATCATGTTAAAAATATCTTTAAAAAAAATCAATTAGTGAATCATTTAGTTTTTATTTATTTATTTGTTTTTTATTTTATTTCGGGCCGATGATATAACAAACAGTCGAGATTTGCCCGACTTCATTAAATCGGCGAAACTCGATCAATATGAGGCCAATTTTAAATTAGTTATTTTATTTCAGTTCATTTTCCATTTTTGTCATTTAACTTAATTTATTTCATTTCATTACTTATTTTAATTTTTATGGTCGATGAACATAAATAGTCTTGAGAATCGTCACAAGCCGACTCGATATTTCGATTAAATTATGAGACCATCTTATTTCATTTATTTTAATTTATTTAGTTTAGTTTATTTTCTCACTTTTAATACAAAAATCAACGCTCTACTCCTTATAGAATCATTCTAACAATTGAATCGGTTTCAAGGTAGTAAAAGAGCCACATTTCGACGGCTCCAAATAGCTAATACACTGCACACACGCTTTCTCTTAGGAAAATTACAACAAGACCCTTTATTTCATCGCAATCCCGTGTAACTTACTTGTATCCCTCTCTTGATTGTCTTGTACGCGTTTTATTTATCGCTTTTAATTTACTCGCTAACCCTTGGTCCAACACCAAGTGGTTTCACCTGCACACTCGCATATTTCATTCGGTTACAATTTCGTATTTCTAGGAGCACCCCTAGGGACTAGGAATCGAATCCACTTAATTAATCAAACGACTAACCACCATTTTCATTTCACCCGTAAGTCGATCGCTTCGCGCATCGCCATCTAACTTTTGTAACTTAATAAGCATTCAAACTAATTAATAATACGAAAGAACTGAATTCTGGAGTCTAGCATTCCACGGGTTCTTGAATGAATCATTCCCGAGGCCAGCCCCACTAGACGTGATTCATTCACTCTTTCGTACTTAAAACACTTAAAATTCAACTTCCTCGAAAATATGAGACATTATTCATCTCCATAGGAAAGATATTTCTCCTATTCCCACAAACATAAACAAATCAATTTTCTCAAACAATTTCTCTCAAGGAAGAATGTGACAATCACTTGTTGATCATATATCCAAGTTCGAAGCTTTTTCCCCTTTTATTCTCTCTCTTAACTGTTTGTGGTGAATTAGGTGAGATATCTCCTTTAAAGATGACGACTTGTCTCTTTTTTTTAAATTCAAACCTAAAATATATCCAACAAATACTCAAATCTTTTTCATATTAATTAAACGGAGGAACTGAATTCTGGAGTCTAGCATTCCACATAATTCTTGAATGATTATTCCTGAAGCCAGCCCCACGGGATGTGATTCATTCGCCCTCTCGTTTTTCAAGACACCTAATTACATATCAAATAATGAAATAACTGAATTCTGGAGTCTAGCATTTCACGGGTTCTTGAGTGGATCATTCCTGAGGCCAGCCCCATGGGACGTTATTCGTTCTCCCTTTCATTCTTAAAATATTAAACGAGATCAAACTTTTTCTCTAAACAAACATTGTTTAAGATATTTCTATCTCACAGACAAGTTAGTGCTTCAGCCTCCTATCGCGAGCAGATAAGCCAACGCTTAGCAGTTTAAGAAGCAGTTTAAACAATCGTTCATTAAAAAAACCAACAAACCGTAGTTGCACGAACTACAAAGCTCTGACTTTCCCATTGCACAAGGGAATATGTAGGCACAAAGATTTTAATCCTTCGCGAGCACAATAATAAAAAATTTAATATTTTCTCCGTCATAAAGCACACTAATAATAAAAAACTAACCATTTTTCCCATAATAATAATAATTAAAATATTATTTTTCCTTAGAACAAACATATTAGCAAACCATTTAGAAGACAAAGACATAAACAATATTTAATCGCATAGTTAGACTAAGAGGTTCTCGTTGAGTACAACGGACGTGAGGGGTGCTAATACCTTCCCCTTGTGTAACTGACTCCCGAACTTAGAATTTGGTTTCGTGGACCATTTCTTATCCTTTTTAGGTTGTATCTATATCTCCCTTTTCTTTAGTTAGAATAAATAGAATTAGGTGGCAACTCTGTTGTTTTTTTCGTGTCCCATCGCAAGGATCGTATTTTTCGAGGTACAACAAGTTCAAATATGGTAACAACATTTACAATTCATCATGAGCACAAATTCATCATTATGCAAAAAATCGGAAATGAACAACACGTGTGTCGAAAATTGTCAAAGCTACATGCACCTGCACCAAAATAGCTCCTAAAAACTCCTTAAAATCATATACTAAAGATCCATGATGATTAAGGATGGAATGGCATACAAACATGCATTAAAATGCACAAAAAAACACCAAACTGCTCAGTGTTAATCAGTTAACAGATGTGTTAATCGGTTAACACTACCAAATTCTGCATAATTTTTCTAAAACACTGTGTTAATCGGTTAATAGATGTGTTAACCGATTAACACTGAACCATAATAAAAAATAATTGCAGAAAAAACACTTCTAGCTACCAGCTTATTTCCAAGGTTCCTAATTCAGTTACTATCAAGTAAGCATGAAATTAACACCTAAATGCACCGATACGACACTATCCGGAACCACAAACATATCAAGAAATTGAAACCTAACAATTTGATTAATCAACGCATCGCAAATCAACCAAAAGACAAAGAACGCATAAGTTGATAAAACACCAAATAACTTAAAACAGAAGTGATTATGAGATTTACCAACCTACAAAGCGGAGGCTTGCTTTGGTAATTGTTGCTATGAAGAATCAATATGCGATAGAAGAGAAAATCGTAGATCCGATGCTCTTTCGTACGAATGCGTAAAATAAATGCGATTTGATGAACTTCTTCAAGAATTACTTCCAAGAAGAGGAAATCCACACCAAAACAGTTGCAACTTCTTCAATAGTCCATGAATTCAATGCAATGATGGAGGTTTAGCTTCTAATTCTTCAAGTTTCAATGCAAAACTTGAAGAATTTTGGAAGATGAAGCTTTGTGTAAGTTTGGGAAAATGGGAGAAAAAGTGAGAGAAACAAGATAGTGATGAGAATTATGGAAAAAATGAGAGACCCCCTTTGGTTTGGAATGAAAATGGTTTATATACATGTTAGGTTTGGAGAGTGGTTTGGGTTAGGAGCTAGGCTTTGGCATTAGGTTTGGGAATTAGGTTAAGTGTTAGTTAAAGTTAGTCGGGAATATTCCCTTGGAAAATTCTTAGAATAATCCCTTGGCATATTCTTAGAATATTCCCTTGGAAGGTGGTAGAAAGTTCTAAAAAGTGGTAGAGTGTAATGCAAGGTGAAAGGGAAAAGTGGTAGAGTGCAATGCAAGCTGAATTTTGAATTTTTTCAAAATTCACACGCGTTAACCGGTTAACCAATGTGTTAACCGGTTAACGCAAGCCAATTTTGAATATTTCCCTCTTTTAACCGGTTAACCCCCAAAATACACTTGTGTCGTCCGTTCTGACCCAGCTTTGACCTCGAGCTCTGATAATTGATATTACCACTGAATAACCCTCGATCACATGCCTTATGCGTTAACCAATGATGCATGATTTTTTTATATGTAATGTATAAAAGAAGATGCTAAATGACATGGAAGTGAAACATAAGCTACTTGAAATTGGTAATAAATAAGAGGGCAAATTTTGGGGTGTTAAACATGATATAGGACTTGATCCAAGCTTGAACACGTACTTTGTAGTGATTTTCCTGTCATTATTGTCCCCTGCATAATCTGAATATGACCACTCTTGCAATAAAAGCTCATCATTCATCTTGTACAAGATTCCCAAGTTTACAGTTCCCCTCAAGTACCTTAAGATTCTTTTTAAGCTGCCAAGTGTATTTTAGTTGGTCTCTCTATGTATCTAGCTATGAAAGACTAGGCAAGATCATGCCTGATAGCAAGCAAATACATAAGGCTTCCCACCACCTGCTTGTAACTCGTGACATCAACTAGCCTGCCATTTTCATCCTTAGTCAACCTACAACCTAGCACAATGGGATTACCAACTTTTTTGCATTGCTTCATGCCAAACCTTATAAGTATTTCATTAGCATATTTGTGTTGGCAGATGAAGATTCCTTCCTTTCCTTGCTTTACTTCCACCCCCAAGAAAGTATCTTATTTTTTCCTATATGTCATGACAAACATATTCCTCATTGACTCCTTGAATCCTTCAAACATTTGTTGATTATTGCATGTATATATCATATAATCTACATATAAGGTGACAATCAATATTTTGTCTTCATTGTGTTTTACAAACAATGTATGCTCTTGAGGGCATTTTTTAAAATTCTATTGATTGAAGTATCCCTCAATTTTGTTGTATGATGCCCTTAGAGCCTGCCTAAGGCCATAGAGAGCCTTTCTCGGTTTGTAAACCTTGTCTTTTCCTCCATTTTCATAGCCAAGAGGTTGATCTATATACACGCATTTTCCATCAACTCGCCATGAAGGATGACAAACACAAGAAATGAGGTTTGAATTGGGTTTCATATTTGTCCTCTTTTGCGAAATTATGAATGTAAATATAACAATTACAATAAAAATAAATAACACAATTATTTTTATCCTAGTTCATTATTAACGAAGTTACTCCTGTCCACCCTTCAAGGTGATTTTCCTTCTCATAAGGACTTAATCCAATAACCATCAACATGATTACAACCACAATGGAAACCACCATTGCCTTTTTGAGAATCTTGTCTCTCAAAGCCTCTCAGGGAATCAATCTCCAAGTTACGCTTGGCTCTCCCGAATATCATACTATCTCAATACCCACTCAAGGAATTAACAAGCTACCTTCAACAAGGATTTACGCTACATTTCTCAAAAAGGATTTTCAAGCCACCATCAACAAGGATTTACGCTACCTTTCTACAAAGGATTTTCTCGTGTACGCTTAATGCTTCTTACAAGCAGAATACACAAATGAAGTACATGAACACCTAAGAGTGTGTTTAGATGAGGTAATTGAGAATTTTTAAGGAATTTAAAATTCTAAGCAATTCAAATTATTCAATTGAAATTCATTGATTTTTAAATAATTTTGTTTGGATGAAGTATTAAAATGATTCATTGTAAAAACAATTGAGGTCATTTTCATAATTTTTAAAGCTTTTGGGTCAAATTTAAAATATGAAAATATGGACCAATTTGCAATTTTTAAAATTTTGAAGGGACCAATTTGTAAAATTTGAAAATTATTAGGGACCTATTTGCAATTTTTTAAAATTTTTAAAGGTGGATTTAAAATTTTCATAAAATATAAGGACCATCTTGCAAAATTTGAAAAATTAACAATAAACAATTAGTATTCATATAATATAGAATGATGAAACAATTTGAAATTCTTTATATTTTGGTGTCATTTTAAATTCCTTAAATTTAACATGAATAAAATACTTTATAAATTTACATCATTTTAACAATTTTCCATATTTTTTATCCAAACAATGGATTTTGGTCAAGTCATTTCAAATTTCCCCAAAAAATTACTTTTCCTCATTAAAATGCTCCATCTAAACACACCCTAAGAGTGTGTTTGGATGGGGTAATTGAGAATTCTTAAGGAATTTAAGATTCTAGGTAATTCAAATGATTCAATTAGAATCCATTCAATTTTAAATTTTATTGTTTGGATGGAGTAATTGAGAATTTTTAAGGAATTCAAAATTCTAGGTAATTAAAATGATTCAATTAGAATCCATTCAATTTTAAATTCTTTTGTTTGGATAGAGTATTAAAATGATTTATTTTAAAAAAAATTGGAACAATTTTCATAATTTAAAAAAAAAAATTGGGTCAAATCTAAAATATGATAAATAGGGACCAATTTGCGATTTTTGAAAATTTAAATGACCAATTTGTAAAATTTGAAAATTATTAGGGACTTTTTTGTAATTTTTTGTAATTTTTTGGAAATTTTGGGGGTGAATTTGAAATTTTCATAAAATATGAGGACTATTTTGCAAAATTTGAAAATTTAATGATAAACAATTTAACATCCATATTATATAGAGTGATGAAACAATTTGAAATTATTTACGGTTTGATGTCATTTTAAATTCCCTAAATTTAACATGAATAAAATACTCCATAAATTTACATCATTTTAACAATTCTCCATTTTTTTATCCAAACAATGAATTTTGATCAAATCATTTTAAATTTCCTCAAAAAAATTACTTTCCCTCATTAAAATGCTTCATCCAAACACACCATAAGTGTTTCTACCAAGATGTGAGCAACAACTCCTGGCTTTCTAATACAAAATTATCAAATGATAAATCTCTAAAAGATTATAAAGCACACTTGTTCTGTATTGCTTAAAAGATTTCTAATGATGAGCACTACAACTTCTTTTCATGAGCTTTAAGCTTCTTTATGATGTACTCCTTTATGAGCATATAATGCTTTTTGTAGTTCAACCATCAAGATCAATTAAGTTACTATGCTTCACTTATTGATGTCTCACTTAACTAGCTTAGCATGGTATTAGCATATTACATCGTTGTGTACACATACATACAATTTGAGCTTTTCTTTGTTGAGCCACAAAGGCTTCTTTTCATATCTTCTTCAAGCTTCAACTTGCAGTATCTTCATATCTTTCTTGCATTGTTGTGATTTGCACACTTGAATTATTCTTTAGCATATTGCAGCAGCTTCAATGGTATTTCATACCATTACATGAATCAACATCTTGGATATTGATTTCTTTTCTAAATCAGCTAGAATATATTATTTTCTTCATTGTTGTTCATCTCCATGAATATCTTCACCAGCCAACATTATTTCGCCAGCATCATCTTGCATGCAGCAAGCGGTATTCAACAACAACAACAACAACAACATTTTTTTCAAGCTTCCAAGTCTTCAATTTATAGAGCTTGAGAAAATAGAGTCATTGGAGGGAAATGTTGGAAACATATTCTAACAATAATATTCCAACATTCATGTGAAGGAAAGGTAAACATCATAGTACTGAAAAGTTACCCTTGTGCCACCTTATCGAGGTAGAGGTCACACAGTTTTAGTACTTTTATATTCAGCATAATACCATTCTTGTCTTCAGTCTTCTAACGTCTTCAAAGGCTTCAGATATGTATTTGATGAAGCTTGTTGTAGAAGAGTCATTCTTTCAATCTTCAGAACCTAAGTATTCAGAATCTTAGATCTTTGTTCAGCAAAACCTTGTCATAATATCTTCAACACCTGGTCTTCAAGAAACATTAACTTCAGAGTCTTCAGAACTCATTCAACCAGAACCATGTCTTCAGAATATTCATATTTCATTGAGCGCAAACTTTTTCTTCAGAGTCTTCAGAACTTGTTCAACCATAACCTTGTCTTTGTAATCTTCAGAACTTGAACTTCAAATATAGTGTCTTCAGAATCGTCAAAACCTATTCTCCAAAACCTTGTCTTCAGAAACTTTAGATCTGTAACATTAGAAATACATTTCTTGTAAAGCCTTCTTAGCTTACTTATAAAGTCTCAATCAGAAACCCCATTACTAACGTTCCTTTGAACCATTGTATTAGAAGCATTTATGAGTCTTAACTTTATCAAGTGTACACCAAATGTTTCCATCTAGAGTGTTTGAGATCATAAACTAATGATGTAACACATTTTTTATCAGAGTCATAATCTTACTAGCAAAAGCTACACACTAGATATAAACCATAAAGTACATAATTGTTCTCATAGATAACATGTGCAGTTATCATCAAAACTCAAGGCCAGATATAGAACTCATCTTGTTCTTACAATAACCATGTATGCAGATGATTTTAAAACATAAGCCAGATGAATTGAGTAAATGGTAGGGAAAATTTTGGGGTATGACACTCACTAATTCCCACTTGGGATCTTCTATCCCTATTCAACCAACTTAAGTGAAATTATGCGATGCAAGAGAACATTAATTCAAATGCCATTACTCAAGGTCTCCTATCCTTATTCAACCAACATAAGTATAACAATTGTCCTAGTTCTAACACATAGACTAATAGTCAGTATTCCCTATGTGCCCAAGATCATATTAAAAGAGTATTTCACATAAAAAACATTAAACAAAATAAGCAATTGAATAGAAATATAACTCCAATTATCCATGCAATGACAAATTAAACATATGTCCCAATAGGTTCAAAATAAGTTCATCAAACAAAACCTAACTTAGAGATGTTTAGCTAGACATGATACAATAAAATACCAAGTAATTAGATGAAGGTTTCATATGAAAATCCTTGAAGAACTGGCCTCCAATGGCTTCCAATTCGCTCAAAATCGCAATTTTAGCTCTCTTTACCCTCACTTTCAGTCTCAAATCGCAAAACCCTTGAAAAGATGCGAAAAAAACTCCTTTTTATATCAGTCAAATAAGTCCATAACACATCAAAATAGGCTCATAAAAGGACCTATAGCGTGTGTGATAGCTTCCATCATGCACACGATGCTGACACAACTCCCTTATCACGTGTGCGATGCTGCACATGATTATTCTAGTAGTTGCACATTTTTTGCTCATTTTTTAATCTGATTTTTGTTGTTATTATTTATTCATACTTGGTCATTTTTGCATCTTTCTTTGGTATTTATTCTTCATTTTTACTCCTCTTTAACTTGTTTTGATTCGTCTCTTCGACCAAAAACATGCAACGATAGAGTGTCATCACTACCTATGATACTCCAAAATTTGGAAATATTATCCTCTTAAAAAGCATGATAACCACCCTCGCATCATTAGTATGTGAGGTCCCTGATTCAATTTACTTATACACATATTCCATCACCACCAATATATGTTGTCTCCACACATGAGTAAGGATAAGGAATGGTCCTATGAAATCAATTCTCTAAATATTAGAGATCTCGACCTCAAGAATATTATTTAAGTGCATTTTTTTTCTTACTGATATGCATCTCATACATTGCCATTAATTACATTTCGGATGGAAAAGTTAACATCATTAAAAATGAGGACCATAGAAATCTCCTTAGAATGTTTTTTTCTACAATTTTTGAATAACTATCATATCAACCATAAAAGTAAGAGTGGCAATGATGCATAATGCTCTTTACTTATTCTATTAGAACATGTATTTTGAAAATACCATCAAGCCCTCTTTTGAAATGGAGAGGTTCATGCCAATAATAATGATTGAGATCTATGAAGAACTTCTCATTTTGTTAATAGTTCAAATTCAGGGGAGGTAAGACTCCAACTACTAGATAGTAATAAAATCAACATAATAAAATAATTTAGTTAAGTGAGCGTGAAAAGTTGGTCATCCAAAAAGGAAATAACAAGAGGTAAATTGATATTATTTTCTTATTAACTTTTTATTATAGCCTTAAAAGATGACCAACCATCACATTTTTTGTCCATTTCTTATTTCTAATTTCAAAATCTAATTTATGGAGAAGTAATATCCACCGAGTAAACCTTAATTTGACATTTTTCTTGCTAGACGATTATTTGATAGTGGTATGGTCTATTTATACAATTATTTTAGACCCACTAAATAAGAACATTTTTTTCCAAATCAAGCCTTGAGGGTCATTTGGTTTGAGTAAAATTGTAAGAACGTGTTTATTTAATATCTAATTGAATATGTTTTAATGATACTTATATTTTCGCAATTTTTGGAATGTAGATTACCATGTCAACAAAAACTTCAAACAACATTTTGTGATCAATCGCTGGCAAGGAAAAATTGACTGGGACAATTTTTTAATTGACACCAAAAGAGAAAGGGTAAGGGACTCGGTTACGAAATGTGAAGGTATTAGCATCCCAGATTGTCCGTTATATCCAACGGGATCCATGCTTGCTAGCACTGTTTCAAAGGGTGAGGGTATCTGCTACTGCTGAAACTGCTAATGGAAAGGACTGGAAAAAATAAGGAAGAATGAGATGAAAGGATAAGGAGATCAAATGGCACGAAAAATAAGGAAAGAGACTGAAGGATTGTGTTTGTCAAGCGTCGTCGCTTGTGCCTACGTATTCCCTTTGTGCAATAGGAAAGTCAGAACACCGTAGTTCGACTCAATAAGACTGACACAACTTGCTTGTGTTTTTTTACAAGGGAACTACTTATGTCTTAGCTCAGGTGTTGCAGGCTCGTCTGGAATGAGTGTGTTTACCGTCTTGCAAAAGACAATTAGGATCAAGTTCTTTCGTTTTGAATGAGGGAGATGAGAAGAGAATTCCTGAAGGAAAGACGCTTATTGTTTGTTCGAAGTTTTTTAGAAGCTTTTTGTTGAGAATTTGCATAGGAAAGTGTATTCAAGTCTTGTTCAATGGAGTGTGTACTTCTTATATCACTCCAAGATGGAATGAATAAGAAGCACATTAAGTATGAAGGAGATCCCTAAACCTAGTTCCAAAGATTAAGGCTCAAGCACACTAGCCTATTTTATTTATTAAGTGTTTTGTTAGTTTTTGATATGAAGAAGTGTTTTTTAGTTTTCTTTGTGAAACCTCTTCATGCTAAGACTTGTTCAACATGATAGATACCCTACATCTCATACCCATATGGAATGCATGCAAGTATCCCATGGAAAAGTCCCTTGGCACATGAAGAAGTTCAACCTTTATTAGGTGTTTTTTAGCTTTTGTTTTGAGATGAGAAAGAGAAAGACTCAAAAGAGACTCAAAAGGTAAAAAAGTCTAAAGGGAAACTAACAAACGTAAGAGTTGTCATGCTTGGATGTCCTATGGTTAGTGAGGTATGAGATCTATATCTTAAAATAAAGGAGAAGGAGAGGAAAATAAAGAAGAAGAAGAAGAAGAAGAAGAAGAAGAGAAGAAAGCAACTTACTTCCAAGATGGAAGTTAAGTTGTTTCTAAGAGGGATGAAAGAAGATTGTACAAGAAAAACATCTTAAAATTCTTAATCAAACACAAATTGAATTATTAAAAGATGAGGAAAGAAGTTAGAATGTGGATTCACATCCACACTCCTATGACTTACCATAGTCTCTGAAAAGTTAGCAAATGAAATACAAGCACTCATAAGAAGTAAAATAGAAGTAAAGTAAGCAATAAATCCACATGAAAAGGATCATAAGGCATAAGAACCCTACAAGTCAGAACCTAATCACTAAAAAAGCTCTAAGAATCCTAAGTTATCTCAAAGAAACCAAACTAGGTCAAAGAAAAAAACCAAAGTAGCACACAAGTTCATAAAAGGCACCCCTAAAGAAAGATGAATGCAAATGAGGCATGACATGAATGAAAACATGCATGGATCATCAAAGTCAGAATGATATGACATATTATAATTCCTAAGATGATACTAAATGAACATACAAAGATGCATGAATTAGTTCATAATAAAATGAGATGAAGAAAACAATTTCATGTTTACATAAGAAGAAAACAAGTCAAGTTAAAGATGTAAGTAAAACATGAAAGATGATTATGAAATGATGCAAGTCAGTAGCATATGATCAATATGACATTTTTAAAATTCAAATATTATCATACCAAATGCACATAGCAAACAAGTCAAGATAATTCAAACAAACATGCAAAAGATGAACAGAGAAGGAAAGGATGTCTCATACTTTAGATGCAAGGCAAAGATACAAGATGACATACCAAGATGAATAAATTAGCATGAGGTCAGTAGCAT
Organism: Lathyrus aphaca; assembly: GCA_963966055.1. NCBI lineage: Eukaryota > Viridiplantae > Streptophyta > Magnoliopsida > Fabales > Fabaceae > Lathyrus > Lathyrus aphaca. The sequence goes on along the minus strand of OZ014520.1, from coordinate 124,468,190 downwards.
ACATCATATGAAATGCATATCAGATGTATGAATAAACATGTTCAAGACAAACAAGTAGCATATGAAGCAGAAGAAGAGATGAAGTAAGAAGATTAGGTCAAAGTCTACATAAAGATGTACAAACACGAACCAAAAACAAACACAAGTCACATGATCTATAACATGCAAAGGGATGACCTATAATTGGCTAAACATGGCTTATAATGTCATACAAGGGTTCTCATACAATGGCATAAATGCCTCTTAATGGATTAGGGTTAAGAGATGAAGAGAAAGGATCACAAAAGATTAATTCAAACACAAGGCCCTAAACAAATATCAAACAACACTAAAAAATTATGAAAATATACCTCAAGTGACCTAGGTCAGAGGCAAACAAGATGTCAAAAGATCATCCAAAAATTCAAAAGGGAAATAGCTCAAACAAGACCTCAAAGTCAAATAGGATCAAAGAACAAAGATGCATAAGATATGGATCAAAATGTGATATGAAGTGATTTAAAATGTGAGAAAATGTTTTTAGGCACTTTAAGATGTTAATGAAATAATGCAAAAAGATTGGATTCAAAAGGTTTTATATGTTATGCAAAACAAATTTTCAAAGTTGAGACGTCAAAGAAAAAACCATTTTCAATAGAAAATAAAACAAAATATCAATATCAATATATGATGAAAATTAAACAAAGTCAAAAATAAAAAATGATCAAAAATTAATTAAATGTTAAAATATGCTTCATGATTTTTTTTTATGATTTTTAGATGCATTTTGGTAATTTTAGAATATTAAAATGAAAACTATGTAAAAATAAAATGTAAAATAATGAGCCAGGGTGTAGGGAAAGTAAAAAAAACATGTAGAAGATAAGCATATGCTCAAACAAGGGGGTTTGGATAGAAAGTCAAAGTCCAATAGGTCCAATGCACAACCAACATTCTTATAATAGACTTCAGTCAATAAAATTGACTCCAATCAGAACAACAAGATTATTCACACGCACACAATTCAATCAACCAAACAAAGTAGGCCAGATGGAGGATCAAGATTTAAAGCGCATGATAAGAAACATAGAGAATCATGCACATAACAGAATCAGGTTTATTTTATAAAAACGAACACGTGAGCTACCACCTCCCTCATTAATGTATATTTCATTTGGTATATTTCATTACTATTTAAAAACAAAACTCTTTTAGAACTAAAAAGACGACATGGAAAAATATATATATATAATAAACAAGAAAAGTCAATATACTATACATTTTTTTTCTTCCTCTCTTTAATAGTATTTTTTTAACACAATTAAAATAAATTAATGATCACAAAATTCACATTTATTACTAATTAATTTTTTATTTAATGATATTGTAAAAATTAAAATAAAAAAATAATATATATATATATATATATATATATATATATATATATATATATATATATATATATATATATATATATATATATATATATATATATATATATATATACGAACTAGAAAATCCAAGAGAGCTACATCCGATTAAGAAAATCCAAGAGAGCTACATCCGATTAAGAAAATCCTAAACCGGATAACACGAGCGTGTTACTTCCGGTGAAGGATTTTCGTAAACGGGATAACTTATCTTGGCTATTTCCGGTGTTGAAATTTCTTAATCAGAAAACCTACCTACGGTACTTCCGGATCGTCTCGTCCAATGTAAAAAAATATTATTTTTTTAATCTGACTTTGCGGTAAAAGTTAAATATAATTAAATAAATATTGAAATGGTGAAATTGGAATATTTGAAATTATGTAGGGGGTAGGGGGACAAATGTAGGGATACAAGGTTTAATTTTCAAATAGTTTTCTCTCCTTGGAACTAAATTTAGTAGAGATAGTTATTTTGTTAATAACTATTCAATTAGATTATTATTCAAAATTAGACTTTGTTTTTGTTTGCAAGTATATTTTGTTATTTTGTACTATTTTACTATGTTTGTTATGAACATGTGAATATTTGATATGGTATTTTTAAATATTTTAAATGCTAGTTATATTTTTTAGAGACTGAATCATCTGGTTCGACCGATTTTATACCTATTATAATGACATATTTATTCAACTGAGTTATCCGGTTTAATCCAATTTAATTTAATTTGATCATGCGGTTCTACCAATAACTCAGTAATTCGACCGATAAACCAATAACTCAGTCACACAGTTCGATGACCGATACAATTTTTAAATCACTGGGGGTTTTTCCATCGCACAGGATTAGATAAGAAATTTCAATATACTAGGAGTCTATGTAACCAAAAAAAGAACCTAAAAGTAACCGATATGGAATTATGGATATCTTATGCGCACTATACTAGAGGCCACTTCAAATTTCATTTCCCCCAAATTAAAGCCAAAACCTCCCACCTCCTTCTCGTGTCTTGCTGGTGACACCCACCGTCTTCCGTCACGCTCTCCTCCACAGCCATAGGTACATATTTCTTCTCATTTTATCTCGATCCTTCAATGTTAATTTCTCTCCTTTTATCTATTTCCGTTTTGTTTCTATTACTTACTCTACTTTTCAGTTTGCATCGTGATATGCTATTCTTGCTGCTAATTGTTTTGTCCTGCGCTAGGTTGTGTGAGTGGTATTGTCTTAACGTACTTTATATACAAACGAAAGAAGAAAAAAATAGTTGCTCAATTATGACATGTGTTTGTATATAGGTATTTTGAATGACACCGTTAAGTTAAATATAGGGAAAGTAGTTCACTTTGTTTGTACTAAGAATCCAGTGAAACCAATACATGGACGTACAGTGAAAATCCCTTAACAACACATCAATGAAAGGAGAATTAGCAGGAATGACCAACCTATCCTTGTAAAAGAGGACCCCTTCTTTCAGCACAAAATTCGGCTATCAGTCACAACCTTTTGCAATGTAGCAGGAATCCCAACACTATTGCGAGCCCATAGCTGAACTGGTTTCCCTTCATAAATGAAGGTCATGGACGTTGCCTTCCAATCCACTGATGTTTCAAACAATAACCCCTTCCCCCAACCGAACTCCCAATGGCGTGGAGGGAACCATAGTTAACCCCAATGCTTCAACCAGAGGAAACAAAATTGTGTCAATGAGGATAGAACAGAGGCGTCGTTCACAAACCCTTCCAGCTTCATAGTGCGGACCCTAAACTTTATTGCCTATCACAACCAAAAACATCTAAAGTTTTACAATCCAACTCTTCACCCTCTTTCTCCTTTTTCAGAGTCAACATCAATAGCCACAATCTCACCTTCCTCATATACGTGTTCATCGTCACCCAGAACAATCAAACGAAAATGATGTGTCACCCTTGATGAAGAGGTGCCATTGTTCATTACAACGGAAACACAACCCCTTCGATTGCTTCTCATGTAACTCTGAAAACGGTATGTGTTTAACACCCCTGGGACAGTCTGCTAAATGACGTGTATCTTCGTCAGTACTACCATGACAACTCATCGGAGAAGGAAAGAGTCTAGAGGATCTAGAAGAAACAATGGAATCGGCAGGGAAATTGTACGTACTTAAACTCCAAGAGGATCCAAATTGTTGTGACTGGTATAGGGAGACTCATGTTGGGTTCCAATATAATTTATTGGAGCGGGACAAGGTGGGTGTTGACTCGGTTTTGGAACGTGACCCGAATCCATGACTCAGATGAGTCTTCACAACATAATTTCTCTCCGCATCCACATGCGAGTTGCATGGCCAAATAACAGATACGAGGTTTGTACATCCAGACTCTTGAACAAATATTGTGAGTTGCATGGCCAAATAACGCTTATGAGGTTTGAATGTCTGAACTCATAAACAAATATCGTGGCGGAGACCAGACATATGAAGTAACCTAGAAATTGTTGCTCTAGTAAACGTCCACATTGAGAAGAAAAGGGCTCAAATTCAATGATGTAGTCATCAACAGGCCTGTTCTTCAAAGGGATCGTGTCAAATTGACTCCCTCTGAATTGAGCCATCATTGCCGCCGTGAAATTTTCCCACGTCAAATCCTTCCACATATTGAACCAATGGATGTTCATTGTGAGCTTTGTCAATTGAATATGCACCTCAAAAGTTTTGGATCTCAAAGTAGGTCCTAGCTCTACTTATCCAGGTGATGGGATCCTCTCCATTGAACACCGGTAACCGCCGGTAACTCCACCTTCTTCGCAAAGAGACGGAATTCGTCAAGGTTTGAATGAGCCGGCACACCACTACTCTGAGGAACTTCCTTTGGTGCACAAACACAGTTGATCTTAGCTATCAATACATCCCTCATGCCTTCAAGACTTAATTTCGGACGATCCAAATGATGCTCAACGACTTTCATTCTACCGGACATCGTCGGGGGCATGAAAAGGGAAGGTCAGACCAATTTGATAGAGCAGAAATATATACATCAAAATACAGCAAGGTATGATAGAGAAGAGATGTATATCAAAATACAGCAAGGTATTGAATTATCAAGAAGGGATGAACAATCTGCAATTGCAGGTCAGAGTATCAGCTCCTCAGTAAGAAAAGGTTTCTCTCGCTGTCTAACCGTATCATGTTCTAATAATCTCATTCCTATCTCCTCCCTTTCCCCCCACACACTCATATTGGGAAAATATTCTAACTAACTGCCAGCTCACCCCTCACAATGTTCCCCGTACTCTTTTTTCTTTTTCCTTGTATAAACCTTCCACACTTTGGCCTTCTCCTTGTTACAGCCCACCAACACATCTCCCTCTATTGGATTAGGCCTAACCAGACTCCTATCAAGCTGGGACATTTGAATGAGTTTGAGAAAAAGGTCCAACTGTTTAAACTCTAGTTACTAATATCATATACCAATAACTAACATTTGCTTATAAAAACTGAGTTTTTGCCCAAACAATTGCATAGATATTAACAAGAGGCAAATTATTTTTTAGTTTAGTATGGGTTAGAATTGTTGTAGTTTGAACAGTAATCACTCGAGCAGCATTTTTCTTAGTCTGATTATGATTGTTTTCTGTCTTTTTACGTGTCGGTAGCCTAGCAACTATACTGTCGTGTGAACTTGCAAAACCCCTACTAACCAAGTTTAATCCTTGATTGATTTTGTGAATCATAGTATTTGCTGCCTTTTTATGAATATATATATATACACTTTTACTTTGTTCGACATTTATATGCATTTACTTGTGCTAATGTTTTATTGAACCTTTTTATAGTTGTGATAGAAGTTTGACAACCAACTAAGCCAGTTAGCCAGCCAGTAGCCATCTCTGCAAGATGTCGGCTGGACCTGGACTGGAATCCCTTGTAGATCGTAAGTGATATGTAACATATTTCCTGTTTTTGTATGATGCTAAATTGCTAAGTATTTTTCTTCATGGTTTTATATATTATTATAGAGAAATGCTTTCATCAAACCCTCTTAACACACTCTTTTAACCTGGTCATCCACTAACTTTACTTTTTAACCTGGTAACCGGTTCCACGGTTTAAGAAAAAATCGTGTAAAAAAAGGTTAAGAAACAATAATCTCTTTTGATTGAAAAAATTAAAAAAAGAAATCGTCTGCAGCTTTGTTGAAAGACACCTGAGTTGGTCATAGGGCCAATTACAAACTAGTTTTATTAATTTGATCCCTTGAAAATTCAAACACCTAATATCTTACCTAAGTATATCACTTCTCAATGTATTGAGTACACAACTTTTACAAAAACTTTCTTTTTTTAGACTTGTTAGACATTGCTCTTAGGGAATTCATTAGCATTTGCAGACATTTAAAGTTAATGAAACCATTCAAACCAGTATTTCATCAAATTTTCTTTATTATTATAATGTGCGATGGTTATCAATGTTTTCTTTCACTAAAAGCTTTTATTATTTTGGCAGAGACAATATCAGTCATTACAAATGACGGACGTAATATAGTGGTAAGCCTTGTGTACTCTGCATGAAAATAAACTCTTGATTGCATGAAATTTTTAAATGTCCAACACTGTTTTAACTTCTAATTATGATGTTTTTCTATTAAGGGTGTCCTAAAAGGCTTTGACCAGGCAACAAATATAATTCTTGACGAGTCACATGAACGAGTATATTCTACCAAGGTCTGAATGAATGAATGATATTCTGCACATTTTATCGGACTCTTTCTTATGAGTTATATTTTGTCATTGCTCGTTTTACCTGTCTTCTTTTTGTCGTCTCATTCTTGTTTCCAATGACAGGAAGGTGTCCAGCAGCTTGTTCTAGGTTTATACATCATTAGGGGTGACAACATGTATGCCGGTTTCTCCAATATATTTTCAACTTTATCTGTTTTAGACTCTGGATACCCGTGTTTTAGAATCCCTAACCCTTTTGATTTGGATTTTGCAGAAGTGTTGTTGGTGAACTGGACGAGGATCTAGATTCCAATTTAGATTTGTCCAAGCTTAGAGCTCATCCCTTGAAACCTGTCATCCACTGAAGCAACTTATCTTAGCTGTTAGGGCTTAGGAGTTGCTTTTGTATGGAACTGAACTCATGACCTTTGAGAAGCTGGGATTGCAGGGTAGCATGTTATTTAAGTATTCATTTTAGTAAGATGTAATAGTAACTTTAGACACGGATTAACTAGTTGAATATAAACTGTTACTGTATGTCACTGCTTAGGTGGGAAAAAGTGTCATCTCTTATATGTAAAAGCCATGATTTTATTAACACAGATTTCGTTACCATCTGTTTTATTTTTTGACAGGTAGCGTCAACGATTCACCAATGAAAATGTAAATCAGTGTGTGTCTGTGTTATAAAGACTAATCGTTATTGTTCTTAATGATTTTGATAAATAATCCTGAATGATTTTTTCAAACAATGATGGCTATTTCAATGTTCATGTGCTTCAAAAACTCCCAACATTGCATTGGGATGCGGGATGAAACGGAGTTATCAGGGACTATACTGGTGGATTAGTGTGGTCACACCAAATTTATGGGGTGTCTTTCTTAGAAGCAATTTATTTAAAGTTATTGTTGTTCAACTCTTCAGTCAGAAGATATGCAATGTTGTTTAAAAAAATAGTGTGAGAAATGCTAGGGACAAATGCTGAAACACTCTTTTATGAACATACTCATGCATTGGTCAACAGTTCTGCTGCATGACTTGCTATCGGCTATTATTAATTGATTTTAATTCTCTGGTGAAAAATCTGAGATGAGGATCCCTTCACCATTACTCCTTTTTGAAATTCCATTATTGCCATAAATTTACTCGCTTTTGGAAATTCCATTATTGCCATAAATTTTCAGGTTGCATTTGCAGAAATTTTACAAGAGTTTTCAATTTAAATAAATTTAGTCAAGAGGAATGGAAAGTCTGTCTACATGGCTCTCTTGACCATTACTGTCAACATGGATGTTCTTGGAATGGTTTGGTTTGATTTCAAGAGAATTTATACCTAAATCAATAAAAAATATATGGATTGATATCAATTGAATTTGTATATTTTTCGATAAAATTCTGTTGGATTATAAGGAGCATTCACATTGGATCAAGAGCAATACACAAGTGAGAGAGATATCACATATTTATCCAAAATCTTAAGGTATTAGGTAAATGAGTTATCTCTTATAAATTCTACATTTCACTCATTCATAGACAACGTGGGACTTTAACCACTCACACTTGCACTCAACATTTTGTTGGGGGATCCAGGGAAGACGGAACCATCAATGGATTAATGCTTCAGGATCATAAGAGAGGAAAACACCACATCTCAACACAAAATCTTAAGGTGTTAGGTAAATGAGTCATCTCTCTTATAAATCCAACATTTCACTCATTCATAGGCAATAAGAAATTTTAACCATTCATACTTGCACCCAACATTCTCCCATAAGTGTGAGTTCCCCACATCATATAACATGATCCGGTGTTGGATCATGTTATTGGATGTGGGGCACTCACTTGTGGGAGATAATGTTTGATTCAACTATGAGTGGTTAAAGTCCCATATTGTCTATTAATGAGTGAAATGTTGGATTTATAAGAGAGAAAGACTCAATTATTCTGAAGTATATGCACCAATAGCAAGATCGGAGACTATTCGATTGGTGGTAGTCTTGGCATGTAAGCAAGGTTGTTCGACATTTCGATTAGATGTGAAATCAACATTTTTGAATGGTCCTCTAGATTAAGATGTATATATCACACAACCTCTTGGGCTTGTGATACAGGAGGAAGCAAGGAAAGTATACAGGTTGCGCAAAGCGGTCTATGGCCTCAAGCAGGCACCTAAGGCATGAAACAAGAAAATCGACTCATACTTGATCGAATTGGGATTCATCAAATGCAAATATGAGCATGGTGTCTATGTTTAGGTTGTGACACAGGAAATAACAATCATTTGCTTATATGTCGATAACATGTTTGTAACAAGAAATAACTTGGAGAATTTGTCGAAGTTCAAAGAGCTGGTGAAGAAGGAATTTGAAATGTCGGATTTGGGAGTTGGCGTACTTCCTATGCATGAAATTTCAAATATCAAAGAAAGGTATGTTGCTATATCAAAGAAAGTATGTCAAAGAGATATTCAAGATATTCGGGGTGGAAGACTCGAATCCTACATTCTTATTTGTTGAACCAAATTTGAAGCTGAAGAAGCATGAAGAGGAAGATATGGTTGATATCCCTTTGTTCAAACAAATTGTTAGATATCTGACATATGTGTGCAACAGTCGACCTGATATAGGTTTCTCAGCCAGATTGGTGAGCAAATATATGAGTGAACCAGAGGTGTCACACATGAAAGTTGTACGAAGAATATTGAGATACTTAAAATAATCAATAAACTATGAAATTTTATTTCGACAAGATTCTAAAAGCAAATAAGTTTTGATTAATTGTTATTCATATGCTGATTGGTGTAGAGATAAAGAAGATTGAATAAGCACAATTGATTATTTTTTTCAAGTGTTTGGTGACTCAATCTCATGGTGCTCAAGAAAACAACTAGTGGTGACATTATCATCATGTGAGGCTGAATATATATAAAGATCTTATGTTGTGTGTCAAGCAATTTGAATCAAATATGTGCTGGAGGAGATGGAAGTCGAAGTGAAGAAACATTTGATGTTGTAGATCGACAACAAGTCATCCATTAATCTTGCAATGAATCTAGTTCTGCATTGAATGAGTAAGTACATTGAGGCGAGATTTCATTTCCTAAGGAAAAAGGTAAATCAAGGTGAAATTGAAGTGAGTCATTGCTCGAGTAAAGCATAGTTGACCGACATTTTCATCAAAGGAATGAAGATTGACAACTTCCTAACTTTGAGAAAGAAATAAATAAATAATTCAGATTGACTATGATTAGTCTGTGTTTGACAACTTGGATTATAAGGGGTATGTTGTGATATAATTCAAGTTGTATCTCAAGTTCAAGTTTGTTAGGGTTAGAGCTTGTTATGTTAGTTACTTAGTATACAAGTTACTTAGTTGTATATATACACACTTGTAATTTGGTTTTAATCACATTCAATAATAACAATCATTATTCTTCATTTTCTCTCTCTTTCTCTCCTAATTAAAAGTATCTCACGCACTAACAAACCCAAATCGAACCAAACCGAAAAATAACATATTGCTTTGTGTTGAATTGATTGAATATATTGAAACAAATGTGCAAAAATGTTTTGAAAAAATACCTAATTTTCATTGACTAGTTTTATATAGGCAAAACACATTTTTTGGTCCCTTAACTATACATTTGGATTCAGTTTTGTCCCTTAATTTTTTTTTCGTGTCAGATTGGTCCCTTAACTCCTAAAATGTACCATTTTTGTCCTTTTCGTCTAATTGGCGACATAAAAATTCAAAAATCGGTCGCTAAATTCATCACTAATTAGACAAAAAGGACTAACCTGTCACATTTTAAGAGTTAAGGAACCAATCTGACGCGGAAACAATTAAGGAACCAAACTGAAATCAAAGGTATAAGTTAAGGGACCAAAAAAGGTATTTTCCCTTTTATATAATAATATTAATTTTTTAATTTTTTTTGTTTCTCTCGTTAATATCACAAATGTCATTTTACTTTCTTCTTTTTTTAAGTTGAAAATCTTTTACTAGTTATCATGATAATGATTATATAAATTATATAAATTAATATGATGAGTTTCATTGGTTTGATTCGATTTTTATCTAAACTAAAAAAAAGCGGATCCAAATAGCATTGTTTGGTTAGGATTTCAGTTTAGTTCTGATTTATTAGAACTAATGAACACCCCTAACAATCGGCGATGATGATGTTGCACGTCGCACTCACATTGATTATGATTGAAGTTATATATCCCTGATTTTTTACGTTTCCTATTTGGTTGATGCTGATTTTCCATTTTTATTATGATGATGTTTAGAGGTTGAATTAGATTATTCCATCGTTGTTTTCTATGATTGTTGCCCTATAATTTTACTATTTTGTATGGGTTAATAATTGTAAAAATGGAGGAAGGGGTTTTGACTAGTTTGTTGAAAGAATGGTGTTGGTGATTTAGATGGAGGTTTTGATGATTAAGGAAAATGTTTGGTGTTAGTGTTGGATGAAGGTTTTTATGGTTAGTAGTGTTTGATGTTTCTGAATAGGATTTTTTTCTTAAATAATTAAGGTGTTAAAAGTTAGATAACTTTTTTTGAGATTTTTTTACTCAATTTGGTTAGTCTGTAAACAAGTAGCTGACTTTTAAAACAGAGTGGCATGGCTTTGAAAATGAGTTTGTTTTATTAGAGATAAACTTAGAAGTTAGTTAGAAGATTAGGTTAAGTTTGTTAAGGTATAACAAACTTAGAAGTTATTGGCATAGATATGATGAATCTTTCACTCCTCAACCTAAGTCAAATGAAGAAACAAGTGGGAATGATGCTAAGGAAGCATGTGCAAATTCAGAGTCTTAGGCAATGGGAATGACATCTACAACATCTCAACCAGTTTCATTCACTCAAGAGTACTCACTACCAACTGATCTTGAGTCCCAAACATGGTTTGCAGATTCAGGTGCTTCACACCATCTTACTCCCTATGCAAAATGTTTACATATTAGCAAACCTTTTAGAGGTGATAGTCAAGTGTATGTAGGCAATGGTCAAAGTTTGCATATCAAAAGTATAGGGTCCTCTTGCATTTCTAATAGACTTGTACTTGGTGACATTCTTCATGTTCCAGCCATCACCAAGAATTTATTGTCAATTTCAAAATTCTCTAGTGACAACCAAGTAATGTTTGAGTTCCAATCTAATAAATGCTATGTGAAATGTCAGATTTCTAAGGAAGTCCTTCTTGAAGGGTTTCTTGAGTCAAATGGTTTGTACTGCTTCCCTAGTCAACTACACAATTCAGCCAGGTCTGTGCATAAAGGTGGTAGATACAAAGTTTTATCTTTTGTTTCAAATTCTAGCATTGTAGAAAATTCTGATGTACTTTGGCATTGTCGACTTGGACATGCTAATTTTAATTCTATCAAAAGCATACTCAACTTGTGTAAAATACCTATAATGAATAAAGCTTCTTTTGAATTTTGTAAAGTTTGTTGTCTAGGCAAATCACATAGAATACATGCTCCTCTGTCTAATACTACTTATGAGAATGCCTTTGATCTGGTTTTTACTGATTTGTGGGGTCCTTCCCCTGATATTTCTAGTTCTGGTTTCCTTTATTACATTGCATTTGTTGATGCTAAAACTAGATACACTTGGGTCTATTTGCTTAAACAAAAGTCTGAAGCTCTAGGAGCCTTCAAGTTGTTTTATGCCTATGTTCAAACACAGTTCAACACCAGCATTAAGTTTGTGCAGTCATATTATGGAGGAGAGTATAGACCTTTCACAAAGTACTTGCTTGATCTTGGTGTTCAACACATGTTGACTTGCCCCCACACATCACATCAGAATGGCTCAGTAGAAAGAAAGCATAGGTTTATAGTGGAAACAGGCATCACACTTCTTACACATGCTAACCTTCCTATGACTTACTGGGACCATAGTTTTCTCACAGCTAGCTACTTAATCAACAGGTTACCAACTTCAGCATTTCCTGACTCAAATTCACCTTATCATGCCCTATATCACAAAGACCCTGATTACAGGTCTTTGAAGGTGTTTGGCCGCTCCTGCTTTCCACTGTTAAGACCTTACAATAAACATAAGCTGGAGCCTAGAAGCACAAAATGCATCTATCTAGGTTGTTTATGCATAGTCAACATCAATATATGCTTCAAGATCCATACTTCCATTTCGTTCAAACAAAATTCCTCTACATAGAGATCCTTTTAGATATTGCACAATTCTGAGCGCAACTTGCAAGAATTTCCTTTGGTTGGTGCATGAATTGGCTAACTAAACTTACATCAAAAAGCAACATTAGATCTAGTATGTGATATATAAGGTTTCTGACTATTCATTTTATTATCAATCGAAATATTTTCTTATGAGTTTTTCAACTTTACAATTGGATCAATTAGGGTACTTGCAGAGTGTCTTACTCATCTTTTGTAAAAGATCAGTAATATATTTGTTTTGAGATGTGAAGATTACTTACTTAGAGTGGAGAACTTCAATCGTCCAAAAGTATTTCAATTTTTCCAAGGTCTTAATCTCAAACTATTTGGCTAAGTGTTTGTCTAAGAGTTGTTGTTCCTTCTCATCATCACATGTTACTCCCTTTATCTTATAATGTTTGATAAATAGATTATGATCTCTTTGATTTTGTTTGAAGCTTAAATCTACCACAATTTTGGTAAATCTTCCAAACAATACTTGTGGTGACTCCTTTAGCCCTAAAGTCTTTTTATTTTCCACATAGTATTGGCAACAGTAAGTTCACAGTATCTAAGGATACATTTATGTAGATCGTTTCTTTAAGTTCTCAGTGAAGGAATACATTTTCAATTGTAATTAAATGCTAAAGATAATATCACTTTGTTAGTATTTATTTTTAGCAGCGGGAGCAAATTTTGATGAGTAATCTACTCATAAGTTTTGGTGAATTCTTTGGAAAACAACCTTACCTTGTATCTCTCAATAAATCAATTAATCTTATATTTTGTGGTGTATATTCATTTGCATCCTATGGTTTTCTTTTCATTTGGTAGAGAAATCAATTATCAAGTATTGCTTTTATCCAGTGCCTCCATCTCCGAGTTCATGACTTTTTTTTTTTTTGTTAGACAATACCTCAGAAAAAGAGTTAGGTTAATGTTTAGAATCGTGGAGAAATTTTTGGGTGGGTGATTTTTTTCTTTCAAATTTTAGGTACTTAGATGATAGAGGGTAAAGTGGCATTATAGTACAAGTTATGGTATATTTGTTAAGAGCATTTGGAAGACATAAATATTTGTAGTATTGTGGCAGTATTGAATTGAATTTTGTTTCTTGATCATGAAAATTTTCAAAAATGAATCACTAGTGCTTGAAGGGTTGAAGGATGTTATCTCATATAATGTCTAATTGGACACTTGTATATGAATAGATTCTTGAATGGTCTTCTTTCTTGTATATACTTTTTTTTAAAATCTTACATCAATTTTAACATTTCTATTTTTTTCAAAATCAAGCTCAACATTGTTGCCACTAGTTTCAGTTTCAATAATTGGCCTTAAAGTAGTTAGGAATGAGTGGAGAAAAAAGAACAGATTTCATATTTTTGTTTTAACAAATAAACTCAAGTAATCTGAGTAAAATTGTCAATTAATGTTATAAACCAACGAGCATTTAGTATATTTATAATATTCTATCAACCTCACGCATCTATATGAATTAAATAAAATGAAAGACTGATCAAAAAATGGACACCGCGGTGTTTAACAAGTTGACACACCTCACAAAAACTCTATCATCTAAATTTATTTTAAAAAATGAAGGAAACTATTGTTTTAGGACTCTAAATAAAGGATGACAAAGACGACAATGTTGTATAAAGGCCTTTTCTCTGTTAGATTTTAATTGGAGGAATATTCTAGTAATAAAGGTCATTCCATTCTCTAGCATTTTCAATTGTCCTCGTTGAACTCTTGTTATGGAAAACACAAGCATTGTTATAAAAAAAACAATATTATATGATAGGTATGTTGTGAATTTTCAATATGAAAATTAGGCTAGTGGGTAATTTGGGAATATGATGAAGATTTTGAAGTGTTGTGAATCGGATATCTTAGAAATAAAATATAATAGGTTTTTTTTTATGATTAAGAAACTCACAGGGATTAGGGTTTATGAGAACACAAGGGTAACAACAAGGATTAGTTATAAATTGTTATTCTTTTCTTTATCTTATATAAAATATTACAAGTATACAAGAATAACAAATAACCTCTCACACTTTTAAATTAGGATTTTATCTTCCTATTTTCCCTTATTCAAAATATGAGAGACTAGAATGTTATTTATAAGAAAACTAACACAACTAACCTAATGGGATTTTTAACAATTACCCATTACAAGCTAACTTATGGTACAAGCTAACTTATGGTACAATCTAGCTTAAACAATTGGATCCATAACACAAGACCCAATTAAACAACAACATGTGAGCGGAATTCGATGACATGCTAAACCTAGAGTTCGTTAGAATATCTCAAAAATCTCCACCTTAGAACAAACTATAACAAGAAAACAAACTAGTTTTCACCATCCTTGGCTTTCAGTCATTCATTTTTATTTTGCTTTCTCATATCTTCCTTATAGTCTCTAGGTTCTTCGTCTAGAACCTCACTTGCAGAGATTAAGGCATAAGCTATAAGATCTGCATAACCAAGTCTCCGAGGTGGCTTGATGACTCTTCTCGACCTGTCTTTTGTCAGCAGGTAGTCATTATCAGTTTCCTCATCTTCGACAACAGTTTTTTCTTTTTCTTCTTTGACTTCACCTGGGTTATGCAATTCAGCATCTCGACTGGTGATACTCCTCTTGTGACCTGGCTCTAGGCACCATAGCATATAAGCTTTGACTCCTTCAGGGTATCCCATGAACATGCATTTCAGAGCTCTAGGTTTGACCTTGTCTTGCCTAATGTGAGCATAGGCCACACAGTCAAATACTCTCAGTTTATCGAGATCTGGTGGATGTCCCGACCAAACTTCTTCAGGTATCTTCATATCTAGTGCAGTCGAAAGGACATTTGTTTATCATATATGTTGCTGTCAAAACAACCTCATCCAAAAACACCTTCAATCCAACACTAACCAACATGCATCTAACCCTTTCGAGGATTGTTTGATTGAATCTCTCATCTAGACCATTTTGCTAAGGAGTACCTGCTACGGTCTTATGCCTTGCAATCCCAGACTCGGCACACTAATTGTCGAAAGCTTTGTTGTAGAATTCAAGGCCATTATCATTTCTCAATGTTTTGACATTTCTGCCTGTTTGAGTTTCGATCAGAACCTTCCAACTGTTGAAATTCTCAAAAGTTTCATCCTTAGTCTTCTGAATGAATACCCATAACTTTCTGGAATAATCATCAACTATGGATAGAAAATACCTTGCACCTGAATATGAAGGATTCCTTGCAGACCCCTTAAGATCAGCATGTATGTAATTAAGGGATCCATGTGTTCTTTGTTTATCTTTGTTAAACTCCACCCTACAGAATTTACCGAATACACAAGGTTCACAAAACTCCAACTTCTCTATTTTGTCACCACCTAGCAGGTTCTGTTTCGCCAGTTCGATCAAGCATCTTTCGCTGACATGGCCCAATCTTATGTGCCATAATTTTTTCTTCGACACAAGTTTCATGGATGTAACATTTGTTGAACCACTTACAACTTCAGTCTCAAGGGTATACAAGCATTGTTTCTTCACGCCTCTCAAGACTTCCTTCGACCCCTTCATGACTTTTAGGATACTTTTATCTCCTTGAAAAACATATCCCTTCTTGTCGAATTCACCAAGAGAAATCAAATTTCTCTTCAAGTCATGTATATACATAACTTCAGTCAATAGCCTTATTGACTCATCATGGAGCTTGAATCTCACATATCCAATACTTGCCATTTTGTAAGCTTTATTGTTTCCCAGCAGCACTGATTCACTATCTTGATCACATAATTCCTTGAACAACTCTTTGTTTGGAGTCATGTGCCAAGTACAACCTGAATCCATAACCCACTCTTTGTTTGAGTCACCACTTGAAACCACAAGAACATCAGATAATTTGAAATCATCTTGAGCAATGGTCGCGTTGTCATTATCCTTACCTCCATGATCTTTCAGGCGTTCAGGGCATACCTTTCGAATGTGACCCTCCTTCTTACAATGATAGCATCGAACATCAGATGTTTCACCACCATAAGACTTCTGCTGACTTTTACCCTTCTTCTTATCGAACTTACCATCCTTTCGTAAGAATTTCGCCTTAACGGCCAAACCTTCACCAACAGTGCTTGATCTTCATCATCGATCTTCACATCAATATTTTCAAGATCAAGAATCAGCTTGTTGAACATATCCAACTGCTCAACCAACACTTTGTCTTCACTCATCTTGAATGAATACAAGACTTGGAGTTGATTCACCAACGATTTGGTCATGTACAAACCTTCAAGTTTCAACCATAACTCTAACGTCGTCATCTCCTTTGATACCTGTCGAAGAACCTTATCACCAAGGCTCAATAATATTGCGATGTGTGCTTTCTCAATCATGGTCGTCTTTTCAGTTGTCGTTAACGCAACATCCATGGTTGTCTCTCCTTTCAACGCTTCTAAACAACCCTACTGAACAAGTAGGGATTTCATCTTCAAGCACCACAGACCGAAGTCATTCACACCGATGAACTTTTTAATCTCATACTTTGTTGAATGTATTTTCACCACGCTCACCGCACCAATTTGTTGTGAATCAAATACCTTAGAAACAAAGTATAATAGGTTACTTTATGATCAAGAAACCCACAAGGGTTATGGATTATGAGAACACAAGGGTAACAACAATGATTGTTTATAAACTGTTATTCTTTTCTTTCTCTTATATAAAAGATTACAAGTATACAAAAATAACAAATAACCTCTCTCACTTTTGAATTAGGGTTTTATCTTCCTATTTTCCCTTATTCAAAATATGAGAGACTAGTATGCTATTTATAAGAAAACTAACACACTAACCTAATGGGTTTTTTTAACAATTATCCATTACAAGCTAACTTAGGGTACAAGTTAACTTAAACAATTGGATCCATAACACAAGAACCAATTAAACAACAACTTGTGAGCGGACTTCGAGAGCATGCTAAATCTAGAGTTCGTTCCAATATCTAACATGAAGAATTATAAATAGATTTATTTGAATATCTCCTAGACCAATTACAGTTATAAGGGTATGATCTATAGTGAATATTTTTTTTGTAGTTAGGATACAGTTAATAAGTATAAAAATGTGTGGGTAAGGATAGGGGTGACAAACATGCATGTCTTCTCTATTTAGACACACTCCGTAAAAGTCTACAAAAATATAGAACAAGGCATGACGAGCATAGTTGAAGGTGTAAGCCTAAAACTTTAACTCATCCAGAAAAAAATGTGAGGGCGAGGTGGGATGGGCCCTTGGGCACTACACCTTTAAAGCTCAAAAATGCAAAATTTTATATTAATATTCACACCTACAAAAACTTGCAAAAGAATGAGACGGAACGAAGTGAACACAATAGAAGATGCAGACATAAAACCTTGATTCGTCCCACATTAAAATATAGACAAATCGAATATTCCCAACAAATGGGACCCATTTTACCATGCCTAGGTAAGGGTTTCAGGTGGCAAGTGGCTTGAGAATCCAATATTCAATATTAATTATGTGGTATGTGACTTCATTGTAGTTAGTTGAACTTGTGCTCCGTTCTTACATTTTAATGGATGTCATGCAAATGCATCTAACTCAATAGAATAAAAACAAGGAGCAACAAACAGTAATAAAGAAGCATGCAAATTTCAACCGAGTGTCACTACATGAAGAGTGCATCAATAGTGAATAGTGTTGTGGAATGAACAGTGTGATGAAGACGGACACATTCCAAGTAGACAGTAAAAGGGAACAAAAATAAGAAAAAGGAATGGAGGAGGACAAAAATAAAGCTGCAATGAAGACAGACAAAAATAAGAAACCTTAAAAAACAGGTAGATAATCTCAGACCAATATTCATTACGGTATCAAATAAATTCATTAATCAATAGCAATAACAATCAAAACAAATTCACTTGAAAGAATATTTGAATTGGATCATCAATGAAGAACCTTTTTATATGATTCCAAAAAAAGGGGAAACATCATATTGAGAAAATCTCAATTCAATGCCAATGTTCACCTTATTACAATGTATAAATTATGGTATTTTATAACCCCTCCCAAGCTTTTGTAAAAATCAAAAAGGAATTGCTTTAGCATTCCCAACAAATTGATCTATACATAAAAATTTCTTTCCCTAACTACCAATCGTGGAAGTAGTCTATAGCATATTTTCAAATTGCTGACAAGTGAGACGTGTGAGACCCGACGAAATTCGGCTCATCTGAAAACTAGATGGTGGCATGTGTTATCACAAGGGTAAGGACAGTCAATGTCCTTAACACCGGCTCGGTTAAAATACCAGTCTCCGACGGCCAGAGCAATTGCCTACAACATATTGCCAATGCATATCGGTAAGAGACAAGACACAAATAATAAAATCTTAAACTTTGTTATAGAATCGCCGCTGGCGCATAACATATTATATTGGAGATTCAATATTATATAGTTGAATATTTTAACTAAACTGCATAGGGATATGTGAGTGACCTTGTTTCCAATGACAGGAGAGTTGTCAGCAAACCATGTGTCTGGTCTCTCAGATTGGCAGTGGGCGAAGCATGAATTTATGAACAATCCATTTTGATTTGATCTTGAGAACCCTCTAACAACATTCAGCATGTGATTCCTGAATCCTGTATTAGAATATATAGTTAAATGGTTTAATACTAAAACACTCAGAAATTAATGTGTACTAGTACTTCCAATGAAAGCATTTTCTCATGCATTAAACTACCTTGAAGAAATTGCATTTGTGAACCGGTACATTTAGCATGGTTTAATCGGCAATCGTGCCAATAGCCGTGGGGATCGTCCACTGGAGGAGCTAAACTTGATTGGATCTATCAACAAAAACAAAATATATTTGTTAATAATATGTCAGGTAAGTAATGCATCACAACAGCCATTGATAATATAATAGATTTGTCGGAGTTTAGACGACCGAGTTAGGAATCGGACATTTACCTGCCATGAGTCATAGGCTGTATTAAGAATGAAAAGCGGAGTTCTGATACCGGAAATCACATTTTCAGGAAAGAAGCACTGAAAGAGAGGAAAAATATATCACTGAAAGATTAACTCGGAACAATAACTAACTAAGAAGCATTTAGTTTTCATCAAATTCATTCAAATGAAACTATAACTTCAAGAGTTTTAGAGTAGGATATATCAACGATTACCGAGGCAGGATTAAGATGATTAGCACATGCGCGTGGAAGATTCTTCTGCGCACCCTGCAATAAGTGAACAATTTTTTTATCATCGCCGTGGTTTTACATGTTAAATAACCATGCCAAATGGTGATCTCGAGAAAAAAGTGAAGTACCTGTAGGGTTACAACACCATTGAAAAAATTCTGGAGAGTATGTCCACCAGCTACATCAACACTATAACTCAAAGGGGAAACAAACAACTAAGAATTAATTCTAGGACAAAAAATTCAATGAAACTCGTAGAATGAAATACTGAAGTTAGGCACTAACGCGTTAAGAAATAAACCAGCATCGCTAAGACACTTCACTTTGGTAGTCCTCGGGAGGAGACCTCGAAATTCATCGCAGTGTAAAATAGTAGCTAGACCACCAGCCGAGCATCCAGAAAGAAGAGCCTAAACCAAACAAAGTTGTATGTAACATGAGAAGAAAAATTATTTAAGAAGCAAAGTGCACGCGGGAATGTGTATGTGAAGTGAACAACCTGCTTGGCATAACGCATTCCCTTTGACATCAATTCTTCGATTGCAGCCAACCAAATGCGTTGTCCTCTGAATTGCAGTCGTGCAGCCTATCACAGAGGAAGTAACTTATGAAAAACTTGATTAGTAAAGTTGCCTAACATTTCAGTTTTGAAGATTTTTTACCCTATCTTCACTATCACCGGTAAAAGAGGCACCATCGCAGTAACGAATTTTCACTCTATTCCAGTTAAAAAAATCTGCAATCATAATGAACAATATAAGCCAAACAGTTAAGCAAATACTCTTAAAGCAAAATCAGTTGCATGAAAAACCTGGATTCTCTTGAGCATTATTGCTCATTATTCCCGTAAAAGGTATCGCCTTCTCCATGAAATTTGATGATCCACGCCTTGTAGTCTTGCGATAGATGCATGATCTAACGTTATTACACCATCCACCTCCCTGCCACAGAATTTCACATAAATAGCATCAAACAAGTGTTCCCAACATCACTTTTAAGCTCTTCTATACGAGATCTTACCTCGGTATACAATATGAACAGATTAAAGAAACCTATGTATTATAGAACAATATGAAAGATCATGAAATACCTCTAAATTAACAAGCCAACTGTTTGCCCCGGATCCGTATCCGCGGTCAAAATGATAAGCAGGCAATGTTCCATCCAAGCAAACTGCCAAAAACAAATATCCATCATATTCAGCCAAATCAAAAGCTATACAAATTTCCAGACATTGAGAAAATCTCAAACTCTACACAAATTTTCAACTTAATCAACCAAACAAGGTTGGTATACCATAAACCCTTGAAGGCCAGTTTGTCACATGCACTGTTTTATTCACACATATAACTTACAAACTTGAAAAGATACAAAATTTGGGGTAAATTTTGTGAGTAAAGTAAACAACAATTTTCAGAAACAAAACTTCAAAACAAAAAAAAAAAGCATTTAAATAAAGGGTTAGAAATGGATTATACCAGCTCCTTTAGCAGCAGCAGATTGAATAAGTGTGATTCCCACCATGCGAGGCTGGTTCACAAAGTTGGAAAAAGAATAACCTTCATGAGCTTCTAAGATAGAGAGTTCAGTTTCATTGATGTGATATGCATCAACCCATTTGAAGAAAACAAGTCCTATTACAATGGTAACCCAGAAAAGGTTCACCATTGTTGTTCTTTTCTGTGTTTTGTTTTGTGAAAGAAACAAGACAACAAAACACAAAGGTGCAAACTTTTTGGTTATTTGCAACAAATGAAGCATATTTATTGTACACACTAATTAGGGACTAATAAATATAAATAAATAAATATAGAAAATAGGAAGGGTAAGAAGAAGAGGGAGATTTAGAATGGAACAAGACAGTGTTTGCTTTTGCCGGGCTTTTTAAGGTTTTTGTCTTTATTATTAATTTATTTATTACAGCGAGATCGAGAATAAATAAACAATAAATAAATATTTTAAATTTTAATGTAATTATTTTAAAATATTTTAAAATTTATTATTATAAAGTTTAAACAAAAAGTAAATTCGCCTTAAAATTTTTTGACAATCTTAAATAAAATCATTACCTTATACGTTACATTCTTTAATAAAGTTGTTACCTTAAATAAATTCATTACCTCATACATATAAATTTCAAATAGTAAGTCATAACCTTACTTTACAATCTTATAAGGGAATGAATTTAAGGATATTAATGCGTCACCTTAAAAAAATTAATTGCCTTTATACATATAAATTCCAAACAACCGCAATATGATCACACTGAGTGGGTAGTGCATGTTGTCGGTCGTGAGATCTGAGTTTTCCAAGAGTTTTTGGAATGAAGATGTTGTTGTTACAATTTATTTGATTAATATATCTTCATCCACAATAATTAGATTTTCAAATAATTGTGGAAGTTTAGAATCAAAAACCAGTATATAATTTGAAGGTTTTCAGAACTTTGGTGTTTCTGCGTATCAAGCAATGAAATCTTGAAGTTAGAGTTACGAGATTTAATTGGCTAATCTAAATGTGTGATGGAATATAAGTCGCAAAAGATAGAATCTAGAAAGTCAAAGTTCATTATAAATAGTGATATTATCTATAAGGAAAAGATATTGTGAGATCAATTATATCATCTACATCGTATAATTGTATCTAAAATCTTTTTTTTTTTTAATGATTTTTCTTACTTTGGTTTCTGGGCAGCCATATTTTGCTTGGTTGTTTTATATGGTGTTTGAAAAAATGGGTGTCAAAATATCACAGCTCTTATCTATAATATAAGAAGTTTAGTTGTTATGGTGAATACATCCATAACCCTAGCTTAAACAATGCCACCTATTGTATTTAGGGGTATTTAGTGTCTAAAACTAACTAAATTGGACTGAATTATGACATGTTTAATGGCTAAATACACAGTTGGATCATTTCTGCATGAAAATACCACAAAATTGGAACTAATAGTTACAGTAAAAGTTAATATTTGGACTAAGTAGGTAATGGCATCACGTGAACAAGTAAAAAAGGTGTAGTGCAGAGAATCTGTACCTTTTGGGGAAACAAGTTTCATCATCCCTCACTCTCTCTCTTCTCCTTCTTTCTTGCTCGTCTCTATTCTCCTTCTTTTCCATTTCAAAACTCAGCATTGCTCCTGCGACTGATATGGTGTTTTCCCATTCTTTTTTGTTGTTTTTATCCTCTCTACTTAGATCTATGAAACTCCAGCGACTAATATGGTATTTTCGACGATTTTACGATAGTGAGAGGTTTGACAATGGTAGATCTGTGATGACAATGTCACGTTTTCGGCACTGAGTGTGGTGGTGGTCGAATTTATGTGTGACTTTGTCAACTTATTCTACCTTAAACCCTAACTCTTAGGTTTTTTTAATGATTCTTTGTATAAGAAAACAATGTCATTATTGTTCCAAATATTGATTTATATTAATATAGATAAAATTTGATGTAATATAATTTGTGTATTTATTTACGGACAAAATTACATTGTTGATTCAAATATTTTTATACAGGAAAAAATATATTATGGATTAATATTTTCACTTTATTACATTTTTCTCTTTTGATACTCATTGTTGTGAGACATGGCATATGTTTTGAATAATGTCAAAAACTTGGTATGATTGAAATGTTGTGGGGAACACAAGAAATGAGGAATGATCTCATGAAGAAAAATCATATTGAAGAAATATTGACTGCATGTGTTGTCTCAACAGGCTGACTGAACAGGTTGGCTCATTCATATTTGAGTCGGCTCACTGTTTGCCATGAGCAGGCTCAATTGAAGTGATTTTTCCTCCAGATTTCTCGGGTCCCAACAGGCTGACTGAACAGGTCGGCTCATTCAGATTTGAGTCGGCTCACTGCTTGCCATGAGCAGACTCAATTGAAGTGATTTTCCTCCAGATCTCTCGGGTCTCAACAGGCTGCCTGAGGCCAATTTTTGGTCGGCTCATTGGGAATTTTGAGTCGGCTCATCTCTTCATTTAAGTCGGCTCATTTAAGGTGTTTTTCCCTTTTGTTCTCACGGGTCTCAACAGACTGACTGAGCATAAATTTTGGCTGGCTCATTGGCCCTTTTGAGTCGGCTCATTCATTCATTTGAGCTGACTCATTCCTGTAGCTGTCATTTTTTTTCCAATTATTTTTATTTTCTATTTTCTGTTATTGACTAACCAATATAAATAGTTGCTTTCATTTTATTTGAGAGATTAACAAGAAAAGTGAAAGATATGCACATTTCTCTCTTCATCTTCTTCTTCCTTGCATCCATCAACAATTACACACAATAATCTTTGTTGATCAAGGTGTTAGTTTCGAAGATAACGTTCAATCTTGAAATAGAGATTTCAGATTGGGTTTTGAGAGTGTGGGTTTTTCTTGGAAAAATCTGAAGGGTTTTCTCCTCCAAGATCATAGAAGGTTTGCGGGATTTTGCATACAATCATCGTTCGTACATTCAGCCGAGTGAGGTAGATTAAAGATCAAGTGGATCGTTCTTTCATATCACGGTAGACGGAGGATTACTAAGATCTTTGTGGGTTCACAAGTATTGAAGAAACTCAGTCGTGCTCAAAATCACATTTTGTGTATTGCACACCAAGTGTTTGTCAAAAAGTCAAACCACACAAAACCAATTATTTTGTGCTTATTTTCTTTCTCTATATCATTGTTAAGAGTAGTTTTATCAATTATGGTGTTATCAAGTGAATCTATTGTGTTGTATTAATTCATCTTGTCAAGATTCAATTCCCATTTGGTTTAAAGTGTATATCCGATCTCCGGTGACTTCATTTTATATTAGACGATTTTCCGGGGAACTTTCGCAATACATTTTCAATTAATTTTTGAAAAGTAAAATTTGAAAAAGGGATCTATTCAACCCCCTTCTAGATCCGCGCTATCGTCTAACAATTGCGCGTCCCAACCGGTACCCGTGTGAATGCACGAGTATCCCTACTAGTTTTTTATGAGATCGTATGAGGAAGAAATGCAAAGTCTTCAAGGTTAAAGACTTAGAAACTATGATGGTGAAAGTTCACTCTGAGGTGGAGGTTAATAAGAAGCGGTGACAATAATAAGATTTCCACTTCTAGTGGTAGAGAGGTGTAATCTAAAAAGGTTATTGTTGCGAAATCGATGCCACGAAAAATAAAGTGAAATCAATTTCTTTATCAATAAGAAAATCACAAAGTGAGAAAGAAAGAAGGCGAAAAGAAAGATGATTCAGTGGTCTAAAACCCTATATTCTTGATTCAATTACATATTATGGAATAATGTTTACAATTAAGTCTCAATCATACAATTTTCTCTTCTAATCAAAGTTATTCATAAGTGAGGACTAGTATATTATTTATAAGAAAACTAATAAAACACTAGCTTTTGACTAACATACTAAACAAATATCATAACGAACCACCCCTTTTTAACAAGCTAATAACCTAGCATATTTTGGCAGCTAAATTAGTTATTCGACTAAGTTTGATCCAAAACTAGCTTATAACCCAAATATCCACCTCCGAACAAAACTTCAGACCATGAAATGAACAAGTTACCATTATGCAGTCTTATCAGCTGCATACAGTGGAAGAACTTGCAACTTAGAAATGTCTTAATGATCATATCAGTAAAAATTTATTAGTCGAAACCTTTAACACTTGGACTTTTCTACATTCGATTATCTCTCTGGCGAAATGCAACCTAACATCAATGTGATTGTTTTTCTCGTGATAGGATGAATTCTTCGATAGGAGTATGGTACTTTGACTATCAAATTTAACTGTGAATGTGTGACCTTGAAGTTTCATCTCCTTAGCAAAACATGCATGCCACAATGTTTCTTTCATAACTTCAGTGAGGGAAATGTATTCTTCTTTAGTTGTTGATAAGTAAACAACCTTCTGAAGTGTTGTTTTCCAAATGATTGTTGTACCAAACATAGAGAAAACATATCCATAAATATATTTTTTGGAATTAATACAATTTACATAATTAGAGTTGACAAATTATTTGATTTCAACTTTGATATCACCTCTGGCTCCACCATAAATTAGAAATCATCTCAGAGATCCATTTACGTACCTTAAAGTCTAATTCAATATTTTATAGTGCGCCTTTCTAGGATTACCAATATACATGCTTACAAGGCTCACTGCTGTCGCTCCCGATAAAATGGGACTGGGGCCCAGATAAAGGTACAGACGCGAACGGTCGGCGAAAGGGACAGTGAGAACACACAGCCGTGAACTCACTGGAGAATGAAAAGAGTCGCCAGCTAGGCATTTTTATCCCGGAGGAAAGGCAATGCTGCATAGACCTGGAAAGAGATGGATAAGACGGTTGCGAACCAGAGAGACTGAGAAAGGGGGTTGGTTACAACCTGGGAAGGTATTAGCACCCAGATTGTCCGTCGTACTCGACGGGATCCACGCTTAAAAGATTTGTGTTTTAAAAGGGGTAGTATCAGTGCAATTTGTGTATGGAATAGCTGGAAAAGAATGTACAGGTGTCAGTGTAAAAGAAGTGAAGTGTATAATGATGTGTCAGTGTAAGGATGAGAAAGAATTGCTCAAGATTATGAGGCTAAAGAATAAAGCTAGAAGGAGGGGGAATATACAGAGACTTTTGTTCGATAACTGTTAAGTTATGCCTACATATCCTCTCGTGCAATGAGGAAGTCAGAACACCGTAGTTCGACCCAAAGAGACTGAAAGGTGAATTGACTTGTGAACTGCTTACTTGTCTATGCTCAAGTGTATGACCTGTCTGGCTCAGGTGCTAACTGTCTTGCATTAGACGGAAGAAGCAAGTTCTCGTTTGTGAGTGAATGAGATGAGAAAAGAATCCCGAAGGAGACGATTATTGTTTGTTTTTGAGTTTTCAGTCTTTTATTGTTTTTTGGATTTTGTCATAAGTTAATGAGCTTAAGTCTAAACCAATGGATTTAGTAAACTCATCACATCTTCCCTCTGATTAGGGGTAATGAGAATACCTTAAGTGTGAAGTCAGATTCTCACACTTAATCACCTTTGGTATAGGATTAAGATCATTAACCTACTTGTGATTATTTGAATGTTTTTGGTGTTTTTGTTTAGTGTTGAGTAATGAGGTTAAGCCATAATCAAAGATTAAACAGACTCATTACACCATCCTAATAGAAGGATAATAGATGAGAATGTTTAAGTTGAGGAAAGCTCCTCAACTTAATCCATGATTAGGAATTAAACTCATGACAAAACAAAGCCTTTATTAAGTGGATTTTAGTTAATGGTATGATTAAGAAATGAGTTTTATGGTTTGTAAGACAACTTGAGGGGGACTTGTCCATTAACACTAGGGTTAGTCCTTCTTAACCAGTTAAGGAAGAATTAGAACCCTAATACAAGGCCCAAGTTACAAGCTTGATGTCTTGATGATTATTAAGTGAATTGATTAAAGGATTTAAACACATTAAGGGTTTAACACTTAGGATTAAAGTTATACACTCCATCCTAATAGAAGGATGCAGGCATAAGCTTAATCACAAAGCCTTAAAGCCTTTAGGGTTTAGTCCCTGACTATGAGGTGAGAAGAGAAGACTCAAAAGAGACACAAAGGTAAAACTAAGAGGGGAGACTAATCAAAACCCTAATCATTGTCATGCTTGGTTGTTCCTAAGGTTTGTGAGGTTTACAAGAGCAATCTTCAATGGAACCACCAGGAAGCAGATGAAAGGATCAAGAGAAGCAAAGTGACTTGCTTCATTCAAGAAGTCAAGTCACTTGAAGAAAGAAAGTGGGGAGAGGAAGAATGAGCAAGCTCAATCTCAAACACAAAGAAAAATGCAGCAATGGATGCAAGGGAGATGAAAAGGAAAGTTATGAGAAGTGAAGGCAAATTCACTTCTCAAGTTCACTTACCACCTGAAATGTTAGAAAAGAAATGCAATGCAATGCAAAAATGGGATGGAATGACATGATGCAAACCAAAACCAGAAGCAAATATGAGATGGTAATGATGCTATGAGATGCTACAAACATGAGGCAGCACATGGGAATGGACATACAAGTTCATGAATGCAAATGAAACAAGCTAGGAACCATGAACATACATGAAAAGTTATGAAGTGCACATGACATACAACATGGCAAATTCATGATGCAATGATCAAACATGCTTACAAGATGTCTTATGATGTCAAATGAATCACATGGATGCTTGAAATGTCATAGCAAGTCATGTTATGCAAGAAGATGCAAGATGGATGCATATGGAAGCCCAAATTAGGGTTTATGATTGATGCAACAAACAAAAACCAAAAACAGAAGCAAACCCTGAGATAAAAAATGGAAAATGCCACACAAAGGACCCCTAATCCCATACTAAACCACTGCCCAAAGGAGAGGTCTCAACTCCTAACCAAACTTAAGTTATGATTTTTACAAGATTTTAGGGTTTTTGGGGTTTCTAAACAAAAGAAATGCCAAACAATTGAAAAATGCAAGATCAAATTATGGCCATTTTATCTCAAAAACTACATGTTAAACACAATGCAATGCAAGAAGAATCAATGTCCAACTCTTCATGGATAGGCAGAAATGATTTTTTGAACTTAGGATCAAAATAATGCACAAAAATGATTTTAATTCAAAGAAAAATTCTCAAAATGCATCAAGATCCAAAAAGAAATTTGGTTTGAAGGTTGGACAATGTTTCTAAATGTCTTAGAACATTTCATGAATTTTTTGGTGATTTTTAGATACTTAAAAGTATTTTTAATAAATTAATTTCCATTAATCAATTAAAAATAATCTTTTAAATATTTAAAAATACTTTTTTAATGATAAAAATAAAAATGAAAATATTTTTGTGTCATAAAAATTATTAAAACTCATGAGAAAAAGTTTCATAATTTTTAAGCAATTTTTACTATTTTAAATTAATTATGCAAGTTAAATGAAAAGAAATGAAATAAAAATGAAAATAAATGGAAAGTAATCAGAATGGAGGGTTGAGATTGGGTCTGGGTTTGAATGCGTTGACTAGCGCCAGATCTAGTGGCCAGGATTGCGTCTGGGTTAATTCACTTAATTATGATTAATTAACCTAACTAAAGTGATTAGGGCACAAACAAGTGAATCTGGGCCATCCAAGCTAGCGGGAAGTCAACAAGTCAAAGGAATCCTACGCTCAGAATTCAAATGGCACTAATGACCTGAGATTAGGGCTAATCCACTTCAGGTGACCGGAGAGAAGCTCCGGTCATCTTCTCCGGCACCCCAAAACCCTAAAAAACGATTCAGGCCACCATTCTCCAAATTAATTCCAGGGAAATGTTCCTCCACTCAAACCTTGCTCGAATCAACTTTCAAAAAGAATTTCTCATGCTTGAACTAAGGGAATCGAAGCCATGAAGTTTCACGGGCAAAAATTCAGAGCCCTGGTAAATCCTCATCTCTCACTCATTCTTAAATCTAAAACCATCCCCATGACCAGCAAAGCATGCATAATCAATTTTTAACATAAAAACCAAGCTCTGAAAAGTTGTAAACCTGAAGCTACCTGAAGTGATGAACTGTGAATTTGAGCTCTCCTGGCCTTGCTCTGGTGCAGAATGCCTTCTCTGGACCCCCTGAAGCCAATGGAAGGCTTGGAATGAGCTTAGACAAGCTACTTTGAGAAATCCAGTTCTGGTGTAGCAGAAAATGGAGTTTGTGTACAGGCTGCTTCAGACCAATGTGAGGGGTGGTTTTGACTCCTTTTGATGTGCTTGATTTGTTGGTGAAGAGAGCTTTGATGTTTGATGGCTATGGAAGGTGATTCGAAGAAAAATGCAGGCTGAGGTGAAGAATGGTGAAGCTCAATCCATGCTGGTTTCAGGCTTGAATCTTGGTGGTTTCTGCTCAATGAGACCAGGTGAGATGATATGTGGAAATGATTTGGATGTTTGAAGCTTGTGGAGGCAGATTCGAATGGTTTTGCAAAATGGAGAGTTTTTGTGTATGTGATGTTGTGATCAGTTTCAGCCTTGCTTTTCATATCTTTAGCTTGCCAAAGGATAGTATATTTTAATCCTATAGGTCAGATGATGTGACCTGGCCTCTATTGATTGGTAAGTTTGCTTTTGCCAAAAGTCCACTCTTTGTGTAAGAGAAGTATGGCTTGGTTCTAGGCTAGTACAAAGCATGGGGCTGTGCAGCAAGGGTGAGGGGAAAGGCTAGCAAAACTCAGCATCCAAGGTTGCAAGTGGTAGGAAGTGTGATGAGTGGTTTTGCAAGTTGTTACTTTTTGGAACTTCATGAAAAAAGTCTTGTTACATGAACCATGGACATGTGATCTTTGGTTCAATTCTGATTTTTAGGACATATGGAATGTTTGTGTCATGGTTTGATGTCAACTAGAGGTTACAAACAGCCTTGGTTCATGATCTTGCAAAATTCACATTTGAGGCATGTCTTGAAAATCAATGATTTTAGCCAACTTTGTCACACCATAACTTTTGATCCAAGAAGAATTTGATCATGTTCTTGTACTTTTTGAAAAGGGAAAGATGTATTTTACAACTTTCATGACCAAAGTTTTTCCATTTGAAGCATTTTTGGATCAAGAATCAAGGCTTGAAAAGTGACCTAAAATGACACATTCTTGAAAAGTCAACTATGCCCAAAAAGTCAACATTTGCAAAAACTCCAAATTCTTGATTTTTGTGGACTTCAACCTTCTTCCATGATCAAATAAAGATCATATACACTCAAAATGATGAAGATCACCCATTGGTTGGGTCATTGGGGGCCTCAGATGCCCTGATTTTGCACTGACTTGTCCAGAAAGTCAACCCTTGATCAGATGACTTCCCCATGGAATTTCTTCATGAAACTTGATATGCCTACTCCCTATACCATGTAGAGACCAATGGAAACAAGAATGACCAAAAAATTTGGAGTTATGGCCTCTGAAACCAAAACCCTAATTTTAGGTCAACTGTGCAGTCAAACTTGGCTCTGCATCCACACCCATCCCAGTTCTTGTGATTCTTTTGCATTCTTGACTTTGAGAGGATGTAATATGATATAAGAACACACATGGACCCCTTGGAAGTGATTGATGGCCTTTGGAGTGGCTCAGGAGGCTCTTGGATTGCTCAGATCACAAACCCTAGGTGCAGATGACTTAGAATCTATGCAGTGAATCAAAAATGAGATGTGAGATGATATGATTGTGTTTATGCATGTGAAATGACCACAAGCCATGGTGTGAATGGGTGAGGGCAAATTTGGGGTGTTTACAGCTGCCCCTATTCAAACATGAGTTAGCTGTGCAGGATGTAAGCAACGGCTTAACAGGCAAACAAGATAACTTGTGGTTGAATACCAAAGACAGTCCAAAATTTGCACTCACTGGGGAGAAGAAAAGGGATATAGATTGTAAAAGAAAAATAAAGTATATTGTAAAGTGTGGGCGACGGAGGACGACCGTCGAGCAGAGGACGACTGCTGGGTAAAGAGCAATGACGGGGACGGCCGACATGCTGGGGAAAGTGTGTGAAGTAAAGCAATGACGGGGACGACCGACATGCTGGGGATAAAAGGTAAAGCTAAGACGGGGACGGCCGACTAGCTGGGGAAAATAAAATATCATGATGGGGACGGCCATCAAGATAAAGCTATAAAATTCTCTGGGGGTTAATGAAACATGACGGGGACGGCCATCAAGTTCACAAAGTAAAACAACCGACGATGGGGACGGCCATCGGGCTAAAAGGAAAAGGGACCACGACGGGGACGGCCATCGGGTTAGAGAATAAATGAAATAAACAGATGATGGGGTACGGCCATCAAAAGTGAAGGACGATCACCTAGCAGGGGACGGCTGCTCTGTTGGGTAATAAAGGAATTATGATGGGGACGGCCATCAAAGGTGGAGGACGACCACCTGGCAGGGTACGGCTGCCGAAAATATCAACGATGGGGACGGCCATCGGATAAAAGGTCAACGATGGGGACGGCCATCGGACGAGCATGATGGAGGACGACCATCAAGAGGTGGAGGACGACCACCTAGCAGGGGACGGCTGCTCTCAAGGTTTATCATGACATAGGACGAATGCCAGATAACCAAAATCAACAATGGGGACGGCCATTGGATAAAATGATGAAGGACGATCATCAAGGGTGGAGGACGACCACCTAGCAGGGGACGGCTGCTAAATAACGACGATGGGGACGGCCATCGGATGAGCATGATGGAGGACGACCATCAAGAGGTGGAGGACGACCACCTAGCAGGGTACGGCTGCTCTCAAGGTTTATCATAACAGGACGAGTGTCAGATAAAAAGAAGATTTGCTTTGTTGGTGATCTACTGGGGAATAGTAAACACGGACGAGTGTTTATATCCAAGAAACAAAAGGTATAAGTGTTTGGTATTGTGTATGGATTAAAGATGCGGACGAGCATCCTTAAGACTATGATACGGACGAGTATCGGGTAGAAACAAATACTGACGCGTGTTCAAAGATGATGATACGGACGAGTATCAACTGGCTAACAAAGAACACGGACGAGTGTTGAATCTGAGAGGACTCTTCTGGGGAATGGTAGACACGGACGAGTATCTATATTCAGTAAGACAAAGTGTTTGACACAGTGTATGGATTAAAGATGCGGACGAGCATCCTTAAGACTATGATACGGACGAGTATCATGTAGAAACAAACGCTTGACGCACATTCTGAGATCATGATATGGACGAATACCACCTGGTTAACAGAGAACAAGGACTAGTGTTGAATCTGTGGGGATATATAAGTATATACAAGATACGGACGGGTATCTGAGTAGTATGAGTAGTTAACTGCTGGGGAGAGCGACACGGACGAGTGTCAAAAAGGAGAAGAGTGTAATATGAACAAGTATTTGATATACAAAGTGTAGACGACTGCGCTGGGGATACGACACGGACGGGTGTCAAAGGATTGTGTATATAGGTATGTGTGAGTGCAAAGAGGATGTCTTCGGCTTTCTGCTGGGATATGACACGGACGGGTGTCAAAAAGATTGTGTATATACGAGTGGTCTTGTTTGCACAGAGTGTTCAGGCGACTTTACTGGGGAGTGATGACACGGACGGGTGTCGAAATGAGTATATACTGGTGTTCGTGGATTGTGAGGCAGCTGCTTTCCTGGGGACTCTGGTGGGGATTTTTCTGTACGTTGATGAACCGTCATTATTCACAAGTGTTCGATTCATACATGGCTTATGATTATGCTATGTGTTTGATTTTTTTTGCCGTAATGCTCCGTATTAGACGGAATGCTACGCTTTGTGGGTGAATATGATGCAAATGCTATGATTGTGCAAAGATACCAAACCGGGACCCGGGTCCCACTGCTGCGAAGATCTCTGGCCGATCTGCTTGAAATGGCCGTCCCAGCTGGGGGTGAGATCATTGGTAGATCTGATGATATGATATCTGCTTGGGGATTCGGGCCATTGAGAGACCTATCCTTATGAATGAGAGACCCAGCTGGGGCTGGTAGAAGCTTTCTTCACCCTGTTGTGATCTTCATGCACTGCTCTTCTGGATAGAGGCTGGAACTCTGTGGGGAGATGGTTCCCTGACTTTAGTACTCGGCTGAGGGCGAGATGGCAACTCGGCTGGGGAGAAAGAGAGATCAATGAGAGACCTCCCTAGGGGTTCTGTTGAAGAGAATCCTTGACTCAGCCGGGGATATATGTGCCTTTTGCGATGCCTGGCAATTCTGATGGGGATAGATAATAAAAGGCAACTCGGCTGGGGAAGTCATGAGAGGCAACTCAGCTGGGGAGAAAGCACTTCGGGTGCTAAAATTGAGTGTTGATTTGTCAGCTTGCTGGGATAAAGCTTACATGCCCCAAGTTGCGCTCTGGATACCTGCAATCCTGAAAAGAGATAGAGAAACGCACAAGATAATCCCGAGGTATCCCTTACTGGATTCCGTCAGAGGAATTTAGAATACTCCTGAGAGTAAGCATATTTCCTGCAAGCATGTTTTTATTTGAAGATAAACATCTGTATTCTTATGCAATCAGTTTTTTCTTTTAAGACATCAGACATTTTTTTGCAAATAAAATGTACAAAACGAGACATGACTGAAAATCTGATTTTATTAATTCATATGCCCTGAATTGGCGAGATACAGTCAAAGGAACATATCCCCTGAAATGAGGAGATCGTTACAAATTGAGAAACAAAATGTTGGCAGTGTTGATGACACTTTGAGGAGCTTCCTCTTCACTATGACTCGTATGACTTTTGACGTTCTTCTCATCTTGCTTTTTGAAGAATGTTGATCCTGATCGATGCTCGATCCTTTCGAAGCTTACCAAGTTGTAAGCGATACAGACGAATTCAGAATGCAGTTGTTCGCTCATTCCCTTATTTTGCATGGATCGCCCTTTCGGGTTTTCAATCCATCGGGATACCCATTTTTGCCTGAGCTGTCCAATGCGGCTTTTCAACTCAGCGGGTGTACATTTTTATTTATTTTCCCTTACTTTTGCCCGAGTCTTTTATTCTGTTTTTTGACTCGCCGGGATGCCCTATTTTTGCCTGGACTTACATTCTGTTTTTATGTCCAGCGGGTCATTCTTATGCGAAGTATTTTTTAACTGCATCTGAATTCACAGGGGACGGGAAGTCTTCGCCATCCATGGTGCTGAGCATCAGTGCTCCACCGGAGAAAACTTTCTTTACCACAAATGGTCCTTCATAATTTGGAGTCCATTTGCCCCTGTGGTCTGTATGAGGAGGGAGGATTCTCTTCAGCACAAGATCTCCCACTTGGTACTCTCGATGCCTGACTTTCTGATCAAAGGCCCTCTTCATTCTTTTCTGATATAACTGCCCATGACAGATTGCAGCCAATCTTTTCTCTTCAATCAGGCTCAGCTGTTCATATCGGGCCCTAACCCATTCTGCTTCGTTCAGTTTAACATCCATTAGTACTCGTAGAGAGGGTAATTCAACTTCAATTGGTAGGACTGCTTCCATACCATACACAAGTTGATACGGTGTTGCTCCAGTGGATGTTCTGATTGACGTGCGGTACCCATGCAAGGCAAACGGTAGCATTTCATGCCAGTCTTTGTAAGTGACTACCATCTTCTGCACAATCTTCTTGATATTCTTATTTGCTGCCTCAACAGCGCCGTTCATCTTTGGCCTGTAAGGAGAAGAATTGTGATGTTGAATCTTGAAGTCCCGGCACAGCTCTGCCATCATTTTATTATTTAAATTGGAACCATTATCGGTAATGATTCGCTCGGGCACTCCATACCGACAGATGATATCTCTTTTCAGAAATCTGGCTACCACTTGCCTTGTGACGTTTGCATATGAGGCTGCTTCGACCCACTTGGTGAAGTAATCAATAGCGACCAGGATGAATCTGTGGCCGTTTGAAGCAGTTGGCTCGATCTTGCCAATCATATCAATGCCCCACATGGCAAAGGGCCATGGTGAAGACATGATGTTCAGAGGATTGGGAGGCACATGCACCTTATCTGCATAAATCTGGCATTTATGGCATTTTCTGGCGTAGGCACAACAGTCTGCATCCATGGTGATCCAGTAATATCCTGATCTTAACAATTTCTTAGCCATGGCATGCCCTCCGGCATGGGTACCAAAGGATCCTTCGTGCACTTCATGCATCAACAAAACTGCTTCTGCCTTATCAACACATCTGAGGAGTACCATGTCAAAGTTCCTTTTGTATAGCGAACCATCAGCGTTCAGGAAGAAACTACCAGCAAGCCTTCTCAAAGTCTTCTTATCATTGGAAGATGCCCCAGGTGGGTATGTCTGATCCTCCAAGAAGCACTTAATGTCATGGAACCAAGGCTTATCATCTTTAACAACATCTGCTGCGAACACATATGCTGGTCTGTCAAGCCTGGACACTGAAATCTGAGGTACAAAGTTGGCAGTCTGAACTTTGATCATGGACGAAATGGTAGCCAGAGCATCTGCAAACTGATTCTCGTCCCGAGGGATATACTCAAGCTTGACTGTTGTAAAGAAAGTCAATAACCTCCTTGTATAATCCCTGTAAGGTATCAGATGATCCTGGTGTGTGTACCATTTGCCGTTGGTCTGATTGATTACCAGAGCTGAATCTCCGAATACAGTCAATGTCTTGATTCTGAGGTCAATGGCTTCCTCAAGACCCATAATGCAAGCTTCGTATTCAGCTTCATTGTTAGTGCAGTTGAAGGTGAGTTTTGCCGAGAAAGGCATGTGAACTCCTTTAGGTGTAATGAGTACTGCACCAACACCACGACCATTCATGTTAACAGCCCCGTCAAACATCATAGTCCATTCTTCTTCCGGGTCAGGCCCTTCAGTGTGAACAGGCTCTTCATGATCTTTTGCTTTTATGAACATGATGTCTTCGTCAGGGAAGTCAAATCTCATAGGCTGGTAGTCATCAATGGGTTGCTCAGCAAGATATTCTGATAGTACACTGCCCTTGATGGCTTTCTGAGATGTGTACTGGATGTCATATTCTGTGAGAATCATTTGCCATCTTGCAACCCGTCCGGTAAGAGCTGGCTTCTCAAATATGTACTTAACTGGGTCCATCTTTGAGATCAACAAAGTAGTGTGAGTCAACATATACTGTCTCAGTCGGCGAGCAGCCCACGCTAAAGCACAACAAGTTTTCTCGAGCAGTGAATAACGTTGTTCACAGTCGGTAAACTTTTTGCTCAGGTAGTATATTGCATACTCTTTTCGACCAGACTCGTCATGCTGGCCTAGCACACACCCCATTGACTCTTCTAATACTGTCAAGTACATTATCAGAGGCCTTCCTTCAACTGGAGGCATGAGGATTGGAGGCTCTTGTAAGTATTCCTTGATCTTGTCAAAAGCCCTTTGGCAGTCTTCATTCCACCTGACCGTTTGTTCTTTTCTCAACAGCTTGAACAAAGGTTCGCAAGTTGCTGTGAGGTGAGATATGAACCGCGAGATGTAGTTCAATCGACCTAAGAACCCTCGAACTTCTTTCTCTGTTTTCGGTGCAGGCATCTCTTGGATGGCTTTGACTTTGTCAGGGTCAACTTCAATCCCTTTCTCGCTTACAATAAATCCCAGCAGCTTACCGGATCGCACCCCGAATGTGCATTTGTTGGGGTTCAACTTCAATTGGTACTTCCTCAGACGCTTGAGCAACTTCAGTAGATTTACCAGGTGGTCTTCTTCAGTGAGGGACTTGGCAATCATGTCATCCACATAACACTCTATCTCTTTATGAATCATATCGTGGAATAATGTTACCATAGCCCGTTGATACGTGGCACCAGCATTCTTCAGTCCGAACGGCATTACTTTGTAGCAAAACGTGCCCCAGGGTGTGATGAAGGTTGTCTTCTCCATGTCTTCAGGTG
The DNA here is from genome assembly GCA_963966055.1 of Lathyrus aphaca. Lineage (NCBI taxonomy): Eukaryota > Viridiplantae > Streptophyta > Magnoliopsida > Fabales > Fabaceae > Lathyrus > Lathyrus aphaca. The sequence continues at coordinate 124,431,263 of OZ014520.1, read as the reverse complement.
ACATCTTAATCTGATTGTATCCTGAAAATCCGTCCATGAAGGAGAATACCGAGAACTGAGCTGTGTTATCCACCAATACATCAATGTGAGGTAATGGGAAGTCATCTTTCGGGCTGGCTCTGTTCAGATCCCGGTAGTCAACACACATCCTTACTTTGCCGTCTTTCTTAGGCACAGGTACTATGTTAGCAACCCACGGTGGATAGCTAGTTACAGCAAGGAATCCGGCGTCCCATTGCTTTTGTACCTCTTCTTTGATTTTCATTGCCATGTCCGGGCGAGTACGGCGCAGCTTCTGTTTAACTGGCGGGCATTCTTCCCTCAAAGGCAGCTTGTGCACAACAATATCGGTATCCAACCCCGGCATATCTTGATACGACCAAGCAAACACGTCCACATATTCTCGAAGCAGGTCAATCAGTTGTCTCTTCACTGAGTCTTGCAGGCAGGCCCCGATTCTAACCTCTTTCACGTCTTCAACTGTACCAAGATTAATCACTTCAATCTCCTCCTGGTGAGGAGTAATAACCTTTTCCTCTTGTCTCAACAACCTGGCTAGCTCTTCAGGAAGCTCATATTCTTCTTCAACCCCTTCATCAGCTTGATTGATCGGATTGTCAAAGTCATACGAAGTCATAGCCGTGCTGCTGTCGGTGCTGTCTGGAAGGCACTCTCTGCAAGGGTTCAGTTTGTTCATTTTAGTGATTTGATTTTAATCTTGTTTTAGAAAAGTGAAATAAAATTGTCATTTTGAAAACACTGCCATTTATTTTTTTGTACAAAAAGAAAAATGGAAAAACAGTGAACGGAAAATGAAAAGACTCATTTGCAAAAGATGTCTGATGTCTCATTGATTAATCTTGTTTGCACAAAAAGTACAGATGGCCCGATTACAAAATGAGTCTTGTCATCTTGGGCAAGATGCAGGACTTTGATGCATGCTATAAAAATACAGGAAATAATAATTACTCTGCATGAGTAACTCTTATAATTTCCTGGGAAGACCAGTTTGAGATACTGCTCCCCGGGATCTTTGGACGAATCCAGCTTTCCAGGTTGCGTTCTTCTTCCAGCTCGTCTTCCAAACAGTTGACAGCATCAGGGGTGAGCATCCCCCCACTCACAAAGTTGGGCTCTTTTGCAGCCTCTGTTTGATCTTGTTGAGTTGGTTTGTAACCCAACCCAAATTTGTCCTCTTTCTTCTCCACCGATAGCAGTTTGCCCCAGCCTTGGGCGTTTCCTTCCTCAACAACCTTCCGGGCTTGTTGGTATGATGATATTGAAGTACCAGGTACAGCAGATGTTTCATTCACATTCAAGGCTTCAAACCCCTGACTCATTGTTTCATGGACCTCCCCGTCCATTTCAATGTACTTATAAGTAGCCAGGTGGCTGACAAAAATGTCCTCTTCTCCACAGATTGTAACGATTTGACCCTCCCACTCATATTTTAACTTCTGGTGAAGGGTAGAGGTCACGGCGCCAGCGGCGTGAATCCATGGCCTACCCAATAGACAGCTGTAGGCAGGCTGTATATCCATCACGTAGAAGGTCGTTTTAAAGGTCTGTGGGCCAATCGTTATGGGCAACTCAATCTCTCCCAGAACCGATCTCTTTGAGCCATCAAAGGCTCTCACCACCAGGTTGCTGGGTCTCAACGCCAATCCATAATATTCTAGCTTCACCAGGGCCTTTTTAGGTAAGACATTGAGGGATGACCCCGTGTCTACCAGCACATGAGAAAGGACAGCACCTTTGCATTCCATGGTTATGTGCAAGGCTTTGTTGTGGTTGCGGCCTTCCATTGTCAAATCAGTATTGGTGAACCCTAGTCCGTGACTAGCATTAACATTTCCAACTACAGCTTCTAGCTGATTGACAGTGATCTCTTCAGGCACGTAAGCTGCGTGCAAGACTTTGAGTAGTGCATTCCGATGGGCTTCGGAGCACATAAGCAATGATAGGATTGAGATCTTGGAAGGCGTCTGATGAAGCTGATCCACTATTTTATAATCACTCTTCTTGATGATTCGCATGAACTCATCAACCTCTTGGTCAAAGGGTGTCTTCAAGGCTTCTTTAACGGTCTGCTCTTCCTGCACCAAGCTTTTTCCTTTTGCCTTAGCAGCAGCTTCTGCTTCGGCAGTGGGTCTTTGAATTTGTGGAGCGAAAAGACGTCCGCTTCGAGTGAAGCCTCCGCCTCCTCCCACATTGTCAATTTGTGGTGCAGGGGTTGATGATTCAAAAGTGATTCTTTGTCCTTCACAGTACAGGTCAGAGCCGTAATGCCACGGGATGGCATTGCTGCTTTCATAAGGGACTGGTCCAGGCACCGTGATAGTGACTGGACTGACTGCAGCTGCGGAAGGAATTGTGATAGTCTGTGGATCATAATAAATTGTAACTGGTGCTCTGATGGGAGCAGCACTTTCTGAGTTGTAGGCAGAGTTGTTTTCTGGATCATAAAATATTGTGACAGTCGAGACATCTTCATGGTTTGTTGCTGGTGTTGTAGGAGACATTGATGGAAGAATGGATGTTGTTGTTGTAGAAGTTTCAAAATGGAGTGGTGCTGGAGTTGTAGAAGAAAAATTTGTTGATAACCGATCAGTTGAGATAATAGATGAAGTACTTGTTGATGAAGCCGAAGAATTGTCAGGAACAATGGTTGTTGCAGTTGTAGGAAGTTCTGGAGTTGTTGCTGATGAGATTGCTGGATTTGGTGGGAATGATGTGGTGATCTGGAGTTGGCCACTCTGAATAAGACTGTCTATGCCATTCCTCAAGTTATCGCACCCATTTACCGAGATATTGCAGTAAGCACACCCCAACTCACACCCCGGGAACATTTGACATTCGAGGAGTTGAGCCTTAATTTCCACCAACGGTGTCCGGATTTGACCCACACTGGTTATTAAATAAGACGGTTTGTCTTCTTCAATAGCGTTAATTCTGGGACCACCGTGGTTTGGCATTGGGTTCTTATTGACATTGGGTGGTGGTGCGAAATTCAAAGCTTTTGAGTCTACCAGGTCTTGTACCTTCATATGCAGGGCTCTGCACTTTTCTGTACTGTGGCCAGGTGCATTTGAATGGAAGGCACATCTGGCGTTGGAATCATAATTCCTGGGTAGACTGTTGGGATCTGGAGGTGCCAACGTCCTAAGCTCAACTAGGTTGAGTTTCAGGAGTTGTGGCAGCAGTGTAGCATATGGCATAGGGATCAGATCAATTACCCTGTTGGCTTGAGAAGGCCTCTGTTGGAATGGCCTTTGCTGGTTATTGTTGTTGGTGTTGCTGTTGTTGTAATTTCTCGGAGGATACTGATTTTGTTGATGGTACTGGGGTTGTTGCTGATAGTTTTGCTGCGGAGGTTGATAAACTGGCTGAGAATGAGCTGGAGCGGGAATGGTGACTGCTGCCACTGATCTGTGGACATATTGGGGCCTGCCCCTGTTGGTGTGGATGGCATTGGTCTCGCCAGTTCTTCTTGGGCCTGCAAAAGGCTTCCTTGTACTACTGGATGAGCTTGCACCGTTGTCTGAGATCTTACCCATCTTTAACAGGCTCTCAATTCTTTCCCCAGCTATGACAACATCTGCAAAGCTAGTGGAAGAGAAAGCAGCCAGCCTGTCAATATATGTTCCCTGAAGGGTGTTCATAAACATGTCTGCCATTTCCCTTTCAGACATAGGTGGCTGAACAGCAGCAGCCAATTGCCTCCATCTCTGGGCATATTCTCGGAAACTTTCCCTTGACGACTGTGACATTCCCATTAGGAGGGTCCTGTTGGGTGCCATGTCTAAGTTATACTGATACTGTCTGATGAAGGCCTCTGCCAGGTCCTTCCAGCATCTAATAGTTGCTCTTGTCAGATGGGAATACCATTCCCTCGAAGCTCCAGTCAAGCTATCCTCAAAATAGAACATCCAGAGCTTCTCATCCATAGTATAGGCCTTCAGCCTCCCCAGAAATGATTGTAAGTGAGTCCGGGGGCATGAAGTCCCGTTATACTTCTCGAAGCATGGTGGCTTAAACTTGTGGGGAATCCTGACCCCGTCTACCAAGCCCATATCCATAACATCGAAACCCAAAGAATTTTGAGACTCTAAGGACCTCAATTTCTCAGCTATCTCATCCATCCTTCTATCATAGGCTTCTTCCCCAGCACCCATTACTGTGAATTGATCCTCCTGGGGGTCTTCTTGAAGTATCCTGGCTGCAGTGGCAGTTCCTTGAACATTTGCAGGAATATTTACCTCAGGATGGAGGTGTGGTCCAAATACAGGGGGGTTTACATGAGGTTGGACCCTTTCATTGTTGCTTGTTCCAGCAGTCCCTACATGGGGTTCTTCTTGATTCTGCCTTTCCACCATGGCTCTCAATCTTTCTTGGCTCTGAGCCATGTTGTTCATCACTTCCATAAACTGAGTCATCTGTGTTCTCATTTCCAATCTTTCGCTTGCCATTTGATTTCTGACCTCTGCAAGGTCCTGCTGTACCTGATCCATCTGTATGCCCGGAAGATTGTTACGGGTTGGATATCGGTGCGGACGGTTGAGGGGAAATACTCGGCGCCGAGCAATAATTCCTGAACATCACAACAGAGTTAGTGGCAATAAAACAAAAACCTACAAAACAAACAAAGGGTTAGCATGCAATGCAGTTATGCTTATTTGTTCTCAAGGTATCCGGTTTGGCATTCAGTTTTGACCCTTCCAGACCCTTGAAGATGTTGTTGATGTTGCTTTTGAAGTGAAACTCGGATGGAACAAACTAATACATATATTACAAAAAGCAAAATGGTACATAGTTCGTTTTACGAATACAAGCCCTCTGAGGGGTCAAAATACATTACAAGAAAAATAAAGGTACATGGAATGAAAGCAACAACAAATAAATGGTCAAACACCAAGACCAAACTCATCCTCACGAACTTCCTTGAGAAGTGCTTCGGTCACAGGATCAGCCGGACGCTCCGTGAGATTCCTGATGAGGAGATTCCGGGTTGTAACAGCTGCTGTTAGCTTCTTGTACTGACTTTGGTCTTTTGACCTCTTCACTCCTGCTTTGATCTTCAGCTCTGATATCTCCCTCTGGGCTGCTGCCAGGGCTTCTTGCTGTTCTCTTGCACTAGCTTCCAGTTGCTCCATCTTGTCTTGAACTCTCTTGTCCTCCAGAGTACGAGCCTCGGTGATCCTGACCCACCGAGCCTGACTCTCCTTCAGATACAAGTCTGTCCTCGCTCTCTGGAACTGGGCTTCTTTGCAAGCATTCTTCAGAATTTGTTCTCCAGCTTTAGACTTTTTGATGTAATCCCCAGACTTCTCAATCTTAGCCAGATGCTCCACTCTCAACTTCTCTAACCTCTCAATCTCCCTCATACCATCACTCCTCTCCCGGAGGGTCTTCTGCAAAGCCTGGGTTAACTTCTCATTTCTTTCTTTCAAACTCTCAAACTCCTCCAAACTGACAGTGGCAGGTGGTGCTGAAGATGATTCAGGCATATCTTCTATGGTAAAAGGCATTCCAGAGAATTGAGCCCTGGCACGGGACCACTCATAGTATTGTGCTGATGCCACATTGTTGCACTTCCCTAGGATGGTCACTCCCTTGATTTGAACATTATCCCAGGCCCAGGCAGCCTGCCTAACAACAGCCAGATCAGTCTTGTTCTCACAATAAAGAGTCTCCACCAAGTCCTGTGCCTTAGGAGTGTGGACCAGTGCATAGCCCAGCTGCCTTCTGAACAACAGAGGGTTGTAATTAATGCTGCCCTTAACTCCTATTAGGGGCACATTGGGAAAATGCCCACAGCTAGTGATGATATCCCTGCCCTTGGTGCTTTGAGTGCACCATCTGATATCTGTTGAAGCTAGAGCAGTGAGTCTCTTAGCCCAGTTACTCTGCTGATGAGGGTTCAAAAATGCATCTGTCCTGGGTAGATGTCTGAGAAGCCAAGTGTGGAACAAGGGAGCACAACACCTCACTAATCTTCCCCTCTGCTTTTCATTCCTCTGATGCACTGAATAATAAAGATCCCCCAACAAAGTGGGCACTGGGTTCTGTAGGATGAAAAGATGGATTGCATTCTTGCTAATGAATCGAGGCTCATCTGCAAACAACACAATTCCATATATGCTCAAAGCCAACAAGGCACAAACAGCTTTCCAATCTCCTAAAGAAGCTTTCAGGGTAGCTTGAGAGATCAGGAAATCCAGATGGAAGCCAGGGATTCCAGCTTTAGAAGTCATATGCTGCTCAACCAGGACAGGTTCCAGATGCAAAGCCTTTGCTACTTCTCCATTACCAGGAAAGGCCATCTCAGGGTTGAAAGGGATTCCACCCCTGATGGGCAGGCCAACCAATGATGAGTATTCTTCCAATAAAGGGCCCAACTGAAAGTCTTGGAAAGTGAAACACCTCAGTGGGGGATCATAGAACTGAATGCAAGTGTGGATCAGGCTTCTCTATGAAGGGTCCAGATCCATAACCATATCAAGTATATCTCCATAGTGTTCCCTGAACAATGGTATGTGATCTGGAGTGATCAGGGTCTGAATCCTCCTGATGTCAGATAGCTCTGGCTGGAAGAAGTGGTAGGTGATATTGCTCTTTTTAGGAGCCATGATGTTGAAGATGAGCAGAGACAGGTGCTGATGCTGATACTGAAGAATGGGCCACAGGTTGGCTGAAGTAGATAGCTGATAGCTGAAGCAAGTGCTGATGAAGATAGGTCAATACTGAAGATGGGGTCAAAACCAGAACCAAATGAAGATGGATACCCTGAAACACAAATAAGCAAATGTCAATATGATGCAATGAGCATGCATGCAAATGATATGCAAGGGTTTGTGACTGAGCCGGATCTGATCAAAAACTCTGATATAGGTCCATGTGTGTCCAAGAAATCCAGATGGAGGTCTATAAATCCAGTAACCCAGGTGGGGGACTCAAATAAAGAGCCACATGTCCAGGGTTTAGAATCACAAGAACTATTCCAACATGGAGTATTCTTAATCAAGTCAAAGTAACAGGGTATTCTGAGGTCAAGGTACCTGCAAACCTGTAAACAACCCAACCCCCTCACAGGTGGTGTTCTAGAACAAGGATCCTCAGACTTGGATCAGTTATGAGAAGTGTAAACACTTCTAACCCGGAGGTACAGTGTTTACAATAACCATAAAAGTTCCTCCTCTAATTCACCTCAGTTTCCGAAGGTCAATACTAAAAGGTCATCCAGACTTAGCAGGCTTCCCAGATAGCCCTAGCATTGCAGGAAATCTGCAACACAGAGTTCTCAAGAAGAAACCCATATCTGAACCGTGTTTCATATTCCCGCACCAGACCGAGATGGAATGGGAAAGAATATGATTCACTCTAGCCTATGTGTCACTCAGATCCCAGGTATAGGATCTTAACTCTCAATGAATCATCCACCCACCAAAACAAAAACCAGATCCAGCCAGCAGCATGACAGTATGATATATACAAAAGCAATAAAGAAAGCGGTAAAGCAACTGTACATAAAGCAGTAAAAATAAAACAAGTATACAGACACAAATAGCACATAACACCCCAGTAAACACAAATCAAACAAGCGCTAGGAGGAACCCACAAAAGAACCAGAGACTCTGGTTGCAATATAAGTCTCCCCAGCAGAGTCGCCAAGCTGTCGCTCCCGATAAAATGGGACTGGGGCCCAGATAAAGGTACAGACGCGAACGGTCGGCGAAAGGGACAGTGAGAACACACAGCCGTGAACTCACTGGAGAATGAAAAGAGTCGCCAGCTAGGCATTTTTATCCCGGAGGAAAGGCAATGCTGCATAGACCTGGAAAGAGATGGATAAGACGGTTGCGAACCAGAGAGACTGAGAAAGGGGGTTGGTTACAACCTGGGAAGGTATTTGCACCCAGATTGTCCGTCGTACTCGACGGGATCCACGCTTAAAAGATTTGTGTTTTAAAAGGGGTAGTGTCAGTGCAATTTGTGTATGGAATAGCTGGAAAAGAATGTACAGGTGTCAGTGTAAAAGAAGTGAAGTGTATAATGATGTGTCAGTGTAAGGATGAGAAAGAATTGCTCAAGATTATGAGGCTAAAGAATAAAGCTAGAAGGAGGGGGAATATACAGAGACTTTTGTTCGATAACTGTTAAGTTATGCCTACGTATCCTCTCGTGCAATGAGGAAGTCAGAACACCGTAGTTCGACCCAAAGAGACTGAAAGGTGAATTGACTTGTGAACTGCTTACTTGTCTATGCTCAAGTGTATGACCTGTCTGGCTCAGGTGCTAACTGTCTTGCATTAGACGGAAGAAGCAAGTTCTCGTTTGTGAGTGAATGAGATGAGAAAAGAATCCCGAAGGAGACGATTATTGTTTGTTTTTGAGTTTTCAGTCTTTTATTGTTTTTTGGATTTTGTCATAAGTTAATGAGCTTAAGTCTAAACCAATGGATTTAGTAAACTCATCACATCTTCCCTCTGATTAGGGGTAATGAGAATACCTTAAGTGTGAAGTCAGATTATCACACTTAATCACCTTTGGTATAGGATTAAGATCATTAACCTACTTGTGATTATTTGAATGTTTTTGGTGTTTTTGTTTAGTGTTGAGTAATGAGGTTAAGCCATAATCAAAGATTAAACAGACTCATTACACCATCCTAATAGAAGGATAATAGATGAGAATGTTTAAGTTGAGGAAAGCTCCTCAACTTAATCCATGATTAGGAATTAAACTCATGACAAAACAAAGCCTTTATTAAGTGGATTTTAGTTAATGGTATGATTAAGAAATGAGTTTTATGGTTTGTAAGACAACTTGAGGGGGACTTGTCCATTAACACTAGGGTTAGTCCTTCTTAACCAGTTAAGGAAGAATTAGAACCCTAATACAAGGCCCAAGTTACAAGCTTGATGTCTTGATGATTATTAAGTGAATTGATTAAAGGATTTAAACACATTAAGGGTTTAACACTTAGGATTAAAGTTATACACTCCATCCTAATAGAAGGATGCAGGCATAAGCTTAATCACAAAGCCTTAAAGCCTTTAGGGTTTAGTCCCTGACTATGAGGTGAGAAGAGAAGACTCAAAAGAGACACAAAGGTAAAACTAAGAGGGGAGACTAATCAAAACCCTAATCATTGTCATGCTTGGTTGTTCCTAAGGTTTGTGAGGTTTACAAGAGCAATCTTCAATGGAACCACCAGGAAGCAGATGAAAGGATCAAGAGAAGCAAAGTGACTTGCTTCATTCAAGAAGTCAAGTCACTTGAAGAAAGAAAGTGGGGAGAGGAAGAATGAGCAAGCTCAATCTCAAACACAAAGAAAAATGCAGCAATGGATGCAAGGGAGATGAAAAGGAAAGTTATGAGAAGTGAAGGCAAATTCACTTCTCAAGTTCACTTACCACCTGAAATGTTAGAAAAGAAATGCAATGCAATGCAAAAATGGGATGGAATGACATGATGCAAACCAAAACCAGAAGCAAATATGAGATGGTAATGATGCTATGAGATGCTACAAACATGAGGCAGCACATGGGAATGGACATACAAGTTCATGAATGCAAATGAAACAAGCTAGGAACCATGAACATACATGAAAAGTTATGAAGTGCACATGACATACAACATGGAAAATTCATGATGCAATGATCAAACATGCTTACAAGATGTCTTATGATGTCAAATGAATCACATGGATGCTTGAAATGTCATAGCAAGTCATGTTATGCAAGAAGATGCAAGATGGATGCATATGGAAGCCCAAATTAGGGTTTATGATTGATGCAACAAACAAAAACCAAAAACAGAAGCAAACCCTGAGATAAAAAATGGAAAATGCCACACAAAGGACCCCTAATCCCATACTAAACCACTGCCCAAAGGAGAGGTCTCAACTCCTAACCAAACTTAAGTTATGATTTTTACAAGATTTTAGGGTTTTTGGGGTTTCTAAACAAAAGAAATGCCAAACAATTGAAAAATGCAAGATCAAATTATGGCCATTTTATCTCAAAAACTACATGTTAAACACAATGCAATGCAAGAAGAATCAATGTCCAACTCTTCATGGATAGGCAGAAATGATTTTTTGAACTTAGGATCAAAATAATGCACAAAAATGATTTTAATTCAAAGAAAAATTCTCAAAATGCATCAAGATCCAAAAAGAAATTTTGTTTGAAGGTTGGACAATGTTTCTAAATGTCTTAGAACATTTCATGAATTTTTTGGTGATTTTTAGATACTTAAAAGTATTTTTAATAAATTAATTTCCATTAATCAATTAAAAATAATCTTTTAAATATTTAAAAATACTTTTTTAATGATAAAAATAAAAATGAAAATATTTTTGTGTCATAAAAATTATTAAAACTCATGAGAAAAAGTTTCATAATTTTTAAGCAATTTTTACTATTTTAAATTAATTATGCAAGTTAAATGAAAAGAAATGAAATAAAAATGAAAATAAATGGAAAGTAATCAGAATGGAGGGTTGAGATTGGGTCTGGGTTTGAATGCGTTGACTAGCGCCAGATCTAGTGGCCAGGATTGCGTCTGGGTTAATTCACTTAATTATGATTAATTAACCTAACTAAAGTGATTAGGGCACAAACAAGTGAATCTGGGCCATCCAAGCTAGCGGGAAGTCAACAAGTCAAAGGAATCCTACGCTCAGAATTCAAATGGCACTAATGACCTGAGATTAGGGCTAATCCACTTCAGGTGACCGGAGAGAAGCTCCGGTCATCTTCTCCGGCACCCCAAAACCCTAAAAAACGATTCAGGCCACCATTCTCCAAATTAATTCCAGGGAAATGTTCCTCCACTCAAACCTTGCTCGAATCAACTTTCAAAAAGAATTTCTCATGCTTGAACTAAGGGAATCGAAGCCATGAAGTTTCACGGGCAAAAATTCAGAGCCCTGGTAAATCCTCATCTCTCACTCATTCTTAAATCTAAAACCATCCCCATGACCAGCAAAGCATGCATAATCAATTTTTAACATAAAAACCAAGCTCTGAAAAGTTGTAAACCTGAAGCTACCTGAAGTGATGAACTGTGAATTTGAGCTCTCCTGGCCTTGCTCTGGTGCAGAATGCCTTCTCTGGACCCCCTGAAGCCAATGGAAGGCTTGGAATGAGCTTAGACAAGCTACTTTGAGAAATCCAGTTCTGGTGTAGCAGAAAATGGAGTTTGTGTACAGGCTGCTTCAGACCAATGTGAGGGGTGGTTTTGACTCCTTTTGATGTGCTTGATTTGTTGGTGAAGAGAGCTTTGATGTTTGATGGCTATGGAAGGTGATTCGAAGAAAAATGCAGGCTGAGGTGAAGAATGGTGAAGCTCAATCCATGCTGGTTTCAGGCTTGAATCTTGGTGGTTTCTGCTCAATGAGACCAGGTGAGATGATATGTGGAAATGATTTGGATGTTTGAAGCTTGTGGAGGCAGATTCGAATGGTTTTGCAAAATGGAGAGTTTTTGTGTATGTGATGTTGTGATCAGTTTCAGCCTTGCTTTTCATATCTTTAGCTTGCCAAAGGATAGTATATTTTAATCCTATAGGTCAGATGATGTGACCTGGCCTCTATTGATTGGTAAGTTTGCTTTTGCCAAAAGTCCACTCTTTGTGTAAGAGAAGTATGGCTTGGTTCTAGGCTAGTACAAAGCATGGGGCTGTGCAGCAAGGGTGAGGGGAAAGGCTAGCAAAACTCAGCATCCAAGGTTGCAAGTGGTAGGAAGTGTGATGAGTGGTTTTGCAAGTTGTTACTTTTTGGAACTTCATGAAAAAAGTCTTGTTACATGAACCATGGACATGTGATCTTTGGTTCAATTCTGATTTTTAGGACATATGGAATGTTTGTGTCATGGTTTGATGTCAACTAGAGGTTACAAACAGCCTTGGTTCATGATCTTGCAAAATTCACATTTGAGGCATGTCTTGAAAATCAATGATTTTAGCCAACTTTGTCACACCATAACTTTTGATCCAAGAAGAATTTGATCATGTTCTTGTACTTTTTGAAAAGGGAAAGATGTATTTTACAACTTTCATGACCAAAGTTTTTCCATTTGAAGCATTTTTGGATCAAGAATCAAGGCTTGAAAAGTGACCTAAAATGACACATTCTTGAAAAGTCAACTATGCCCAAAAAGTCAACATTTGCAAAAACTCCAAATTCTTGATTTTTGTGGACTTCAACCTTCTTCCATGATCAAATAAAGATCATATACACTCAAAATGATGAAGATCACCCATTGGTTGGGTCATTGGGGGCCTCAGATGCCCTGATTTTGCACTGACTTGTCCAGAAAGTCAACCCTTGATCAGATGACTTCCCCATGGAATTTCTTCATGAAACTTGATATGCCTACTCCCTATACCATGTAGAGACCAATGGAAACAAGAATGACCAAAAAATTTGGAGTTATGGCCTCTGAAACCAAAACCCTAATTTTAGGTCAACTGTGCAGTCAAACTTGGCTCTGCATCCACACCCATCCCAGTTCTTGTGATTCTTTTGCATTCTTGACTTTGAGAGGATGTAATATGATATAATAACACACATGGACCCCTTGGAAGTGATTGATGGCCTTTGGAGTGGCTCAGGAGGCTCTTGGATTGCTCAGATCACAAACCCTAGGTGCAGATGACTTAGAATCTATGCAGTGAATCAAAAATGAGATGTGAGATGATATGATTGTGTTTATGCATGTGAAATGACCACAAGCCATGGTGTGAATGGGTGAGGGCAAATTTGGGGTGTTTACAACTGCACATGTTATGTCTAGCCTAATACATATACATCAAAGAACCTATTATGTTAACAAATGATTTGTTATTCATATAGGCTCTTTCGACCTCGACACTAGGACTTTGAGTTACACTCTTCTTGAATTAGGGATTTGTTGGAGTCACAACAGGCTTTGAATTCTACATACCAAACTTGTCAGAAGTCTTTTGTAGGTATACCTCGTGAGATAAGCATAATCTCGACTGTTTTTTTATAACTTTTTTGATAAATTAATGAGAAAATGTGTTTGATGTTATTCGATTTACATGCCATGTCAATCAATCGATGTTGAATTATTTAAAAAATATATATCTTAAACTGAAACATGATATACTCCCCGACGATTTTGGCCATTAATTTAGTCATGTGAGTCCAAATGAGACATTGTTTGAAGTGTTAGAGAGATAACATGTAGAGTTACCTTATGCTAATACATTGCGAGATAATTGATGTATAAATGTATGTTGAATGTGTGAATATATGTTGTGTATCGTATATATAGTTGTGTGAATTATTATACATGTTTTTAGATGATTGATGACACAAGTGGGTCGGAGTGAGAACTACTTGTATTGTGTTGAGTGCATGCTTAATTACAGTCAGAGTGGGATTGTAATATCTGTTATGTTGTTGTGTGATCGTTTACAATCAGAGTGGGATTGTATTCATTATTTTATTATTGTCATTGTATTGTGATATGTCATGCATTATATGTTGACATTGTCGTGAAAGAGGCATGTTTGCTAGCTTATAGTGGTAACTAGTGACTTAATCCAAGATCGTAGTGGGGGCTTGGAGCTTAGAATGGGGGATTAGAGTTCACATAGATTGGAACCCAGTTCGTATGAAGAACTAAATGTTAAGTTGACATCATATGCATCTAGTGTTGAGTTGTGAGTCTGGTTCAGAGTAGGGACTGAGATGAGCATGAGTTGAGTCGATGTTGCATTGCATTACATGATAATTAGATATTTGTGTAATGATGTATACTCTTATATAATTTGTGCGAGTAGTGATTGAATGTGATGTGAGTGATATGTGAATACATGGTATTCATGTGCATTTCTTATATGTGGATGATTTTGAAGTGTGTGCATCTTTCCTGATTGTTTATGTATAATTTATTATTTGAATGTTTTCTCACCCATTTTTTGTATTTTTGCGTATGTGTTTCCATGAAGTATAGATAATCAAGTACATAAGAAGGAGCTTAAGGTTGAGGACAATGTTATGCCTCTTTAGTTCCTTGTCGATTGAGTCTTATTATTGGAGTCGCTCTTATATGTAACACAAAGGGAACATGTTTATTTATTTATGTTACATATATTTCTTTTGATTTTATTTTATGATGAACCACTTTTTGAACTAATATAGTCGTTAAGGCTTTTTATGCAGAGTATTTCATAATTTCATTGCTTATCAAATAGTTTAAATTTTCAATTATGTGATTTAAATATGAGTTGTTTGTATGTTGAGTGACATTCTGCTGGATGGATTTATGTTTTATTTAATTATTTTTTGAGTCATAAACTAGGATGTTACATAGTGGTATAAGAGCAGGTCGGTCAATCCGACTTGATTTATTAATGTTGTTTATTCCCTAGTATGTGACATGTGTATGAACACTATCAATGCATGTTTCTTCCAATAGTTGTTTGTTGTTGTGCATAGAAATGGCTGGAAGAAATGATCTTGCAATTGATTATGCTTTGGAGTCGGCAACTCAAGTGTTACAAGTTCAGAAAAATTAGACTGGTGATGAGTTTAGTGGATTTGGGAAATTATGCATACATCATAATAATTTATTAATTCGAAAATAACTAAAAAAACACCAAAATATCTCCAATCAGTGGCCTAATCAGATCACAACAGCAAAAATCAGAATTGACACTCAATTCCAAGCAACTGAGCGAACGACGCTCATTATGGGAGCATTACGGGTTACCCGTCACCCAGGTGATGCCCATCACCGACCATGTCACCTTACACTTTATCACTATGACGAACATATCATACAATTGTACCTGGGGACCATGAAGGTCTACCCATCTAGAAGGTGACGCTCGTTAGTGTTTCGAAACATATGATGACCAGGGCGTCATTAGGGTGACGCTTGTCACCCTAAAGCGAAAAGAAAACCTGCATTTTTGCCATTGGAGTTCAATTCATAACTCTTAATTTCACTTCCCATACCCCAAATAGTAAAACAATAATTAGGAAAACGTTATCTAACAATAATACATCATTTATCTATCAATTAACATATTTTCCCTTCTATTAATAATATATTTAACATGTTTTATTCATCATATTCACAACAACATGTGAACACACTTTCATACCAATTTCATCAAAAAGAATATATAATTCCCATGGTAAAGCAGTGCACGAAAATCACATAACACAACACATAATCATACTATTATAGAATTAAACTCAAGTTCGTCATTTATTCATCAAAAGGAAAAATTCATAAGGAAAACTAATGGAATTAAGGACTTTTCTCTACCCAATCATGAAATCTATATCATATTAGGAGTAATCCCCCTACCTTAGTTTTCCCCGTAAAACACCTTCAATCTCTATCAATGGATGTTCTTCCCAAGCTCTACTAACTATTATACATTATAACCTAATTCTCCTTTAAAAAATAATTCTCATAATGTCCTCACTTACTCCTCTATTCACCAAAATACCATTTTTATCTCTATTTTTTTTCTAATAAATAATAATAAGAATAATTCACATTATTCTCTAACTCTCTCCTCTTCCATCAAAACTCTCATTTTCTCTTTTATTTTAAATTCATAATCAAAATAATTCTAATTCTAATTATTTAATTATTATAGTCTTTCTATCCCTTCTACCACCCTACCAACATTCTCATTACACCCCCACCAAATCCCCACATGCACATACAAATCGTCGTCCTTATTTAATTAAAATTACACCAAATATTAAGTAATTAAATAAAACGTGAATAATCTGATTAAATAATTCAATCAAATTTTGGGGTGTTACAAGTACAACCTTACTCTTTTCATCAATATCATATACATGATTTGGTAATCCAAATATAGGTTAATCCATGAGGATAAGAGGTTACAAGCTTTTGAAGCCATAAACATATTTATTGACAAATGTGTTTATTATGTGACTAATATAAGCAAACATGAGAAGATGAATATGGAGATAGCATCTAAAACTCAGGAGGTGAGCAATAATAACAAGAAGAAGTATATGGATCATAATAGTAATCAGAAGAATAAAACTTACCTTCGTAGCATCAACAATAAGGGTCAAATGGAGAAGGATCTACGTCAAAAAACCATGTCTGTTAGACTTACTAGTTTGAAAAACAATACCAGAAACAAGACCAAAGAGAAGCAGACACCTGATATTAGGAATAAACAATCCCAAAATTGTTTCGAAAACATTAATCTACCTATTAGAAATATAACAAAGGAAAACAATCACAATGATATTTATGAAAAAAGAAAGAAAGGGGATTCTTCATAACAACGATTCTAACTACGATAAGTACTAGAAAACGAAGTTGTCGAGGGGATCAGGAATCAAATCTGGAGTAGTTGCCATTAGTTATGAGATGTAACTCTTATGAAAGAACATGTATAACAACTCGAAAAAAACTCGAAAAGGAGGAAAAAGAGAAGAACAAAGACATCATATACAAAGATAAAAGCTTTCTTAACATACAAAAGTCATGTATCTTAAAAATTAAAGAAAAAACCACTTACCGACACCACAACAACACTGATAAAGCCACCAAAGGTAAGGATGATGCTAAGACGCGATGTACCAATGAGAAAGGATGTATATATTGTTGCACATATGTTATCTTGGTGATTCAAGAGAAATGGGGGCTTAAAATTATTTTCAAAGATGAAGAAGGGGAAGTCATAAATCAAATTAATCTAAACTTGAATGGTAGCAACAATCCCACATAAGTCGAAGTTATGAGTATGATTAAGGCTACAGAAAAAAGCATATGTGGAAGGGATGAGGAAAGTTGTGTTTGTTGGAACAAAATTGGTTAATACTGAATCCCTTGGGTTTTTATGATAACAAAGTATTTAAATAACTATTGAGCTTTCTAACATTTGTTCAAGTTTGCAGGAATATAATCATTAAGAACAAATGAAGAGATACTTGAGGAATCTACATTCGAATATCAGACCATGGCTCTGAAGACCACTTCTGACGACTCTGGCTCTGATGGGAGATCCAGACTTTAAAGAAGTCAACTCTGAAGTAAGTTAACCTCTGGTGACCCTGACTCTAGATCTTCAGAAGCCAATAAGTAGACTTAGAAGTGACCAGTTTCTAAAAAGTTAAGTATGAAGAATGTCAACCTATGAAGCATAAGCTCTTCAACCGAGGCAACTTTGACAAACTCATAACTTGTGATCATGTGAAAACTTAAGGAAAATCTCTTTCTAGGGTGTCTGAGCCTTAACGGATAATTCCTCTTGCAGAAAGGTTCTTTATTTACATTTATAATCAAGTATAAAGTTAGCTCAACCTTTTGGTGAAAGATCAATGTCTCTTTCTCTCCCCCTCTATAAAAGGAGTAGAAGAGATGAAGAAGAAGACCACTAAATACGCTATAACAAGACTTTGAACCTTGACAATCAAAGAGAAGTCACTCTGTCAAATTTGTTAGACTTAGAACATCTTAACACTTGTATTTTTAGAAGGTCTTAAGTCTTAAAGTCCTTCTAAGTTGTCTTCAATTTACACCTCTGATTATATATCAAGTGTAGTTGTTATCCAAATCTCTTAAATAGTTTATTTAGAGTGTGAAGTCTCTTGCTTTGGTGCTTGAGAATTTGAAGTCTCTTACCTGTGAGCTTGGGCATAAAAGTCTCTTACTTAATGGTTTGAGGAAAATAAATCTTTAGCTTGTGAGTTAGAGCAAGGAAGTATCATACTTGTGTGTTTGAGCAATGAAGTCTTATATTTATGTGTATAAGCAAAATAAGTCTCTTGCTTGTGTGCTTGAGCATTTGTAATCAGTTTGGTTATAGTGGAAATCCCTTGGAAGTGCAAGGGGACTAGACTACTCTCAGGTTGTGAGAGGAACCATAATAATTGCTTGTGTTTATTGTTTTAGTTTTCTTGCTTCTGAACAATATTCTGTTACAGTCAATTGTTTACCTTTGAGTTAAATTCTATTATAGAATCTGGTAAAGATATTCAATAGTTTAGACTCTGAGTGATTATGATTCAGACTCTGAACTGATGGTTTGGACTCTGATTAAGATCAGTCAAAAGCAAAAGAAGAAAAAGCTTGAGAAAAACCAACACAATTTAATCCCCTTCTTGTATTTTTTTCACCTTCATTATTCAATAGAGATTGAGAGAATTTGGTGACTAGCTTTAACACTGATATTTTTAGAATTCTAAGAAACATAACCGGAGGATTGATGATGAGATTCAAATGGTGGTGTGAGATGTTGGTCTCGGCTAGGGTTTGCTATGTTCCCAGAGGTGAAAACATGATAGCGCAGCAATTAGCTTGTAAGGTTTGAATATCAGATCATGATTATGGACACAGAACCATAGAGTGTTGAGTCCAATGTAAATAATAAGACTATTGTTTAATATAATATTTTTTTTGTGTAAAATAAATAAATACTACTAATATTAAAGGAACCACGTGTAAACATCATTTATGATCTTACCTAGTGATCAGAACTTCAACGGTTGCTGACATGGATCTTAGAGTCTGCTCGCGCGATGAGGAGAACAAGAGGGGGTGTACCTGCAAGGTACTCCGATCCCAAAGTTAGAACGGGCACAAGATCTAGAAAGTACGAGTAAAGTGTTTTAGGAGAGAATATTCAATATCTCGCCTTCTCAAATGAGAGGGTTTATATAGAGAGCCCCCAGTGCGTGGCCAACGGTCCCTATATTTAAGCATGGATCGCGGATCCCCCAAAAATAGGTAACTTCCAGGAACAGAGCAAGGACGAGCATTATGGTCGGGAGATGTTGTGTCGGGCACGAGGCCCCCGAGCAAGAGCTGTCCTGGTCGATTCTGGGTGGTCATTGTCGTTGTCGAGCAGAGGCCATGGACGAGGAGGGAGGGACGACCACCATGGAAATGGGTCCCTTGGATAATGAGTTATTGGGCCGTTTCGTGGGCCAGAAAGGATTGGGCTATGCCTAGTCGTTGGTCCAGTCCAGAACAGGAGCCTCCAAGTCGTTGCTTCTGGTCGGAGAAGTGATGACTTAAGGATGCCCCACCATCGTCGTGACGAGAAAAGTTCTCAGCGCGTTTCGTTACCATGGTCGTTAATGGAATCGATCGTTGTATCCTGGTCATTGTAAACGAGGATCCCAAACGTTTAGAGAGATTGGTGTGACACGTGTGTGTCTGGGAAATTATGTGCATTTTATGCATAATGATAGCTAGCATGCGGTCGTCCCTAGGCAATAAGTGTGTCGTTTATATGTTTGTTGACCCCATGTGCTCGTGCAGATGCTGGAAGGGTCTATAAATAGATCGTCTGGCCTAATTTCCACACTTTTCGCTTCCAAACTCTCTGATCGCTCAAGCAAACTACTCGTTGCCACCGTCAACTACCGTCTACCTCCGTGATTAACGAGGACAATCTTCGACCATCGTAAGAAATCTTCAAAATTGTAAGTTTTGATGCCCGCCTCACGATATCCTCGATATGGTGGAATTTCCCTATTTACCTGAGTAGTTACCTGATCGTTATCATTCCTCACGATTAAGGGCATTGGTCGAGGACAGCGTCCTCGTCCCCAAGCGTGCCCTTTCACTTGATAAGCGGTGGAAGGGTGGATTTGATTTTGTCATCGAATTCACATTTGCTTTCACTGTTTTTTAAGTGCTACGATGTCGAACGACGACCGGATAAACATGGAGACCGAGGAGCTGTCCAGCGAGTCTGCGTCTTCCCCTACTAAAACCTCGCAAAGTTCGCCCTCGGGGAGAAGCTCGGAAACTTCCGCAGATTCTATAGAGACTACTTCGGTCAAGGATAACTCGGCTGAATCTGAGGAATAGAATGAAGAGGTGGAAGAGGACATCCCTGTCAGCGAATGGGCCGCTGTCGAGCTGTTGGACATAGTCTCACAATATGCCCAAGATGTGGTGGGTCCTCCCCCCTTGGTTAGAAATCCATCAGAATGGATGGTGAAGTAGCTGACTTCCAATTACCATATATGCTCTGATTTCGACTCAGATATGTTTCCCTTGTACGATATCCTCTTCAAATACATGAAGTTTAGGTTCCCGTTCACTGACTTCCAGCAGAGTGTGTTCGTTCACCTGGAGCTCGCGCCCTTGCAAATACACCTGAACTCGTTTTCCTTTATCCGGTCATTAGAGAAGACGTGTGGATATCTGCAGATAGGGGCGACGCTCCCCTTGTTCTTTCATGTCTTCAACCTGCAATGTCAAGTTGTGAATGGGAAGTTCGGATAGGTTTCCTGAAGCAGAAGAGGAAGATCTTCAAAGTGTTCTCGGAATCGATTCGGGACTTCAAGGACCGTTATTATCTAGTCGAACCGATATATGACCGTGCTTTGAACTCATGCAAATTCTGGGGGGTGAACACTGACGATCAGGGGAATGCTTTGCTGGACGAGGATGGAAAGGAGGTTCCCCGACTGCCGCTGAAATTTCTTCTCTCTTAGTCACGAGACCATTTTACTCGTGGAACCAACAAATTCCTAGAGATTGGTTCTGCTTTGGACAACAGCGACCAGGCTAGCTATGAGATCCTGATGAGCTACGTTTCCAATATAACGATGAAGGCGCATGTGGACAAACATGGTCGTGCCATTCTGGACAAAGATGGGGGTGCCAAGGTGACCTCCAAGTTTATTGAAGTGTCCAAGCTCTTGGCTTGTGGGACGGACGAGGATGTCCGCGAGTACCTTGGTAGATTTAATGCTTGTATTTTCTTATGCTCGTCTATTACTTACTTGCTCTGACCATTTTGTTGTGTGACTTTTTAGATTCGATGGTGAATGCCTAAGACAAGATGATGGCCAACTTCAATAGAAAACAGACACCAAAAAAATTGACACAGACATGCTTAAGTGATAAGGTGGTCACAGGCTCGGGCACTTCTTCACCGGCCTCTCACGGTTCCCCTGGCGGGACATCCAGAGCGGGGAAAAGACCCAGAAACAACAACGTGGTTAATCTGGACAATGCATCCCCAAAACCCTCATTCGAGCTCCCTCTGTGCTTCCTTAAGCCAAACTTCTTCGAAGAGCACTCTCTCCAGCTCCAGCGAGCAAATACTCTTCATCTAGAAAAGACAAGTCGATCGAACAAGCGTGCATGGTTGGCGCGGGACGCTAGCTCGGTTATGAGAGTCCTGGAGATGGCTTCGATGTTTGTCGAAGGGACCGCCACCCAGGAGGAGGAAATCAACAGGCTGAGGGCTCAACTAGTTGCCTTCGAGGAGTTGTCTGGGGAGAGTAAGAAGTCTTTGAGAAAGGCTTCCAAGCGAGTCAAGGAGTTGGAGGAGGCGGTGGCGTCTACCAAAAAGGTTGCGGAGGAAGAGGTTGCTCGTTTAAAGGATGACTTGGCTCCGACTGAGGAAGAGTCTGAGGAGATCAAGTCTCTGAAGACCCAGGCAGAGTTGGTGGCCAAGATCAAGGAGGGGTATGCCGACCTTGAAGAGATGGCTGGTGTCGCTTTTAAGAACACGGTTGATCAGGTTAAAATAGTCAACCCTGACTTGACGTTCAACAAGGAAGGCACCAGTTTCATGTACAAAGCTGAAGATGACGTTATCCACATCCCCGAGTTCCTCAAAGAAACCGAGCAGGCCATCCCTATGGACGAGGACCTTGGGAACATAGCTGAGGGCCATCTGGTAACCGATGTCGAAGCCTGAGAGTTGTAATTTTTTATATGTCTTTTGTTGACTGGCCTGCACGCCATATCCGTTTTTCTTTTGACGGGGGAATATACCCCCCTTTTATGTAATCTAAGAACAAGTCGGTCCCTATGGCCACATTTTTAATATTTCATGTTTACGACCTTGGTTGTCGGGTTATATATCTCGTTTGTAAGTAAGGGTGTATCCGTAGGAGGGCATACTTTGTTTATTATTTTCACTAAGTATTTATAATTTTAGGAAGTTGGTGCTCAATTTTACTATCTGTCTGTTTGGGGCACTGGGCAGAATGCCATCTATAAGGTTGGATGGGGGGCGATGCTCAGAATATGTTAATGATTCGTGCTTCGCGGTGTGAATGTCCCATCACGAGCTGGGTGTCTACCTGGTCGTGGTACTTAGACGATGATGGACTCGTTTGAGGATCTAATCGTGTGATGATGGTCGTCCTCGTTCTCGAGGAGGGTCTCACCGAACTAAATGTATGGCATGCAATATTTGTACCTGGGTATGCATTTTAGGTCGGTGCTGGTGTCGGCTGATGCCTTAACTGTAATATTGTTTTATTTTTCGTCGTTCCAAGGATGAGCAAGTTCTTCCCCTTTCAAATTTTCTAAGTAATACACTCTGTTGTTCGTCTTTGCTCGGACTCGGTAGGGACCTTCCCAATTAGTAGCCAACTTTCCTTCCTTGGAGTCTTTATGACTTCTTCTGAGCACGAGGTTGTCGTCTGCGAATGCTCGTTTGATGACCTTAGCATCATGCCTTAAAGCGATCTTTTGTTTGAGGGATGTCTCACGTAGGGCTTCCCCTGACCTAACTTCTTCGACTAGATCGAGCTCCTCGCGTAATATTTCTGCATTGGTATCTTCGTCCACAGGAGCTTCTGTCCGTCTGGACTGGATGTGGATTTCTACAGGGATAACGGCTTCCGTTCTGTATGCAAGTCCAAAGGAGGTTTCCCCTATGGTCGAGTGAGGAGTAGTCTGGTAAGCCCATAGGACGCTGTGTAATTCTTCGACCTAACGCCTCTTGATCTCGTCCAACCTTCGCTTGAGGCCTCGAAGGATGACTCTGTTTTTCGCTTCTGCTTACCCGTTGGTTTGCGGCTGTCCCAGAGATGCAAAATATTGTTTAGTTCTGACGCTGGCGACGAACTCTTGGAGATTCTTGTCCGTGAATTGAGTGCCGTTGTCGGTAACGATCGCTTGAGGTATCCCAAAACGAGCGAGGATGTTACGTTTGAAGAAACACAATATGTTAAGGGACGTGATTTTGGTCAGGGGTTCAGCTTCGATCCATTTCGTGAAGTAGTCGACGTCTACGCTTAGGTATTTTTTTTGGTTAGAACCAACGACAAAAGGACCGAGGAAGTCTAGGCCCCACCATGCGAATGGCCATGGGGAAGACATTGTTTTTAGCTTGTTTGGTGGAGCGAGGTGCATGTCCCCATGCCGTTGGCATTTGTCACATTTCTTCACATGCTCTTTTGCATCGTAGGCCAATAGTATCCTACATGGAGGGCTTTTCTTGCGAGGGATCGTTCGCCCAAGTGTTGGGCGTTGATTCCTTCGTGGATCTCACGCAAAACGTGCGGGACTAATTCTTCCTCGACGCACCTGAGGAGAGGTATGGAGAACCCTCGTCGGTAGAGTTTTTCTTCGACCAGGACGTATGAGCATGATCATTGTTTGACAATGCTAGTCTCCTTTGGGTCTTCGGGCAACTCGTCGCTGGTTAGAAATTTGTACACAGGGGTCATCCAGCAGTTGGCGTCACCGACGACATTGATGTCCAACGTCGCCTTTTCTCTTTCGATGTTGGGTCGTGGAAGTATTTCCTGAATAACTGATTTATTTCCTCCTTTCTTCTTTGTGCTCGTGAGTTTTGAGAGAATGTCTGCTCGAGTGTTATTTTCGCGGGGCACATGCCTTACTTCTACAGACGTAAATTTCGAGATCTTCTCCTTGACCAGGGTTAAGTATTCTAATAAGCTGCCACTTTTGACATGATACTCTCCTTTGACCTGCATGGCCACTAATTGAGAGTTCGTGCAGATGGTGATCTCCTCTGCCCCCAGGTCGTTGGCCAGTCTCAATCCTGCGAGGAATGCCTCATACTCCGCTTGGTTGTTGGACGTTGGGAATGATAGTGTGAGGGATACTTCAATCAGAATACCTTCCTCGTTCTCCAAGATGATTCTTGCGCCGCTCCCCGTCGAGCTCGACGCACCGTCCATAAAAATTGTCCATTTTCTGGACGAGCAGGTCGGGCTTTCCGGGGTGACCATCTCGGCTACGAAATTGGCAAGGGCTTGCGCCTTGATGGCGGTTCTACCCTCGTATCGAATGTCGAATTCCGACAGTTCGAGCGACCATTTCAACATTCTCCTGACCATATATGGTCATTCGAGGAATTGTTTAATGCGCTGATTTGTGCGTACGACGATTGTATGCGCGAGGAAATAATCTATAAGTCGTCTTGCTGCGTGGAGGAGTATCATTGCCACTTTTTCAATTTGCTGATATCTAAGTTTAGGCCCCTGCAGGGCTTTACTTATAAAGTAAATTGGTTTTTGGCCTTCGTAGAAAAGTCAGTCAAAAGCAGAAGAAGAAAAAGCTTGAGAAAAACCAACACAATTTAATCTCCTTCTTGTATTTTTTTCACCTTCATTGTTCAATAGAGACTGAGAGAATTTGGTGACTAGCTTTAACACTGATGTTTTTAGAATTCTAAGAAACATAATCGGAGGATTGATGATGAGATTCAAATGGTGGTGTGAGATGTTGGTCTCGGCTAGGGGTTGCTATGTTCCTAGAGGTGAAAACATGATGGCACAGAAGTTAGCTTGTAAGGTATGAATACCAGATCATGATTATGGACACATAACCATAAAATGTTGAGTCCAATGTAAATAATAAGACTATTGTTTAATATAATATTAGTTTTTTTGTGTAAAATAAATAAATACTACTAATATTAAAGGAACCACGTGTAAACATCATTTATGATCTTACCTATTAATCAGAACTTCAACGGCTGCTGACGTGGATCTTTGAGTCTGCTCGCGCGATGAGGAGAACGAGAGGGGGTGTACCTGCAAGGTACTCCGATGCCAAAATCAGAACAGACACAAGAGCTAGCAAGTACGAGTAAAGTGTTTTAGGAGAGAATATTCAATACATCGCCTTCTCAAATGAGATGGTTTATATAGAGAGCCCAAACGCGTGGCTAACAGTCCCTTTTTTTGGGCTTGAATCGCGGATCCCCCAAAAGTAGGTAACTGTCATGAACGGAGCGAGGACGAGCATTATGGTCAGGAGATGTTGTGTCGGGCACGAGGTCCCAGAGCAAGAGATGTCCTGATCGATTATGGGCGGTCCCTGCCGTTGTCGAGCAGAGGCCATGGACGAGGATGGAGGGTGGACCACCATGGCAATGGGTCCCTTGGATAAAGAGTTATTGAGTTGTTTCGTGGGCCAGAAATGATTTGGTCATGCCTAATCGTTGGTCCAGTCCAGAACAATTTCTTTATTTAATATTTTAAAAAAAATTGAAATAACAATCTATCACTCTAACTTGTTAACTTTTTTTTACTAAATGTATTTTATTATTAATTTTAAATTATTATATTTTATTGAAAATTGTTAACAAGTGCCCTCAAGATATTTTTTTAAAACCTAAATTTTTATAAAAGTATGTGCAATAATACGTAATCAGTGCATTAAAAATTGAAATGTTTAAATCTTTTAAAGATAATTTTTTAATATGGAATATAATTAAAGAAAGTCTTGAGGCACTCGTTAACAAGACGTTATTTTAAAATAATTTATTTATAAATTTATAATTATTTTATTCACAAAATATTAAATTAAATTTATTTTTACTACTTTTCTACCAATATTTTAATAATTTAATAATGCAAAAAATAAAACTAATTTACATAAATTATATATTTTTAAAATAATGACAAACTGATAAAATTATTTATATTTACGAAATATGATTAGACGTTTGTGGGTATTATTTATTTTTTCAGAGGGTTGTATCATCTATTAATCTTATAGATTAGTTTGTGTTATTATGTATGGAGGAGGTTCGATTAAAAAAAGCATCCAACATTTTTTAGCTTTAAAATTATTAATAATTAATTAACATAATTAATAACAACAAGGACAACATTAATTAAATGCAAAATAGATCATCTTTGTAACCAATTCAGAACTGCCGACAAAATGAAGAGATAGAAAAGAAAAAAACTCAACTTAACATGACTTTACAGGTCCATTTATGTTAATCAGTTTTTATATAATTTAATGGCCAAAATCAGAATCATAGAAACAAAGTTTTTTATGATATTCCCTCTCAACTACATGTTATCAAGGTTGTTGTTTTCAATGGGCACACAAGGATAAGCCAATAAGTGATTCCAGATCACAAAAAGAACTTAAATAATTAGTGATATTCTAAAACATTTGGTGCAACGTCAAAAGGTATAGTGACCACTAACTCACCTCAAACCCACAAATAGTAATTTGCTTAATTGAGCTGGAGTCTACTTTCCGTTCACGCATCATCTAGATTTCCATTCATGTATTTATTTTGTTGTTATCTTGAATAATACCCTTAAACCTACATTCACATTATTCCTACATTTTTCAAGCAACACATTGGTTAACTAAGTTTTGTGCACATTTATGGGAGTTTGACTGTGTTGATTATCGATTTGTGTGTAGCTAATTGAATTTATGTGTCAGAGACTCAGAGAGTGTATATTTTAAGTACGTTAAGTTTATTTATGTTACTAGTATTTGCTTAAGTCAATTTAGATTCTACTACTCCATTTCTATAATAAACTAACTCAAACACGTGGCCCTAGGTTAGCAAATAAGGTGTGGTTTCTTTCTTTTATGGTGTTTGAGTGTCGTGCTATTTCTGATGTGCAATATGATTGTTTTTTTTTTTTTTTTCATTTTCTTTTTATGTGATCATTGTTTGTTTGGTTAATCTTTTTCTATATAAGGGTTACTTAGCTCTTGAGACGACTTTCGTTGTCATTATTAAAAAATTACTTGATCTTTGAGAAACCATGATTTCTTCTTTAAATTTCTAGCTTCATGATTACAATGCTCCATTTTTCTATTAGAGCGATGTGTTATTGAGTTGTCCTCAGCCTTTCACTTCTCTTATTTACTTTCACCTCTTTGATTATCGTTCATTTCAGGTACCATTTTGAACATTTGACTCATATTTTATATTTTTCATTCCTTTATCTTTGTAGTGACTTATATGAGTGAGTAACATGATAGTTCAGGAAATAGTTCTGTCGACAATGACGTTTTGTCTTATGTGGCGGTAGAGATTCCAAATGATTCGAATACTACATCTCAGACATATATTCACCCTGATTCGGGTCCTACAAATATTTTTGATAGCTTTTAATATAATGGTGCTTTTAGTAAATCTATTTTTGGTGAGAGTTTTTTCTAACGATTCTTCTAGCCTTTTTTTCCTGATTGAAATTCTGGTAGGCAGATCACAAATGTCTAAACAACTTGTTGAGACATTGATCTCTGCTATGACCTACACGCCAATTTGGATTTGCTTCAAAGCTTCATCCAAGAACAATATTCATTTCATTACCTAATGGCTTCTGAACATGTATCATACATATGTATACCACAATGTATCAAACCGATACAAATGAGACTTACAAATCCTACTGAGTCTACGACTCTCAAAACCTTAATCCTTATTTTCTTCCAAAGAACTAGGTTACAAAATTGGTTGCAATTTTCTGAGTCAATAGAAATAAAGCAACGCATAACGCCTATATCAATCATAGAAATCAAAGGCGTATTACTAATATAACAAGTACCTCTGATCAATCGATCCTCACTGGAAGTCTGTATTCTTGTTAAAGCAAACACCTTTCCTCCACTCGCGACTTTCTTTGGATTCTGACAATGAGTGATAATATGACCCTGCTCTCCACAGTTGTAGCAAGTCACTAGATTAGTCTTGCATTCTACAATCAAATGTCTAGGTTGTCCATATTTGAAACACTTTTTCACGTCACTCGTACATTCACTGATACGATGACCCAGTTCACCACACCGATAACACTTCAGAGAAGCAGGGGTACCTCCCCCACTTGGTTTCTTACCCTCAACATGCTTCTGCTTACCTTTATCAACTGGAGCTGCATAAGGCTTCCCACGATGCATCTGTTGCTTTCCTCTTTTCACAGCCAAACTCTTAAAGTGATCCGATCGAGCCTTGCTGTCTTCTTCAAAGATTCTACAACAATCAACTAAATTCGAGAATCTTCTAATCCTTTGATAACCAATTACCTTCTTGATCTCAGTGCGAAGGCATGGCTTCTCAAGCATATTTTGATGAGAACAACATTACATCAACTTATTTCATGCAAGCATAAAAAAGATTGATCAAAGACCTTTAAGTATGAACAAAAATGGACTTCTTAAAGGCTTGATTAAATTGATCAAAAAGTATAAGTTTTATTTTTCATAAAGAAAAAATATTTATAAGTGTTCAAATATAGGATACACTCATGCCATATCATATGAACCAAAAGGTTGCATTGATTCTATTTTTAAATACTGGTTTTTGAAAGAATTTTTCAGAATTTTCTTCAAGTAACCGGTTACCAAGTAGGTAGTAACCGGTTACTTCAACCCAGTTTTGAAAAAATGTTTACGTTACAACAAGTAATCAGTTACCCTTGTGGTAGTAACCGGTTACCACTATTCAAGTACGAAAAATTGCACATTTTCATGGGAAAAATATTGTTTTCTTTGGTTTTAAATCATGACATCTCTTCATAATTTGTATACCGTTTTAGAAGGGTGTCTTGAACATTATATAAACCCCTTTCCATCAGAATTTTTACTTACCTCCAATAATTTTCATAATTAATTTTCTCACTCATTTTTGTTCATTTTTTTCATAAAATATTTTAGTGCACTTATTCAAAAAACTTTCAAGAGAGTGAAACTTTGCATAAACATTTTATATCTCATCTAAAGTTTCATTTCATATTAGTGAACACTTATTTATTTTTGTGAGTGAAGAATATTTATCAAGGAGAAGATCAATATTCATATTGATATAGTTTCAAGCTTTCATCTTCATTCATCTCTACAAAAATAATTCAATATTTATACTTCTTTTATTACTACTTAATCTTTAGGATTGTTAGAGATAAGTTAGTATGGTTACCTTGCTTTCAGGATTGTTGAAAGTAAGTGTGTGCATCAAAGAGGATTGTTCTTCGCATGATAGCTTAAGTGCATCACCATGCTTACTGTGAAAACACATAGAATCATCATCCTATAACTAATCAAAATTTGAATTGAGATTAACATCGCCATTAATCCCTCTCATCCAAAACTTCACCCATACAACTCACTAACTCCACCTGAGTCCTCTGCTGTAGATATCCATGTTCCTAAGATAAAATTCAATTGAATCTGGAATATTTCACACTCCTCAAAGAGATACCCTTACCTCTTAGTTCGTTAGCTACTTCTTGATACCCTAGTATTTCTCAGCTTCTCGTCTGATCCACCTTCTTCTAGCATCACTTGTAGCAAAAGCAACCTCTTCTCCATAGACTTACAAATTTCAACTTGACTCAATCAATTATATAGACACCTAATAATCCAAAATAGTAATTCCTTTATCATTCTCTCGTATGATTAGCTGAAATACTTCTAATTCAACTGATGAATATCCACATTCAGACTTCCAAGAAATCATCACATGATCCAGTTCATTCTTCTTTACATCATTATTGCAAGGCAGTCATTTTACTCCATTCTCGCGTATGACAAGATAGACACTAATTAGAAGTGATGTAGGCAACAAGTTCCTAGACCAGAACTAAGAATCCTCCTCCAAGGCTAACCAACCTGGATAATGTTCTAACATCTATTAGGACATCCTACATATCACAAACACCATACAATATGGTTCTTGATATGCTTAACCATTTGGCTTGTTAGACGATAACGCGGATCTAGAAGGGGGGGTGAATAGATCCCTTTTAAAAAATTACTTTTCAAAAATTAATTGAAAATGTATTGCGGAAGTTTCCCGGAAAATCGTCTAATTAAAATTGAAGTCATCGAAGATCGGATATACGCTTAAACCAATTGGAATTTAAATGATGACTAGAAGAATTAATATTTCACAAATGATTCACTTGATAAATCAACACTTGATGAAACTATTCTTAACAATGATATAGAGAAGAAAATAAGCACAAGCAAATTGATTTTGTGTGGTTGAGCTTTTTACCAGACAGTTGGTGTGCAAAAACCAAAGATAATTTTGTTGTATCAAGTAGTGCAAAATTTTACACACTATAGTTATCACTTTTGAGTGTGAAAATTTATCAAACACCTTGAGTGCACTACTTTGATACACCAGAATTTTAAAGCACACAAAATCAAGATGAGCAAAAGTAAAATACGTGAATCGTAAAGAACACAAGGAATTTGTTTAGGTAGTTCCTTCATCGTCCTCGCTCAAAGTACTCTGCCCCCAATTCACAATCGAATTGGGCAATTTTATTAAATTGCAATTGTTTTACAAGAAGAAAAATAGATGAACCAACAAACCAAACCGCGTTGAATATGCTGTCAAATCTTCTTCTTGTCCCTTAATCCAAAGTAGAATCAAGTCTTCCACGCGTGTTGAGAAAGCCTCTGATTAGTTGCTCCCATCTTGAAAGGATACATGATCCTCCAAACTTTGAGCGCGAATGAGTTTCTTCAACACTTGTGAACCCACAAAGATCTTCACAATCCCCCGTCTACCGTGATATGAAAGAACGATCCACTTGATCTTCAATCTACCTCACTCGGCTGAATCTACGAATGATCGTTGTATGCAAAACCCCCAAACCTTCAATGATCTTGGAGGAGAAAACCCTTCAGATTTTTCCAAGAAAAACCCACTCACTCTAGACCCAATCTGAAACACTAACTCACGATTGAACGTTATCTTCGAAGCAAGCACCTTAATCAACAAAGATTGTTGTGTGTGATTGTTGATTGATGCAAGAAGGAAGAAGATGAAGAGAGATGTGTGTATATCTTTCATTTTTCTTGTTAACTTCTCAAAAGAAATGAAACCAACTATTTATATTAGTTAGTCAATGCAAAATAATAGAAAGGAAAATTAAATGAAAAAAATGAGACAACACAATAATGAGCTGACTCAAATCTTAAAATGAGCCGACTCAAATTTCCTGGTGAGCCGGCCTAAATTGACAGAGAGGCGGCCTGTTGAGACCCGCAGGAAATGAGAAGGAAAATATTTTGATGATTCGACTCATGAAGGAGTTTGAGTCGGCTCGTCCATACCCATGAGTCGGCCAAAATGTTGCCTCATGCAGCCTGTTGGGACCCGTGTGTTTTGGGCACCAGCCACACTAAATGAGTCGGCTCATTGTGGAATTTGAGTCGGCTCATTCAGTTCATTTTCCCAAAAATGTCATTTCTTCCTTTTTCCTTGAGAACCACTTATGATTTCAATCATGCCAAGTTTTTGACACATTAAAATTCATGTCATGTCTCACAAACTTCCTCTTTTTGATGATGGCAAAAACTTGATGAATCAATCACCATATGTTGTTAAGACCCCCTGGCTATATGACCCGATCTTATATGATATCAATATCATCTCCCCCTTTGAATACATCAAAAAGAAGATGATACGTATGAGTTAACCACCAATGGAAATAACATGCGAAACATAATTTCAATATGAGAAACCAATTGCAATACGAACACACATTCACAAACACATAATTTGGAAGAACGTGAAGAAAATGTGACACTAAAAAAAGGCAACCAAAGGAAATATGAATTCATACATAAGCAAACCATAAAAAAACATTCATAAACAAAACAAACAAAAATTATGCAATGATTCTCTCAAGCTTGGGGATTGCGATCCAAGGTGGATGGATAACGGCGATGATAAGTAATAGGTTGTGAGTCATCCATATCGGTTTCGGTAAATTGAAGAAAGATACTATTGAGAGAGTTGAAAGCAGTGTCTTGAGCAGCCAAATGATCTTGCAGTGTGGTGTACCGAGTGTCTTGAACGGACACATAATTGGCAAAAGCGGTGTCTTTCTTATTTAAACGTCGTTCTAATTCTGAGTATCTTTCAATTTGAGTTTTTTAGTAGGCTTCCTGTTGAAGTTGCATATTCTGAAGCAGAGCCATGATGCTGGACGAATCAGCTTGATGCGGTTGAGACGGAGGAGGAGATGGAGGAGCAAAACGAGTTGTAGTGTTTGTCCAACCGGTGTATTGCCACTCACCCCATCATTGATTTTCATAGGAGGCTGAATCATTAGATGGAATGCCATTCCATTCTTCGTTGTCAATGAGCAATTCTTCATTTGGAACCACATTTGGTTCATTTTGATCCTCAAGATCATCCCCTTCAGAATTTTCTTCTAACGGTTGATTCAGATCACTTCTTAACACAAACCGATACCGTTTTTCTTTAGAATCCCATATCTGACCCATAAGACTTAGGGTCTTTTGTTGAAACCAATTTGTGTCAGGCACGAATACCATGGGTAAGGCACTACTAACAATTTCCGCTTTGTTGATGATCTTCTGAATGATGGAAGGATATGTAAGAGCAACTCCTTTCTTTTCCTTTAGGGCAAAGATACGACTGGAGAAATAATGTGGCCAGTTAACTTTGACCTTGTTCCGAAGAATATATATCAGATGAACTTCACTCATATCAATACGAGAAAATCCGCCTTTCTTTGGTCGTAAATTGTGTGCCACAATCCAATGAAGGATACGATCCAACGACTTAACTTTTCCAGTAGTAGTTGTATTTGGAAATAATTCTGAATTTACAATAAATTCAACGAATGGTTCTTTAAGCATACCATTGAGTTCCGAGCGAAATGAGTAGTTAGCCACTTGAGATGTATCAGTCATCAAGATACTAGCTTTCTCAGGATCAATGTGATACAAGTCTTTCCACACTTGAGTATTTACAGCAAACATTTTAGTGCCCATATGGAAATTGAATTCGAAACCTTTAAATGTTCCAACCAGATCAACATAGAACATTCTTACCAAATCCTCATTATAGTCTTCATGACAGGAGAGAAAAGGATTGATACCTTGAAAATCCATCAGTTCAATAATGTGAGGAATGTGCATCTCATTTGCAGTTGTTCTTGAATACACATATTGAGGAACAATTTTTCTGCTCTTGAACTTTTTGTTATAAACCTCAACCAAATCAGATGGAAGAAGAGACAAAGCGTTTACCGGGAGAGATGATTGTGAAGTAGAACCCCGTGACCTTTTACCTGTAGCTCTTGAAGCCATTGTTTAGAATGAAGAACTTTGAAGCTTTGAGTGATAATTTTGGGGTTTTAGGGTTAAGAGAGAAACTTGAGAGAATATGAGATGATTATGATAAGAAAATGAAAGGTTAATGAACTTGATGATAGGAATCCATAAAAACAATTAATTGAAAGTCAAGTATTGATAGAAAGCATTGATGTGTCGACCTAGGGAAGTGAAAAAGCAGACGGCGCGTCTTTTCAAGACAACCAAATGTCATGTGATGCGACAATGAGCCGGCTCAAAATTTGAAATGAGTCGGCTCAAAATAGCAAAGAGGTCGACTCATGAGGTTCCATGAGCCGAATCATGAGTCGGCCTGTTGGGACCCGACAGTTTTGAAAGAAAATTTTCACCAAAGTGCACTTAAACCACCTCAAATCACGATAATATCATCTTTTATGCCGATCATTTGTCAAACAACCAATTATAATCCAAAAGAAGAGAAGAAATAGATAAAGATACGAACATAAGCGAAGCCACACAATTATATTATATATATCATGAATGAATAGAGATAACTAAGTTTAGAAGGATATTACCTCGAGTATATGTGAAAGAGAAGTAAGATAACACTATACAACAAGAAGTTAGAGACAAGAAGAGTTGAACCAAACAATAATATAAAACAAAGAAATGATTGTCAAGATCTATCCAATATGTCAAGAACACCAAGATCCCTACGGGAAAAAAAGAAGAAAGGATCGGTAGCAAGTGGTTTTGTAAAAATGTCAGCTAGTTGATTCGAACTATCAACGTGCTCAAACACCACATCACCTTTCTCTACATGATCCCTAAGGAAATGATGCCTTATTTTAATATGCTTAGTGCGTGAATGAAGAATAGTATTTTTGGTAAGATTAATTGCACTAGTGTTGTCACATAAAATTGGAATTTGTTTAAGAGAGATATTGAAGTTAAGCAATTGTTGTTTTATCCATAAGATTTGGGCACAACAATTTCCGGCTGCAATATACTCTGCCTCCGCAATTGATAAAGCAACAAAAAGTTGCTTTTTGTTGTGCCAACTAACAAGAGAGTTTGAAAAGAAATGACAGGTTCCACTTGGGCTTTTCCTATCCACTTTGCAACCGGAAAAGTCAGAGTCGGAAAAACCTACCAAAGAGCAATCACTACCCTTAGGATACCACAGGCCAAACTTAGACGTACCACAAATATACCTAAGTATGCGTTTAACTGATTTTAAGTGTGATTCCTTAGGGCACGATTGAAACCTAACACACATACATACACTAAACATAATATCTGGACACGATGCGGTAAGATAAAGAAGGGATCCGATCATACCTCGATACCTTTTTATATCCATATCCTTACCCTTTTCATCACGATCAAGACTCGCAGCAGTAGGAATTGGTGTATCAATAGGCTTGGAATTTGTCATATCAAACCTTTTGAGCAACTCATTGCAATATTTAGTTTGACTTATGAAAGTTCCATCTTCAAGTTGTTTAATGTGAAGTCCGAGGAAGAAGTTAAGCTCCCCCATCATACTCATCTCAAATTCACCTTGCATAGAACTTGAAAATTCTTTGACTAACTTCATGTTAGTAGATCCAAAAATAATATCATCTACATATACTTGAACTAATATAGAATGATTTCCTTCTCGTTTAATAAAGAGTGTAGTGTCAACCTTTCCTCTTGAAAAACCTTGATTGATTAAAAATTTACTTAGGCGCTCATACCAAGCTCTAGGAGCTTGCTTGAGACCATATAAAACACGTTTTAGTTTGTATACATGATTTGGTTTTTCATAATTTTCAAATCCAGGAGGTTGACACACATATACCTCTTCATTTATATATTCGTTAAGGAAAGTACTCTTAACATCCATTTAATATAATTTGAAATTTTGTGAACAAGAAAATGCAATTAAAAGGCGTATAGCCTCAAGGCGGGCAACATGAGCATAAGTTTCCTCATAGTCTATGCCTTCCTCTTGGTTATAATACCCTTGAGCAACAAGACGGGCCTTGTTGCGAACAATAATGCCGTTTTCATCCAATTTGTTCCTAAAAACCCATTTGGTACCAATTACTCGATGACCTCGCGAAGGTGGAACAAGGTCCCAAACCTCATTTCTTTTAAATTGATTTAATTCCTATTGCATAGCTAGGAACCAATTTTCATCAAGTAAGGCCTCTTTGGCATTTTTAGGCTCAATTTGAGATATGAAAGCATGATAAAAACAAAAATTGCTTATCCTTGATCTAGTAATGACACCCTTTGAAATATCTCCAATGATGTTATCGATGGGATGGTCTTTTGATGTTTTCCATTCCAATGGTAGATCATTTTGGGAGGATGCTTGACCTTCATCTTTGAGACTAGACACATCAACCAGCTCCTTATTAACAATATCCGGAAGAGGTTCCACACAAGATATATCAAGGTCTTTAACAATCTCACTTGAATAGGCACCTGCACCAATAACAACACTACCTTTTCCGACAACATTCGGATAAAATTCATCAAAAGATACATGTACAGATTCTTCAACAATAAGCAACCTTTTATTTTATATTCTATATGCTTTGCTTGAATTAGAGTATCCAAGAAATATGCCCTCATCCGCCTTTGAATCAAATTTACCAAGGTTTTCTTTTCCATTATTTAGCACAAAACATTTGCAACCAAAGACATGAAGATGCGACACATTTGGCTTTCTTTCTTTTAAAAGTTCATAGGGCGTTTTATTTAGAATAGGTCGAACAGTGATCCTATTTAAAACATACCACGCGGTGCTAATAGTATCGGCCCAAAAATATTTAGGAAGACCGCTATCATTAATCATAGTTCTTCCCAGTTCCTCCAACACACGATTTTTACGTTCCACAACACCATTTTGTTGTGGAGTTCTAGGAGCGGAAAATTATGATCAATGCCATGGTTTTCACAGAAAAATTCAAAGATATGATTTTCAAACTCACCTCCATGGTCACTTCTAATTGTTACAATGTTTGTGCCAAGTTTATTTTGAGATAATTTGGCAAAAGTTTCAAAAGCCGAAAAGGTATCACTTTTACTAGCTAAGAAGATTGTCCAACAAAATCGAGAGTAGTCGTCAACAATAACAAAACCATAATAGTTCCATCCTATACTTTTGATTCTAGAAGGACCAAAAAGATCCATGTGTAGAAGTTCAAGAGGTCTAGAAGTAGAGACTAAATTTTTTGATTTAAAAGATATCTTTGTTTGCTTTCCCATTTGGCAAGCATCACAAAGATGGTCTCTAGTGAACTTTATGTTTGGCAAACCGACTACTAAGTTTTTGGAAACAACCTTATTTAGCAAGTCAAAGTTGATATGAGCTAAACGTCTATGCCAAAGCCAAGACTCTTCACTTTTGGAAATTAGACATTTAGGATCACTCATGGTCATCGAATTCAAATCAAGCATATATACATTGTTAACCCTCAAACCTTTAAACAAATCCTTTTTGTTTTCATTATGTTCAATTATGCAACCTTCTTTAGAGAATGAGACATTATATCCCTTGTCACATAATTGACTAATGCTAACAAGATTATGCTTAAGACCCTCAACTAAAAGGACATTAGAGATAGATGTAGAAGAGGGATTACCTACACTACCTTTGCCGAGTAATACTCCCTTGTTGTTATCACCATAGGTAACAAAAACATTCTTCTTAGCCACAAAGTCATAGAATAGGGAAATATCACCTGTCATATGTCTTGAGCATCCAATATCAAGAACCCAACGTTTCTCTGTAGTCTCAAGACACTCCACCTACATGATTAGACAATAGAGAAAGGTACCCAATTTTCATTGGGTCCTAGAGTGTGAGTGAAAATTTTGTTGCTTTTGGGCAACCATTGACAAATGCCTTTAGGGACCAAGTATCTCCTAAATCCACATTTGGCAATCGTATGACCTTCCTTGCAACAATAGTGACATTTCAAGAATGGTTTAGACTTGCATTTACTATTTTGATCCTTCACAACATAGGTATATATTTTATATGGGTTGTTCATTGATTCTTTAAAGTTTGAACGATCAATAGTAAATGTCATCTTTGGTTATGACAACTTGTCTAGTTTGGCTTGAAGAGTTTTAACTTTTTTTTTCCAAATGCAACATGTTTCACAACTATGAAAGTTATGTCATTCTCGCTTGTCTTCTACCATATATTCTACCATCTATGTCTTAAGAGCTTTCATTGCATTTTGATTATCCGAAACCTTTTGCTCTAAATATGCAAAAAATGCTTTTGTCGGATGCAATGCACTTGAAAGCTTCCTTAGCCTCTTGATGGAGAACATTAAAAGTACTAAGCAAATCATTATAAGACAATTTTTCAACATTATCATTTTTAGCATGTCTTACCTCTTTCTTGCCTTTCTTATGAGCCATAAGGCAAAGATTTACTTTCTCTTCCTCATCGCTTGAGCTATCTTTGCTAGACGAATCACTATCACTTTCCCAAGCAATATATGCTCTTTTAGCCTTGTTACCTTTTCTTTGATGCTTACTTTTGCCTTGTCTTTCCTTAGCATAGGAAAATCCGGTTTGTAATGACCCGGTTTTCCACAGTTGTAACAAGATCCCTTACCTTTAGTACTTTTAACAAACTCTTGCTTGGAAGGATTAGATTTTCTTCGATAGTTGATGAGACGCTTGTCCGAATGAGATATTTCATTCTTTTTGAGATACCGATTGTATCTTCTTACAAACAAACCCATATCTTCGTTTGATTCGTCTTCATCATCACTTGAATCACTCTCACTATCTTTATTGGTGGAGGATTTTTAGGAAGAAGCCTTTAATGCAATAGACTTCTTCTTCTTCTCATGATCTTTATTCTTCTCGTTCTTTTCATTCTTTTCATTGTCTTCATGCTCATGTAAGTTTAAGAGCTCTGTTCATGCTCTTGTAGCTTTCCAATGAGTGTAGTCAAATCCAAGGTTCTTACATCATTGGCTTCTTTGATTGCCGTAACTTTTGGCAACCATTCCCTAGTAAGACATCTCAAAATCTTGTTAGTAGCTACATCATTAGGAGTAGTTTTACCAAGAGCGTTTAGTCGATTTGTCAAGTGAGAAAATCTTTTTCCCATTTCACCAATGGTTTCACCTTGGCTAATGTGAAATAGATCGAACTCTTGTTGTAGAGTATTAATTCGAGCAAGCTTTACATCATCGGTTCCTTCATGGGCAACTTGTAAGGCTTCCCACATAGCTTTAGCCGAGGTGTGATGAGAAACTCGAAAATATTCATCCGCTCCCAAAGAAGCTATGAGCATATTTCGAGCTTTCCAATCATAGCTATATTTCTTTTCATCATTCTCATCCCATTGTGCTTCCGGTTTTTCAATTTGGATATCATCCGGACCGGCCATAGTTATTTGAAAAGGTCCGTCTTGAATAACTTTCCAAATTTTTCTATCAATAGAGTTGATATGAATGCGCATACAATCCTTCCAATGACTATAGTTTTCTCCGGTAAAAACTGGAGCTCTATTGTACGCCCTCGTTGGATCGTTGTCCATTTTCCAATAAGTTGTATGTGAAGCACTAGATGAACCGGTGCTCTTGATACCACTTGTTAGACGATAACGCGGATCTAGAAGGGGGAGGGGTTGAATAGATCCCTTTTTAAAAAATTACTTTTCAAAAATTAATTAAAAATGTATTGCGGAAGTTTCCCGGAAAATCGTCTAAATAAAATTGAAGTCACCGAAGATCGGATATACGCTTAAACCAATTGGAATTTGAATGATGACTAGAAGAATTAATATTTCACAAATGATTCACTTGATAAATCAACACTTGATGAAACTATTCTTCACAATGATATAGAGAAGAAAATAAGCACAAGCAAATTGATTTTGTGTGGTTGAGCTTTTTACCAAACATTTGGTGTGCAAAAACCAAAGATAATTTTGTTGTATCTATCAAGTAGTGCAGAATTTTACACACTATAGTTATCACTTTTGAGTGTGACAATTTATCAAACACCTTGAGTGCACTACTTTGATACACCAGAATTTTAAAGCACACAAAATCAAGATGATCAAAAGTAAAATATGAGAATCGTAAAGAACACAAGGAATTTGTTTATGCAGTTCCTTCGTCGTCCTCGCTCGAAGTACTCTGCCCCCAATTCACAATCGAATTGGGAAATTTTATTAATTTGAAATCGTTTTACAAGAAGAAAAATAGATGAACCAACAAACCAAACCGTGTTGAATATGCTGTCAAATCTTCTTCTTGTCCCTTGATCCAAAGTAGAATCAAGTCTTCCACGCATGTCGAGAAAGCCTCCGATTAGTTGCTCCCTTCTTGCAAGGATACACGATCCTCCAAACTTTGAGGACGACTGAGTTTCTTCAACACTTATGAACCCACAAAGATCTTCGCAATCCTCTTTCTACCGTGATATGAAAGAACGATCCACTTGATCTTCAATCTACCTCACTCGGCTGAATCTACGAACGATCGTTGTGTGTAAAAACCCCAAACCTTCAATGATCTTGGAGGAGAAAACCCTTCAGATTTTTCCAAGAAAAACCCACACACTCTAGACCCAATCTGAAACACTAATTCACGATTGAACATTATCTTCGAAGTAAGCACCTTAATCAACAAAGATTGTTGTGTGTGATTGTTGATTGATGCAAGAAGGAAGAAGATGAAGAGAGATGTGTGTATATCTTTCGCTTTTCTTGTTAACTTCTCAAAATAAATGAAACCATCTATTTATATTGGTTAGTCAATGAAAAATAATAGAAAGGAAAATTAAATGAAAAAAATGAGACAACACAGTAATGAGCTGACTCAAATCATAAAATGAGCCGACTCAAATTGCCTGGTGAGCCGACCTAAATTGACAGAGAGGCGGCCTGTTGAGACCCACAGGAAATGAGAAGGAAAATATTTTGATGAGTCGACTCATGAAGGAGTTTGAGTAGGCTCATCCATACCCATGAGTCGGCCAAAATGTTGCCTCAGGCAGCCTGTTGGGACCCGTGTGTTTTGGGCACCAACCACACTGAATTAGTTGGCTCATTGTGGAATTTGAATCGGCTCATTCAGT
Organism: Lathyrus aphaca; assembly: GCA_963966055.1. NCBI lineage: Eukaryota > Viridiplantae > Streptophyta > Magnoliopsida > Fabales > Fabaceae > Lathyrus > Lathyrus aphaca. The sequence continues at coordinate 124,391,046 of OZ014520.1, read as the reverse complement.
TCATTTTCCCAAAAATGCCATTTCTTCCTTTTTCCTTGAGAACCACTTATGCTTTCAATCATGCCAAGTTTTTGACACGTTAAAATTCATGCCATGTCTCACAGGGCTTACTATAACATAGTAAATTAAACTGAAGATCTTCAAAGACCTCTGCTTCTCAAGCTTGATCAATAAGAACTCCAAAACCAAAGAGATAAATAAACTCTCATTCACCAATAAAAAGGTACCCTTCCATAAGTATAGGGCTTCTACCACAAGCTCCAAGATATGACTAGAACTGGAATACCTCCTTAAGTCTTCAATAAACTACCTTTCTTCCCAAGGATAATTAGTTCCAAGAAAATCCTTCTGAACAACCAAATGCCATAGTTTGATTGTTTCAACTTTCGTTAGAATTCCCACAAGATATCATGATCCACAAATGAGACTAGAATCTCCAGGATACATACTCAACTTTCTCCAAGTGAGTCACCATGTAACATATTATCCTTCTTACAGCTCCTGCTATGAGATAAAATTTTGAAGCATCCATGTTCTTTATTCCCGTAGATCACCCTATCTTAAGCTGACCTGACACTTCACCAACTGAGATTCTGATGTTTGAGCTAGATGTCAAAACATTCTGATACGACATCTAGCTGTTGAATTTAGCTATTCCTTTTGCCACTTAGAAGAACCTCCCCTTTTAACAGAACAAGAGTCCCATACTCTCATAGACTTAATTCACCTATCAAGTTTGAGTTGGAAACCTCTATTATGTTGATCTACAGTAATTCCATACAAGCTCACACCTTGATGAATTCCTGCCAATTGTCTCCAAAGTCTTCAAACATGCCTCTGTCTGAATTTTTATAAAGGAATAGTCATAGATTACACCCCATAATCGTACCAAGGAATTTCACATTTCCTCGAGTAAAGAAGTATTTACGAAGTCAAGATATTGCCACATATCCCTGAACTACATGATGGGCATTTAAATATGCACTAATGTACCTAGATCAGAAGTAAACTAATCCAAGTAATAGTCATCAAGATTATGATGTCTTCATCTCCATCTTCAAACGCATCAACCTCTATACAAGTTTTTATCCTTTAAAACCTTCCAAGAACTAGAAGCTCAAGCCATACAAAGCTAAGTCAGTAATATTAGGTCAACACCTAAGATACTTATACGTACATTCAATACTCCTCCCATGATTCTGCACTATTCTCTGATGGAGAGATGTTCCAACATCTGGTTGAACATCCACAATCTTGATCTTCATATACAAGGATAATAAATTAAATATGTGCGCGATCCAAAAATAGCAATTGATCTTAAATGCTAATTCAATAACCCTTCCAGGTATTAACACTTTACTAACACCACCCAAGTGTTTTGTTTATGCCAGTTCCTTTCCTTGTGCAAAGTGTTGAGATATCAAGGTTGTCACCCTTAACTCAAGCATCCAAGATTCTCTCTGAAAGAATCTTATATACCTCAACAGTTCTAAAATGCTCCAGATAAATTGTGGTCATCCTTAGGGTTAAGAAAGATGAACCCTTCCTTGCACTTTTGGATGATGAAAATAAATCACCACAGATTCCTCCAGATTAGTATTTCACGGAAACACCCTCTAGTCAGAAGAATAACTAGAGTGCTCTAGATGAACAACCAAGATGCCTTTGTGAGTGGATTTGAGAGAATCATCGAGTATCTTTGGCAACTTAGATGAAAAGAAATTATCAAGTTCCTAGAGCATGAACTTGACAACCCCAACCTCTTCTTCTTGATACATGATGGTGCTAACCATCCAAGTATCAATCATTTATCAACCAATACTTCATCTATACCATTTCTCCCGACTTTGGAACAATTTAGAATCTTCACAATAGCTGATATCATCCAGATCAGAGACAAGCAATATATGCCACTGTCCATCTTCATACGAAACTCCAAGATCTCATACTCTCAGAGTTCTTCCTTCAGAGACATATGCAGGAAGAAGACTTCATTATCCGTAGTATTATCATAAAGCTAAACTCCCCTATTTACAACTTTATCTCCTAATCACTACCCAATGAATGTCTTTATCAAAGAACTTCATCTTTGATATGAGAACCCCCCTCTTTCTATCTATCACAACCTTGTGATATATTTAGTTTTCTTCTGTCAATACAGAATTCTGTCAAGCATTCTTGACCAACACGCTAACTTGGATTTTCTTCAAGGCTTCATCCGAGAACAATATTCATTCCATTACCTAATGACTTCTGAACATGTATCATATTTATGCCTACCACGATGTATCAAACTGATAGAAAGGGAGACTTATAAGTCCTACTGAGTCTGTGACTCTCAAAACCTTAATCCTTATTTTCTTCCTAAGAACTAGGTTACAAAAGATATTACAATATTCAAGGTATATTAAACCCTAGGTCTAAGTATCCTTAAATAGCCTTCAACTACTCCATGGATTTTGAATAATCTAACAAATCATTCCTTGATCCATGTGTTGATTGCAACAGATAAAATCTCTTCAAATCTTCAAACTAGATCTTCTACAAAATTTGTTTGTAACAAACAAAGATGTTGAAACCTCTTGTTAGGACATCATGCTCGACATCATCTTCAGCGCTTAAGTTTTCCAAAATTTAAGTCAAATCTTCAGAGCTTTCATTGATGAAAGTGTTGGGAACTCTACTAGTCATGTTGGACTCGATAATGTTATTTTCGCTTCTCAGGGGGTCATTGGCGACTCTTTTCCCCTTGTCAGTCCTTTATCTTTTGCGGAGACCGCTGCTCGAGATGAGTGGATACTTTGACATTTTATTAGGTCATATCAAAATATGCAAGGTCAGGATCCCAACGAGTCTGAGATCAAGTGACAAATCGAACTTCGAAATCTAACAACCGCGTTTGGTTGGTGTTGCCCATCGTCTGAAGGTCAGGTTGGACTTCCCTCTCTAGAACCGACTAATGAGAATCAATATCATTTGGTAGATTGCAAATTGCTAAAAATTGTCTCTACTTTTAATACTAGGGGTAAAATGAAAAATGCTCTCATAGGTGTAGGTTCATCTCTTAACTGGGCGGCCGTCCCTTTAGACTCTTACAAGAGGGTCAGTAGTTCCTTTGACCAATGTTCCATCATTTCTTACAAATGTCTATTTACTGTCTTTCAATGAATTTAAAACGGGGGTATTGATACATTTGATTATTGCACCCTCTCAACTACATCCAAATGTCTGGGCTTTTGTGAAAGTGTTTTAGTTTTGATGTGAATACCAAAATTGAAAGTCATTCTTGAATATTTTTATCTATTTTTTTGTCGTTGAGCGTGCCTCCTTAAACAATCTTGTAGTCAAGAGTTGAATTTGCTACGGCAAGAGGTCGATCAATTTAGTGTCTACTCTGAAAATTGGAAGGACTTCAAAGATTGTTTCTTTGCAGTATCTTAAAACAAAATCTAATATATATATTTTTTTTTCAAATTGAAATGATTAGTTGTGGTGAAAGGATTTGAAAAGTTGAATTTAAAATTACTTTAATCAAGAATCTCAACTTGATTTCTCTAGATAATAAAAAAGAATCATAATATAACTTATTGATTTTAAAAATAAATCTATAATTTGTGACATTATATTTGAACATAGCATGAACACAACTAACACCAAAACTATGTATATGAGATAACGTGCAATATAAACACACGTTCAAAAAAAGGCACACAAAGGTTAATGGTGAACCCCAAAACCGACATAAAACACATACATTTTTATGAATAAAAAAGAAAAAGATAGCATGAGTGAGTGAGTGAGTGAGTGAATGGGTTCATTTCATTTCATATTTGAGATCTAGAAGCACATGCAAGACACACCTAACTAGCCCTCATCAAATCAAAATCATCACCCTATTTCCCACTCTAAATTCCCATCTATCTGTTATTCAACCATCGACATCAACTTTATACTTTATACTAAAATAACTACATTTCAACTATCATTAACTTGATGGATGCAACTTTATAAATTAATTAATATCAAAGCTCATGTTATTATATACTGATTTAAAGGAAGTGAAGGTAATTTAAAAAATGTGACAAACACCAGATCTTGAAATCTAAATTGTACATATTTTATTCAATTCTTTTGTTTTATTTTTCTTACTTTTATTATATCTTTTTTGTGTAACAAAGCTTGCATGTTTCTACACATGGTATGTTTCTTCACTTAATTCATGTATTGTATAAGGGAAGAAGGATGGGTATATTATGCAGCCATGCATGGCAAGATTCCTTTCCTTTTAGTATTTTAGCCTGGTTTTAGTATAGGGGTGGGAAAAGTTTTTTTTAAATCTTGGTATCTGGTTTTTCGACCGACTAATTCAAGAGGATCAATCCCACCGTCCACTTCATATAAACTGACTCACAAAAGAATTGATTGCATCCAGTAGAATTCGAACCTGAGACCTTGAGAGAAACAAACTCTTAAAATCCAAACCCCCACCACTAAGTCAACCCTTGGGGTTTGGGGGGAAGGTGTTAATGATGAATTGCATGGTTTAAATATTTTTTGGTTGTTATATATAGGCCTGGTTTTGGCCCATTGTTATAATATTATTTTGAATTGAGTTTTTATTTTGCCCCCTTCTAAAATCTGACCTGCACCCCCACATTAGCATTGTTATTTCAGTTGATCGCTTATTTTATAATTTTGGATTTTTAAAAGTATCATAAAATAATGGATTTTTAAAAAGAAATACCAATTTTCTTTTTTCGTTTATATGAAGAAATATTGGGTATTACAAAAAAATTCTAGATTTTTCAAAATATTTTATAGTTTTTCAGATTTTTGAAAATGTCGATTGTACATACTCAATGAGATATATTTTTTTTAACAGTTCTGAAATTTTTTAAATACTTTGTAGTTTTTCGGTATTTTTTTAAAAAATTCGAAAAACTACAAAACATTTGATAGTCTACAAAATATTTCGAAAAATCCGGTGGTATTAAAAAAACCACCTATTGAATATGAATTAATAGTTTTTTTTATCAAAAATCAATAAAATTATCAAAGATACGGAATTTATAAAAAATCAGTGTGTTAAATTCATTTTTTGTAAAACAATTACAAAATATATACCAGAATTTTTAATTAATATCTGATTTTTAATTTGATCTATCAAATTTTTCGTGACAATTTTTTCTCAAATTTGTCCTAAAGATAATATAAAAATGATCAAAAATTGTGGGGGGCATATCAAATTTTAGGGATGATAAGTATTAAAACTCCTTTGAGTCCTACCGTTAGAGAAATCTATCTTACACTCCTATACCTACACTTAGTCACCCTAGGGGTGGCAAATTTTAGACGCAACCTGTAAAAGTTCACAAAAAATAGGGTAGAGTGAGGCGAGGCAGACATATTTAAAAGTGTGAATCTAAAATCTTGTTCTGCCCCACATAAAAGTACGGGTGGCGCAGGGTGACCCCGTGGACATTGAACCTTTTAGACTTAAAAATTACAAAATTATATGTAAGAGCTTGGAATTTTGTTTCTCATGGGACAAATGTTGAGTGTGGTGTCCTTGATAATTGGTTCGACAAGTTAAACCAAAATCACCATAATTAACACAAAATAAATTATACAAGATGTTGAAGTAGAAAAGTAATAAAGAACATAATAATTGGTAACCCTGTTTGATGCAATAACACTTACATATGGAGAGTTGACTTCCAATCCAAGAAAGGAAATTTGCTATTTGTAGTTTAATACAATTAGTCTTATATGAACCAACAAATCTTATGTTGTTAAATGCCTCTTACAAACATTGCCCAATGACTTTCTATTTAGGACTCCTCCTAAATATGAAATGCCCTATCACTTTCTCTCAATAATTAAACCTTAGTGATCAACTTCAATTCACATTGTCGAATGCTGATTTACAATTCAACTAGACAAACCTAGAAATATGTCAAGTTACTTAAATATAATGTGGTGTACATACAACAATAACAAGGACTCAAATAAACCCTAGCACTCTAATATATTTAATGTATTGCTTTATTTCCTATGTAGGTTTTGAGCTTCTTATATAGAAAAAGTATTATGGGTTTTTCTCCTTGGATTTTTGATTTTATTTTGTCCAAAATCTTTGCACAATTTGTTGGAAATTATTTATTCCATAAATATCTCCAACATAAATATATGGTTTTGTTTGTATCAAATTCAAATTTAAATCACTTTTAAATTTGATTTAATCTTCACAACTATCCAACAAATCAAATAACCATATGCTAAAAAAATGCAATAAAATCTTACTGAATATTCAACAGAAAACTCGTCCCAAATGCAGTAATCTAGCCTGTTAGGCAAGGCTCATATGTCGTAACCACATGTTGTGACATCGCGTCTAGAATATGTCCCTTCTGCACCAGAAAATCGTCTTGATGTATCTTGGAAAAGTTGATCACTTATCCATGTTGTTGTTTTGCAAAATGCATTCAATCCAAAAAGGAACAACAATCTCACCCTTTGGCAAATTGTGCAAAACTACTCTTCAAGATAGATAACACTCATTCAATCAGAACAAGTGACAAACAATACAGAATTATTAGAGCATACAATTTTACCAGAAGCAACATTTATCAGAATTGTAGCATAATAACAAAAAATCAAAAACATTCATTACATATGTCACATAAAAGTAATGCTCCAAAGTCAATCAGACATACATGCATTCATTCGCAACTTAGTCATTCGTGACACTCAGTTAGCGCATAATAGTAACATACAATCCTACCAACTAACAATGATCACCATGCAATCATTCTCATACTTATTCATCCATAACAAAAACAATTAGTAGTTAATATCCGGATATGCAAAATACTTGTAACACAAAGACTTTTGACACATATTCTCCACCACCATCAGTCCTTAGAATCTTGAGCTTTTGACCACTTTGTATTTCGACCATAGATTTAAACTTAGAAAATAGATTGATCATTTCACTTTTCTTCTTGATCAGGTAAGTCCACAGTTTTAGATTAAAATCATCTATGAATGTTACAAACAATTTGTTACCTCCAATCGAACCACCTGGACATGACCACATACATCAGAGTATATGATTTTAAGAATTACCTTCGACTTGCTTCCTGCATCATTATTGAAAATATTCATGTGTTGCTTTATCTTCACACACTATTCACATACTTCATTTGGAATGTCTATTTATGGTAATCCTGAAACCATGTTTCTCCTTTTCATATCTATGTTGTCTTTGAAGTTTAGATGGCTAGGTCTATGGTGTCATATCCATTCAAACCTGCTAGCTTCAGTTGTAACGAACTTGTTTTTCATCACATTAGTTTAATATTAAAGGTTATATTATGAAACATGAGAACATTCAAGATTAACCTTCCACCCGAGTTAGGAACTCTCATCATCTTATCTTCAATCAACACTTTGTAATTCTTTTCGACCAACTTCCATATGTTGAGCAAATTACTTTTCATGTCTGGTATATATACATCGGAAATCACTGACCTTTTGCCATCTTTTCTCATAATCAGAACATCAACAATACCTTCAACTAATAGAGTATTTTTCATTTTCAAATTTCACCATGTTCTTCATCGATGGTTTTATGTTGACAAACTAATCTTTCCTTACATACATGTGTGATGAGCATCCTGATTCCAAGTACCATTGATTTAAATTTGTCGTTTCACATAAACTTCATAACCCCAAACCTTCATGTAAGACATATGTGGTTTCTTACCACTCCATATCTCATATAGTATATTTTTTACCTTTTTGGATGGAACACAATTAAGTCTGTAAGTTGTTGTCAATAGTGCATGTCCCCAAAAGGAGTTTGGAAGATCGGTGTGACTCATCATGGATCGGACCATGTCTAACAAGGTTCGATTTATTCTCTCATACACACCATTCTATTGTGGTGTTCCAGGAGGAGTGAGTTGGGATAGAATCCCATACTCTTTTAGATGGTCAGCAAACTCTAGGCTTAAATATTCACTGCCTCGATCGGATCGAAGTGTTTTAATATTCTTACCTAATTGGTTTTGTACTTCATTCTTGAACTCCTTGAACTTTTCAAAGGATTCATATTTGTGTTTCATTAAATACACATAACCATATCTACTGAAATAATCAGTAAATATGATGAAATATTGAAAATCTCCTCTGGCTGGTATGTTCAGTGGTCCACATACATCAGTATGTATGAGGTTCAAAAAATCATTTGCCCTTTCACTTTTTCCTGTGAATGGGGTCTTTGTCCTCTTTCCAATTAAACAAGATCTGTATGTATCATATGATTCGTAATCAAAAGAATTCAAGAGTCCATATTTATGGAGTTTGGAGATGCGCCTCTCATTTATATAGTATAAGCGCAAATGCCAAAGGTAATTTGGATTTAACTCGTTAAGTTTCATCATTTTAGTATTAATGTTATAAATTGGCATTTGAAGATCAAGGACATACAACCCATTGTTCATTTTGTGCAGTAGCATAGAATATATCATTTAAATAAATAGAGCAACAATTGTTCTTTATTATAAATGAAAAAGCAAACTTGTCCAAACAAGAAACGAAAATAATATTCCTGCTAATTGCAGGTACATGATAAATGTTCTCTAACTGTTTATTAAACCACTTGGTAAAGTCAAAATATAAGTTCCTACGGCTAAAGCAACAACCTTTGCTCCATTGCCAAATCTCTATTCCTTTTTAGCTCCTACACATTGGTACAAATGTGAGAACCACATCCAGTCTCTAATACCCATGATGCTAAAGTAGATAAATTTATTTCTATAACAAACATACCTGAAGTTGAAGTCTCGACTCCATTCTTCTTATCTTCTAGGTACTTTGGGCAGTTTCTCTTTCAGTGCCCGGTCTTATCGCAATAGAAGCAAGTGCCTTCATTTTTTATGCCTCCACTAGGTTTCAAAACAGAGGTAGTGTGTTTGGGTTTGGCAACTTCTTTGCCTTTCCATTTACCAACCTGCTTGGTGGGCTTTTTGTTTTGTTTCTTTCCATTACTGACCATCAGAATGGAATTGGCATCATAAACATGCTTCTTATAAGTATCTCTTTCAGCCTTAAGAGCAGTACTTGGAGGTTCCTCATCAGGAACAAGTGTCTCTAAGGTATACAACTTTCTATCATGTTTGAGGATAATCCTCAGATTTTGGTGCCAATCCATAAAATTTGTCCCAAATAATATTTCCTTATCAAGGATTGATCGCAAAATGTTATTAGATGTGTTTGTTGTCATGGTAATCTACAAATAGAAAGTAAAGGTATAAGTATCATTAAAACAACATATTCAATTAGGCCTTTAATTAAATATGCTCTCACAATTTTACTCAAAACAAATGACCCTCATCATTTGATTAGGAAATCCCATTGGAAGATTTTCTAGTGGATCGAGATCCATATTTCACTTTGTTTCAAGTCAGCGTTAGGCTGATTACACAAAACTTGACTATTTAGGTAGTAACTCTTTCCAATTGTATCCAATATAATTCTCGAATATTTCAGTTGGGTGAATAACTCCTTATTCCAATCTATCATATGGACTATTCTCAACTCTTACTTCTAAACGTATATAATCTTATTATATGTTGTTTAGTTAAGTTTGACCCATTATTTTAGAAATTAGATATTACATTTATCGCACCTTACTAATATAGAACATGCTCCTCGAGTTAGGTGAAACCTGCAATATTAGATACTAGTTTTGATGAGTTCTAAAACTTGGAAAGCAAAAACTTAATATTAGTTTTGAGTGAATTTTAATTAGTTTGATCTCACCGGCTTATTTATCATATAAATCGTTCCTCACACATGCATCAACATACATACAATATATATCATAAAGGAAACTCGTTTTACATACGAGGGAGTGAGATGGGAAAAGAATTTACATGATGAGAATAAGAGAGAGGCATGACACGCATGTCGTATTATAAATTCCAAAACAAAGGAAAAAATAAACTAAGGCCATAACTAATCACCATAAGAAAAATAATAAACAAATTTTATTATTATTAATTTAAATCCTGTTAATTAAATAAATCAAATTAAATTTTGGCGAACAATGACCTTAAATGCAATTTTCATTGACACAAACTTTGCATTGTTACACTGCCTGTGACGACCATCACTTGCCATGACGAGCATCATACGTCAGCCCATGACGACTGTCACACATCAACACATGACGGCCGTTATACTAACAAAATGCGTGACTTTTTTATCGCAGACCTCATTGACGGTGCAACCCTTGTACCGTCATAAACCTTAACGCAACAACTTTATACCATCAAAACACCATGATCAATAATTCAGTATGATTGATCCGTATGCTATCGCTTCACCATACTAAAGTTGGATTCCGAAGTAGATAACCACATATCGCTCAATCGAATGAAAATCATTACGTGATTTGAACTGAAGAAATAAAATAGTATATCCAATATATCATCTTTGCATCAAAGTTAATCATATCACATATGAATTAGATCGATCATATATGTGTAACTTATGGACGATTGACATATCGTTGTTTCACCATACTATTGTCGGATTCCAAAACATAGTCAATATCAATCATACACATTCTGATGCCAAAAATTCAATATCTTGATTTTATTTAATTTTTTTTACGTGTTTTAATCCAATTAAAACAAAAAAATGACATAAAGTAAGTAATTATCAGACTCATGGTTTCGTAAGTGACTCTGATACCAATGAAGGGAAATTAGCGATCTAAATGTAGCGAAAAACAAAAAAAAATCCCTTTAGCGATCCTTAAGAAAGATCATGATCTGTGATAGAAAAGTTACCCCTTGTGGCGATGAAACCTTTGATTTCGAATCGATGGAATGATCACGAGCATTGTACGATGAACAACGCCTCTACTCAGTCCACACGAACAACTTCCTTCAGTCACAATGCTAGATGATTACGATTGAAGGTTTTTGAGTGAGGGAGAGAAAAATAGAATACAACCAGTGTTTCAACAACAACAACCACCTTTGAGCTTTTGCACAAGGGTTCTATTTATAGAACTACTTGTGTGAGTTGTAAGCTAAAAAACCAAACTCAATAATAACATTATTATATTATTATAATTACAATTATTATAATAAACATAATTTTATTATTATTATATTATATAACTATTATAAAATTAGTAATAACTATTATTATATTATATGTCAATTAGTAATAACTATTATTATATCATATGTCAATTAAGTACATGGTACCTTACCATATTCTGTATTTCATTCAAGTGCACCATACCTTACGATGTTTCTTATCTACTCTACCTCTTCTCTAACTGTCCTTATGTGTGTGACCCTGTAGGATTTCGCGACATTGATAATTATATTAAATCATGTATTTAACATGATAAACAATGAGCGATATCTAGCAACACATCACTGCTACCCAAGTCACAAAATTGTCATGTGATTTGACAAAACCTTTTGTGATAGTACTTGTGTGTACAATTATCCTCTTGCACTTATCTTTATATTGAACACAAGGCATATATCGTGTCATCCTTGTTCAACTAAATATTGGATCCTTAGACATTTACCCTGTTATGCAGGATGAACAAATTTCATCTAGGTTACTCATATGCCTCAACATGCTTTGTGAAGTACCTATCAACAGTCTTTATGATCATCCAGTTACGAACAATGTTTGATCAACAATAAAGTACTTGACTCTACATCTAGGGTCCATAGTAGTTTCAGGTCGAAGAGTGACATACACCATTATCACCATGAGAGTAACTTATGATACTTTGCATAACATTCAATGTAGTACTCTCATAGTGGGTCAATCTAGTATAAATATTACTCCTAATATTCATACCTATGTTAAGACTTGATAACTCCTTATCCATGATCCATGATATGTGATCATCGTCCTATCTATATAATAGTCTTAATGCTTTAAGGCTATCCCATTTCACATTAAAACTCGACTATGGATACTTTAAGAATAATATCCTTATGTTTAATGGAATCTCATGATTAAGTCACACTAAATATTTCATTAAATAGACTAGCTATTTTAGAGACTTTATCATTTTGGAAATACAGACATAATAAAGAAATGCCTTTTTATTATTAATAAATAACAAGTACCAAAAGTATTTCCCTTTAAGGCTTACACTAACACCTCCTTCACAAGATCCCAAAGGTTTTGTTAATAGAAAACAATATTTATCTTCTTGCACCAATTCTCGTCATTCTTATTCTTCACAATTGGGATACTCGCCGAAAAATGCTTATTCGGATGAATCATTGCACTATACTTTCCCAAGAATCACACAACCAGTGCTCTAGATACCAGATGTTGGAATTACACCAAACCTATGGAGAATTCGAATCAATCTTGATGAACAATAATCAATTCTTATGATTGATTATCTCTCTTATTCTATACTCTTCACTCGAGTAAATCAACCACACCTTGGTTGCAAGATGATTTTGTTGCACAAAATTTTGAGAAGAAAGAAAAGATGAATTGGGGAAGAAAAGAGGAATTATGGTTTCAACGAAAATGGAAAGAAGAAGAGTTGTAAATTATGCATAGAAACTTATGCTCTTTACATTGCAATCTGCAATATTATTCACTTTTTTCTCTATGTAAATGCATTATTACAATGATATAGAGAGATCGTTGGGTTCAAGTGTGAATGGTTAAGTCCTACATCGCCTATAAATGAATGAAATATTGGATTAATTAGAGATATGATTCATGTACCTATTGTATTAATGTTTTTTAATCTGGCGTATTCCTCTCTTGTGGTTTAGTTTTAAGTGATGTTTACTATTTTGTTAGAGTATGGTAGTTGTTTTGAGATATGATTGTCGAAGAAGACAATGTAAAAGTTCTTGAAGTGATGTAGTTTTAAGTGACTATATTTTTTATGATAGAGTATGGTAGTTCGTTGAACTATGATTGTTTGTGTAAAAGCATTTTTAACATGTATTTGATTTTTTCTTTTCTTTTCTATTATACTCTTGCATTCAAGTATTGGGAGATGTAGTTAAATATTTATTTTAGAATATCAATTTTCCACTAGTGCAATCTAACCTCTACAAATTAAGAGTCTAAAAACTCGGTAGTTTGAATTTGTTTTTCAGTATTGTTATTTACTTTAAATATAAGTGACAATCTTTGTTTATTTATTTATAGTAATTCTTTTATTTTATTTTTAATTTTTATTATTATAAATTTTAAATATTATTTATAAATCATAATTAAAGATTTAAAAGTGTATCATCAATCAAATTATTTATTGTTAATTTCTATGATAAAATATAATATATTACCATTTGAGACTTATATTATTATTTGAGACTTCACCAATTTGTTTTTTTATTTTTATATAAAAATTATATTATTAAATTTTATTTTATAATAAATATTAACAAATTAGCAAAATTGATATTATTTTAACTAAGTCATTAAAATTAAATAGTTAATTAATTAAATTAAATTTAAAATATTTTTAATTATCTAATTATAACGTAATATTTATGAAGTTTTATAATTTTTTTAAATTAATTCACCTTTTTCCATATTATTCAACTTTAATAAAATTTTGAACTTTTTACTATTATGTTGCAATTGCGATTTCCGTAAAAAAAAAAAAAAAACAAAGGATTGCAAATTAGAGATCAGTTTTTAGAGGTGGAGAAATTAAAATTATTTGAGACAAATCATGAATAAAGTTTATCTTTTTCAGTTGGAGGATTTCAAATTTATAGTAGAGTAAGGTTTATCATTGGCTTCGATTGAAAGATGTTCTGTCGGATTTTTCTATTTTGGAATGGATTATATTGATGGATAAAAGTTTGTAAGTCTTGTTTTTTTTTATTTGGGTTAGTTCTTTGGATCGACTATTTGTTGGATAATTTGGAAGTGTAAGATTGATATGTTTTTTACGGATCTTGTTTTATCTAATTTTGATGGTCTTGTTGTGATTAAATCACTTTCTTGAAATTGGTTTAGTGTGTTATTTAAAATTTGATCTAATATTCCGAGATCAGATTGAAATTTAGATCCGAAAATTTTTGTTTAGATTGATTTTTATTAGCCGAATCTTATTTTGCCTTTTTGGCTTAGGTGATATTTTCTTACTTTCTTTATATCTTTAGATAAAATATCCTGTACTTTTTAATATTATACCACTTTGTATATTAAAAAATATGAATAAAGGTTAATTATATCTTGTAATAATTTTTTATATGATATAATTCTCTCATTTTCATTTTATGACGACTGTAATTTTTTTTTTTCAATTTTAAAGTTTCTAAGTTACTACCTTCTTACGCTATGAACAACACCTATGGAATGTCTCTATCACTTGTCATTGCAATTGCAGAGAAAAATTTAACGTGAAAATTTTGTTTTGGTTTTACTTACTGAGCAAATATTTATTTTTAAAAATGATATATGTAATAAATATTATATAAAAATATTTATAAAAAAAAACGGAAATATACTGGTCCATATTCTCTTTGATCTCAAATATAAATAAATTTTGACGAAAGAAAGTTGATATATTTAATTTAATTTAGATTAAAAAAAAATATGAATTAACAAATATGGTGTAAAAACTTTGAGTGGTTAAAAAATTGTAGAAATGTTATTGCAAGTTAAGTGACACATGTGTGGTAAGAAAATAGATTGTGGTGTAAAGTGAAGCGATTGACAGTTACAGAGTGAGAATCAAAACCCCACCACCAAATACCAAATTCCAACTTGTACGCTGAAAAAACTGAAAGCAAATAGTATTATGTCGTGCAAGCATGGGAAGAAGAAATCTGAGGCACAACCAAGTCCTATTTTACCACGCTTAGGTCTACTATGATAATTTCAGTGTATCCATTGATATAATATTAGATGTATGATTTTTTTTTTTGGATATCCGTGTTGTGATATGTATAATTGATACGAAAAGATGATAAAATAAGAAAAATACAAATGAATAAAAATGAAATAAAAGATTAGAATGCAAATAATAGAAAAAGTGTGTTATGGATAAAAATGGTGAGTAATATAAGAAGTGGTGGAAAAAATTGGATAAAAATGTTAGAATTAAGTCAATAACTATTAGATATATATATACATGTTCTACGTATTATGTTATATACTTTAGTGCGGAATAGAATAGATAATACAAACATGTATGTAATTACTAGATTTATGACATGTTAGTATATGAAAGAAGAAATTGCAGGAATACCTGGATCTATTTAGAAAAGTTTTGTTGACGGTAATCCTGAAAGTTAAAAATTGTATAGACAAGTGACTAACCCTTGTTGGCTTGTGGATTTTCCTCAACCGGTACTCCTAATGCCTTGAACACTCTTCAGATGGGGAGAAGAGGTAAACTGCTTGTTGTACGGTATATTGGGGACCATAGCCTATATATAGTGTGACGGCCAATTACGGGTCATCCTGACATCCACTCATATTTGAGCCCATACCAAATTATTTAATCAATTAATTAATTAAATAATTCCTAAATAAAATCTAAACAACCTTTTAACATTATTTGATCACATAATTTATTCAAGGCACTTTATTTGATAAAATAGCTAATACAATTAAATAAATATATTTGGCCCCATAATTATTGGAATATTAATATATTACTAAATTATTAAAATATTCCAACAATCTCTCACTTGGCAAATATATCTTAATAATTATATCATAATTCTTTAGGCGCGCATCTGAATGCTATTTATCTTTAGATTTCAACTTTACAATCTGGTACACCTAATACATCAATAATGGGACCATCGCGGCTGCCGTCACTAACGTATAACGTGACGGAACCCCGACGACCACCACATCAACATATTTGATGACATAGATCGATATGGATGAATGGCATGGAAATTTCATGTAATGTGATCTCTGAATCATGTCTATTTCCAATTGGTCCAACTGAATTCTTTATTGAGATCAAACTGAAGTTTGCAAATTCAATATTTGCACAAACGATACAAAAATGGTTATAACAATAATAACCTCATAAACTTTATTTATGCAAATAATCTTAACATAAAGTTTGTATCGATATCAAAACAATATTATAAAACGTAAAAAATGAGTGACTTCCACTAATCTAGGACATCTTTAGTGACAACAATCATATCAAATACCTAATATGTCAAGTCTTTGATTAGTAAGTCATATAACATACAATTTCTATCTATATGTTATATCCTTCAACAACAACTTATAAGTCAATGAACTTTATAAAACAATTGTTGAAACATTATCCGACAAACTTATGTCACAATATAGCCCGAGTTGTCTTTCAAAACCTTCTACTATATGCAACCAAGTGACATACATATTTATAGTTATTTCTTGAATTATGATATCCATTATATATAGACATCCAAAAGAATTAGAGTCGAACATCCTGATGATCTCCAAATCATTCCATCTCTAATATGTGAGCACAAGTTCTTTTGTTCTCTATAACAATCCTTATGGTTGTCTCATTTCAACAATTCAAAACTTGAATTTTTCGTATCTATCAAATGATCTCATTATGTATACGCTTATTCCGTATGTATATACATAAGATTCCCAAAAAATAAATAAAAAATAAAAAATAAAAAAACTTTATTTTCTAAATTTTCAGATTCTTTTATTTTGGACAATAATTGAGACTTAATAGCCTACCTTGACAACCGAGACATGCCCTAGTTTATTGTCTTTCATGTCGATTTTATTTTCAACTTTATTGATATATACATAAATCTTTTGTGAAAACCGGATGATACCTTGAGAATAATATCTAAGTATCTAAATACCTAATACAAAAGAGATGTGCCCAAGATCTTTCATCTCTAAACTTTTGTTAGAGATTTCTTGATTTCGCACAACATTCATATATTATTGCTGACTAAATAATATAAATTCGACACATTAAACAAGGTACATAAACTTACTCCCACTGAACTTGTAAAACCCAATAATTTTTCATAATAGACATCTCAAAACCAAACGAGACAATTACATTATGAAATATTGTGGTAACACTAATGAGACAATTTCATTAACTCATAAATGAATTTTATTTGACTGCAAACCATAAACTTTGTATATATTGACACATAATTTTCTCTCCTAGCACCATATTGTATTTCTTAATGTCGCCATTAAGAAACACTAACTTGATATCCATTTTATGAAACTCCAAAATTATAACAAGTAACAAGTGTCACACCTATCATAATAGAGTCTTTCAATCTTACCCGAATAAAATTTATCTTTTCTGTCAATTCTTTATGACACTTGATGCTCTCGTTCTTAAGGATGTTGAGTTTGATCTTCAAGAATAACTTTCTTAATTTAATTGAGAGAAAGAACAATAATATCCGTATGTGGGTCCAAATTTGTTATATAAATAACAACTATATGAATTGAGTTAAAAACCAATTCTTTCCCACTCAATTTTGTTCTTTGACCATATCTCCCCCAAACTTAATATTCTCAAGAAACATTATAATATATGTCTCAAAATATTCTTTAAATTGAGACTAAAGTTTATATTTCTCATAATGCCTTGAAAACTCTTCAGATGGGGAGAAGAGGTAAACTGCTTGTTGTACGGTATATTGGGGACCATAACCTATATATAGTGTGACGGCCAATTAGGGTTCCCATTATTCCTGAACGGGTCATCCTGACATCCACTCATATTTGAGCCTATGCCAAATTATTTAATCAATTAATTAATTAAATAATTCCTAAATAAAATCTAAACAACCTTTTAACATTATTTGATCACATAATTTATTCAAGGCACTTTATTTGATAAAATAGCTAATACAATTAAATAAATATATTTGGCCACATAATTATTGGAATATTAATATATTACTAAATTATTAAAATATTCCAACAAAAAATGCTTAGAATCGAAAGAAGTAATATAAAATATAAAAATAATAGAGTATTTTAAAAAGGAAATGAAAAAAGAAAATAGAAAAAATAATGAAATGAAATAAGGAAAAAATGTGTTATGAAGTTGCATGTAATTTGAATATTAAGCAATGGTGGTGTGAAACCAATTTATTTAACTGTTGTGAATGAGAAACTGTAGTTTGAACACCGAGTTATCAAGTTGCATGTAATATGAATGTTTGTTAAATTGTTGTCCAAAAGTTATGTTGAATAGAATATTAAAAAAAATGATATTCCAAAGTTTAGGGGATTCAACCCAAGTTCCCAACTAAAAATGTAGCAAATATAGCAAGTTTAATATGTAACCAATTACCCTATATATTTAAGAGTTACAATCCAACAGTAAATTGTAGATGACAAAAATGTTACAATCAACCTTGCTGAGATGTATATTCCATGCTTGAAATTTTGGTTGAATATGAAGCCCATGAGAATAACATTTTTAGTAGTAACATGGACAAAGAAATTTCTTATCAAATACGGGAATTAAAACATCTTCATAAACAACTAGGAATAAAAGTGTAACATATGGAACTAACAAAATAAATAAAGGTTACATTAAAAGTTATGGTTAGAGGAAATAGGCACATGCAAGAATAATCAATAGTGAAAGCAGAGACTCGAGTATGGATGGTGTTTGTTAAGAGTTTAAGGAGAGCTGGAGATGTATGCTATCCTTCAAAGGTTGTGGATTTTATTTTTGTAAACAATGTTTGTCATTGTAGACTTTGTGTTGATGTTGTCATCGTGTATCAAGATTTTGATCCCCTTTTTGGTTACGACTCTTGAAAGTGCGACATAAATTTGATCATAAGTGGAAAAAAAAATTGGTATATAAAGTCCTACCAAATCTAAATATTATTTTTGGGAGTTATTAAATATGATACAATAATTGGAAATTGACATATGTTTAATTTCAGTGGCGAAGGAGATTGGGACGGCGTCATATCCATTCGGGGAATGTAAATTAACTTTCCATTTCCTTTTTCCAACCATGATTGTTGCTTCAATAACATTATTGTCCATATTTGTTACAATAAGCCTTGTGCCATTACACAAACGTTCAGATTGATCAATGTTCCTCATAATCATAATTGGTGTTCCGACCTTTAACTTAATGTGATGGTTAGACAACCCAAATGTTTTGACTGAACTGAGAAACTCGGGGCTTAGGACATCAAGGAATTTGTTGTCATGTATTTATGATCAATCTACAGTGATTGAGTTGTGGTAATCTCGTAAGTCTCCTATATATGAAAGGGATAATTATGAGGGAAAATAAATAAATATTTAAATGTCAAATCAAAATAAAAAAGTTAATAAATTTTACCTAGCATAAAGGCAAGAACATGATCATTTATTTGATCAATAACTTCCAATGTTGATGTTAGTATGGTCCGACCTTTGAGGTAGTCGTAAGATTGATAACTATCAAAGGAATCTGGGTAAATACTATTGACAATGAAAACAATAGGATCAGTAAAGTCATTTATTAAAAGCTTATGGGGCACGCCAATTTTGAAAAATCCATCATTTGGTTCAAAAACTCTCCCTTCACCAATTTGCAAAAGCCAATTTGAGAAGCTCGCGATATTCTTTCTTCTTCATTTGGTCCACAATATAGACCCATGTTCTTGGTTAAAGTCAAAAAATTCACATAATGACATATATGAGAAGCATTTATTGAAGAGTGGACGATATCATAACCACTCCCCTAGGGACCACAAGTAAAAAAAATCTGAAGTCACCACTAAAAACAACAACCTTGCCACCAAAAACATCTTCAAAATTAGTGTAGGTACTTATGACATCCTTCAAGGTTCAGTCAAGTGCCTCAAAGCATGCTTATGATCCATGTGTGCCTCATCCCAAATAATCAGCTTTGTTTGCCTTAGAAGTTTTGTGATGTCATCGTCATAGTTAACTTTGCAAGTAGAATTTTCTAATGTTGGGACAAGTATCTTTAACTTACAATGCGCGGTTAAACCTCCCAGTAACAAAAGAGATGTTATTCCACTTGTTGCAACGGTTAAACATATTTCATGTTTTGATCTCAAAGCACTTGCAAGTGTTCTCCACATATAAGTCTTACATGTTCCGCCATAACCATATAGGAAAAATACTCCATATTTTTTAGTATTGGTCGAAATTAATGATTTTATCGTATATACTCCTTTGTTCGTCTAAAGCAAATATAAAAATATGTGAGTGAATATGTGATACAAATGTTTAATGTTTAATACTTGAATTGTGAATATAGAGATGTTTAGAATGACTAAAACATAGACTCTTTCAAATACCGGTAAGAGCATCATAAAAAGTATCAAATTTTGATTTCATGGTTGGGGCATCATACTTGTGTTCATCATAAATGAGTCAGTTTCCCAATTGTTGAATAACATATCCATTCATATATGGATTTGGTTTGAAATCCATAAGACTTCTACGATTTGCTTGAATTAAAGTATCAATCGCAAGTAAGGTCAAATTCTCCAATTCTGAATCACTCAAAAGCAACTTTGTAAGGAAAGAAAAAATTAGATTTACTTCGTCAAATAATTTGATTAAAGAGGTTGGTTTCAATATCATAATTTAGAGGTAATGAAAATAATTTTAGCAGTGGAAAATGAAGTAATAGTTTTGGAAAAATTATTGCAAGTATAACATGTATTGATCTTACTTAATGTGAAAATATCATTTTAGTTAAACTATAAAAGTCATATGATTGAATTACTGAGAGGTATGTATAATGATATTAGTTTAATATGTTATAGACCTAGATTATACGCTATTTGTCTTTGTTCGTGCAAAATCCCATCAGACAATAAAACCCAGAACTCATCCCATACATGAGCAGGTCGGTTTACTCCACCTGACAAAAGTATAACAACGAAAAGCTTTCGAAGAAAAGGACTTGAACCCCATTCACCAGCCTCTTTGATAACCCCAGTGTATTCTCAATCGTCTTCAAGGAACCCATTGCAAAGTAGACACCCCTAAAGAATTATATTGAGTGTTGCCAACTTTATGAATGTCCTCGTAAAAAGTAGGTCCTTTAACTACAATCAACATCATTCTAAGGTTAAAAAAAAGTATGTCGGGTGTAGGTGGGACCCAGATCAAATGGCCAATGGTGAACCCTCTCTTTTGCGGCTTCCACAATCTATTTCTATTTTCATAAACAAACTTAGTCACAAATTCACTGTTAGTCAATTATCGGGCTTCTTCATATTTCGTGTTTGCAACCAGCCAAGATGAAAACATTGATGCAGTGACACTTGACTTTTCAAAAATATTCTCCATTTTGTCAAAATTAGTGTAGTGGACATATTTCTCCCCAATAAGATGAAATAACATATGTTCAACTATAGGTTTGTGTCCATGAACTTTAACACACTTCACTTGGAGAGACATACCTACAATCTAGTTATTGTTTAATCTCATCAATGGGCTCTTGATCTTTCAATGTTTTGGATATTAAAGGAACTATAGTTACGGCGATTCGGTCATACCCCTTATGTATGTATTTCAAAAGATATTTGATCAAAATACTTTGGTTATGCCACTCCATATTGATATGCGCCTAATATTTCAATGGTAACCTTGTATTATACGGTACAAAATGTCTATTGTCCAAAGAAATTCCACTTTTGTGAATAACGTGTGTATTGGATCTTCTTCGGAAAAGTGAATAACCATCAACATCAATAATTGTATACTCAATTAACTTCTTGGGAAAGTATTTAGAGCATTGTCTATTCTTCATACATGGCGAGGATGCATGTGAAAGACCAAACAGACCATGGATTATATGTGCCTTGACTAAGTTGTATAACTTCGGATGAAGTTCAGGATCTGGAATCTCATCAAAAATTATGTTGTCTATGTCATATGGTATTGGATACATGATTTTAGGGTGCTAGAAGATTAAAATGTGAGCATGTGGTAACCCTTGTTTTTGAATTTTGATGGTATACATAACTGAAAAACAAATCACATGGAAAAATGTCATATTTAATGGAGGACAAGTATTCAAATAAAAGTTGTAATTAAGTTCATAAGACATATATGCCAAAACTCTTCCAAGAAGATGTCGTTTAGTTATATCGACCAAGTTCTCATCAAATTTTATTTTAAAGAGTTTAGAAATGATGTCAAGTCAATTATATTGCTTTAAATATTTATGGAAAGCAACCGTGTAATTTCAGGCCCAGTGGGATTGCAAGTAAATGTTAGAAATAAATATGGGAATCCTAACTTACTTGAAATATCCATACCATCAAAGTATATTTGATCCATGTATCTCTTGCTACCCACAAAAGAAGATGGAAACAAAGCCCATTTTCCTTTTTTTCCATGTCACGTTGTTGACTACTTTCACATTGTTCATGTAAATTCTTATATTTGCCAACTCTTAACTTAGATTGATTCTTCCTCAACCAATTAAGACGTTCGAACTACATCATAGCATAACCATATACTAAGAATTATTGGAATAGTTTTATGGAAAATAACAATGTTTTAGCTTCGTTGTTGCATTTTTGTAAGCAGTAAGAAAGTCAATCTTTGATAGTCTGGCAGTTTTTTTGTAACCAAATATTCATTTTATACTTGTGAAGTATGTTATCCATTTAACCATCTACTCCATAGAAAAATATCAAAGGGTATTAGTATGCGAGGTAACTCAGATGCAACTCATATATTCTTTGCAAATGACCATCATGTGCCTGGATAATAATGTATCTTTGAGAACCAGAATAAATATCACCAACAATGAGTGCACCAACTTCTGAAATAGTTGGGATGTTATAGACAATGTCGTCCACAGGTCTATTAGAAATAAGCTACAACTTCAAGTCTAAGAATGAGTCGACCTTCAAAATATCCCTTGCCATCCTAAACGCTTTAGCATGTATGTTACTCTCATCCAACACGGACTTTAATTTTGTAACAATGTCTCTTTCAACAAATTTATTCTGCTTGTTTGTTGGAGTAAAAAATGAGAATTGATGTGAACTAGGTCTAAAAGGGAAGCTAAGGCCAGCTGGTGAAATTTCCAATCATAAGGCAAGAATGGTGGCAAAAGATTTTTTGCAAAAACCTATTATCGACTTCGACAAAGTCTATGCTTCTGTGGCAAGGCTAGAAAACATCAAGATTATTGTGTCAAGCGTAACATACAAAGGATGGAATATACATCCACTAGATGTAAAGTCAATATTTCTTAAGAGTTTTATGTTAGTTAATCACCAGGATTTGAAGTCAATGGGGAGGAGCAAAAGATGTACATATTGAGGAAGACTCTATATGGTTTGAAGCAAGCCACATGGGCTTAGAATAAGAGAATAAATAGTTCTTTTATCGAGGTAGGTTTCAAAAAGTGCATTTTAGAACATTAAATGTATGTCAAC
This sequence comes from Lathyrus aphaca, assembly GCA_963966055.1. Classification (NCBI taxonomy): domain Eukaryota; kingdom Viridiplantae; phylum Streptophyta; class Magnoliopsida; order Fabales; family Fabaceae; genus Lathyrus; species Lathyrus aphaca. The sequence goes on along the minus strand of OZ014520.1, from coordinate 124,367,596 downwards.
AAAGCAGGCAGACCTTGTTGAGTCATTATATGCTTGTATATTGATAAATTACAGATTATATGTGTAGATAAAGTAGAAATAGAAAGGTTTAAGTCAAAACTAATGCATGAATTTGAAATGTATGACCTAGGGAACTTGCCATATTTCTTAGGAATTGATTTTAAAGACACAAGTGAAAGAGTGTTTCTATATCAGGCGACATATGTCTAAGATATCTTGAAAATGTCAAGATGAGTAATTTCAACGCAGTTGTCACACCATTGGAGACTGAAGAAAAATTGAGAATAGATACAAATGATGAGTTTGTAAGTGCAACATTGTATAAGCAAATCATTGGATCCTTTAGGTATCTATGCAACACTTGGTAAGATATTTGTCAAAGTGTAGGGTTTTTGAGCATATTCATAGAGAAGGCACAAGAGTGTCATCTCACTTCAATCAAGAGAATGTTGAGATGCATAAAAGATACCATCTCTCATGTTGTATTGATGCCAGGGAAGAAGAATATTGGCATAAATACAGAGGTACATGGCTACACTTACTCAAATCTCAATGGAGATCAAGATGAGAAAAAGAGTATTATAGGCTACATATTCATGATAGGAGGTGCTCCAATCTATTTGAGCTAAAGAAAACAAATCATTGTAGTTTTGTCATCTTGTGAAGTTGAATATGTGTCTCCATCATATGCCACATGTCAATCAACATGGATATACATCTTGCTCGAAGAGCTCAAGATCATGGAACCTAAGAAGATGAAATTATTTGTAAATAATAAGTCATTTATCTACCTGACAAATCATTTTGTGTGTCACGGTCGAAGTAAGAACATAGATATGAGGTATAATTTCCTAAGGAATCAAGTATATAGAGAAAAGATTGAACTTGAGAATTGCAATTCAGAATTATAACTAGGGACATTCTCACTAAGCCGCTGAAGAAATTCATGGTGATGATTTGAAGAGAAGCACGGGCATAAGAATTCTTGAAAACATGAATAAGGAGGTGCATTAGAAGGTATAATTCAGTATTTTTGTAGGAAAGTTGTATTCGACATAGTCGAATACAACATATGTGTCAAAATGTGTAAACAAGTATTTGACAGAGTCGAATACTTCAATTTGAGAATTGTATGTCATGGTTGCCTATATATACATGTAACATTGTAAATTATTATAAGCGACTGACATTTTAATCAAATTTCCTTTTCGTTATATAGTTTATATCTCTTCTCTCTCTTATCCTTCTTCTTCTTCTTCATTCTTCTTGAAAAACCAATTGTTCGAACAAATTGGTATCTACGAGCTCGATTGCAATTCAAAGAAAATATTTAATAGAAACAGTAATACAAAATCAATGCAATTTCCAACGAATCTACCAGTTTTCAAAGTGAAGGACTACGAGAGGTAGGCTGCGCATATGAAGGTCATATTCAAATTTCAAGATAAAAGTGAAGGACTACGAGCGGTAGGTTTCCATTCTTCATATTCTCTTCTGACTCTGAGTGCAATCGATTGCACCCTCTAGAGAAATCGATTGCTCATGTGTAAAATTTTAAAAAAAATGTTTTGTGTGTGTATAATCGATTGCACACTTACTGCAATCGATTGCTCACTGAACGAATTTGAAAAATCATTTTGAAAAATAGCACCTCTTCATTTTAAGCATTAAAGATGTGACATTTGTTCATTATTTTTTATGGAGATTTTCATGTCTTTTCAGAGGGGTGCTTAAGATCTATATATACTTTAACTTTCATATTTTATAATCACCTCTTTCAAAAATCTTTACAAAACTTTCTTAATCCATATCTTGATCATATCATATTTCACAAATAATTTTCTACATACTTTCATAATTTTTTGAACAAAAAATTTTGAGTAACAAGTCTTGAATATTTGTGGATTTACCATTGAAAGAGAAGATCAATTGGAGATTGATAACATTGTTGTACAAAAATCAAACACATTGTAAAAATACCAATTATATTTTGTTATTATCTTGCTTTCAGAATTGTTGAAAGTAAGTGTGTGTTTTGAAGAAGATTGTTCTTCTTGCACTTTAGTTTACCTATAGGTTAGATAGTAAGCATCACCAATTATGTGAATAGGTTGTACGGTCATTCTGACTATAGTGAAATCTCTTTGGATTGAAAGGGTATTGGATGTACCTTCGGATTATGAAGGGAACCAGGATAATCTCTTGTGTCTTTTACTTTCAGCACTTAACTTTTTCAAGCACTTAAGATCATACAAGAAAGTAAAATTAACAATTGGAAAAAAAATACTCGAAGAATTTTTCAACACCTATTCACCCCCTCTTAGGCGTATCTCTGAGTTTCAGCTCATTAGATGAGTCTGAAGCAAAAGAACTCAGAAAGGGATAAGGTGGATGGACATGTATTGCAAAGAAGATTTATCAAGAAATCTAGAAAAGAAAAGGCGAAGCAGAGAAAGATTCTTGAAAATGGTGATAAGTCAAGCAAGAATATAAAGTATCACTCTGATTCAATGAAGAAAGGCGTGGGCAACAAGTATCCGTGGAAGAAAGTTGACATGAAGGAGGTGTCATGTTACAACTGTTAAGGATTTAGTCATTATGCTCGAGATTTTTGAAGAAAGAAGGAACCAATGATAAAAGATAGTGACGAGGCGCAATATGTACATGTCAGAGGAAGTGAATCTGATCATATGTTACTCATGGTAAATACGCAGCTGAATAATGAACAAACTTATATATGGTACATGGATTTAGGATGCAGTAACCACATGACTGGTAATAATAACTGGTTTACAAAGTTAGATGAATTAGTCAAGAAAATGATCAGGTTTCTAAATGGTAGGCGTGTAACATCAAGTGGAAAAAGAAACATAGTTGTGGCGAGAAAAAGCATAAGTAATTTGATAATCATAAGTCAATTACTTATCAAAGGGTATAACACGAAGTTGAAAGAAAATATGATTTAGGTGTATAACGGTGAAGGAATTATGATCCTAAAGGCACCATTATTAGATGATAAAACCTTCAAAGTAGAGATCAACACGGTTGATGATCAACGTCTCGCTTTGACTTTTGTTGAAGACAAGAACTGACTATGACATCACATGTATAGACACCTAAACTTTAGAGGTCTTGGCATGCTCAACTAGAAAAAAATGGTGTATAGCTTACCTCAAGTGAATAAACCAAGTCAAGTGTGTGAGAAATGTTGCAAATAAAAGCGGGTTGGGAAGAGATTCAAACAAGATTTGTCCATGAAGATGGGAGAAAAGCTGGAGCTTGTTCACTCTGATGTGTGTAGACCTTTTAAAGTAAGGTTGAATGAAGGTAATTGATATTTCCTAACTTTCACGGATGAATTCACTAGATACATGTGGATTTAGCTTATTGAAAGGAAGAGTGAGGTATTCACACAGTTCAAGAAGTTTAAATTGTATGCCTAAGAAACAAAGTGAGTGCGAGCTAAAGGAAGAGGAGGTTCTTTCTTGGAAGCATGGAAGTGAAAACAGTGGAGGTGATTTATTTTCATTGTCCATAAACAACGTGCAAGGAAGAACTCATACTTCTCAACCCTAAGGATGAGTTCACATAGTTAAGGTAATTAGGATTCGTTCAGAGAGAATCTTAAGAGCTTAAGTCAAGGGGGCAACCTTGATATCTTAACAACTTGCACAACAACAGAAGAAGATATCATTAGTTGAAAAGGAATACCTATGTGATATTTAGAATATGCTAGAATCAGACAAGGGTTATAATTATAAGGATTAAAATCAATTTATTTGCGCAAATTTGATTATCCTTGTGATTCAAGATTGAGGATGTCGTATTAGATGTTCTAACATCTTTTCATCAGAGGTTTGGAGAATCATAGAAGGGGTTCTACATTCACTCAGAATTCTCTTAGGCTTTTGACCTAAGATTATTGGCTTCACATCTTTTCCTGAAAAGCATTGAGACTTATCCAGATGGTGATGTGTTTTTGAAGATGGAGATGAAAGACTATGAAGACATCATAATCTTGATGACTACTTGGATTGGTTTATTTCTGATCCAAGTACTTTATGGCATTCCAAAATGCTCATCATGGAGTTCAGATAGGTAACAATATCAACAACTTCGTGAAGATGGCTCTACTCAAGGAAATGTGGTATCCTTGGTACAAATATGGGGGTTAGTTTCTAACTAGTCCTTTTGAAGATTCAAATAGTGGCATGTTTGAAGTCTTTGGAGAAGCACTAACAGGTATTCATCAATGTGTGATATTGTTTGGAATAACTACAAAATCAACATAATAAAGGTTATCTACTCAAACTTGGTTGGTGAATTAAGTCTATGAGTGCATGGGACTCTTGTTCTGTAAAGGGAGGAAGTTCTTTCAAATGGAAGAAGAAGGAGTTGAACTTAACAACTAGATGCCAAATCATAATGTTATGTCATCTAGTTTAACACCAGAATCTCAGTTGGTGGAGTGGCACATCAACCTAAGATAAGGTGATCTACAGAAATGAACAACGATGCTTCAAAAAGATCATTCTCATGGCAGTTTGCGGGAGTTGTAGGAAGGAGAAGATGTTACATTATCTATGGCTTAGAGAGTCTAAGTGTGTATTTCTATTCAGCTAGTGGATACATGTAACTTGAAGATCAATTTTCACTTTGTAGATCAGGCTATCTCCGTGAGATTTCTATAAAATATGAAGAAGAAAATATGTGGCAATTGGCTTTTTCATATGAGGATTCATGAAGGAGGTGATCAAATTGTGGCAATTGGTTGATCTCATAAGTGGATTTGAAGAATCAAGATAATCAGCATGTGGCAGTTGGTTAGTCTTGAGGATTGTCTTGGAACAAGTCACTCTTGGGCGGAAAGGTGATGAGTTGAAGACTCAAGGAGATTATTTTATTATTGAATGTAGATGAGAGTTTATTTTCTCTTTCTGGAGTTCTTATTCAAGCTGGTGGCACAATGTTGATTAAAGTTATTCAGTTCTTTGGATTATTATGTTATAGTAAGTCCACTTTGTAGAGCATATCAAGAATTTGTCTTGATGTGTGAAATATGTTCTAACTTGGTGTTAGGACATTATCTGAGTTAGATATCCTTGGTTAAGGATGAATATGCTCTGGTTTTTGAGCTTTTTGCCTACAATATTGCCTAAGGAGCGCTTACATAGTCATACGAGAGAATGATGAAGTAGAAGGTCTGCTTTGGAATGAGAATATAGAGAAGACTGAAGTACATCAAATATTGATTTCTTGGAAGTTTTCATGTGGATAATCAGCAACTGATCAGGAGTATTCCAGATTATCATACGGGAGAATGATAAGGGACTTCCTTTAAAGAGTTGGGTGACTGTCTATTTTTTAAAAACCTCGTGGAAGGAATTTGTCTAGTAAGTCATGCTTTTTCTAAAGCATGTGTCCATCATCTGACACTGATGGGAGGAAAACAAACTGACTTTGACGTTATTCCAATAGTTTGTTACTATGAGGACAGTGATCCTTGTGTGCCTCATGGATATCATAATGGTTTTCATGTGTGAGTGACTGTTATTTCTTGTCAGAAGGGATAGTGGTGCCAAAATGAATGTGCTTCAGCAGCTGGTTGGACAAAGAGTGAGCTCTTGGAGACATTGAAGATGTGTCATATGTTTTCCATTCATTTCAATGCAGGTGCTCAGGGAAGCACATATTATCTTAGATAAGGGGTTGCCTTTTGATCTAAGAATCTACTGCAAGGGTGCAGTCTACACCATGCTTGTGGTGAGTTTCTAGATGAATTTTCCATCCAGGAGGGATGAAGATGTCAAATGTGATGTCTTAATATTGTATTGTTTCAAGTAGGGGAAACTTGACAATACATAATGTATGATTCTTGTTAGATGCTTGAAGAATCATTGACCAGTCTGGGAGAATTTATTTTTCTCTGCAAATTCCTGTGAAGATACTCTGGATATGTCTTATCAGAAAAATATTTGGAAGACTAGACAATGTCAGAAATGATGTCGGGACGTTTCTATAAAACATAATTGTGAGCAATTAGACTTATGGACGGTTGGCCTTGGACAGTGGAGAACATGCGTGTGGGAAACATGTTTTTCATTACTTACTTTATGTTGGACGGTTTTCCTTAGAAGAAAGAGTTAAAGTATTCTGGGCTGGTGCGCATTACTTTGCGTAAAGTTACATTCTTGGAATTACATTTTCATAAATTTCTTATGTTATTCTCATAGATTTCGTTACAATCTAAGAGGAGTCTTTTCTATTTAAAGGGGTTTTTGGTTCAGTGCATATTAGTATCAGGTTCTTTGTGGTATTTATCTCACAATTTTCGTTCGAGTATGGGCGTGTATCGGTTGGGTATGGGAATGCCTTGGTTACTTTTTTCAACTTTTGGCTAAAAAAGGGGAGTATGAGATACTAGGTAAGGAGGTGCATAGGATGTTCTTGCAGGTTCTCTACAAGCATGTTAAATAGGATGCTCTAACATCATGTGTGTATGTTTCCCATTTGTGTCTGGTGACCTGAGTTGAAGAACAGGTTGTGCCTAATGATCTGAGTTACATGTGTTATGTCCTCAACTCTACTATGTATACAACTGTTCTCCGGAGGAGGAGTGTGTTTGAAGAAGGTATCTTTTGTTTATCAAAACCTTCTTCTACCTTTCTCATTGTGGCTTACTACTTTCCTCAAGGGTGGCAGTACCGGTTCATAGACTTAGGGGAGTTGGAATTATCTTCTTCCTCATGTACACCAATATGAGCACAGTTTGCACAATATTCCAATCACATCCGCCACTCAGGGTTAAGAGGCATTCAAGAAGTGTTTTAGACAAAATTTGTCAAAAGGGGGAGATTTAAAGCTCCTGAAGTTTGACTAAAGTTTTGGTAAAACACATTGATGATAACGCTGAAGAAATCTGGTAATGGACAAAGATGTCGAAGGAGATGTCCTAACAGCTGACAGGACATCTTACTGATATAGAAATTTAATTGTAAAACAAATATGTTTAAGATTTGTTACGCTTTTAAAGGATGGATCGAGACAGAATTAGAAGTCCCAAGTAAAACAGAAGACTATAAAAGAAGACTTAGACCTAGAATGATATTATGCCTTATGTAACAATTGTAACCTAATTCTCTTTTGTAAAATAAGGGTTTAGGTTTTGAGAGTCGTTGGCTATTAGGGTTGTATCCCCCTCTGTAGTATGGGATGCAGAGAAGACGACATAAGTGCATGTACACTACCAGAAGCCTTTAGGTAATGGTTGTTGTATTGTTCTTGGACTATGCTTTTAAGCATGTCCAAAATAACTTATAGGTCAAGTAAACTGTGACAGGTTCTGTGATGGCAGAAGACAGATGCAACACAGGTTGTGAAGGATGTGAATAGGTTCTCTTATCAGAGTTATAAATGGTGGAGTTTAGCTTTTGTAAGGATGTCCATTAGGGTGGTGATTAGGAGACAAAGTTGTAAATGAGGGAGTTTAGCTTTGTGATAATACTCAAATGTCTCAACATTGTCTTAACATTAAGATAGGATATTTGAGTATTTGCATAACCAGAATCTCATGCAGTATCAGGCCAGATATTTGTCAAAGTGTCTTGTTGTTGAGAAGATTCATGGAGAAGCCAAAATAATTTCATATCACTACAGTAAAAAGAGTGTTGTGATACATAAAAGATACCACCTCTCATGGTGTGATGATGCCAAGGTAGAAGAATACAACCACAATTATGGAGGTACATGGTTACATTATTCAAATTTCAGTTGAGATAAAGATGAGAAAAATAGTATTGCAGGCTACATATTCATGATAGGAGGTGTTCCAATCTCTTGGAGCTTAAGAAAACAAAGCATTATGGCTTTGTTATTGAGTCTGGCGTATGAGGACCATCGTTACCGACGGGACTCGGTAGAAAATAATAGGTGTGAACTTATGATTAAAATTTTGTTTTGATTTTAATTTCCAAGTCTAATTTAAATAGCTTTGTCACGAGAGTGAGAGGTTATCTAAGACGATTTTGTTACGAGAGTGAGAAATTCATCAAGATCACCATGCAAGAACGGATTCTTCACATCCACTTGTTCCAGTTCAAGGTCGAAATGTGCCACCATGGCAAGCAACATTCGAATGGACCTGTGCTTCACAACAGGAGAGAACACATCATTGAAGTCGACGCCTTCTTTCTGAGTGAACCCCCTTGAAACCAACCTTGCCTTGTATCTCTTTGACGCCACTCCTTCGATTCCTTCCTTAACTTTGAAAATCCATTTAAAGCTGACTAACCTGGCTCCAACAAGTTTCTTGATCAGTTCCCAAGTATTGCTTAACATGAAGAGATTTCATCTCATCATCCATGGCCTTCATCCATTCAGTCTTATTTCGACTCCTCATAACATCCTTGTAGTCTCTAGGTTCTTCGTCTAGAACCTCACTTGCAGAGATTAAGGCATAAGCTATAAGATTTTCATACCCAAGTCTCTCAGGTGGCTTGATGACTCTTCTCGACCTGTCTCTTGCCAGTAGGTAGTCATTATCAATCTCCTCATCTTCGACAACGATTTTTGCTTCTTCTTCGACTTCATATGGGTCATGCAATTCAACATCACTATGCTCCACCTCAACAGGAATTTCTCCTGGTTCCGGCTCTTCGACAACATCGTCAGTTTTCTTGAAAGTCATCTCAGCTTCATTGAAAACTACATCTTGATTGGTGATACACCTCTTGTGACCTGGCTCTAGGAACCATAACATATAAGTTTTTACTCCTTCAGGATATCCCATGAACATGCTTTTCAGAGCTCTAGGTTCGACCTTGTCTTGCCTAATGTGATCATATGCTACCCTTTGGTGCCATTATCATTACCTCCATGATCTTTCAGGCGTTCAGGGCACACCTTTCGAATGTGACCCTCCTTCTTACAATGATATTATCGAACACTAGATGCTTCACCACTATAAGATTTCTGCTGACTTTTACCCTTCTTCTTGTCGAACTTACCATCCTTTCGCAAGAATTTTGCCTTAACGGCCAAACCTTCACCAACCGTCGAAGGTTTATGCTCCTTTTGTTCGTTCAAGTCCTTAGAGTACAAGGTTGATTGAACATCTTTAAAGGTCAGGGACTCTCTTCCATACAAGAGGGTTTCTTTGAAGTGAGCATGTGTTCTGGGCAAAGCGCATAACAGCAACAGCGTTTGATCTTCGTCATCGATCTTCACATCAATATTTTCAAGATCAAGAATCAGCTTGTTGAACATATTCAACTGCTCAGCCAACACTTTGTCTTCACTCATTTTGAATGAATACAAGGCATGCTTCAGGTAGAGTCGGTTCACCAACGATTTGGTCATGTACAAACCTTCAAGTTTCAACCATAACCTTGACGTCGTCGTCTCCTTTGATACCTGTCGAAGAACCTTATCACCAAGGCTCAACAATATTGCACTGTGTGCTTTCTCAATCATGGCCTTCTTTTCAGCTGCTGTTAACGCATCATTTATGGTCGTCTTTCCCTTCATCGCTTCCAAACAACCCTGTTGAACAAGTAAGGCTTTCATCTTCAAGCGCCACAGACCGAAATCGTTCACTCTAGTGAACTTTTCAGTCTCATACTTTGTTGAAGGCATCTTCTCCACGCTCATTGCACCAATTTGTTGTGAATTGGATACCTTAGAAACAAAGTATAATAGGTTTCTTTATGACCAATAAATCCACAAGAGTTAGGGTTTAGGATTACCAAAGATAACAATAAGGATTGGTTATAAACTACTTACTATTCTTTCTTTCTCTTAAAACAAGATTACAAGTATACAAGAATAACAAATAACATCTCTCACTTTTGAATTAGGATTTTATCTTCCTATTTTCCCTTATTCAAAATATGAGAGACCAATATACTATTTATAATAAAACTAACATACTAACCTAATGAGCTTTTTGACAATAACCCATTACAAGCTAACTTATGGTACAAGCTAACTTAAACAATTGGATTCATAACACAAGGCTCAATTAAACAATAACATGTGAGCAGACTTCGACGCCATGCTATTCGTACTAGGATTTGTTCCAATATTCCACAGATAAGTTGAAGAGAAACATTGAAATAAGAAGTCTCGGAAATATGAATTATGAGGTGTGTTAGAAGGTGTAATTGAGTATTTTAGTATGAAAGTTGTGTTCGACATAGTTGTATTCGACACAATCGAATTCAACATCTATGTCGAAACATGTAAACAAGTATTCGACAAAAATTCTCAAACTAAATATAAACAACTTTCATTTAATCAAATTCTATTTTCATAATATAGTTTCTCTTCTTTTCTTCTTCTTATAACCCAATTTTAGAAGGAAATAATATTTGTACACATCTAAATAGCTAACATAGTGCAATATATGTATAAATAAAGATGGTGTAAAAGTATGGCATTAATTTAATTTATATAATAAAAAAAGAAGAAAATGAGAGAAGAGAAAACCTTTGACTCTAAAGACAGACACAGAGATGGTGCCAGAAGCAACAATAATACAAATCAATTATACAATCACACATATATGATAATAGAAATTCCAACCACTTTCTATTTCCACATCCAATCTTTACCATACACAACCTACTACTACTATTTTCCTTAACATCAAATCATAAATCTTCAACAATTTTATCTATGCTTCCATTCTCTACTGTTTCTTTCTTTCTCTTTTCCATCATCTGTTTCATCAGAAGAAGAGGGTCCCTCAGTATTGGCTTCACTCGTTTGGCTACTTTCTTTGGCCTTACCATCATGTTTTCTTCCACCATCCACCATTAACAAAGGTGTTTCACCTAATTCCTTTGAGTTTGTCTCTGAATTGTTACTATCTTCAGTTTTGTACTTGTACCAAGTGGCCCAATATAGGAAGTTAAAGAAATTAAGACAGCTTAATATTGCTAAGAACCAGTAGAACAAGTTAAGATTGTTTTGATTGAAATCAAAACCTTGTAACCAACCTTGTTTACTCGGCGTGATCCTTTTCGTAACGGAATTAATAATGTTAACAAAAATAGTACTCAAGAAGTAACCAAGTGACATGGATAAAAATGTGAATGAAGTTGAAAGTGATTTCATGGTTGAAGGTGCTTCTCTGTAGAAGAATTCCAATAGTCCTACAAGTGTGAACATGTCCGCGATACCGAATATAGCATACTGAAAAGATAACCAAAATAAGCTTATTGGTTTTGAAGGGTCTTTTCTTCCTTGGTCTCTTCGTCTAACTTCTACGAATCCGGCTATCGTCATTGAGATTGCAGACAGTACTAGTCCAACACCAACTCTTTGAAGCTGTGTAATACCTGAAGGGTGGTTTGTGATTTTTCTTGCAAATGGTACGAAGAAAAGTTCGTAAATTGGAATCAATGTGCATAGGAAAATAAGTGGGATAACAGGAATGGATGAAGCAGGTACTGTGAAAGAACCAAGTTTAAGGTTCATTATGTTCCCTTGTTGAACTGAGAATGTTTGAAGCTGTGCTAAACATGTGTTCATTACAATTGTACTGGCTAATATAGGTAACATTCTTGTTAGGATTTTTACTTCTTCAACTTGTGTCACTGTGCAAACGTTCCATGGTTGTTGAGGTTCGGAGTTTTCTTGAAGTATTGCGGCTTTATCTAGAAACCTGACTCAATTCAACAAACCAAAATCATCATTTGAATATACATATGCATGCATTTATGAGTGTAAAGGGAATTGATAGAGAATGAATGTTTTCTCAACCATAAACAATAAATGATAATCAATTATTGTGCATGTGAGTGATGTTGGTTCCTTAATTTCATCTTAACAACCTCATCTCCCTACCCTCTCAAAATAAATAAATAACTCTTATGACCTGTCTGTTTCTTCGTTCCGTTTGGCCTAATGCTCCAAATCGAAGCTTCTATGATTTCACGGTTTTTGAGCCTCGCGAGAAATAGCATGGAAATGTTGTTCCAAACATACGTAAGTGCAAATGTTTAATCATAATTACGGTAAACCTTACAAAATTGCGGTAACGCTGTGATTTTGTTGATGCTATGGTTAATCATAATTCCACCAAACTGATCATGATTCCAAACATGTACATGTTTGGATTGAACTTAGTTTCGTAGAATCATAGTGCTCTATACATTAAAAGTTTCAACAAAATCACGGTGCAATTTTCACCGATTTCACAGGCAATTCAACAGGAAGCAAGTTAAAAACAGGGAAACAAAGATGAAAAGCAAAAAAATTGGTACTTGACAATTGAAAAGGAAATTGCTTTTCACTTTCTAATCTATCTATCTATCTACAAGGTAAAGGTACTGATCCAAAAACCACAAAGAAAAAAAGAAAAGAAAAGAGTGAAATACTTTTTCAGTGAGTTTGTGTCAGAAAATTTATGATTATCACTTTTTCTTATATTTTGGTGTTAACTTAAAAAGCTAAGAGAGGACATATTTTCCATGATCATTCTCTGTATGTCTGCAACACCGAACGTGTATAAGTGAGTGATAGTAGGCCCAAATTCTTGGCATTACTTTACTTGAAGAAAAAGAATCTTAATAATAATGTTCTTCTTGACAGTGTAATTGTTCATTGTCATTTTCCATATCAACATTATCAACACAAAAAAGTTAATTAATAACCACATGAAGATTTAGAAAATAACCTCATTTGGTTTGTGTGTGAAATCTTCTCTATAGTAACATCTTTATACACTTCATAAAGTTGTTCATTAGTCTCTGGTAGTGGTAGCTTTCTGTTCTTAAAAGCCACAACAATAACCTGCATCAATCAATGAATTTGTTTAACACACATTAACTATCAAGTTATGAAGCACACAACACTAACACCGACGCGTTGATATCAATAATAACTACTGACCTGAATAATCCTCAAAATTGGACTTTCGCCGGGAACTTTGATACGGTAAAACGGTTTACCGAGAGCAAGTGTAACAAAACCAATGGAAGAAGAAAGAGTTATGATGAAAAATCCCCAATGCCAAGCTTTTTGTGTGCTGACCCAAACAACACCAGTAACACCAACAACTGAACCTAAAGTTGAACTAAGTAGAAGCCAATTGAAAAAAGTTGCAAGTGATTTTGCTTCATTAGGTTCCTTTTCATCAAATTGATCAGCACCAAATGCTGTCATTGAGCCTCTCACTCCACCCATACCCAACGCATATAAACACAATGATGTGTAAAACATCACAGCCACACCTCCTTTCACACAGCTTGATTCACCACATGCTTCTGGGTGTAAATTCTTCAATGCAGCTTGAACTGTTATCATTACCAAAGCCTGCATAATTCAACTTCTAAAAATCAAAACATGCACACTACATGTTCGATTAAATGACTGACCCAATTGGCTTTTGTTATTTTATATATAAACATGGCATTGGGATTTGGAATTTGGAGTTTTTGAGATATAAAACTTACAATAACTTCTAGTGATCCAAAAAGCAAACATGTGGTTAATCTGTTGAAGTAAGTATCTGAGATGAAACCACCAACAAGAGATAGCAAGAAAGTTGAGCCCATGAAATTGGTCAGAGTGTTTGCAGAGCTTGAAAGATCAAAATGCATCACTCCATAAAAGTACAGAACTAAGCTCACCATGTTTGCAACAAAACCCATGTTATCCAATGCTGACAAAACTGCATCATCAACAATGAAGAAAAAATGGTTATGGATGAAAATTGAAAAACCATCAGCAAAAATGTTAATTTGCTTCAAAAAAGTTGTGCTTTCTTTCTTACCAAAGATGAACATGGAAGCTCTGAATCCACCTTTCTGTTTCTTCCATTGAATGATAGGTTTGAGTTCTTTTACTTCTTTGTCTCCCTGTATAAACATGTTTCAAATTCACCAAAAGAAAAAAAAAACAGAAGAAAAAAAAAACAGACAGAGAATAATGTAATGAATTGAATGTGTTTGGTTTACCATTATGGAGAAAGTGTGAAAAGTTTCAATTTTTCAAACAAAGAATAACAAGATGTTGATGAGCATATAACCCAAAATGAAAACTTTTGAAAGAAGCTTTGAATTTTGATCATAAAAAACCAACAAGTTTTTAATGTCTTACACTGTTTGGTTCTGTTCTTTGGTATTTGTCTTCCATTCTAGTATTTAACATGTTTTGTTTCACACTTTTTTTCTACTCTTTTTCTTGGTTTCTGTGCACACAAAAAGTAATGCTTACGATTGATTTTAAGGTTGTTGATAATTAACAATTAATGATGATTAAGTAGATGCTAATTCCATCAATGATCTTTAATCAAAATAATCAAGAAAAACATATATACCCCACTGTCATGGTTGAATAATGATGCTGGTGTGGATTTATGTAATTGTAATTTTGTTATCACTATTCCTAAATTAGAAGGTTTCAGTAAAGTTGTTGGGTCAAATTGAAAGTGAGATTTTACTTGTATAAATTGGTAAGACTTTTTTCTGCTTTATACATAGCATGTGAATGTGATCTAGTGTCTGTGTCTCATTTATTTGTATATTCAAATTCATATAGTACTGTTTCTGAAGTGTAAAGTTTAATTATTCATGTATCTTCACGTGGCTTCGTTAATCATTTTATTTTTATTTTGTCATAGAGGAATAATAGTCTTCATAAGTTGGTTTATCAATTTTCTGTCAAATTGTGATTTTGATAGTTAAGTGGGAAAATGGTTTTGTGTAAGGTTTAGATTATTTTAACTTTATGATATATACTGAGTTTCAAATTTGTTGCTGGTGTATCAGACATAACATAACATTGTCAGATGAAAAAGGATCCTATATTTTCCTTGTTGTGAGAAAAACCATAAATACCCTTGGAATTTCCATTAACAAGTGGTTGATTTTCTTGCTTGGTTTCAAACTTTGACTCTTTGAGCATTCAAAATTGACTTTATGGTAACATGTTTTTTCCCTCTCAAGTAAAATTAATTAGGTTTACATTGATTAGAATCGGTAGCTTTTGAGATTTTTTTTTCCAGAAATACCCAATGTTTTTAAAACAAAATCTCCAAAAATAATCAACTTTTTAATTTAATTCTCTATTTACTCCACTTAAAGAGGAGTCGTCAATTGGACTGGAGATATTATATGCAGTCTCCAATCCAATTGACGACTATGTGTAAAAATTGAGAAGGGTCGTCAATTGATATGGAGACATGGTTCTAATTGAAGTTTTACTAGAAATAGTGGTGGTGTGCTCAATTGTTTTCACATATCTTCTCTCATCTCTTCTGATATAGAAATAATATTGATATCATGTATACGCGCCGCTATGGGAAAATTATTTTTTTCGAGAGAAACCTCTGATCGATATGTTGTTCTGGAATATCCAAAGTCTCAATCAAAAGTTGAATCGGTGGTTAGAACAAGAAATTGGTGAAGGTGGAAAAATTTGCAGTATTGAGATATATGATAGGATGTGTGGGTGGGTACGAGTTAAGACTGACGCGGAAGCTAGGAAAATGATGTTTGGACCTAATGAAATCATGTTGATTGTTATAATTAGTTAGAAATATTGTGTTTTGTTGTTGTATTTGTTGGTTAGATTAAGTTTATTTAAGTTTATTTAACATTGTTGTAACAAAAAAAATTTAATATATTAAAATATAAGGTTACAACAAGTTATTATTATGCTAAGGTGGATCCCACATTTGGACATTTTTTCTTGTTGTGTCCAGCCTGACGACATATAATACACAATCTTATCATTTTATCAACCGTATCCATTTCTTTTCTTATGTGTGTTCTGTTTGGACGACCTTTTTTCTTTCTTCGCATCTGATCGTTGTGTCAAACTATGTCCCCTTGGCATGGAGGCCAATATTCCTCCATTGATAACACTGTGAAGTTTTCGTTGTAGACATTCATCATGTTAACAGTCTTGTAAATATCATTTAGATAGTTGTACGGATCCTGACGAGCATGCGCGCATGCCGCAATTACATAGGAGCTAGGTACCCGAAAGGCCTAGTACTTGCCACAATCACACCGGCATCTGTCTAGTCTGACAACATATTCTAAAAAAGGTCTTCTTTCATTGTGATCAATTGTTTCCTTAACACTGAAATTTCTCCCATGACGGACAAAGTTTGTGACTGAATGTGTGCTAGCCTTGATAGTTTCATCTTTCATAACTCATTATGCATTGACTGTAAACTTGACCAGACATTAACACTGCATTCCCATTTTTTCCTCTTGATGCAAATTGTGATGTCAACCTAAAATAGGTTGATCTTACCACTGCTGTTATAGGTAGGTTTCTAATTCCTTTGAAGACGTCGTTCATGCATTTCACAAGATTTGTTGTCATGTGGCCCCAACGACATCCACCATCAAATGTCCTTGTCCACTTATCCACTAGAATTTTTTCCAACCACCTTCCTGCATCTGCATTTGACAATCTAATTTCGTCACGGTAGTATTGAAATGATGGTTGAGTTAAAGCATACCCTACATTCACAAGTTTTTTGCGAACATTCTTGTCTTTGATTGCACACATGAAGTTTTGTGTGATATGCCTAATGCAATAGACATGGGTAGATGAAGGATTATGCCACCCGTTATCTTGGTTATTGTAAGCACTCTCAATAGCAGCATGCCTCTCTGAAATCAAACAGAGATTGACTCATTTTTAAATGCCTCATTTTTAATTGTCTCATTTTTAAGAGTCTCATTAACAAATGTTTAATTTTTATAGGATGTTTCTAGATTTTGTCCCCGTGTCTGTGAATATGTTACCCCCGACGTTTTCATAGAACCTTATATTGAGCTTGTCGGTTTCGAACATGTAAGCAAAATCATGTCTTACTCAGTTGATGCAAAGTTTATACTAGCTTTGCAAGAGCGGTGGCGTCCAGAGACACACACTTTCTTTTTTCCAATAGGTGAATGTATTGTTACTCTAGAAGATGTGTACATGTTACTTTGGGTTGCCTATTGATGGTAAGGCAGTCAATGGACAAACAAACCTCGTAAATTTAATTTGCATGGAACTTTTGGGTGCCGACTTGTTGGAAGAAAATCACAGAGGCCAATGTATCTTACTTTCACGTCTCAAGGCATATTACCATACTCTAATTTTAAATGAAGACTCTACAAAAGAGCAAAAAATAATTAAAACTAGGTGTTATCTTATGATTTTATTTAGTTCATTTCTATTTCTCGAAGGCATTGGTTCTTCTATGCACGTTATGTATTTACCATTACTAACAAACCTAGAAAGGACTAGGAAGTATAGTTGGGGTTCCGCATGTTTGTCCTATTTATATAGCTCTTTATGTAAAAATCAAACGAAAGGCACATCTATATTTTTTGAATGTGTCGTGTTGCTCCAAGCACGGGGTTGGTCTAGATTGCCATCCATTGTCCCGGTCAACGAAAACGCCTTATCATTCTCGTATGCTCAAAAGTAAGTTAATTGCTTAATATTAATTAGTTCACTTTATTATTTCACTTAATTAATTATTGTTTCTAACTGATATATTTAAACTATTTTTTGTGTCAGATGGTCGGCACGCGGTATGACTTACAATAGATGTCCAAAACACTGTATCATTCAGTACCGCAATCTCTTGGATTACCTTACGCCTACAGATGTAATGTCATTAAATTAATCAATTTATTTTTAATCATCCCATTTTCTATAATCTAACATTTTTTTCTTGTACAGTTCATTTGGCGTCCATATCTAGGAATGGACCATGATCACCAAGTCAGAGATGAAGACACATCAGTTTGGACTGCATGCGTGTCGATCATCAGATTAACCACTGTGGAGATGTACAACAATGATCGTGTCAAACTTCAGTTCGCAATGCATCAAAACATCTCAGATCCCCCGACTGATCATGGTCAATGGCATCTAAAAAGAGTCAACGACCAATGGAGCCATAATAATTGGAAAGACTTTGCAAAAAATTAGTGTCGTAAATGGAGGAATTGTCGCCATTGTGTCTTACGTGAACCAGTGATGGCAACCTCGTTTATACCAACTAATACTTATATGGTTTGGTATAGATCGGTTGCAACTGGTTTTCTATCCGAAGATAGGTATCTACACGATCCACGCCAGACCA
Organism: Lathyrus aphaca; assembly: GCA_963966055.1. Lineage (NCBI taxonomy): Eukaryota > Viridiplantae > Streptophyta > Magnoliopsida > Fabales > Fabaceae > Lathyrus > Lathyrus aphaca. The sequence goes on along the minus strand of OZ014520.1, from coordinate 124,349,490 downwards.
GCTACACACAAGAAGCTACCACGTCTAACCAACGAGGAAACTATCAACCTTGTTACTCACAACTTCCTACCCAACTAAATTACCGAGCGACAAATACACAAATTCATTTTTCAAACATGTCAGACACCCAACCACAATACCAAGAGCGTCCCCCTTACCATGTCCAAGAAATTGACTTTCATCAAGACGCTCAAACATCACACCATAGCCGGCACACACAAACATCACACCACAGCCGACAAACACAACCATCACAACCACCCTACGGCTTTCAAACACCACAACCATTTCAACATTTCACCAACGAAACCTTCACACCAATGTTCCCTTTCAATCGTCCAGGTCACACACAAATGACTCCATCATCACATCCAAACTACTCTGACATGGGTCACGACCTCAGTTACAGCATGTCGTCTTTCCATATACAAGATTTCGTAGAGATGCAAGAATTACTGAGGGAGTCTAGCGATGTTCCGGAGAACTCAACTCCACAAACACCAAGAGTGAATCAACAACGAGGGTAGTGAGTGCAGCGAGTGAGGGTACCTAGGGAATGTGGGACCGGCGGGTGGTATGCCCAATCCGGTCGTGATCATTATTATGTACTTGTAATTTTAATTAATTATTAATATCATTTTATTTTTCATCTATTATTAAAGTTTTTTATCTTTTAAATAAATTTTGTAAATACACATTGTCTCCAACTGAATTAACGACACTTCACAAAATTTCAGCATAGTCGTCAATTGGATTGGAGACTGCATATGGTGTCTTCAATTCAATTGGAGACACCTCTTAAACTCAACAAGCAGTTGTCAATTCATCTGAAGACTGCTTTTTTTTTTTAAAGCTTGAGCATTTTACAAATATTTCTGAAAACTGAAGTATTTAGAGAATTTTCTTGAAAAACATAGATATTTGGTTTAAAAAATCAGCTTTTCAAAACATAATTTTTATATTAGATGTTTTTCTTAATTCACTTTTGCAAAAAGTTATTAAATCATAAATTATTTAGTTTTGTCAATGGATTAATTTATTCAAAAAAAATTTTTACTACAACACGAAACATGCTACTCAACAATTCATGATTGATTATGAAGTTTTTTTCTTTCTATTTTTTAATAGAATTAAATTTATTTTAAAAAATACCAATCGTTAGTGGTGATTGTCTCTGGACTTGGTAGGGAGAATCATGGTGTGATCCCTCACAACTACGATCGGGAGGATTCTGGAACCAGTTGATGTCAGAATTGACCCCTAAACCGGACTAAACCGATGAAGATAAATAAATAAAAAATTATTTTAAAGAGTTTATTTTTATTTTAAATTTAAATTTTTTGAATTTAAATATAATTTTTAGACAAAAATTATTATTTAAAACTTAAAAAAATATTAATCGAAAATAACTATACATAATTAATTTATTTAATATTAATTTTTAAGCCTATCAAAAGTATATTTAAAATAATTAATAAATTTCAATTAAATTGACGAGAGAAATTCAGCTAATATATTTTATTTCTTTTTTGACGAATTAAAAATTATCAAAATCATCAAAATGAATAAACTAATTTTTTTAATGTGAAATAACAGAGAAAACTCATTAAAAATAAACTATTAATGAAAAAGTAATTTTATTTGGATGTCGATATAAGATAAGAGTATTTTAAAGAAAAAAAAGTTAAAAAGGTATATTATTAATAAGAATTAATTAGGTGGGTATGTGAAGCTCCATAATGTTGAAAAATAAAAAGCAAAAAGGCAAATATTCTAGGGTTATAGGTCAAATGTGGAAATTATGGGTCACATGATACAGCTCATATAATGTCCTTTATGTCTCTTGGAGCTTGGTTGTTATATACAAAATTCCATAAACTTCACTTCTCCCTTCATTGTCTCTATGAAATTGAGTTTAGCCTTTTGGTAATCTCATTTTATTCATAAAGTTCGTAGTATCTTAGTCTTAAAATGTCACTTTCAATATCTAACTAACTTTTTTAATCTCAAATTCTCAATCATTCTATTGGAAAATCACTATCAATTATTAAAGCTAAGTACTTTTTTATGGGTATCCCCAAGGTTACCATGTTGCAACATTTCCCATTGTGTGGAAGCTTGCTACTAAGATATTTGCTAATTTTCTCTCACACATAAGAGTCTCTCATTTAGAATGTGTGCATTCTATTGGTGCACCAAATTGTAAATAATTTGTATGAGTTCCTTCGATCCATGAATCATTAGCGTGTCTTTAAGTTGTTAAAGGTTATGCATGATTTTTGGCTCAAGTGTTTATATTTGTAGTTCATGTTATTTTGAAGTTTGGATTTGGAGTAATTATTGAAAAGGTTTGATAGACGACAAAACCTTGAAGTTCCACGACTGTTCGGTGGAAGTATCGAAGTTCCGGGAAGACGAAGAGGAAGTGTTTGGAGATGAATTTCTTTTACACAATATAAAATCTAAAATAATAAAAATAAGTTTAATTACAATTTTAATCCTCCTAAAAAATACATGAAATTAATCATCTTATTTATATTCAAACAATTTTGATTTTCTTTAAACATTTTTTATTTAAAAATGATAATATTTATATTTTTAAGTGACGTGAGACTTGTGAAATAATAAATTATTAGTAGAACTTTATAAAAGATTAAAAATATATATATATATATATATATATATATATATATATATATATATATATATATATATATATATATATATATATATATATATATATATATCACCAATTTGTCATTATAGAATATGAGAACGTGATCAAAACTTTATAAATTTAAAATAAAAATATTAATTATGTGAATGATGTAAAATAATGAGATTAAAATTGTAATGAATCCTAAAAAAAAAAAAAAATTATTTATATTTACTTCTTTTTTTTAATAAAGCAGCGAATTAAATTAATAAAAGGAAAACCAAGGTACAAAAAGTGGGGGGACTAAGGTCAAAACCCACTAAGGCTTACGATATCGAAAGAACGGTAAACCTAGACTATTTTTAAGCAAATCGTCGATAACAGACACTGGAGTTTCATTCCACCAAGCGAAGTCGCGAATGGTGAGACCTAATGAAGCTAAAGTGTCTGCACACGTGTTGCCTTCTCTATATATGTGCGACAAAAGAAACGACATACTAAGTGTTTTTGTAATAGAGTTGGACCACCTATTTCTTAGGACCGAAGGCACCAAGTATGGTTTAGACATAGCTTGATAGACCGTAAGCGAATCCGTTTCCACCCAAAGACAGTTCCAACCGTGATCAACTGCAATGTCAATTGCTTTCATGACTCCTACAAATTCTGCCATCAAAGTTGTAGCCTTACCAAGATTCAGAGCAAAACAGCCGATTAGCTTCGTCGAATGATTTCTGAAAATCCTGCCACAAGCAACCCATATATGAGAATCAATGTACACTCCATCTGTGTTGCATTTAATCCAATGATCTAAGGGAGGCCTCCAAATGACTTCTATAATTCTTGCATCTTTCGGAGGAGGAATGCAAATCAATTGTTTCTGGTTAGGAGCACATTGGACTGAATTGTGTTGATTGCAGTCAATTTAGGGATTGTCTTGTTGTTGAACTTCTTTTCATTTCTACATAACCAAATTACGCATAGGATACTAATGATTGTCGCTTGTATGACTACCCTGCAGTGTTTAGACCAAGAATTGTCACATAATGCCCAAACCTGCAGAGAATTAAGAGTGGTGTTATGGCCTGTGATACTAAACAGCCAGTTCCAGGGGGAAAGAGCAAAACTACATTGGAAGAACAAGTGAGAGGTAGTTTCTGCATGTGTACCACATAGTTCACACTTTGAAGGAAACATCTTCCAACCTGTAGAGGATAGAACTTCATCTGAAGGGATTTTGAAATGCATTAGCTTCCAAGCTGTCAGAGATTTTGCAGGAGGTATGTGTTGATTCCATAAATTATGTGTCCAGTCCAATTTTTGACCAGGTATAGATACAAAATTATGAGCTTCCTTGAGTGATAGGATACCATTAACTGAGTGATTCCAATGGAGTTGATCCAATGTAGGTGCAATCGGGATTGGAATTTGTGTTATTAAATTCTCTAATCCAGGATACCAAGAGGAAATACTAGAGGGCAAAGACCAATTGTTGTATGTGATAAAACCAGATACTGCAGATGTGAGTTTATTGTGAGCAAAAGATGGAATTTGAAGCTGATGTACCAGTGGATCACCACATCATGTATCATTACAGAAGTTGATTATTTCACCATTACCTAGGAGCCAGCTTGTATTATCCAACAATAAATTGAAACTACTCTTAATCACATACCAGATTGATGACCTAATGTGATATTGTATAGGCTTGTTCTTTTTAAGAGCTCTTTGTCTAAGGATAATAGCCCATTGGTTCATGGAGTTGAACATTTCCCAGCATAGTTTCAAATTAGAAGCCTCATTAATTCTAGACAACTTTTTCATTCCCAAACCATCCTTCATAACAGGACTACATACTTTATGCCAGGCCACGGTGATAAGTTTTCTTTTGTTTATGTCACCGGACCAAACAAAATTTCTAAAACACTTTTCTAGATCTTTGATTAGACTAACTGGCCAAGAATATATCATCATACTATAGATAAACATGTTATGTACTACACTTTTGATGAGTTGTACTCTACCTGCCATGGTGAGGAGATTTGCTTTCCATTTTGATAATTTGGTCTTGATTTTATCCACAATGTCTTGGAAGTGTATAGCTTTGGGTTTGCCTATGAATATTGGAACACCAAGGTATTTCATTGGGAGATGCCCTTCTAAGAAGCCAAGACTCTGTGTGATTGCAGATAATCTTTGTTGAGATATTGATCCTCCATAAATAGTTGACTTATAAGGATTGACATAATGTCCTGAACATTGATTGTACCTCTTAAAGATTTCTTTCAAAACTTCCACATTGGATGTTTTGGCTTTACAGAAAAGCATTATATCATCAGTATAGAACACATGTGACGAAACTTTGTGGTTTTTAGAACCCTTGATGAGATTCAGCTTTCCATCCTCCACTAATTTGGAAATAGCTCTACTGAGAACATCTTCTGCAATGCAGAAGAGAAGAGGGGAGAGAGGGTCCCCTTGTATGACTCCTTTCTTACAACCAAAATATCCTGCATGAGCCCCATTAATTGAAACAGAGAGTTTTGCATATTGGAGAATGGTGTTAATCCAAGAACAAAAATTATTTGAGAAGCCAAATTTATGGAGGTACTATGAGCAAAAAATCCCAGTCTAAAGTATTAAAGGCTTTCCTGAAATCAATCTTAACAGCTATGTTTCCACCTATGGATTTAGTATGAAGAAGATTAATGGCTTCAGATGTCAGGCAGATACAATCAGTTATGGTCTTACCTTTAATGAACCCTCTTTGTTCTGGTGAAATTAGAGTAGGCATGAGTTAGGCAAGTCTTTCAGCCGGAATTTTGGAGAGAATTTTGAGTTTGAAGTTTGCTAAGGCAACTGGCCTATATTGGTCCACCTTGTTTGCATCAGGACTTTTGGGGATCAAAATGATTGAGTTTTCATTCCAGTTGGGAAGTAGTCAGCCAGTGTTGAAAAATTGAATTGTAGAATTGAATACATCTTCCTTAATTATATCCCAATATTCTTGGTAGAAATGGCCTCCAAAACCATCAGGTCCAGGGGATCTATCCTTGTTCAATGAAAAAATTACTTTTTCTATCTCTGCATGACTTGGAATTGAAGTTAGAATGTTGTTTGTAATGTCTGAAACCAAAGTTGGAATTACTTCCTCCACTAGCCCATTTTCCAAAGAAACATTACTGGTGTTGAAAAAATTAGTGAAGTATTCTAAAAACATTGATGAGATTGTATTTGGATCAGTGATGATTTCCCCCTCATGCATGATGGAAGATATAAGCTTGGTACAATTTCTGACTTTGTCCATTCTATGAAAGTAGGTTGTATTTCTGTCACCATGTATTTGCCAATTGACTTTTGTTTTTCCTTTCCAAAATAAGTCTTCCATATTCAGTGTTGTTTCTAACTCCAATTGAGCATCCTTTTCTTTTTCTAATAAAGTGTCAGTATGACCCTCAGAGCCTATATGTGCTTGAATGTCTTCTAAATTGGAGATAGCTTTATTCAGTAAAACATTCACATTTCCAAAGGTTTCCTTGTTCCAAGTTTTGAGTAAAGACTTGAGAAGCCTTAACTTTTGAGACAAGATGAACATTGGGTATCCATAGATCTTTGTTTGCCCATATTTCTTCACAACATTGATGCAGTCAGGGTGTTTTGCCCACATTGGCAAGAATTTGAAATTTGATACTTTATTTACTGAATTATAATCAAAGATCAAAAGGATAGGATGATGATCTGACTCGTGCCTAATGAGTGTTGAGACTGATGATGAACTACAGAAATTAATCCATGTGTGATCACATATCACTCTGTCCAGTCTTCTTTCAATGAGTTGGGGACCACTTCTTCCATTTTGCCAAGTAAATTCTGAACCTCTAGTAGGAAAATGAATGAAGGAATTGTTATCCGTCCAATCTTGAAAATCTGTTATAGGGGTTCTATGAGGGCTAGAAGCACCATTGTGTTCATGAGCCCCAAGTATTGTGTTGAAATCACCAATGAAACTCCAAGGGACCTCTTGTACTCTAGGCAAAGAAGAAAGTATGGACCAAAGTTCTCTCCTTTTGATATAATTGTTAGAAGCATAAATTGCAGCCAATCCAAATTTAGAGTCACCATCTTGTACTATAAAAGAAACATGTTGTTCATCTTTGTAAATGAGTTAAGGATCTAGCCTGGTAGAACAAAGACATTAGAGATTTGAAAACATACATGGCCTATGATTTTCTGCAAAGATTTTCAGGTTGAGGTTTGGGCTTCTTCTTAGTTTGCTTTGAAACTACCATTTGAAAATTGTTTACATCTTTCACTGGTATATCAGCTTCTTCAGCCATATTAGCCCAGGATTGCCTAAGAAAATTCATGTTATGTTGCAAATCTTGGTTAGAGAAAGGCTTCAATTGAGTATTATACATTTTGGGTGGCATCTACAAATTCTGACCCACTGGAACTAGAGTCTACTTCCACAAGGCTAGATGAATTGTCTTGTGTGTTGGATGGTACATGGAGAGCCAGAAGATTACTTGGTAAAACAGGACCAAATTCTACATTCTTGGTTAGAAGTTCTTTCAGCCACATTTGGGGAGAGAATCGCATTGGTCTCATCTCTATCAGCAACTGTCTGATTTTCATCAGCCTGTGTCGCTACAAGTGTACAGGGGATGGGAACAACATGACGTATATCAGTAGCATTCCCAGCATCTACTACAGTTCCTTTAGGAATATAAACTTGTTTTGTTCTTATCACTAGGTTTAGGCAATTCAGATCTGTGTGCTAACTGTCGCTCCCACCAAATGACACCTGGTCAAGAGGGGTACAGACGCGGACGGTCGGCGAAAGAGAGAACACACAAGGGTGAACTGAAAAGAAAAGAGTCGCCAGCTAGGCATTTTTATCCCGAAGGAAAGGTAATGCTGCATAGACCTAAGAAAAGATGGATAAGACGGTTGCGAACCAGAGAAACTGAGAAAGGGGGTTGGTTACAACCTGGGAAAGTATTAGCACCCAGATTGTCCGCCGTACTCGACGGGATCCACGCTTGAAAGATTTGTGTTTAAAGGGGTAGTGTCAGTGCTATTTTGTGTGAAAAAGCAGGAAAAGAATACAAGTGTCAGTGCTGGAAAGAAGTGTAAAGTGCAAGAAAGAAGTGTCAGTGTAAAGAAAGAGTGCAAAGCTCAAGATTATGAGGCTTTAAAGAATGATGCTGGAAGAGGGGGGGAAGAGACAGAAACCTTTGTTCGATAACTGTTAAGTTATGCCTACGTATCCTCTCGTGCAATGAGGAAGTCAGAACACCGTAGTTCTACTCAAAGAGACTGAAAGATAAATTGACTTGTGAACTGCTTACTTGTCTGTGCTCAAGTGTATGACCCGTCTGGCTCAGGTGCAAACTGTCTTGCATTAGACGGAATAAACGAGTTCTCGTTTGTGAGTGAATGAGATGAAAAGAGAATCCCGGAGGAGACGGTTATTGTTTGTTCTTGTATTTTCAGTCTTTTATTTCTTTTTGAGGTTTGTCATAAGGAAATGAGCTTAAGCCTAAACCAGGGGTGAGTAAACTCATCACATCCTCCCTCTGATTAGGGGTAATGAGAATACCTTAAGTGTGAAGTAAACACCTCACACTTAATCACCATGATGTAGGATTAAGATCATTAACCTACTTACATTTATTTAGATGTTTTTGGAGTTTTTGTTTAGTGTTAAGTAATGAGTTTAAGCCATAATCAGGGATTTAATGGACCCATTACACCATCCTAATAGAAGGATGATAGATGAGAGCATTTAAGCTGAGGAAGGCTCCTCAACTTAATCCATGATTAGGGATTAACCTCATGACATAACAAGGCCTTTATTAAATGGATTTTAATTAATGGTAAGATTAAGAAGTGAATTTTATGGTTTGTAAGACAGCTTGAGGGGGACTTGTCCATTAACATTAGGGTTAGTCCTTCTTAACCACTTAAGGAAAAATTAGAACCCTAATGCAAGGCCCAAGTTACAAGCTTATTGTCTTAGTGATTATTAGATGGGTTGATTAAAGGATTTAAACACATTAAGGGTTTAACACTTAGGATTAAAGTTATACACTCCATCCTAATAGAAGGATGCAGGTACAAGCTTAATCACAAAGCCTTAAAGCCTTAAGGGTTTAGTCTTTGATTATGAGGTGAGAAGAGAAGACACAAAGATGACACAAAGGTAAAACTAAATGGGGGACTAATCAAACCCTAATTGTGATCATGCTTGGTTGTTCCTAGGGTTTATGAGGCTTGCAAGAGATCTTCAAGAGAAAAGCTACCAAGGAAGAAGCAGGATGAAGGAAGGAGAAGCAGAAAGAAGCAAGTCAACTTCCTTCACTTAAGAAGAAAGTTGCTTGAAGAAAGAAGGTGAGGAGGGAACATGAATGAGCAAGCTCACTCTAATACAAAAGTAAAATGCAGCAATGAATGCATAAGAGGGATGAGAAGAGATTATGAGAAGTGAAGGCAAATTCACTACTCAAAGTACTTACCACCTGAAAAGTTAGCAAAAGGAAGTGAAATGAAATGAAATGCAAAGAGGCAAACCAAAATCAGAATCATGTTCATGATGCTAATGATGCAAAGAGATGATGCAAATGTATGTCATGGGATGGAGATGATCATACAAAGGATGAGGATGCAAATGAAGCAAATAAGAAGCATGAAAGTTCATGAAAACATATGAAATACAATGGATGCATAACATGGCAAATGGATGATGCAATGATCAAACATGATTCTAATATGTCCTAAGATGTCTTATATGTCATGTGGATGCACAACATATCATGGAAAGTTCATGTATGCAAGCATATGAAGAATGAATGCAAATGAAGGCAAAAAATTAGGGTTTACATACAATATGCAATGCAAAATTCAAAACCAGAAGCAAGACATGAGATAAAAAATTTAAAATGGAATCAAAAGAACCCTAACCCTATATAAGTTCACTGCCCAAAGGGGAAGACCTAACTCTTAACCTAATGAAAGTTATGATTTTCCTAAGTTTGCTAGGGTTTCAAGGCGCCTCAAAAGGAAAAATGCAAAAACAAATTGAAAATGAAAGATAAATTCATGCCAATTGTATCCTAGAAACTACATGACAAGAGGAATGCAATGCAAAAAGAACCATTACCAAACTCTCCATGGTTAGGCAGAAAAGATTTTTCCAAGTTAAGGTCAAAATAATGATTTTTAAGAACCTTAAATCCAAAGAAAAATGTCAAAATAGGTCAAGAACCAAAAAGAAATTTTTGTGAAGGGTTTGATAATGTCTCTAAATGTTTTAAAATGCTCTCTGAATTTTTTGGAATTTTTAAATACCTAAATGTATTTTTAATTAATTAATTCTCATTAACTAATTAAAAATAATCATTTAAATGATTTAAAAATAATTTTTAATGCAAAAAATAAAAATAAAAATATTTTTGGTCTCTGAAAATAAATAAAAGCTTGGATAAAAATTTTCAGAATTTTTTAATATCATTTACCATTTTTAAAAAATCGTTCAAAATAAATAGAAAACAAATGAAATTAATATTAAATAAATGAGAAAATGAGAAAGTCAGCCAATCTAAGGGCCCAGGTTTGAATTCAAGATGGAGGGAATTGACTTCGCGCGCTATCCAAGGGTCAGAATTCAAACTACGCTAATTAAGATTAAAACCCTAATCTGAACCCTAATTACTTTCAGGTAACCGGAACAGTGTTCCGGTCATCTTCTCCAGCTAGCCAAACATGCTATCTCACTCCATACGCAACCCCAAGCCCTCTAACTCTCCAGAAATGATCCTCACATCAACCCCAACAAGAATCACACAACAAAATTCATTTATTCATCATCAAGAACACGAATCGAAGCAAAACGGAAAACATATCAGAATTTTCAGAAGCTTGTGAAATGCTTAAAACTCAACCATTTTCGAAACGAAACACATCATGGTAATCAGGGGAACACATAGAATCATTCTATAACATAAATTGAAGGTTCTGGAAAAATAAATGTCATGGCTACCTGAAGTGGAGCTTTCAACCCAGGAGCTTTCTGACCAGTTCTTTGCCTCAAATCAACTCCAATGACTCCCCTCAAGAGCTTGCAATGTTTGTTTGGAGTTTAAATGGCCTCAAAATGAAGTTGGAAGAAGTTCAGTTCAAGGGATGTGAAAATCGTGTTTTGGATATGGTGTGTTTCAAGGCAAGATGGAGGGTGGGAAATGATCAGGGATGAGTGTGTAGTTGAATGGTGGAAAAAGTTTTGATGTTTGTTGGCTGAGTTATGAAATTCGAAGGCTTTTGCAAACTTGAGGGATTTTGTGTATGCTGAGGATTCTCAAGTGTTAGGTTGCAATATTGTGTGCTTTGGCTTTGTTTTGATCCACATAATAAGCTGTGATAGGTCAGAGGGTGGGTGGTGGCCTATGTTGATTGGTATGGGGCAAAATGCATAAAGTCAAGAGTTGGTGTACTTGAGGTATGGGCACATGGCAGGCCAAGGACAATGGGGTGTCCTGCGCAGCTGACTTTAGGGAGGTCCATGGGATCAGTTTTGAGGCAAGGCAGCAAGTTGAATGAAGTTTGTGGGTGATTTTGCAAATTATGAAGGTTTTGGCCCCTTTGAGAAATCTTAATGACCAAGGCATGCAACTTGAGAAATCTCTGGGCAATTCTGAATTTTATGTCATGTATGATGTTTGTGCAATGCTTAGACATCAATTAGAGGTCACAAATTTCCTTGGTATGAGTTTTTGCAAGTTTCCCTCTTTGGTGCTCAAGTGAAATTTTGTGATTTTTTCAAACTTTGCAAAGCCATAACTTGAGTTCTATGATGAATTAGATCAAGTTCTTGTACTTTTTGAAAAGGGAATGATCCAATCTACAAATTTCATGACCAATAATTTTTCATTTGAAGCATTTTTGAATCAAAAAGAGGAGGTTGAAAAACTTTCCCAAAATGGCAAGTTTGCATTACAAGTCACTTTCCCAAAATGGCAACTTTGCAAATGGCTTGAAATTCTTCAATTTTGTGAACTTATGACTTCTTATAAGATCAAATAAAGATCATACACATCCAAAATGATGGATAAACCCCTTTGGTTGTGTCATTGGGGGCCTCAGATGCCCTGATTTTGAACTGACTTGCTCAAGAAGTCATTTATTGATCAGATGCCTTCCCCATTGAATTTCTTCATGAAAATTGGTGTGTATGATCCTTATATCATATAGAGACCAATAGAAACAAGAATGACCAAAAAAATAGGAGCTATGGCCTTTGAAACCAAAACCCTAATTTTAGGTCATCTATGCAGTTAAACCTGGCTCTGCTTCCCTGCCTTCCTCAGTTCTTGTGATTCTTTGACTTTCTTGATCTTGGGAGGATATAATATGATGCTTGAACATACATGGACCCTCTTGAGATGATTAAAGACCTTTGGAGTGGCTCAGATGGCTCTGGGATTGCTCAGATCACAAACCCTAGATGCAGATGACTTAGAACCAAATGCAGTGAAGCAAAAATGCAATATGAGATGATATGATTGAACTTATGTAAATGAAAAGAATCACAGGCCATGGTGAAATGAGTGAGGGCAAATTTGGGGTGTTTACACTAACCTCCTGCAATTTCCTACATTGTGGCCTATAATCTTACAATGATCACAAAAATCGGGCAAATTTTCATAGGTGACATCTACAAAGAAAGAAAAATCTTTCCTCTTTACCAATATATTGTTCCTGATTTTACTGGCCAAATCTATGTCAACTAAGAGGCGTGCGAAGTGCCCGAAAGATCGTTCGAACATAGATTTTGTGGTGGTGTCGTCCATACAGATTGGACTCCCTATTGCACTAGCAATGGCAAACAGAATTTTTGGCCTCCAATATTCTTGCGATAGGCCAGAGATTCTAATCCATACCTAGGCCATGGATTGTTGCTGAGTGTAGGGGTTGAAGTCATTTGTCCATGCGAAAAGCTTTAGAATTCTCGGATGGAGGTTCCAAGAGCTGGTTGAACGAACACTCTGCAAATCTTCAATACTGGAGAAGGAGAATTCAAAATAACCTTTCCCCAAGGATATGAGACCCCATTTACCAAGAGAGCTCGAGATGCTTGAGAGCCGATTCTTCAGGGCGTCCACTTTAAGCGGAAGCACTCCTTTTGGCCATAATATTCTTCCATGGAGGTTATGCTTACAAGAATTGAGACCCGCTATGTATTCCTCCTCTGGGATAGTGATAGAGATGTGATCCCTTTTACCACCGAAGAGGGAAGCTGACTAATAGGAATATCACATACGTTGTTTACCACGTCGGCGAATGATTTCTTTTTTATAGAAGGAGCATTTGAATTGGAGGGGGGAATAGCTGAGTTAAGATGGTCAAGACAAAGCCAAGGGATTACCACTGGCACTGCCATAGGAGGGGGAGAAGAAGGAATTCAAGCGGCAGAAAGAGTGGTAGAGAGCAAATATATCGGAAGAGGTTTACTCTGCTGATTCTGCTGATCAACAAATGATCGTGTTTGCTTAAATATGTAGTCTAATAGACTTAAATATATTTTTTTAACTAAAAAATTTTTTTAATCGTCTTAATCTTATCTATTAAAAATATATCTCAATCGAATTTGAATTCTGTACCATCAAAGTTAATTTAAACAACTAAAATAAATAAATAGTAACGGATTCAAATTTTTGTGGACCTAGTCCCATCTTTTTCTATCCACTCATGAATGATAATTCTAAGTTGAAACTTTAGATCCTAACACGAATGCACTGCCACCCTGTGCAAACTAAAAAGCTTCAAGTGCCACCAAATTTATATTCTAAAACCACTTATTGCTGCTTATTTTATACTCAAAAGTACTCATACCTAGATTCATGCATATTCCAGAATCAATTCTCTTTTCCTTCTATTAAATTCCAATTTCAATTTTCACTATACACATAGCCACTAGCCTTAGGTTGAACCTAACACATTCTATTGCGTGTGAGTTATAAAAGTCTATAGTATAGATTTTTGTCTTTTAACTTATGGTCCTAAATTCATTAATATTAGTAATAACAATATTGAGTTTTTTTTCTACCTTTTCTTCTATGACTTGCTACTTCTAGACATGCACCTTGCACTAGTTGTTTTCAACATTGGCAATTCTACTATTCTTAGCATTTTCTTGTTGTTTACGACATCGTTGTTTTGTCATTTCTGTTTATGCGTGTTAGAATCATTCATTCAATAATTTCAATAGTTTATGCTCATTTCAAAAATGTTTACAAATGAAGAAAACTTGTTATGTAATTAAGATTTTATCTGTCATTTGAATTATTGCTTTGCTACAAACTTACTACAAGTAAGAATTTTTCTAGGTAGACCCTTAGAGGGGCCTGACGTTTCTGGGATCTGTAATCTATAAAATATAGTAGCTAGGTAGCTAATTCTAATTATATAAAGTCTAGAATTAATTGAATTGAAAAATATGATTGTGTTTTTTTTTTTTTTACTTTGCTACTTATATATAATAATTATTATTATATTAATGGAAAAAGGGAATATAAGATGAGGTTCCATGTGCATTGTGGGAGATATAGTTTGGAAAAAGGGATTGTTTGGTCCACTCAAACAGCTGTTTTAGAGTATATGTTAATTATGTTTGGATATTATTTATTTTAGTTCATATATTAGATTAGAAGAATAATCGAATTCATGATGACTATTTATGATGGTTCGCCGTTACTATCTTATTACTTTATCTTTAACAATTTTATTAAAATGTTAGATGCAAAGTAAACTCTAAAATTATCTATAATGGAATCAAAATTTGGAGATCAACTTTTTTGTTTTGTTTAGGAGGCCTAATTGTAAGGTTAAATCCAAAATATCCAATTAGTTCATCCGGATTCGTGGTTAAAAATCAAACATTTCATCATAGTTGTTAGTCATTATTTGTTATTGAATTTAATTTGACGATTTATATATTTTACATTTTGTTGGATAAAATCAATTTTAGTCGTCTACCATATATAAATTTAATAATGTGTTATTTTATGTACTATCTTTCTCACAAATTATTTATCTCCAATTTTATTGACTTTGGCGTCTAAGTGCTAATTTTGGAGGTCTTCTCCATTCCACCACACCAAGAGAGTTCATTCTCTTAATATTACGTATTTCTCGTTCCATTTCAAAACAGTGACATCGTCTATGAGAGTAGAAATTTGATTCCTTCACATTCCTGCGAAGAGTAATGTTTCTTTATCATTGCTCACCTGATCTTTGTTCTAATGTAACTCTCAATTGATTTTGTTCAAAATATGTCAATGTCTAAATACACTCGTCTAGTTGCCCAACAAAATGTCATTGTTGTTGTTACGACGATTGACGCTCTCGATCTTGATAGTCCCCACCTTCTCCGAAGAATAAGTTGATTTATTCCTAGTAACTTATCCTTATATATCAAGACTCATCAAATTCCAGTTTCAACCTTCTCAGCGGTTGCATCAAGACCAGAATTCCAAACAACCCCCGCCACAACCATAAATACTTGGATAAGAAATGCTTTAAAGTCTCTAACAACTCCAAGCCGACTAAAACATCCAAGGAGCGAGTAACTACTTAACATTATGTACAACTTGGTGTCGCAACAAAACACACACTTCTTGTTCAAAAGACTCCTTAGGATTAAGGAAATACTCCTCATAGCGACCATTTTGTGTGTGAGTCGATGTCACACAATAATCATGGAATTGCACCCTAAATGATCCTCGTTAATACAACCTTTACACCAGACAACTCATATATCACTAAATCTCATCTATCATCAAGGACGTCGATCTCCTTTTCATGGGTTCGAGGGTAAAGATGGTAGTCACACTCCTCGAAAAACGCGTAGGGATCTTGATAAAAACATTTTTATAGGGTAAGTATTTCGCACCGTCTCCACACGGATTAATGTGATATCACTAACATTCAACAGTTAATACGATTTTAAGGAAAGGTTAACATGAGTTTTGATTGCAGAAAGTCACAATTGGTAACAAGCTAAAACAACAATAAATGTTATGAAACTAACAAGTAGGGAAAATGTAGATGTTTTAGATTGGCATCAACTTTTGGTAAAACAAGTTTTTTGTTTCTAATGTCATGATTGATGTCATGACATGCTGTTTAAGAAATCTGCAGGTGTGGAGTTTTTGTGTGTTGTTATTTTATCAGGATGTCAAGACTGATGCCATGATATTGTTGTCTGGTTTTTCAGTCTTGATTGGTTCATTTAATTCTGCGCGCGTTTTTAGCTACTCATTTGTGTGTTCTATAGCCAAAGAAGATGAAGTAAAATTGTGGCATCAAAAACTGGGTCATCTTCATCTAAGAGGGATGAAAATGTAAGAGGAATTCCAAAGCTACAAATTAATTAAGGAAGAGTGTATGGTGAATGTCAGGTTGGCAAGAAAACCAAGATGTCACATCCGAAGATTCGACATCTTACTACCTCTAAAGTTTTGGAACTGTTGCACATGGACTTGATGGGTCCCATGTAGGTGGAAAGTCTTGGTGGGAAGAGATATGCTTATGTGGTGGTGGATGACTACTCAAGATTCACTTGGATAAATTTTATCAGAGAGAAATCTGATGTTTTTGATGTTTTCAAGGACCTTTGTCAAAGACTTCAGAGGGAAAAAGAAAGTTGTGTTGTCGTAATTAGAAGTGATCATGGGAAGGAATTTGAGAACCGCAAGTTTTCGGAATTTTGCTCATCTGAAAAAATCAACCATGAATTTTCATCTCCCATTACTCCTCAGCAAAATGGAGTTGTGGAAAGGAAGAACAGAACCCTTCAGGAATCAGCTAGAGCTATGATTCATGCCAAAGGGACTTCTCATGCATTTCTGGGTTGAAGTTATGAATATTGCTTGTTATGTTCATAATAGAGTCACCTTGAGAAAAGGAACCCCCACTACCTTGTATGTGATCTAGAATGGAAGAAAACCTATTGTCAAATATTTTCATGTGTTTGGAAGTTAGTGCTACATTATGGAAGATAAAGAACAAAGAAGAAAGATGGACCCCAAAAGTGACGAAGGCATATTTCCGGGTTACTCTACTAACAGGAGAGCATATAGAGTCTTCAACTATAGAACAAGAGTCATGATGGAATCCATGAATGTGGTTGTTGATGATATGCATAAAGAAGCTAATGTCACAGGCGATGTTGGACCGTTCTTTGATACACCAACTAAAGCTTCTTATAAAGAGGCTGATCCCAATCCAGCTATCACATAATCTTAGCCAGAACCAACAAACAAGGGACCCTCAATCAGAATCCATAAAGATCATCTTAAAGATCTTATTATAGGTGATCCTAATAGTGGAGTTACTACTAGATCAAGGGATATCATCTTAAACTCATGTTTTGTGTCAAAGATTGAACCTACGAATATTAAGGAAGCCCTAACTGATGAGTTTTGGATTAATACTATGCAAGAGGAGTTAGGACAATTTAAAAGGAATGAAGTTTGGGAACTTGTTCCAAGACCTGAATGAACCAATGTTATTGGTACTAAGTGGGTGTACAAGAATAAATCAGATGAACAAGGTGTGGTGACCAGGAATAAAGCCAGATTGGTTGCTCAAGGACACATTCAAGTTGAAGGGGTTGATTTTGATGAGACTTTTGCTCTTGTTACTAGATTTGAATCAATAAGATTGCTATTGGAAGTTGCTTGCATTCTGAAGTTCAAACTGTTCTAAATGGATGTGAAAAATGCCTTTTTGAATGGATACTTGAGCGAGGAAGTTTATGTGGAACAACCTAAAGGCTTTGTTGATTCAAACTTCCCAGATCATGTTTACAAGTTGAGAAAGGCTTTTTATAGGTTGAAACAAGCTCATAGGGCTTGGTATGAGAGATTGATATAGTTTCTCAATAACAATGGATACAGGAAAGGAGGAATAGATAAGACTCTCTTTGTAAAAGATGAAGGAGGAAGGATAATGATTGCTCAGATTTATGTGGATGATATAGTGTTTGGTGGGATGTCAGATAGGATGGTTAAACATTTTGTCAGACAAATGTAATCTGAATTTGAAATGAGTCTTGTTGGAGAATTAACTTATTTCCTTGGTTTGCAATTGAAACAGATGGAAGATTCCATTTTTCTCTCTCAAAGCAAGTATGCTAGGAACATAGTCAAGAAGTTTGGAATGGAGAATGCCAGCCACAAAAGAACACCTGCTCCCACTCATCTGAAGTTATCTAAAGATGAAAATGGTATAAGTGTTGATCAGAGTTTGTATAGAAGCATGATAGAAAGCCTGATATATCTCACAGCTAGCAGACCTAATATTGCTTTTGCTGTTGGAATATGTGCTAGATATCAAGCAGAACCCGAAGTCAGTCACATAAATCAAGTCAAAAGGATTATAAAATATGCGAATGGAACTTGTGACTATGGTATGTTGTACACTCATGGTTGTGATCCCATCTTATCTGAATATTGTGATGTTGATTGGGCTGGAAGTGTTGATGATAAAAAGATTACATCTAGAGGGTGCTTTTTCTTAGGGAACAATCTCATATCCTGGTTTAGCAAGAAGCAAAATTGTGTCTCCTTGTCTACTGCAGAAGTTGAATACATAGCAGCTGGTAACAGTTCTTCTTAGTTGGTTTGGATGAAACAGATGTTGATTAAGTATAATGTCACACAGGATGTCATGACATTATATTGTGACAACCTGAGTTCCATAAATATATCCAAGAACCTTATTCAGCATAGTAGGACCAAGCATATTGATATTAGACATCATTTCATAAGAGATCTTGTTGAAGATAAAATGATTAAATTGGAGCATGTTGCCACTGAGCTGCAGTTGGCTGATATATGTACAAAAGCTTTGGATGCAAATCAGTTTGAAAACCTAAAAGTTAAATTAGGAATATGTTTTTATGAGGGCTTATAGAAATTACTGGCATGTGGGAACATCCTTAAGGACATTTTATATTTTCAAGATTTAAAATTAATGTTGTGGAGGAGTATCGTTATATCTGCAATATTTGATTATCTCATTAATTCTCCTACTCAAGTACAATCTTTTCAGAAGTTCCTTATTCCTAACCAAGCACGCTACTGCATCACTATTCTTAACCACTCATTCATCTTCCATATTTTTCCAAGACATCTCCTTTTCACTCATGTTGCGTATCTCAAACCATTCAAACATGTCTCAACATCACGCTACTTCCCCTTCAAAGAAGTTTTCTCCTAATACTGACTCTATCTCCTCTCCTAGGGTTCAATCCATGAATCTCTCTGCTGATGTGCTTGATGTTGCTTCTTTGAATGTGATGGTTCCTGATGTTCCTAAGGTTCAAAAACCTAGAACTCCACATGCAAAAAGACCTAAAGAAAGCTCTGCATGTCCTTCATTTGATGCAAGGGCAGGAAAGGGATATGTTTATGTTGATCAAGCTATTGAGAAAATCATTACGAGGACCTACAAAATATTAATTTTCCACAAAATTGGGACAACACAACGTATAACAACTACAACGTGAAAACGACAAAATCACGGCTTAATCGATTAGAATACTAACTTATCATTTTTAATTCTTACAATTTATTATAATTAACTTATTCCATCCCTACTTTAAGTCTAAGATCAATCCAACTCGAAACGGATGCAAAAACAGGTCGAATCGCTAAAAACCGCATTTTTCTGCACATGCCCTGTCCATACGTGTATAGCCTCCTTGGTACGCGTATTGGCCTTGAATGTTATGCGTATGTGTAACACGGTGGGAGAACTGACTTTAGTTATGTTGCGGATAGCAAGAGTCGCCACCGACTTTTATTTTATCCAAAGGAAAGGCATAAAAGAACAGGAAAGACCTTTTTAAAAGATTTTTGGGTCCGGGGGGTAGGTTATGTAAAGGGAAGGTGTTAGAACCCTTTACATCCATGGTTATCCATGGGCTCTTAGTTACTTAGCTCACTTTAAAATGTTTTTGAAAATGTGAAGTGTGTGAATAGAAATTTTCATAAGAGTTTGATAATGATCCATGTACGGATGCGTAAAAAACTTGTGTTTGAAAATTGTTTGAAATTGTGAAGTGTTTGAAAATTTTGAATAGTGAGCAAGTAACTATGAGAAACCTACCCTAAAGTTTAAGTTTTTTTGTTCTTGAATCCTTTAAGTGGTAAGACTATCCCTATTATTAAGGAATAGGTAGTCGTCACCTTGGATGTGAGGGACATGAGAGGGACATCTGTTTATGAAGGCAATTGTGAGGTGTATTAAGCATTTAGGAGGGACTATCATCATTATTCGAAAAGGGACTTGATCTTTAAAGGCAACCATTAGGGACTTGATGATTTTTCTTTTAAGGGACTTGCTTTATACACCCCACTTGACCTTATGATTAGGCAACATTGAGGGATAGCCTTAGAAATGTGAGATGGCGATTAAAAATCGACTTACGTGTGTGAGTGTTCAATTTTATTTATCTTTAATTAAAATGATCTAAATTTGATTTTAAATAGAATACATGTTTACACTCCCTAAATTACTAACCATAGCATAAAAATTAAATAAATTAAATATTACAAAATTTACACCAAGGAGCAATTACATAATAAATAGCAAATAAATAAATAATAAGCAAAAAATAAATAAATAGGCAATAATAAATAGGGTTAGTGATAATAAAAATTAAAAATAAATAGGATTAGTGAAATAATAATAATAAAATAAATGAAATTAGAAATAATATGATTAGTAATAAAAATAAACAAGGTTAGAGAAATAATAATAAAAATATATAAGATTAGTGAAATAATAGTAAGCAAAAATAATAAATAATAATATGGTTAGTAATAATAACAATAATTAAAATAAATAGAATTAGCAAAAATATTATAATAACATGATGAGAATAATAAACACAAAGTTAAATTTTTAATATATAAACATTTATTTAGAAGTAAGAATAATTAAATAATTATTGTAACATTTTAATTTATGTACAAATTTTTAAACATAATATAATCATAAATTTTAATCATTACTAATTTAATTATTTCTAAACATATATTAACAATTATTTATATATTAAAAAATATTTACATATTATAAGGAGAAAATAAGTTTTAAATATCATATTTACAAAAATTAATCATATTTACAAAATTTTATATTAAGTATTATATTTACAAAAGTTATATTAAATAAATATATACATAATAATTATATTAAGAATTAGAAAATAAAAAATTATTTAGAAAATAAAATTAGGTTTTACAAAATTAAAATTCATTTAGAAAATATTTTTAGGGTTTATAATATAATATACAAATATTTATAATTTAATTACATATATGTTTATTAATAAAATATAAATCAAAAAATAAGAAGAAACAAATAAATAAAAAAAATAAAAAGCAAAACATACCTGGCTGGGATTTGAACCCAGGTCACCAGGTTTACCATCAACAAAGCATACCACTTGGCCATCAGCACGCAGGCAGCAAGGAAATGAGTCCTATTGGTTTTATCCTTTGTCACAAAAATCCAGGAAAAATAAAAGAGACAAAAGGCCTGGGGTGGTGTTGAACCCAGGACCTTTACACACACAAGCGCACGCATCACCACCTGGCTGGAAGAGCCCATCTGATATTTGAATGGCAACCTAACATAATATATTAAGTTTCCTTTGTAACCTGAAAAAATAGAAAAATAATGGTACAAGGCAGGATTCGAACCCTGGCCTTTTCACAATACACCTGCCTAACTTTCCACTGGGACAAACGCGCGTTTGTGAAATATGAACAGGATTAATACATAATATTTTAAAACGAAATTTGAATTTCCAGAACAGGCGCGAACTGGCTTCATCTTCTTCCTCATAACCTTTGAATTTTCCTGCGAATTTAGATACAAGTTTTCCTGCGAAACACAAATCCCAGCAAAACCTACGAAATACAAACATGGACAAAACAGCAAGATTTTATGAAATTGGTTATGTCATTAAGTTCCTAACAAGATTTCCAATCATTCTATGTCCTTGTAATCCATTTATATTGGCTGGATAACAAAACCCTAATTGAAGCCGCAAACCCTAAACATGGTGAATCACGATTCAGCCATGGTTTCTTTGATTTTCTTGCCCAGAAACATTCTACATCACATGATAAACAAGATTAGCCAAGAAAAATTCAATGAAACACAATAAATGAATGGAATCGAAAAACATATTTTCAAGAACAAGATAGCTTCGGGTTGAGCAATATGGCATGTATGGGATGCATATGAGTATTGGTTTCGCTTCATGGATGACCAAGGAACATGTCTATGTTCTTATTTTACCTTCTAGGGCTCTGGAAATCACAAACCGAATGTGAGTTTTTTGGAGGATTTTTGAACAATGGAACTTACACTTAGAGGCAGAGAATTCGTGGCTGGGCAATAGGGTTGTGTTTAGTATATATAAGTGATTGAATTTAGGTTAAAAAATTGATTGGTTGTGTTCAAGATTTGATTCAAAAAGATTCACAATGATCATGCTTTAAAATCCAAATATTCATGTATTAAGGCTTACTATTTTTGGACAAATCTCATGATCTTATTCCTTTTCAATTCCAATCAGCATTGAAGACATTCTAGAAACCAAATCTCCATCAAATATCACATTTTCATATTTTATTTCTATTTAAAATGATTTTTTATGAATTAAATCAAAATAAATAAAAATAAAATAATAAAAATTCTGATTTTTAATCATTTGGGTCGTGCATGATGATAGTGTATGGATTGGATCATAATTTGACAAGCCCATTTGGAAAGAATTGGTTTTAGACCTCCATTTTCATCATAAACCATCACAAAATTTCCCAACTTTGCAAGGGCACATATCCTTCAATTTTAATGCTATGAGGGTGTTCTTGGACATTTTGGAAAGCTTGAAGAGTCCTCTAAACAACCCCATTGGTTTCATGTCCATACCATTTACCAATCTCAAGTTATGCCCTTTTGAAGTTGTTGACTTTTTGTTGACTTTCAAAAGGACCTATAATGTCTTAGCTCATACCTTTCAAGTGAAGCATTTTTGGGCTTGGCTTGTGAGACACAAAGTTGTAGAGAATTCAATTTCCTTCAAAATGAGCTTTGGATGGAGACTTGGTGATGAAGCATGTGAAAGTTATGGCTGGTCAAAGTTCAGTTGACTTTTCCTGTGAAAACCCTAATTTAGAAACTCCTGATTCTTGATGATCTGAAATCTCCTTGATGAATCATGATCAACCCTTGATCAAATGATGAATTTTACTTCATATACTTGATGTTGGAAAAAAATCATGAAGTTTGACCACAGTTGACCTCAGTTTGACTTTTTAACTGCATTGACTGATTTTGACTTATCTGATCATCTGACTGAGCAAACTTCTGAGAAAAGTCTTGAAACTTGTCATGGGGGTTCTTATACACATATAAGATGTTATGAAGCTCACTTGAAGTCTTGGAAGTCCATTTAGCCTGATTAAAATCAAAACCCTAGTTTTGGATGCACTGCTTAGGAGGTGCACTGTCTGAGGGAATTGTTAACTCCTTTGACCAATTGTGAACTTTGTGAACCTTGTGGACCATCATAAGATGTCTTGTGAACCTCATGGGAGGTATTGTGAAACTTGTGAACCTTGTGAACCTCATAAAGTGACTTTGTAGACCTCATGAACCTCAAGAAGGCTTTGAAAGCATTGTGAATCTTGTGAACCTTCATAAAGTGACTTGTAGACTTCATGAACCTCATGAAAGGTCTTGTAAATGTTGAGAAACTTGTGAACCTTGTGAACCTTCATAAAGTAACTTGTAGACTTCATGAACCTCATGAAAGTTATTGAAAGCATTGTGGAGCTTGTGAACCTTGTGAACCTTCATAAAGTAACTTGTAGACTTCATGAACCTCATGAAAGGTCTTGTAAGTGTTGAGAAGCTTGTGAACCTTGTGAACCTTCATAGAACATAAAGTCTTGTATTGTGAGGGCAAATTTTGGGCTGCAACAGCTGCCCCTGTTCAATTTTCTGAAACCTGAGGGGTTAGATTGGTATGTTTGCCAGTCGTGACCTGGAAGGTTGAAGGGGATTGAACACAAAAGCCCAAAAATTTGCACTCACCAGTGCATAGAGTGATACGGATGTCTAGTTGAATATGCTTGAGTGGGCTTAAAGATGCCACTTGGAGGAAAGTTCTTCAGGTGCATTTATTGGAGGATAAAGCAGTCCAAAATATGAAGGTATAATGATAGTTTTTAGGAGGATAAAGCAGTCCTAATGTGATAATAAACTTTCAGGAGGATAAAGCAGTCCTGAGATATTGATAATATGCTTTCAGGAGGATGAAGCAGTCCCAATGTGATGATGTGCTTTCAGGAGGATGAAGCAATCCTGATGTAATAGGAGTTTTCAGGAGGATGAAGCAATCCTGATGTACTAGGAATTTTCAGGAGGATGAAGCAGTCCTGATGTAATAGGAGTTTTCAGGAGAATGAAGCAATCCTGAGGTAATGATGATAGTTTTCAGGAGGATGAAGCAGTCCTGAGGTACAAGAGGCTTTCAGGAGGATGGAGCAGTCCTGATGTAATAATATCTTTCAGGAGGATGAAGCAATCCTGATGTAGTAAGAAGCTGTCAGGGGGATAAAGCAACCCTGAGGTAAAGAAGCTGTCAGGGGGATAAAGCAACCCTGAGGTATGATTCCAGGAGGATGAAGCAATCCTGATGTACTAGGAATTTTCAGGAGGATGAAGCAGTCCTGATGTAATAGGAGTTTTCAGGAGGATAAAGCAGTCCTGATAATCATAAGTTGGTTTGCTGGATAAATAACCTGAAACAAGGTAGCATTTGTATAATAATATTAGTTTATGTATTATGTATGCATGTATGATATGATGCACTTAAGTAATGTATTATGTATCTATGGATATGTATGGTATGGTATGATGTAAATGATGTATGTATGTTATGATGCTGCCGGAAGCGTCTGGATGTCTTCATATAACAACTGCTGGCCAGGGAAAATAAATCCCGATACGTTGCTGAAGAATATGAGGAACTCGTCCCCGTCTTGTTTGATGATGAGATATACATAACCTTCCGTATGCTGGGGATAGTAAGGATAGATATAACCTCCCGTCTGCTGGGGATAGTAAGGTATATATAACCTCCCGTCTGCTGGGGATAGTAAGGTATATATAACCTCCCGTATGCTGGGGATAGTAAGGTATATATAACCTTCGTCTTCGTTTGATAGTAGAGTAGATACAACATCCCGTCTTCGTTCGTCGTACTCTTATTGGAAAGTAATTTCCCGTATATCCGTATGAGGATAAAAGAGATGGATATAAATTCCAGGGGAGATGAGACTTTATGAAGATGGATTTGTCCTACTGAGGGATTTGTAGCTGTCTTGTTAGAGATGAACCGGCGAAGCTTCGTTGAAATCCTTCCCTCGTTCGTCCTTAGTAAATACTATTACTGCATTTTCATGCATTTCTGGTAAACATCAATCATATTAAGCATACATGCATTTCTGGTAAACATCAATCATATTCAAAAGCATACATACATTCAAACACAACCAATGGACGTTTCGCTTATGTAAATAGGGTAAAAGTAAATCTGGATTCAAAAATGGAATTTTATTTATATCAAAGAGTGACCCATACACGGGTAAATTTGTACAAAGAGACAGAAATCCTAGTAAGAGGAATTTGTCATAAAGTTTTTTACAAAACAAGGAAAATCAGCTATGTGGGAAACAATCCTATTGAGTTTCAATTCTACTATTGCCATTATCTTCAAGTATCTCATCTTCTGCTGTTGAGACGGAAACGATTGGATTGAGCTTTATCTGTTTGAGCTCTGAGTAAGTAACACAACTGGTTGCAGTTTCATGGGTGATCCAAACGAGACATAGTCACACGCTTTAATCCCTAACTTTTGCCTGGATTGCCCTTTCAGGTTTTCAATCCACCGGGATACCCTTTTTTGCCCAAGCCGCCTTTTCAGGTTTTCGACTTGCCGGGTGTACATCTTTTTTTATATATATCCCTAATTTTTGCCCAAACCCTTTTGGTTTGCCGGGATGCCCTTATTTTTGCCTAGGCCTGTCAACCTAGCGGGTCTCTTTTTATGCGTAGTATTTTTTAACTATGTCTGCGTTTACAGGCTGTGGGAAGTCTTCACCATCCATTGTAGTCAGTATCATGGCACCTCCTGAGAACACTGTCTTGACTACAAATGGTCCTTCATATGTTGGAGTCCACTTGCCCCTAGGATCACCCTGTGGTAATATGATACGCTTGATTACCAAATCACCAGCCTGATATACCTTTGGCTTAACCTTCTTGTTAAAAGCTTTGATCATTCGTTTTTGGTACATCTGGCCATGACAAACTGCTGCTAGCCTCTTCTCATCAATCAAATTTATCTGGTCAAGTCGAGTCTGAATCCACTCATCTTCATCCAAGCCTGCATCCTTCATAATTCTTAAGGAGGGAATCTGAACTTCAATGGGCAAAACTGCTTCCATACCATAAACTAAGGAGAATGGGGTTGCCCCTGTTGAAGTACGTACTGTGGTACGATAACCATGAAGAGCAAATGGTAACATCTCATGCCAATCTTTATAGGTAACAGTCATCTTCTGTACAATCTTCTTGATGTTCTTATTAGCAGCTTCAACTGCCCCATTCATCTTTGGACGATACGGAGAAGAGTTATGATGCTTAATCTTGAACTGCGTGCAGAGATCAGTAATCATAGTGTTGTTCAGATTAGAGCCATTGTCAGTGATAATCCTTTCAGGGATGCCATACCTACATATGAGATTATTCTTAATGAACCGAGCCACAACATTCTTGGTAACAGATGCAAATGAAGCTGCCTCCACCCATTTTGTGAAGTAATCAATAGCAACCAGGATAAAACGATGCCCATTAGAAGCAGTAGGCTTGATCTCACCAATCATATCAATGCCCCACATGGCAAAGGGCCAAGGAGCAGTCAACACATTCAATGGTGATGGAGGTACATGGACTTTATCAGCATAAATTTGACATTTGTGACACGTTCTAGAGTGTTGATAGCAATCAGCTTCCATGGTAGACCAATAGTAACCTGTTCTCAAAATCTTCTTTGCCATGGTATGACCACTAGAATGAGTGCCAAAGGTCCCATCATGCATCTCTTCCATAATTTCTGTAGCTTCCTTCTTATCTACACAACGAAGCATAGTTGAATCATGATTGCGCTTATACAGAATGCCATTACTCAGAAAGAACTTAGCAGAGAACCTTCTCAGAAACTTCCTATCTTTGACAGATGCCCCTTCAGGGAACTCTTGAGCTTCAAGATATCTTTTCACTTCATAGAACCAAGGCTTCTCATCTGCCCCTTCAGTGTCAATCTCATTGCAGTATGCAGGCTTCTCAAATCTATCAATAGTAATCTTGGGGGCTTCATCATCCCAACTGATCTCAAACATGGATGCCATGGTGGCTAATGCATCTGCCAACTGATTCTCTCTTCGTGGAATATGTCCAAAGGTAATCTCTTTGAAATGTGGGATCAAAGACAACACATGCTCTCTGTAAGGAATGAGGTTATCATGCTTGGTATCCCAATCTCCTTTAATCTGACTAACTACCAGGGCTGAATCTCCATACACATCAAGGAACTGAATCTTCATATCAATAGCAACTTTAATACCCAGGATACATGCCTCATACTCAGCCATGTTATTGGTACAATAGAAACAAAGTCTGGCAGTAATCGGGGTATGACAACCTTCAGGGGAACTAATCACAACACCAACACCATTACCAAGTGCATTAGAGGCACCATCAAAAACCATAGTCCATCGGGATCCTTGTTCAGGTCCGTCATATTGTCCAGGTTCTTTGGTAATAATCATAATGTCTTCATCAGGGAACTCAAAACTCATTGACTGGTAATCATCTACTGCTTGATGAGCCAAATGATCTGCAACAACACTTCCCTTAATGGCCTTCTGAGTAGTATACTGTATATCATATTCTGTCAAGATCATTTGCCATCTTGCAATTCTTCCGGAGAGAGCAGGTTTCTCAAATATGTACTTGATTGGATCCATCTTTGAAATCAACAAGGTAGTATGGGTCAACATATACTGTCTTAGTCGGCGAGCAGCCCATGCCAAAGCGCAGCAAGTTTTCTCGAGCAGTGAGTATCTTGTTTCACAGTCGGTAAACTTTTTGCTAAGGTAGTATATTGCCTGCTCTTTTCGACCAGACTCGTCATGTTGCCCCAACACACACCCCATTGAGTTGTCTAACACTGTTAAGTACATAATCAAGGGTCTTCCATCAACTGGTGGCATCAAAATTGGAGGTTCCAGCAGATATCTCTTGATTTCATCAAAGGCAGTCTGGCACTCATCATTCCATTCCATCACCTGATCTTTCTTCAACAACTTGAAGATTGGCTCATAGATGGTAGTTAACTGGGAAATAAATCTTGCAATGTAATTCAATCGTCCCAAGAAACCTCTAACCTCCTTCTCAGTACGGGGAGCTGGCATCTCTCGTATAGCTTTCACTTTTGCAGGATCCACTTCAATACCTTTTCCACTGACAATAAAACCCAGGAGCTTACCAGATCTAACTCCAAAAGTAAACTTGTTTGGGTTCAATCTCAACTTGTATTTCTTCAACCTCTCAAACAACTTGTACAAATGATCAAGATGTTGCTTTTCATTCTGAGACCTGGCTATCATATCATCTACATATACCTCTATCTCATGATGAATCATATCATGAAACAAAGCCACCATAGCACGCTGATATGTTGCCCCTGCATTCTTCAAACCAAATGGCATCACCTTATAGCAAAAAGTGCCCCACTGTGTCACAAATGTGGTCTTCTCCATATCTTCAGGTGCCATCTTGATTTGATTGTAACCAGAGAAACCATCCATAAAAGAGAATACCTTATGCTGAGCAGTGTTGTCTACCAGAATATCAATATGAGGAAGTGGAAAGTCATCTTTGGGGCTAGCCTTGTTCAAATCTCTGTAGTCCACACACATACGTACCTTACCGTCTTTCTTAGGAACTGGTACCACATTTGCAACCCACTGAGGATAAGAAGTCACTGCCAAGAACCCTGCATTGAACTGTTTCATTACCTCTGCCTTGATCTTTTCTGACATTTCAGGACGCATACGACGAACCTTCTGCTTCTTTGGACGACAATCTTCTTTCACTGGTAAACGGTGAACCACAATGTCTGTATCCAACCCTGGCATATCCTCATAAGACCAAGCAAAGATCTCCACATAGTCACGTAACATCTGTATCAATCTGCTCTTGACACTGTCCTCTAAATCAGCCCCTATCTTGACCTCTTTTCTGTTTTCTTCAGTTCCCAGATTCACAACTTCGACTGGCTCTTCATGTGGCTGTATAGCTTTCTCTTCTTGTTGTAACAACCTAGCAAGCTCTACAGGTATTTCACAATCGTCCTCATTTCCGTCTTCAGTTTGATAGATCGGATTCTCGAAATCATAATTGGCAATAGTAGAACTGTTATCAACAGGATCCAGAGTGGATGAGGATCTGCATTTTAGTGATGTGGGTGTGTGTAAGAACACATAGCTGATAAAACAAAAATAAAAGAAAAGAAAGACAAGGAACACAATATTTACGAAAACGAAAAGTCCACTGATTTTATTGAATGAAGTATGCAAAATGAAATGACAGCCCGTAACAAGCATACCATTGTGCCCCGGGTAAGGCACATGGCTTGAAAGTTCAATTGTTCAAGAAATTACAAACTTAAAAGCAACAACACAGTAATAGTATTTACTCCTGACTAAAGGAGATAGGGATAACATCTTCAGCTTTCCAATTATTTAGTCCAGCACCCACAGTAGGAAAAACCCAAGCATCCAAGTTGTAGTCTTCATCATAGTCTCCCACAGCATTGATTTGATCTTTCATAACCCCTTGATTAGTGATATGAACAGCACGAGCACGACGAACAGCCTTCTGGGACTCTGCAGTGAAACCCAAACCAAACTTGTCAGACTTGTATGGAATATCAGGAAGCTGACCCCAAATAGTACAACCACCTTCATCCACCACAGCTCTAGCATCATTGAGGGAGGCCATTGCCATTGTTGGAGGCTTTCTGGTGACCACAGGAACTTTCTTCACAACAGGAGGAGTTACATAATCATTAACAACCCAGGGAACTACTTCAAACGTCTGACACGGAGTTTCAATGTATTCACCTTCCACTTCCAGATACTTGAAAGTGTTTACATGGCTGACAAAGTATTCTTCTTCTCCATAGACAGTAACAACCTTTCCATTCACCGGATATCTCAACTTTTGGTGTAATGTAGAGGTTACAGCACCTGCCCCATGGATCCAGGGACGACCAAGCAGACAAGAGTACGAAGGACGAATATCCATCACATAAAATGTAGCAGTAAAAACCTGGGAGCCAACTTTGATTGGAAGATCAATTTCCCCATGCACTACTCTTTTAGAACCATCAAAAGCCTTCACCACAATATTACTGGGCTTCAGCACAGCATCTTCAGGACTCAGCTTATTCAGGACTTCCTTGGGCAACACATTCAGAGAGGAATCATTGTCTATCAGCACATGTGACAGGGTAGTGCCCCTGCATTCAATTGAAATATGCAAGGCCCTGTTATGATCCCTCTTGGCAGGGGTCAAATCAGCATCAGAAAATCCTAACCCGTTGTCATAGGTCAGGTGAGCAACACAGTTCTCAAATTGGTCAACAGAAATTGCACTGGGTACATGAGCAGTCTTCAGAAACTTGATCAAGGACTTGGCATGAGCCTCAGAACACAGCAACAAGGACAACATAGAAATCTTTGAGGGAGTATGCCCCAATTGATCAACAATGTCATAGTCACTCTTGCGAATGATTTTCAATACTTCTTCCATCTGCTTAGAGAGGTCATCAGCAGCTGGCACATCAGTAGATACAGGCTCAATAACAGGACCCTTGCCCCGAGCATCAGTGGTGGAAGTAGCAGCAGGAGTAACTGCATTCTTAGAAGCAACTGGAGGAGAGAAGACTTCTTCCACTACGAGTGATCTTGCTAGATCCAGCAATATTGTCAACATCAACAGGCACATCAGCTACAGGCTCTTGCTTAACACCATGGATGTAAACATCAGATCCATAATGCCAAGGCACAGCTTTGTCAGACGTATACGGGATAGGACCAGGAGTAGTAATGACCACAGGAGCTACTCTGGCTTCAGCAACAACTTTTACGGGACCTTCAGCAGTAATTTTGATTGGACCCTGATGAGTGATTTTAATAGGACCCTTTGAAGTGATTCTTATTGGTACTTTGTCAACCATGTCAACCTCTTCAGTCTTCCTACCTTGAGTCATATGATCCACCATACTTTCTATAGACGACGGAGTCCTTTCAAACACTATAGTATACTTATCCATGAGACGTTGAATCCCATCTCTCAATATGAAGCAACTATCCGGCTTATAGGTACAATACAAACAATCTTCACGACAACCTGGAAAAATCCCAGCTTGTACTAACCTCTTTTTGATAACAGACAATGGTGTGGTCAACTCCATTACTGAATAGACATGTAGATCTTCATCAATGGCATTGACAG
Organism: Lathyrus aphaca; assembly: GCA_963966055.1. Taxonomy (NCBI): domain Eukaryota; kingdom Viridiplantae; phylum Streptophyta; class Magnoliopsida; order Fabales; family Fabaceae; genus Lathyrus; species Lathyrus aphaca. The sequence goes on along the minus strand of OZ014520.1, from coordinate 124,318,103 downwards.
TCTTCTCGTGATTCGGCATTGGAGCAGTAATCACATTTGGAGTACCTGGAGGATCAAACTCAATTTCTCCAGCATCAATCATATCTTGAATTTTGTTCTTCAAGATCCAGCAGTTATTGGTATCATGACCCTGACAGTTTGAATGATATGCACATCGTGCATTAGGATTGTACCTGGGTGAGGTAACATTAGGATTCTGAGGAGCCTCCTTCAAAGTAATGAGTTCAGCTTTCAACAAATGTTGCAATGCCTGAGCCATTGACATGTTGATCTTCGTGAACTGCCTTCTAGCCCTCTGTTGGTTGCCCTGTGGCTGCTCTGTTGTTGCAGGAGTTGGATTTGAAATATGAACTGCACTAACAAACTGATGCCTTCTGTTACGATCAGGTTGACCATAAACAGCATTAGATTCTTTCTTCCCTGTGGGAGGCTTCTTTGCAGCACCTGATGAAGAAGTACCCACATGGATCTTGCCATTCTTTATACCATTCTCTACTCGCTCTCCTGTCATGATCAACTCAGTGAAGCCAGATGATGAGCTTCCAATGAGATGACTGTAAAACGGACCATTCAGCGTACACATGAACATGTCAACCAATTCCCTGTCAGTCAAAGGGGGTTGAACTCTTCCAGCTAAGTCTCTCCATTTCTGAGCATACTCCTTAAAACTTTCTTTGGCACCCATGGACATGCTCTGAAGCTGCATGCGAGTGGGGGCCAGGTCAGCATTGTATTGATACTGCTTATAGAAAGCTTCAGCAAGATCATTCCAGTCCCTGATGTTAACACTCTCCAACTGATAATACCACTCCAACTGAGCTCCAGATAAGCTCTCTTGAAAAAAGTGGATCCACAACTTCTTGTCAGCAGTGTGAGGTTGAATCCTTCTGACATAAGACCTCAAATGCAGCTTGGGACAGGAAACCCCATCATAAACAACAAAGGTAGGAACCTTGAAACCAATGGGTATCACAACCCCAGATATCAGACTCAAATCCTCAAAATCCAACCCAGATGATTTCTGCAACTCCATAGCATCCATCCTATCCACCAGCATCTTAAATTTGTCTTCATTAGGCTCATGATAGTAATTAGCCTCAGAATCAGAGTCCCCCATAGTGTTGTGGAGACTGCCTCCCTCTTTCTCAGATTCCTCAGATTCATAGTCATCAACCTGTTCTTTGGTCTTGACAGGACCTTTGAACCTTCTTCCCATGTTGAGCAGGCCACCTGACTTTCCGGTCTTCTTAGTCTTCTTGGCCAGCAGTGTCTTCAATTCATCCTGCCCCTTGGACAAGTTCAGGATTAGCTCTTGGAACTGTGCATTCTGTGCCTGGAGATCCTTAACTGTTTGTTCAAGAGCCATTACTGAAATAAACAGCGAGAAGATGAGAAACCTGTGCACAAATAAACCTGTGATGCAATGATATGGAATGTAAATGTGTATGCAATGTTTTCAAGGACCGCAAGATTTAAATTTGCTTAAAGTAACTAGAAGGTAAACTTTTATTAGTAATAAATTTGTTTTGCCTCTTGGGCTTACAAAAATGAAAATGAAATAAGTACAAAAGATGGGATTTTAAGTCTCCCATGGACGTTTCCTCTTTGTATTGAGGTATGAGTTGAGGTTCCGCTCCTCGTGAAGTTGCTTTGTTAGTTCCAGGATTCTTTCTTGGCTTGCTTTGTAATGAGCCTCGAAAGTATCCCTTTGCTCCTTCAGTTGGATCCATGATCTCTGCAAGTCTTCCATATCAGTAGGCATGTCTGGGTGAAGGATGGTATAAGATGTGTCTCCTTCAGCAACAGGTTCCATGGTAACTGGTAGGACGGCAGGATATGGCATCATGAGAGTCTGAGCACGAGATCGCACCCATCTGAGATAAGCTTCCATAGGAATAGTGTATTTAGGCTCCAGTGTCTTGCTGTCAACCCTGTTTACTTTTCCCCAAGCTCGTATGAATCTCTGACGATAACCCTGAAGATCGTTGTCGTAATCAAACACAATGCCCTGAATCAACATGTCATGTGGACCATCACTCCGAGCATAACCAAACTGTCGTAAAGCTAGAGAGGGGTTGTAGGTGATGCCTCCTCTTATGCCCAGAAGTGGCACATTAGGAAACTCCCCACAACGGTCAATGATAGTGACATTCTCCATAGATCTGGAGCACCAATGGATATCTGAGTGAGAAAGTGACATGATCCTCTTGGACCATCTGAACCCTTGCTCATTCTTCATTACTGAGCGAGGCAGGTGAGAAATAAACCACCTAGAAAGCAAAGGTATGCAGCACATCAAAGTTCCTCTTGCCCTTGTAGTACGGGTGTGAAGAGAATGCAGGATGTCTCCAAGCAATGTAGGCACTGGATTGTGACTCAGGAAAATGTTGATGGCATGAACATCTATGAACTGATCTGGATTAGGGAACAATACTAAGCCATATATCAGCAAAGCTAAGATCTCCTCAAAAGCATCATGACTCATGGCCTTCAAGAACATTTGAGCCTTCTCTATCAACATCTTGGCTAGAACACCCTTGACACCACTTCTCGTTTCTAGAACAATATCAGACTTCTTCAGATGTAGAGCTGCAGCAATAACCTCAGGTTTAGGCTCTTTTTCCAAGCCTGTGAAGGGTTTCTGATCAAGAACAGGTATACCCAGAAGTTTAGAGAACTCCTCCATTGTAGGAACCAGCTGATAGTCAGGGAATGTAAAGCAATGGTGCTTAGGGTCAAAGAACTGAAACAGGACACTCATCATGTCTTCATTGAACCCTGAAGTAACTAGATCCAATAGGTGACCATGTCTCTTGTTGAACTGGGAATGATCAGACACTCGAGAAACCAACTCTTTAAGCTTGGGAGGTATCCCTACAAAGTTGATCCTGATGGTGTTTCTACGAGCAGAAGCCATGACCTGCAACAAAGAACAAAGATAAATCCTTTGGTCCTTGAAATGGTTAGGGAAAATGATATGCTTATGATGCATGATGATGTCATGATGTTATGCTCAATCACAAACATGTGGCACACACAAGCAAGTCACACAATAGCCCTAGGTTTAAAGGCTTGCATGAGGTTCAAAGGTAAGTACCCTCCCCTGAAGCTGGTGGGTTCATCCTGTCCTACAAAAGTAACCATGTTCTAAGGGATCTCAATATCATTGATCCTTCACAAGGGTGGTTGATCAGAAGGCAACTTACTTGCCAACCAAAACCCTCCAAGTTTAAGATCTCAATGAGTGTAGTATCGAGTGTCAACCAACTTCAGTCTGCACCAAAGCCGGTTACCTCACTACTTTTCTAAAGGTCAAGATGAGTTAACTAGGGTTCTAAAAGTTAGTTAGTGCATTGACAACATATGGCAGCCTCATATTATCCTCAACTTGACTTAAGGAACATAAGCACCAACCAAGAAGTCGCACTAACTATGGCCACCAGATCAACCGTATCGATATACGTCGTACAGTTTCCTTGGTCTATTGCCATTTACCTAAGGTACACTAGATCCGGGTTAGGATCTTTCACACATAAGAGCACCCCAACAAGATAATATAATGCAAACAAGGCAAACAATTTAAAGTGATCTTAATTCCTAAGGGTACCCCTCTTTTATTAAATCCCCAGCAGAGTCGCCAGTTCTGTAACACGGTGGGAGAACTGACTTTAGTTATGTTGCGGATAGCAAGAGTCGCCACCGACTTTTATTTTATCCAAAGGAAAGGCATAAAAGAACAGGAAAGACCTTTTTAAAAGATTTTTGGGTCCGGGGGGTAGGTTATGTAAAGGGAAGGTGTTAGCACCCTTTACATCCATGGTTATCCATGGGCTCTTAGTTACTTAGCTCACTTTAAAATGTTTTTGAAAATGTGAAGTGTGTGAATAGAAATTTTCATAAGAGTTTGATAATGATCCATGTACGGATGCGTAAAAAACTTGTGTTTGAAAATTGTTTGAAATTGTGAAGTGTTTGAAAATTTTGAATAGTGAGCAAGTAACTATGAGAAACCTACCCTAAAGTTTAAGTCTTTTTGTTCTTGAATCCTTTAAGTGGTAAGACTATCCCTATTATTAAGGAATAGGTAGTCGTCACCTTGGATGTGAGGGACATGAGAGGGACATCTGTTTATGAAGGCAATTGTGAGGTGTATTAAGCATTTAGGAGGGACTATCATCATTATTCGAAAAGGGACTTGATCTTTAAAGGCAACCATTAGGGACTTGATGATTTTTCTTTTAAGGGACTTGCTTTATACACCCCACTTGACCTTATGATTAGGCAACATTGAGGGATAGCCTTAGAAATGTGAGATGGCGATTAAAAATCGACTTACGTGTGTGAGTGTTCAATTTTATTTATCTTTAATTAAAATGATCTAAATTTGATTTTAAATAGAATACATGTTTACACTCCCTAAATTACTAACCATAGCATAAAAATTAAATAAATTAAATATTACAAAATTTACACCAAGGAGCAATTACATAATAAATAGCAAATAAATAAATAATAAGCAAAAAATAAATAAATAGGCAATAATAAATAGGGTTAGTGATAATAAAAATTAAAAATAAATAGGATTAGTGAAATAATAATAATAAAATAAATGAAATTAGAAATAATATGATTAGTAATAAAAATAAACAAGGTTAGAGAAATAATAATAAAAATATATAAGATTAGTGAAATAATAGTAAGCAAAAATAATAAATAATAATATGGTTAGTAATAATAACAATAATTAAAATAAATAGAATTAGCAAAAATATTATAATAACATGATGAGAATAATAAACACAAAGTTAAATTTTTAATATATAAACATTTATTTAGAAGTAAGAATAATTAAATAATTATTGTAACATTTTAATTTATGTACAAATTTTTAAACATAATATAATCATAAATTTTAATCATTACTAATTTAATTATTTCTAAACATATATTAACAATTATTTATATATTAAAAAATATTTACATATTATAAGGAGAAAATAAGTTTTAAATATCATATTTACAAAAATTAATCATATTTACAAAATTTTATATTAAGTATTATATTTACAAAAGTTATATTAAATAAATATATACATAATAATTATATTAAGAATTAGAAAATAAAAAATTATTTAGAAAATAAAATTAGGTTTTACAAAATTAAAATTCATTTAGAAAATATTTTTAGGGTTTATAATATAATATACAAATATTTATAATTTAATTACATATATGTTTATTAATAAAATATAAATCAAAAAATAAGAAGAAACAAATAAATAAAAAAAATAAAAAGCAAAACATACCTGGCTGGGATTTGAACCCAGGTCACCAGGTTTACCATCAACAAAGCATACCACTTGGCCATCAGCACGCAGGCAGCAAGGAAATGAGTCCTATTGGTTTTATCCTTTGTCACAAAAATCCAGGAAAAATAAAAGAGACAAAAGGCCTGGGGTGGTGTTGAACCCAGGACCTTTACACACACAAGCGCACGCATCACCACCTGGCTGGAAGAGCCCATCTGATATTTGAATGGCAACCTAACATAATATATTAAGTTTCCTTTGTAACCTGAAAAAATAGAAAAATAATGGTACAAGGCAGGATTCGAACCCTGGCCTTTTCACAATACACCTGCCTAACTTTCCACTGGGACAAACGCGCGTTTGTGAAATATGAACAGGATTAATACATAATATTTTAAAACGAAATTTGAATTTCCAGAACAGGCGCGAACTGGCTTCATCTTCTTCCTCATAACCTTTGAATTTTCCTGCGAATTTAGATACAAGTTTTCCTGCGAAACACAAATCCCAGCAAAACCTACGAAATACAAACATGGACAAAACAGCAAGATTTTATGAAATTGGTTATGTCATTAAGTTCCTAACAAGATTTCCAATCATTCTATGTCCTTGTAATCCATTTATATTGGCTGGATAACAAAACCCTAATTGAAGCCGCAAACCCTAAACATGGTGAATCACGATTCAGCCATGGTTTCTTTGATTTTCTTGCCCAGAAACATTCTACATCACATGATAAACAAGATTAGCCAAGCAAAATTCAATGAAACACAATAAATGAATGGAATCGAAAAACATATTTTCAAGAACAAGATAGCTTCGGGTTGAGCAATATGGCATGTATGGGATGCATATGAGTATTGGTTTCGCTTCATGGATGACCAAGGAACATGTCTATGTTCTTATTTTACCTTCTAGGGCTCTGGAAATCACAAACCGAATGTGAGTTTTTTGGAGGATTTTTGAACAATGGAACTTACACTTAGAGGCAGAGAATTCGTGGCTGGGCAATAGGGTTGTGTTTAGTATATATAAGTGATTGAATTTAGGTTAAAAAATTGATTGGTTGTGTTCAAGATTTGATTCAAAAAGATTCACAATGATCATGCTTTAAAATCCAAATATTCATGTATTAAGGCTTACTATTTTTGGACAAATCTCATGATCTTATTCCTTTTCAATTCCAATCAGCATTGAAGACATTCTAGAAACCAAATCTCCATCAAATATCACATTTTCATATTTTATTTCTATTTAAAATGATTTTTTATGAATTAAATCAAAATAAATAAAAATAAAATAATAAAAATTCTGATTTTTAATCATTTGGGTCGTGCATGATGATAGTGTATGGATTGGATCATAATTTGACAAGCCCATTTGGAAAGAATTGGTTTTAGACCTCCATTTTCATCATAAACCATCACAAAATTTCCCAACTTTGCAAGGGCACATATCCTTCAATTTTAATGCTATGAGGGTGTTCTTGGACATTTTGGAAAGCTTGAAGAGTCCTCTAAACAAACCCATTGGTTTCATGTCCATACCATTTACCAATCTCAAGTTATGCCCTTTTGAAGTTGTTGACTTTTTGTTGACTTTCAAAAGGACCTATAATGTCTTAGCTCATACCTTTCAAGTGAAGCATTTTTGGGCTTGGCTTGTGAGACACAAAGTTGTAGAGAATTCAATTTCCTTCAAAATGAGCTTTGGATGGAGACTTGGTGATGAAGCATGTGAAAGTTATGGCTGGTCAAAGTTCAGTTGACGTTTCCTGTGAAAACCCTAATTTAGAAACTCCTGATTCTTGATGATCTGAAATCTCCTTGATGAATCATGATCAACCCTTGATCAAATGATGAATTTTACTTCATATACTTGATGTTGGAAAAAAATCATGAAGTTTGACTTTGGTTTGACCACAGTTGACCTCAGTTTGACTTTTTAACTGCATTGACTGATTTTGACTTATCTGATCATCTGACTGAGCAAACTTCTGAGAAAAGTCTTGAAACTTGTCATGGGGGTTCTTATACACATATAAGATGTTATGAAGCTCACTTGATGTCTTGGAAGTCCATTTAGCCTGATTAAAATCAAAACCCTAGTTTTGGATGCACTGCTTAGGAGGTGCACTGTCTGAGGGAATTGTCAACTCCTTTGACCAATTGTGAACTTTGTGAACCTTGTGGACCATCATAAGATGTCTTGTGAACCTCATGGGAGGTATTGTGAAACTTGTGAACCTTGTGAACCTCATAAAGTGACTTTGTAGACCTCATGAACCTCAGGAAGGCTTTGAAAGCATTGTGAATCTTGTGAACCTTGTGAACCTTCATAAAGTGACTTGTAGACTTCATGAACCTCATGAAAGGTCTTGTAAATGTTGAGAAACTTGTGAACCTTGTGAACCTTCATAAAGTAACTTGTAGACTTCATGAACCTCATGAAAGGTATTGAAAGCATTGTGGAGCTTGTGAACCTTGTGAACCTTCATAAAGTAACTTGTAGACTTCATAAACCTCATGAAAGGTCTTGTAAGTGTTGAGAAGCTTGTGAACCTTGTGAACCTTCATAGAACACAAAGTCTTGTATTGTGAGGGCAAATTTTGGGGTGCAACAGTATGGCCTACGTAATAGGGTCTTGTTACATGTATTTCCCTGCTTGGTACGCGTAACACCAAATATGTTACGCAAATGACCAGAATGCTTCTAATTCCAACTCTGCTACGATTTATCATAATCTCATCATTCTGTTCAATCTTAATTGGGTTTATACATAAATTTTTCTCTCAGAAACTCATGTATATATTCATCTATCAAATTTTATGATAGATTTTACGAATCCTAACTTCTTCAACACAATCCAACAACAACACAAACAACATATACAACAAAGATTATATCAATAATACAACAAGAACAACATACTTCTTCATCATATATCAACATGAAATAGACAACAACAATCATATCACAAAACACAACAATGAAATTACACGAAACTCTCAACCTACATACGATCATCTAATCCCGGTTATGGAATTCGAACCCCGCCCTTACCTTGGATTGAAGACAGCTCGAATTCACCGCAAAAATTTCTGCGAAAATCTTCAACCTAGCCTCTTTTTGATCTCCCTCTAAGAATTGTTCTTCCTTCTCTTACAAAATTCCAATTATTCTCTCTAATTAGGTTTTTCAGCTTGTTTTTACTAAACTCCCACTAATTATCTAATTACTAATGGGTCCAACTTAGCACCATCAACTTACTACTCTTACACCACAAAACCAAGCCCACTTAACATTATGCCAATAATACTTATTTTATTTATTTGACTTAATTAATCTGACTTATTCGACTTAATAAACCCAAACGCAACCTAACTCGTAACATATAAATCGACTTAACAACTTAAACAACTTAACGACACAAACGACAAAACAACACTTAACAACCTATAATCGAGAAACACACGCAATAATATTTAATTAGATTAATTAATTAAATACAGGCGTTACAACTCTCTCCCACTTAGAACATTTTTGTCCTCGTAAATCTTACATTTCTCAAACAACTCAAGATATGATTCTTGCATCTTGCTTTCCAACTCCCAAGTTATACTTTCTCTGGCAGCTCCCAACTAAACAAATTTCACCAAAGCAATCTCGTCGCTTCTTAAAGTTTTCATTTCACGACCCTCAATTCGTACTGGCATAGTCTCCACCGTGAGATTATCCCGTACTTGCATGTCATCCATACTAATCACATGAGAAGGATCTGGAATATACTTCTAGAGTTGCGACACATGGAATACATCGTGCAAATTCGACAAGTTTGGAGGTAAAGCCACTCTATAAGAAACATTTCTAACTCTATCCAAAATCTGATACGGACCAATATAAAACAAGGAGTAAGCTTCTTAGATTTCAACTCTCTCCCAACACCTGTCACAGGCGTGACTCTTAAAAATACATGATCACCAGCTAGAAATTCTAAATCTTTCCTTTGCTAATCATGATAACTTTTCTGCAGACTTTGAGAAGCCTTCATCTTCTCTCGAATCAACTTCACCTTCTCTGTAGTCTCTCGAACTATCTCTGGTCCAAGCACTACACTCTCTCCAGATTCATACCAACACATCAGAGTCCTACATATCTGACCATACAATGCCTCAAAAGGTGCCATTCCGATACTAGAATGATAATTGTTGTTATACGTGAGCTAGATCAATGGAAGATAAGTATCCCACGAACCTCCCTGCTCAAGTACACAGGCTCTCAACAAATCCTCCAACGACTGAATCATCCTCTCTGTTTGACCATCTGTATGAGGATGATACGCTGAACTTAGTCTCAACTTAGAACCCAACGCTTCTTGCAAACTCTTCCAAAATTCCGACGTAAATCTCAGATCTTTATCTGACACAATACACAAAGGAACACCATGCAACTTTACAATCACTCTAACATAAATCTCATCCAGCATCGATACTGGAAAACTGATGTTAATAGGAATAAAATTAGTCGACTTAGTAAGCCTATCAACAATCACTCAAATTGAATCATGTCATCTTGGTGTATTAGGAAATCCCATTATAAAGTCCATAGAAATGCTATCCCATTTCCATTCTGGAATTTCCAACGGTTGCATCAGACCAGCAAGTTTCTGATGTTCAACTTTCGACTTCTGACAAACCAAACAAGCATGCACAAAACGTGCCACATCACTCTTAATCCCAGACCACCAAAACAACTTCTTCAAATCCTGATACATCTTAGTCTCTCCTGGATGAATACTCAAATTACTTCTATGACTTTCCTTAAGAATCATCTTCTTCATATCTTCATTATCGGCAATACAAATCTGATCATGAAACCTCAAAACACCATGTACATCCAACTTTAAACCATTCTTTTCCAATTCACCACAATCAATTATGATATCCACTAGTTTCACATCCAACTTATGAGCTTCTCTGATATTGTCCAGAAAATCATAATTAATCTTTAACATACCCAACATAACACTTTTCGGCGTCACTTTGAAGACTAAACTCATATCTCGAATTTGCTCAATCAACTCTAACTCCTTAACCATCATTGCAAACATATGCAACGTCTTCCGACTTAAAGCATCAACTACCATATTAGCTTTACTCGGATGCTAATTCAAACCAAAATCATAGTCCTTCAACAATTCCAACCATCTTCGTTGCCTCATATTCAACTCTTTCTGATCAAACAAATACTTTAAACTCTTATGGTCACTAAACACTTCAAATCTCGAACCATAAAGATAATGCCTCCAGATCTTCAATATAAACACAACTACATCAGGTTCCAAATTATGCGTAGGATAGTTCTTTTCAAGAACCCTCAACTGTCTCGACGCATAGGCAATTACTTTACCATTCTGCATAATAACACCTCTTAAACCCATCAACAAAGCATCACAATACACAATAAACAGATTCGGTAAAGTCAACATCGGAGCTGACGTCAACCTCTTCTTCAACTCTACAAAACTTTCTTCACATTGGACATCCCACACAAACGCTTTAATCTTACAAGTCAACCAAGTCAACAGAAGTGTTAACTTAGAAAATCCTTCAATAAACCTTTGATAATAACCGGCCAATCCCAAGAAACTTCTAATCTCAATAGCCGACTTTGGAGTTTCCCACTGTAACACAACATCTATCTTAGAAGAATCCACAACGATACCACTTCCTGAAATCACATGACCAAGAAAACTGACTTCCTTCAACCAAAATTCACACTTAGACAACTTCACATACAACTTCTTATCCTTTAAGACTTCCAACACTGTTCTCAAATGTCCTACATGTTCTTCTTTTGACTTAGAATAAACCAAAATATCATCTATAAACATAACCACAAAATGGTCCAGATAAGCATGAAAAATACGATTCATGTATTCCATGAATACACCTGGTGCATTAGTCACACCGAAAGGCATCACCGAATACTCGTAATGTCCATACTGTGTTCTGAATGTCGTCTTCTGAATATCCTCATCTTTCACTTTAATCTGATGATAGCCCGATCTCAAATCGATCGTGCTAAACACACGAGCACCTACCAATCGATCCATCAAATCATCTATTATGGGTAACTCATACTTGTTCTTAATTGTCACTTTATTCAACTATCTATAGTTCACACAAAGCCTCATACTTCCATTTTTCTTCTTAACTAGCAACATTGGATCTCCCCACGACAATACACTCAGTCTTACAAACTTTTTCTCAAGCAACTCTTCCAACTGCTTCTTTAATTCAGCCAACTCAGATGCAGACATCCTATACAGTGCCATAGAAACAGGTCTAGTACCAAGTATAAGATCAATCGCAAACTCAATTTCAATTTCAGGCGACACATCAGGAATTTCATCAGGGAACACTTCAAGAAATTCCTTCACTACTTGCAACTCTTCAATCTTATATTTACTCTCTACTAACAACGACGCCATCAACGTAAACATCTGGGCTTCTTCTTTCATCAACTTCTACAACTCTCTAAACGACAACAATCTAACTCCTTCCTCTTCTGGAGTAGAAAACCTCACCGACTTACGAAAATAATTAATATGGGCATAGTTATACTCTAACCAGTTCATACTTAGGATTACATCCATCCCAGTCAACGACAAACACACCAAATAAACATAAAAGTCTCTATCAAAGATAGACAATGGACAACTGAAACAAACTAGAGAAGTAGTCATCGATCCCTTAGCCAGAATCTCTACGACCATTTCTTCATTCATCTCATACAAATTAAGACCCATCCTCTTAACATAATCAGTAGCAATAAAACAATGGGTAGCACCCGTGTCAATAATAGTAATTAAAGGAATACTATTAGTGAAACACGTAACTCTGACGAGCTTGTCCTCATCAGTTGTCTGAGTCCCAGCTAGAGCGAACATTTTCCCTCCCAAATTTGCTTTCTTCGGCTTCTAGCACTGGCTACCAATATGCCCTTCTTCACCACAGTTAAAATAAATCATCTCTTTGTGCGTGCAATCAGATATCGCATTCCCAACTTTTCCACAACAGAAACAACGCTTCACTTCAGCAGTGCACACATTACTCCTGTGTCCAGCTTGTCCACACTTGAACCAAACAATACCAGCATGAGCATCTCCCCCACTAATTCTCTGACCCGAAGCAACTTTCTACTTACCCTTGCCGGCTGGAGTATCATATAGCTTGCCACGGTTTTGCTGGTTCTTGCCCCTCTGATCAGTAACAATCTTGTAGTGAGCATTGTTATCTTCCTCGAAGATTCTGCAACTATCCACCAGATCAGCAAAAACACGAATCTTCTAATACCCTACAACCTTCTTAATCTCAGAGCGCAACCCATTCTCAAACTTGATGCACTTCAAAAATTCAGTAGTCGTTGCATCATGGTGGGTATAAAACTTTGACAGCTCCATGAACTTCGCAACATAATCTGTCACCGACATATTTCCCTATTTAAGCGTAAGAAATTCAATCTCTTTCTTACCACGCACATCTTCAGGGTAATACTTCCTCATAAACTCCCTACGGAAAATAGCCCAAGTAATTTATTCACCTGCAGCTTCCAACCTTTCTCTGGTTTCCATCCACCAGTTATCAGCTTCAACTGCCAACATATGAGTTCCATAACGAACCTTTTGTGCTGGAGTGCAATCCATCACACGGAAAATCCTCTCAATTTATTTCAACCAAACCAATGCAGCATCAGGGTCATACTTGCCCTTGAAGGTAGGCGGCTTCACCCTCTGAAAAGTCACGAAGGTACGAGACTCATCATTCCCGCCAGCATTCGACAAGTTCTGCACAGCTTGAGTCGTTGCTTGCATTGTAGCAGCCATTGCAACATCGTTTCTTCCATCCATCTCAACTTAACACTATAACACAACAAAAGTTAGAGCCACATAACAATACTCGATTGTTAGACAACTACGACTCGACAACTTGATAAGAATGACCGACCTGCTCGGATACCACTAATGTAACACGCCATTTCTACCTGAGTTTAATTATTAAATCAGAGTTATAAAATCACATCAACAAACATGGGATATTACATTTTCCAACTTTAAAATCAAATAACAACTTTATTAAATATAAAAACTTTGAAAAAGAACGCGGCAGATCAACATGTTTCAACTTGAATTCAATTTCAAATAAATCAACATCAAAATACTTCAACTTAGTTCTTCAACATAAAACAACTTAAAACTAAGACATAAATTTAAACAAAATCCACGAAGACAAAAAAATGCGTTCATCCCCCCGAAGTGTTACGTATCAGAACGAAAAACACCAACTCGAAGCTACTAAGTATTGGACTTTTCGTTACCTGCACGTTACCAACAGAGGGCAACATTCAAATAGAAGGGGTGAGATATCGAATAACATAAACAGGATGCGATAATCAATATGTAAACAAGATAATCATATAATCACACCACTTCACACAACAAGCAACCTCAACATCCAAATTACATTCAACAAAGAACATAATCATTATGCAACTCGATGCGACTCAAATTATATACATGTGGTACCATTTGGAGTAAACTCCCAACTTAAAACATTTCCAGGTTATCGAGGCATCATCAACTTAATTGCCAATCCAGGCCAACTTAAATCGAGCATACGCTCTAACTTGAAATATGTACATGTAGGCAACTATGAATGTCATACCACAACAACAATATAATCAACAACTTAACAACATAATGACTTGAACAAATCAGCAACATGAATCAACATTAGTTATATGACCTACAACATATTAATCTTCCACAAAATCAGGACAACACAACGTATAACAACTTCAACGCTAAGACGAAAAAATCACGTCTTAATCGATTAGAATACTAACTTATCATTTTTAATTCTTCCAATCTATTATAATTAACTTATTCCATCCCTACTTTAATTTTAAGATCAATCCAACTCGAAACAGATGCGAAAACAGGTTGAATCGCCACAAATCGCATTTTTCTGCACATGCCCTGTCGATACGCGTATAGCCTCCTTGGTACGCGTATTGGCCTTGAATGTTACATGTATGGCCTGTGTAATAGGGTCTTGTTACGCGTATTGCCCTGCTTAGTATGCGTAACACCAGATCTATTACGCAAATGACCAGAATGCTTCTAATTCCAAATCTGCTACGATTTCTCACAGTCTCATCATTCTATTCAATCTTAATTGGGTTTCTACATCGATTTTACTCTCAAAAACTCATGTATCTATTCATTTATCAAATTCTATGATCGATTTTACGAACCCTGACTTCTTCTACACGAATTCTTCAACACAATTCAACAACATCATAGACAACATACACAACAATGATTATAGCAGTAATACAACAAGAACAACATACTTCTTCATCGTATATCAACACGAAATCGAAAACAACAATCATATCACAAAACACAACAATGAAATTACACGAAAATCCCAACTTACATACGATCATCTAGTCCCTATTATGGGATTCGAATCCACCCTTACCTTGGATTGAAAGCAGCTCGAATTCACCGCAAAAATTCCCGGGACAATCTTCAACCTAGCCTCTTCTTGATCTCCCTATAAGAATTGTTCTTCCTTCTCTTAAAAAATTCTGATTATTCTCTCTAATTAGGTTTTTAAGCTTGTTTTTACTAAACTCCCACTAATTATCTAATTACTAATGGGTCCAACTTAGCACCCCCAACTTACTACTTTTACACCACAAAACCAAGCCCACTTAACATTATGCTAATAATACTTATTTTATTTATTCGACTTAATTAATCCGACTTATTTGACTTAATCAACCCAAACGCAACTTACTCGTAACATATAAATCGACTTAACATCTTAAACGACTTAACGACACAAACGACAAAACAACACTTAACAACCTATAATCGGGAAACACGCGCAATAATATTTAATTAAATTAATTAATTAAATAAGGGAGTTACATAAACTATTAGGTTTAACTATGAATTAATACTGCTTATAGTGTATTTCCTCTTGGCTTGGTAGCCTTCACGTGTATGTGTGTTGCACCGAACCAGGTTAACAATTGCTTGTGTCTTTTACATTTGTTTTGTGTTTATTTAAATTGTTCATATTTAAATCTGTCAGATATTAGTGTCGTAACATCTCATTTGATATCTCATATTTGGTTCCAGAATTTCTAAAAATATGTCAAGATTGGGTTTCATTAACCTTTTTCATATGTATTCAACTAGTCTAGTATGTGAACATAGTTAATCAAACAATTTGACACAATATTGAAATACATACGATTACAATTAATTACATTAAATCTTGACACTAGAGATTTAGCTACACATCTTCAGGGTAGCTTGCTCACAAGAAAATAGAAGAGATGAATATTCTTCAACATTAATTAATCGAAGATTGTCGCGTATACATCTCCAATTTGACTTTATTATGAGGTTTATCTTTTTGGTGATGTATTTCTCTCTCTAAAATAATGGAATGCCCTAAATTTTTGAATTGAAAATCTATTTATATTGTACTGCTAAAAATACTCGTGCTCAACCCCAAATGTTGTGCTCAACACATCTACAAGCTAAAACAAGATAAAGTGTCATAAATGTTTCTTAGCGTGGCCAAATGGACCTCAATGTGGATTTCTAAGCAAGATGACACTTAGGCCACACAAATGGTGCTCAGAGCGGAGCTCCATGAAAAACCATGCTTTGAGAGCGGTCTTGCTGATGTTTTTCTCCCAAAAATGCATTTTGAGCCAATTTTATGCCTTTTCATGACTAAGGCTTCTTCCATGCAAGCATACCTACAAAAGGGTTGCAATTAAACAGACTTCACACTATTTATATGATAAACGATTAAAGCTAGATATTTACATCAAAGTTGAAGTTTGCTACAAGAATCTTATGAAACAAGTTAACAAGTGTCAAGTTTTCATGTACAAATTCACCATAAATTGACACTTATCATTTCTCCCCAACTAAGAAATTTGTTTCTCCTCAAACAAGAGTCTTAAAAACCTAAAGAAACAAAAACAACTTCCAAGAATTCTCACGATCAAACAAATTTTTAGAAAAGAAGACAAATGCATGGTTCAAAGAAAGCACACACAAGGTGATGTTTATTATTATCCTAACATCAAACCATGATCATGAAACAAGTTCTAAACATAAAAATCATGCCATACATTCCAAGGAAACACATGCTCAATCATGAATCACACATATCACATTTTTCATCAATGGATGAAGAACAAAACGAAGGACTTGACTCACATCCAACAATCTTGCTAACATCTTGATCTACTTATGCATTCATAAAAGCAAATCACATTGAAAGCATAAAAGCATAAATCACAAAGGACTTTAAAGGGTTGAAATGTAGTTTGGTTAATAAAGAAAGTTCTTATCTATAGATATTCAAAACGAAGTTGCCATAATCTATAAGAGCCTTCATTTTTCTAACTATTTACAATTCATAAATTCAATTAACATTTTTCTTTGCTTAAATGATATACCCTTGATTCAAAATATTTAGCATAATTCACTTTTGCCTCTTTTTCTTTCAAAATTTTCTTTTTCACAATCTACTTTCTTTTCAAATTCTTTCTTTTTCAAAGTCTCAGCAACCTGTCGTTTTCTCCCCAACTTGAATAAACCCAACATTGTAGTATGAATGTTCCCCTATTTTATAAGGAAAGGGACACAATTTCACAATCAAATTAATGTTTAAGCCTCAAGAAATTTTATAAAATCCATTTCAAAAATCAATGATGAACTATTTTTTTACATGCAAAGAAAAATTCCACAATTCAAAATTTATATAGATTCAGACAGTTAAGCTCAAAGGGGATGAACAAATTCCCGCTAACTCACAGGGTAAGTCACTTTTGGATAAGTGGTTGTGCTAAAATTAAAAAAAAAACTTGCCTTGAGCATTTTCACGCTTTTATTTAATTAAACCTTATTGCAAGATTAAACATAAATCAACTGAGTTAAAATAAAGATTGTTGGTCTTCTGCATATAGTTAACAATGGAAAGCTTCCTCATATTTAGACTTTGTTCTACAATGATTAAATCATGAAACAAGTAATGCAAAAGAATGCATTAACTGATTCGTACAAATTACAAGTTTCCAATTCATGTTATGCTATAGAAGGCAGTAAACATGTACCTTGACATTGTACCATATTTTCAAGTGTTTATCATTACCACAACATTTGCTTGTTGAAACATTCAAACTTGGAAGAATCACTTTATGTTTCTTCAAGTCATCTAAAGACAAACTTTGGGATAAACTAAAAAAAATCTAAAATTTAACAATTTGAAATTTAAAACTAAACTCATCTACTTGAACCTGTTTAACCAAAACAAAAACTTAATTAACTATAACCACCGCATAAATATATGGTTCCAAAAAACTTTATGTGACATAAAATGCCACCCAAAAAATCCACATCCATACAAGGATTGACCAAAACACGTTAACAAAAATAAATAACACAAGTTCTAGACAAAACAACGATAAAATATAAAAAGACCAAAGTGAATAAACAAATGACTGAAAGCTTATAGGTTTCACTTAGTATTGGTGAGTTTTTCAGTCAAGTATCTCCTAAAAATCCTCACCACTCATGTCCTCATCCTCCCCCTCCTCAATTTCATTTTAATCTTCATTCGCATCAGCTGCCTCCTCCTGAACAAATGGCTTGACCCCAGGCCAATCAATATGGTTCTGGAATTCATTTGGAGTCGTCATATAGTGTCTAGCATCCTGTAGAGGTCCCATGTGTAGTTGTAACCTGTACAAGGAATCATGAAGAGGAATACTTGATACATGGTTAGACTCATTTTGATCCCAAATATGGTTGAAAGCTTCTCGGAGTCCCAGGTCCCAATAATCAAATCCTTGTTGCTGGCCTGGAGGGTTTGAACTGCCTATTATATTTCTTTGGTTGGATGTCATTTTTGGTGTTCAAAATCTTTCAATATACATATCATCAACAACACCATCAATTATCTCATTAACCACATTTGGAATCATTATATGAGCTTCCATGCATAACCCCGTAATAAGCCTTGGAAAAGATAAAGTGCATGGTGTTTTGTTGCCTAATCTATGACCACTTTCCGATATCATCTTAATCTCATTAGAAATGATTCTTGCAACATCCACATGTCTTTCATCCAAAATGTAATACAAGAGGTACACATTGTCCATATGAATTGTAGAAGAGTGACTTTTTGGCCTTATGTTATGAAGGACCAAAGTCGTCATCCTTTGAGTTGTTGTATTAACATTATTTATTTTGAAATGATTAGGAACTCCAATTGCATTAGTCTTTACCCTAAAAATTGTAAACAACCACTGGTCCTCTAACAACAACAAAACATTCTCAATCACTTACAGGATCGACCAGATTGATTCTAAGACATGTGTTATAAGAGGTTTTTATTGGTTTTTCAAGAATGATGTCATAAACTCTTCAGCAGACTTTATGAAGTGTTTTTGGTAAAAAGAGAAAATGAAACAAACAAGACTCAAAACAATTGAAGTCAAAATCAAAGTGCACCAAAATTGTAAATGGAAAAGAAGTGTAAAGAAAGCAAGTAAAAAAGACAATAAAATGCAGAAAGATAAACTTGCTTGAAAGTAAAGAAATGCAAATAAATGACTTCAAAGTAAGAACTTAAATGTGAATTGCATTGATATGAAATAAGGTGGTGATCTCATTATGTACATTCTCGCCTTCACCTGTTTCTCTACACATTGGTACTTTGAGTGTTTTTGGAGTAACTTGTACAATATGATTCACACACAATTTTAACACTAGAACTACTTTATTTACACTAGTCGAAGGTAACCACTTTTGGCAGTTTACTTCTAAAAATATGCCACTTGGAACTTTGCATGTTCTTGAACTTCCAATGTGTGTCACTTGTCTTTATTCAAATTGAAAGAAACATAACTTTTCCTTCAATATTGATCTCAACTGCTGCACGTCGATGATCGCTCGGTCGAACCATATTCCTTATACTTAGAAAATATTCTAAGTCCACATCCTTGCATTTCTTGCATCTTCGACTCATGCTTCTTCAACTTTGATTTAGTTGAAGCCTTTTATTTCTTCTAAAAACATGATGTTAAAGTCAATGCTTCGTGAAGTCAACTAGGTGTCAAAATTAGGAGCTAACAAATTGCCCCCCCCCCAAAATGTCCTTTCAACCTAGTTGATAGAAATGTCATTTTTTAATCATAGCTTTCGACACCCATCTTTTGACGACGCAAAAGTATGGTTATAGATGACCAACCCACGATCAAGAAACTATTCAGTCTCTAACAACCACGTTCATGACGTCATGCCATAATGTTTTTTACAAAACGTCTCTTCAGCGGCCAATCTATCACTAGCCATCAATGTGTTTTTTATTGAAACCATACCTCTGTAGTCATATCATAATTGTCATCGCCCAAAGCAACGCCTCAAGAAGACCCGCGTCCCACTAATAAAAATTTGTCTTGATGGTGATTTGAAAACCATCAGTCTTCCGAAATTCTATAAATATCCCATTTTTCACACTTTAACACTTTTACGCTTTCGAAACTTTTGCAACCTTGTTTTCTTCTCTCAAAACTTCTAGAACTCAAAAATCTTTCACTTCCCAACTTTCTCCAATGGCTTCTAACCAAGAAATTTCCCAAAGCAAGAAGGCTCAAAAGAACAAAGGCTCTCCAAACACTGCTCCACTTCCTCCCTTTACCCAGATTCCTGGGCCTAAGTTAGTAAAGAACCAACAGTTCGCGTCAGAACCTCTTCAAGAGGAGAAAAGACATATCTATGAGTCACAGGTAATAATTCCTCTCATCATTTCCGATAAACAAACTGCTATTTTTGGACCCTTGTCCAATGTTTCTGCTGATGACTCCAAGTTGGGTAAGTTCTTCCCATCATACCATAGGACTAAGCCTTTAGGGCAGAAAAATAAAACCACCAAAGGCGAACCCTTAACTGAGAAATTTCCCCTAGATATGTCATTTATAACAGGAAAATTTCGATTGGTGAGAGCAGCCCCTTCCTTTCAAGGTTTCGACCGCTGGCTGGCCAAGATGGAAAAGGTCAAGGCTGATGAATGGAAAAAGATAGGGATCTATGACCTCCTGGTGTTGTCGAAGACTGTTCAACCCTATTGCTCAAACATGTTGATGGCCTCTCTATATTTATGGGACAACACCAACTACATCTTCCGCATACCTTGTGGATGGTGACCCCCACACTCTTCGACATAGCCGCTATCATAGGGCTTGAATCCACTGGTCACACCTATGATCCAGAGGTTCAAAGTGAAGACACCATAGGCTTTGCCTCATACAAACCTACTTACGTCAGCTTCATGAAGTATCACTTCGATACCTCAACTGACACTGTTTATGATAAAGAGCGCATTGCTTTTTTTAACTACGTGGCTCTGTAGATACGTCTTTTGCTCTAAATCCCTGCAGGTGGCCAAAAAATATTTACCTTTGGTCAACCAATTGCACAACAACACAAGAGTATGCCTCAATGAATTAATCTTGGCATCTCTTTATGAGTCAATAAGTGGAAGTGCTATTGGTCTTAAGAACGTGAGTTCGACTGGGACCTTCCAATTGGCTGGACCCATCTGGCTACTTCAATTGTGGCTCAATGCTACTTTCAAAGCAAGGCTACCCACAAAAAGAGTTATTGATGAGGACTCCAATGAAATCAAAGATATGAGAGTCAAAGGGACTCGCCTAGTATAACTAACCCCTACTGATGAGGGGATAACCTTTTGTGAATCTTTATATGGCTACATTATGATGTTTACCAAGAGATATGATTTTAGTCCCACCATGGCTCCTTTTGTTAGAAGGAAGTATGGACCATAATGGTTCACTAGATCATTTTCCCCTACATCCAAAAATCACCAAGAAGAATCAAAAGAAATCTAGGAGGCCTTTTTTGTTCCTATATTGTTGGTCCATAAGTTAAATCATCAAATAGGCATAGCAACTTTAATTTCCTACCAACCAAATCCCGTCTCTCGACAGTTTGGATTGGCTCAAAGCTACCCTAAATGTTTGTATGACAAAAAAGGAAATATCAACCTTTTTTATCCTAACTTCGAAGAAGAGGCCACTTCTCTTCGACTTGATCGACTTTCCAAGAGCAATTCCTTGATGCTTCTTCCTTTTCCCAATTTCTTAACCAATCTTTTTCTAATGTGCAAGAAAAGGTCAAGAAAGGTAAATCTACTCATATTAAAGAGATTAAAGCCTTCCAAAAGTACTTTGAAACTGTCTATCAACCAGATGATCTTAGTCGAACCGTTAGTGAGGCCGCTTTCACTCTGAGAGAGAATTTTTTACAAAAAAATGGAGAAACTAAAACTCCCTTCCAATATTGCTCCTGAGAAACATTATGAACTAACTTTCAAACTCTTTCCTCTAAAGGTTCCTCGACCGCCTACTGCCGAGTTTGGAGTGGCTATTGCCCCTCCATTTCTAGACTGGACTGTCTGTGGGGATTCCATCAAAACCCTTCGACAACAGTCTCAACCTAAAGCTCAAAGGGTGGTTGCGACTAAATAGACGCTGGAAAGTTTCAAAGGACACCTTTGTAACACCCTGATTTCATAATTTAATTATTTATTTAATTATTTATGAATATATGTTATTTTATGGTGTTGTGGTGAATTATTTTATTGAAATAGTGATATTAGAATAATTGAATATTATTTAAATATTATTATTAAAAATAAAATAAGAAAAGTTGGAGGCTTAGGGGTAGGATGGTCATTTGAGAAGGTATGAGAAGGAGGAGTACACTTAGTTTCTCATAATTTGTGTTTTTGGTGAAGATTGAGAGAACGCTCTGAAGAAATAAAGAGACTAAGGTTAGAGATTGTCCAAGAAGTGATCGAAAAGATCATTTGACTAAGGTATGCAGAGTAATTCTTGATCAATGTCTATAATGTATAGGTAGTCTTATGAGAAAGGGGATCTTTGAGGGAAACCTTAGGGTTATAAGGACTGTTGGAAGAATTAGAGGAATTGATGTTGTTAGATGTTGTAAGTGATGAATATATGATGATAATAGGTCATAGGATTGAATTATGCTGTTTTATGTTGATTGGTGATGATTTTTGTTGTGTTTGGTCGCATCTGAGATGTGCTAAAAATCACAGGGTTTTTGCAGAAATTCTTCGTCTCGCTTAGCGAGCGAGTGAAACTTTGAGAATCCCGCAAACTGAGAGTAACTCGCTTAGCGGGACCTGTAACTTTTTGAAAAATATTTTCTTTTTCCGAATGACTCGAAATGACTTGTTTTGTTGTATTATGTTGTTATGTTGTTGCTGTGAGTTCTTGCCATGCTATAAATGGCTAAATGTGTAAGAATTTGTGATGAAATGATGTTTAGGTGATAATGTTGTATTATGATGATATGTAGTATTAATGACATGAGTAGGTAAAAGTAGTAGATGTATGAATGATGAATAATGATGAATGTCAATGCAAGTGTTGATTATGATGATTATGTTGATATTGTTGCATCGTTGCATTCATGGCATAATTTTGTCGGGGCTTCGGTCCGTTGGTAGTTTCAATCCCATTGTGTGAATTGAAGTGATATGTTGTTATGTTGTGCTCTCTGTAACACGGTGGGAGAACTGACTTTAGTTAAATGTTGCGGATAGCAAGAGTCGCCACCGACTTTTATTTTATCCAAAGGAAAGGCATAAAAGAACAGGAAAGACCTTTAAAAGATTTTTGGGTTCGGGGGGTAGGTTATGTAAAGGGAAGGTGTTAGCACCCTTTACATCCATGGTTATCCATGGGCTCTTAGTTACTTAGCTCACTTTAAAATGTTTTTGAAATGTGAAGTGTGTGAATAGAAATTTTCTTAAGAGTTTTATAATGATCCATGTACGGATGCGTAAAAAACTTGTGCTTGAAAATTGTTTGAAATTGTGAAGTGTTTGAAAAGTTTTTGAATAGTGAGCAAGTAACTATGAGGAACCTACCCTAAAGTTTAAGTCTTTCTGTTCTTTATCCTTTAAATGGTAAGACTATCCCTATTATTAAGGAATAGGTAGTCATTACCTTGGATGTGAGGGACATATGAAGGGACATCTGTTTAATGAAGGCAACTGTAGGGTGTATTAAGCATTTTTTGGAGGGACTGTCATCAACATTCGAAAGGGACAAGATCATTATGAAAGGCAACCATTAAGGGACTTGATCTTTTATTGTTAAGGGACTAGATGACTTTTCTTTTAAGGGACTTTTGCTTTATACACCCTACTTGACCTTTTGATTAGGCAACAATGAGAGGTAACCCTAGAAAGTGAGATGGCGATCCAAGATCGACTTACGTGTGTGAGTGTTCAATTTAATAATTATCTTTTAATTAAATGATCTAAATTCAATTTTAAATAACATACATGTTTACACTCCCTATTTACTAACCATAGCATAAAAATAAATAATTTAAATATTACAAGAAATTACATCCAGGAGCAGTTACAATAATAATAATAAAGCAATTTAAATATAATAAGCAAAATAATAAATAAGCAAGAATAAATAAATAATTATAATAGGGGTTAGTGAAAATAATAATAATAATCACAATTTAAAAAATAAAATAAAAGGGGGTTAGTAAAAATATCATAAGAACATAATTAAAAGTAATAAGCAAGAAATAATATAATAATTAAAAGATTAGATTTTAATATAAACAATTATTTAAAGTTAATAAAAAAATGAACAATTAAGTAATTATTATAAAATTTTGAATTATATACAAATTATAAAAATTAAATTAATTTTAAACATATCATGAAAATAAAATTATAAAATCATTTTAATTATTCCTAAGCATACATTAACAATTATTTAAATGCAAAATTGAGAATATAAACAATTTAGGTTATATTGACATATTATAAAAAAAATAGGATTAATTATGATTATATTTACAAAATTTAATAAAATATATACATGATTAAAAATAATGATCATACAATTATATTTATAAATTTAAGGATTATAATAAA
Source organism: Lathyrus aphaca (assembly GCA_963966055.1). Classification (NCBI taxonomy): domain Eukaryota; kingdom Viridiplantae; phylum Streptophyta; class Magnoliopsida; order Fabales; family Fabaceae; genus Lathyrus; species Lathyrus aphaca. The sequence goes on along the minus strand of OZ014520.1, from coordinate 124,293,673 downwards.
ATTTTAATTACTAATTAAAATATAAACAAGAATTATAATTAGGTTTTTTTAAAAAAAAATATTTTAGGGTTTATAAGTTTATAAAATAGAATTAGGGTTTTATACACAAAATTTTAAATGCAAAATACATATATGTTACTAATTTATAAAAAAATAAAGTATTAATACAAAATATATAATTTATTTTATGAAAAGTATAACAATTAATTAAAAAAGAATAGAATGAGAAAAAGGAAAATATAAAGAAATTGATTTTCAAAAAAATTGGGAGGCCTGGATTTGAACCCAGGACCTTCCTAGAACCTGGATGAAGACTTTCCACTGGGCCAGCCTGTGCGCAGGTGAAGAAGAGATGAGTCCAATTGGTTTTGTGTTTTAATCCTGAAAAATCACAAAAGAGAAAAAACCAAAAGGCCTGGGGAGGAATCGAACCCAGGACCTTGCAAGCAATACACAAACACATTACCATTCCTGCTGGATGAGCGCATCTGATATTATAGGCATTACCAATCATTATATTTTAAGTTCAACAATTAAAAGGAAACAAATAAGAAAAAAACGCTGCAGCCAGGATTCGAACCCCTGCCCTTTAACAATACACGCACTGGCTTCACCACTGGGACAAGCTGTACGCTTGTGAAATAAAATAGAAATCAAATCATAATATTTTAAAACAACAATTTAAATATGAATTTCGCGCCAGGCCAACTTCATCTTCTTAAAATTTCTTGCAAAAACTATTATGAATTTTGTTGCGTATTTTCCTGCGAACTTCATCACCTTCAGAACCTACGAAACTGAACAAGCATCAAAATAGTAAAATTTCACAACAATGATTAGAGTTTTATGATCCCCAAGGTCCATAGAGTTGTCCTATGTTCTTAGAATTCGTTTATATTAGGTTTGAATCAAAGCCCCAAATCCATGGCCGAAACCCTAGCAATGGTGGTTTTCCATTCCTGCATCGAAAATCAAATTATTTTGTCCAGAAACATTCACAAGCTCAATACAAACATGAATCCAGCATCACAATCAATTTATATTACATGTATGTATGAAAACGAAAAAAAGATAAATGTCTCAATGTTTGAATTCGGTTTGAGTGATTCATGGTGCTTTTGATGCAAATAAGAGTTGGGATCGCTTCTGGGATGTTCAAGGAATGTTTCTATGTTCTCAAATTACCTTCAAATGCCCTGGAAGCTTGAAACCGAATGTGAGTTTTTGAGAGGTTTTTGGACAATGCAAACTTACTCTTGGGAGGCAGAAAATTCGTGGCTTGCATTAGGTTTGTGTCAAGTACTTATAGAACAATGTATTAGGTCAGAAAAATTGATCATTTGTGTGGAAGATTTGATCTAAAAAGATTCAAAAATATTAGGCCTTAAAAATCAAATATCCTTGTATGAACACTTGCTATTTTAGGCCAATCCTCATAATTTTCTTTCCACTTCAATTCCAATCACATTTATGATTTTCTAGAAGCTCAATCATTTTTTAATCTTTGATTTTTATATTTTATTTTAATTTAAAATGATTTTTAATGAATTAAATAAAAATAAATAAAAATAAAATAATAAAAAATCTGATTTTTGATGACTTGGGTCGTGCATGAAGTTATAGTGTGGATTGGGTCATCATTTGGCAAGCCCATTTGGAAGAAATTGGTTTTAGACCTCCCTTTTTTTCATAAACCAACCCAAAATTTCCCAACTTTGCAAGGGCACATATCCTTCAATTTTAATGGTATGAGGGTGTTCTTGGACATTTTGGAAAGCTTGAAGAGTCCTCTAACCAACCCCACTGGTTTCATGTCCATATCATTTACCATTTTCAAGTTATGCCCTTTTGAAGTTGTTGACTTTTTGTTGACTTTCAAAAGGACCTGTAATGTCTTAGCTCATACCTTCCAAATGAAGCATTTTTGGGCTTGGCTTGTGAGACACAAAGTTGTGGAGAATTCAATTTCCTTCAAAATGAGCTTTGGATGGAGACTTGGTGATGAAGCATGTGAGAGTTATGGCTGGTCAAAGTTCAGTTGACTTTTACTAAGGAAACCCTAATTTAGAAACTCCTGATTCTTGATGATCTGAAATATCCTTGATGAATCATGATCAACCCTTGATCAAATGATGAATTTTACTTCATATACTTGATGTTGGCAAAAAATCATGAAGTTTGACTTTGGTTTGACCACAGTTGACCTCAGTTTGACTTTTTAACTACTTTGACTGATTTTGACCTATCTGACCATCTGACTGAGCAAACTTTTGAGAAAAGTCTTGAAACTTGTCATGGGGGTTCTTACACACATATAAGAGGTTATGAAGCTCACTTGAAGTCTTGGAAATTCATTTAGCCTGATTAAAGTCAAAACCCTAGCTTAGGATGCACTGCTTAGGAGGTGCATTGTCTGAGGGAATTGTCAACTCTTCTGACCAATTGTGAACTTTGTGAACCTTGTGAACCATCATAGAATGTCTTGTGAACCTCATGGGAGGTATTGTGATCCTTGTGAACCTTGTGAACCTCATAAAGTATCTTGTAGACTTCATGAACCTCATGAAAGGTCTTGTAAGTGTTGTGAATCTTGTGAACCTTGTGAACCTTCTTAGCACACAAAGTCTTGTATTGTGAGGGCAAATTTTAGGGTGCAACAGCTTCCCCTGTTCAATTTTCTGAAACCTGAGGGGTTAGATTGGTATGTTTGCCAGTCGTGACCTGGAAGGTTGAAGGGGATTGAACACAAAAGCCCAAAAATTTGCATTCACCGGTGCGTAAACTGATACTGATGGTTGGTGGTATGTGCTTGAGTGGGCTTAAAGATGCCACTTGGAGAAGAGCTCTTCAGATACATTTCTTGGAGGATAAAGCAGTCCAAATTATGGAGGTATAATGATAGCTTTCAGGAGGATAAAGCAGTCCTGAGGTAATAATATGCTTTCAGGAGGATGAAGCAATCCTGAGGTAATTGTGATAGCTTTCAGGAGGATAGAGCAATCCTGAGGTAATGATGTAATTTCAGGAGGATAAAGCAATCCTGAGGTAATGATGATAACTTTCAGGAGGATAAAGCAATCCTGATACAGTGATAAGCTTTCAGGAGGATAAGGCAATCCTGAAGGAATAATAAGCTTTCAGGAGGATAAAGCAGTCCTGAGGTAATAATATGCTTTCAGGAGGATGAAGCAGTCCTGATGTGGTAATATGATTTCAAGAGGATAAAGCAATCCTGAGGTAATTGTGATAGCTTTCAGGAGGATAAAGCAATCCTGAAGGAATAATAAGCTTTCAGGAGGATAAAGCAGTCCTGAGGTAATAATATGCTTTCAGGAGGATGAAGCAGTCCTGATGGATGATATGCTTTCAGGAGGATAAAGCAATCCTGATGTAGTGATAATAACTTTCAGGAGGATAGAGCAGTCCTGAGGTAGTGATGAGCTATCAGGAGGATAAAGCCATCCTGAGGTAATAGTATGCTTTCAGGTGGATAAAGCAGTCCTGAGGTACGAGAAGCTTTCAGGAGGATAAAGCAATCCTGAGGAATGATAACTTTTCAGGAGGATAAAGCAATCCTGATAGTCACAAGTTATTGATGAAGTTTGTTTGCTGGAGAATTAACCTGAAAACAAGGTAGCATTCTATATGGTAGCATTAGTTTATGCATTATGTATGCATGTATAGTATGATGCACTTAAGTAATGTATTATGCATCCATGGATATATATGTTATGGTGTGATGTAAATGATGTATGTATGATATGATACTGCCTGAAGTGCCTGGATATCTTCGTATAACAACTGCTGGCCAGGGAAAATAAATCCCGGTTTGTTGCTGAAGAGTATGGGGAATTCATTCCCGTCTTGTGTGATAAGAAGATATACATAACCTCTCGTCTGCTGGGGATAGATGGGTATATATAGCCTCCCGTCTGCTGGGGATAGCAAGGTATATATAACCTCCCGTCTTCGTTTGATAGTAGGATAGATATAACATCCCGTCTTCGTTCGTCGTACCTTTATTGGAAAGTAAATTCCCGAATATCCGTATGAGGATAAAAGAGATGGATATAAATTCCAGGGGAGATGTGACTTTATGAAGATGGATTTGTCCTACTGAGGGTTTGTAACTGTCTTGTAAAAATGAACCGGCGAAGCTTTGTTGAAATCCTTCCCTCGTTCGTCCTTAGTAAATACTATTACTGCATTTTCATGCATTTCTGGTAAACATCAATCATATTAAAAAGCATACATGCATTTTTGGTAAACATCAATCATATTCAAAAGCATACATGCATTCAAACACAACCAATGGACGTTTCACTTATGTAAATAGGGTAAAAGTAAATCTGGATTCAAAAGATGGAATTTATTTATATCAAAAAGTGACCCATACACGGGTAAATTTGTACAAAGAGACATAAACCCTAGTAAGAGGATTTTGTCATAAAATTTTACAAAACAAAGAAAATCAGCTATGTGGGAAATAATCCTATTGAGTTTCAATTCTACTATTGCCATTATCTTCAAGTATCTCATCTTCTGCTGTTGAGACGAAAACGATTGGATTGAGCTTTATCTGTTCAAACTTGAGTAGGTGACACAACTGGTTGCAGTTTTATGGGTGATCCAAACGAGACATAGTCATACGCTTTAATCCCTAACTTTTGCCTGGATTGCCCTTTCAGGTTTTCAATCCACCGGGATACCCTTTTTTTGCCCAAGCCGCCTTTTCAGGTTTTCGACTTGCCGGGTGTACATCTTTTTATATATATCCCTAATTTTTGCCCAAACCCTTTTGGTTTGCCGGGATGCCCTTATTTTTGCCTAGGCCAGTCAACCTAGCGGGTCTCTTTTTATGCGTAGTATTTTTTAACTATGTCTGCGTTTACAGGCTGTGGGAAGTCTTCACCATCCATAGTAGTAAGTATCATGGCACCTCCTGAAAATACTGTTTTGACTACAAATGGTCCTTCATATGTAGGAGTCCACTTGCCCCTAGGATCACCCTGTGGTAATATGATACGCTTGATTACCAAGTCACCAACCTGATATACCTTTGGCTTAACCTTCTTGTTAAAAGCTTTGATCATTCGTTTCTGGTACATCTGGCCATGACAAACTGCTGCTAACCTCTTCTCATCAATCAAATTTATCTGGTCCAGCCGAGTCTGAATCCACTCATCTTCATCCAAGCCTGCATCCTTCATGATTCTTAAGGAGGGAATCTGAACTTCAATGGGCAGAACTGCTTCCATACCATAGACTAAGGAGAATGGGGTTGCCCCTGTTGAAGTACGTATTGTAGTACGATAACCATGAAGAGCAAATGATAACATCTCATGCCAATCCTTGTAAGTCACAGTCATCTTCTGTACAATCTTCTTAATGTTCTTATTAGCAGCTTCAACTGCCCCATTCATCTTCGGACGATACGGAGAAGAGTTGTGATGCTTAATCTTGAACTGTGTGCAGAGATCAGTAATCATAGTGTTGTTCAGATTAGAGCCATTGTCAGTAATAATCCTTTCAGGGATGCCATACCTACATATGAGATTATTCTTAATGAATCGAGCCACAACATTCTTGGTAACAGATGCAAATGAAGCTGCCTCTACCCACTTTGTGAAGTAATCAATAGCAACCAGGATGAAACGATGTCCATTAGAAGCAGTAGGCTTGATCTCACCAATCATATCAATGCCCCACATGGCAAAAGGCCAAGGAGCAGTCAACACATTCAATGGTGATGGAGGTATATGGACTTTATCAGCATAGATTTGACACTTGTGACATGTCCTGGAGTGTTGATAGCAATCAGCTTCCATAGTAGACCAATAGTAACCTGCTCTCAATATCTTCTTTGCCATAGTATGACCACTAGAATGAGTGCCAAAAGTCCCATCATGCATGTCTTCCATAATCTCTGTTGCTTACTTCTTATCCACACAACGAAGCATAGTTGAATCATGATTGCGCTTGTATAAAATCCCATTACTCAAAAAGAACTTGGCAGAAAACCTTCTCAGAAACTTCCTATCTTTGACAGATGCCCCTTCAGGGAACTCCTGAGCTTCAAGATATCTTTTCACTTCATAGTACCAAGGCTTCTCCTCTGCCCCTTCAGTGTCAATCTCATTGCAGTATGCAGGCTTTTCAAATCTATCAATGGTAATCTTGGGAGCTTCATCATCCCAGCTGATCTCAAACATGGATGCCATGGTGGCTAATGCATCTGCCAACTGATTCTCTCTTCATGGAATATGTCCAAAGGTAATCTCTTTGAAATGTGGGATCAAAGACAACACATACTCTCTGTAAGGAATGAGATTATCATGCTTGGTATCCCAGTCTCCTTTGATCTGACTTATTACCAGGGCTGAATCCCCATACACGTCAAGGAACTGAATCTTCATATCAATAGCAGCTTTAATACCCAGGAGACATGCCTCATACTCAACCATGTTATTGGTACAATAGAAACAAAGTCTGGCAGTAATCGGGGTATGACAACCTTCAGGGGAACTGATCACAACACCAACACCATTACCAAGTGCATTAGAGGCACCATCAAAAACCATAGTCCATCGGGATCCTTGTTCAGGTCCGTCATATTGTCCAGGTTCTTTGGTAATAATCATAATATCTTCATCGGGGAACTCAAAACTCATTGACTGATAATCATCCACTGCTTGATGAGCCCAATGATCAGCAACAACACTTCCCTTGATGGCCTTCTGAGTAGTATACTGTATGTCATATTCTGTCAAAATCATTTGCCATCTTGCAATTCTTCCGGAGAGAGCAGGTTTCTCAAATATGTACTTGATTGGATCCATCTTTGAAATCAATAAGGTAGTATGAGTCAACATATACTGTCTTAGTCGGCGAGCAGCCCATGCCAAAGCGCAGCAAGTTTTCTCGAGCAGTGAGTATCTTGTTTCACAGTCGGTAAACTTTTTGCTAAGGTAGTATATTGCCTGCTCTTTTCGACCAGACTCGTCATGTTGCCCCAAGACACACCCCATTGAGTTGTCTAACACTGTTAAGTACATAATCAAGGGTCTTTCATCAACTGGTGGCATCAAAATTGGAGGTTCTAGCAAGTATCTCTTGATTTCATCAAAGGCAGTCTGGCATTCATCATTCCATTCCATCACCTGATCTTTCTTCAACAACTTGAAGATTGGCTCACAGATGGCAGTTAATTGGGAAATAAATCTTGCAATGTAATTCAATCGTCCCAAGAAACCTCTAACCTCCTTCTCAGTACGGGGAGCTGGCATCTCTCGTATAGCTTTCACTTTTGCAGGATCCACTTCAATACCTTTTCCACTGACTATGAAACCCAGAAGTTTACCAGATCTAACTCCAAAAGTACACTTGTTTGGGTTCAATCTCAACTTGTATTTCTTCAACCTCTCAAACAATTTATGCAAATGATCAAGATGTTGCTCTTCATTCTGAGACCTGGCTATCATATCATCCACATATACCTCTATCTCATGATGAATCATATCATGAAACAAAGCCACCATAGCACGCTGATATGTTGCCCCTGCATTCTTCAAACCAAATGGCATCACCTTATAACAAAAAGTGCCCCACTGTGTAACAAAGGTTGTCTTCTCCATATCTTCAGGTGCCATCTTGATCTGATTGTAACCAGAAAAACCATCCATAAAAGAGAATACCTTATGCTGAGCAGTGTTGTCTACCAGAACATCAATATGAGGAAGTGGAAAGTCATCTTTGGGGCTAGCCTTGTTCAAATCTCTGTAGTCTACACACATACGTACCTTACCATCTTTCTTAGGAACTGGCACCACATTTGCAACCCACTGAGGATAAGAAGTCACAGCTAAGAATCCTGCATTGAACTATTTCATTACCTCTGCCTTGATCTTTTCTGATATTTCAGGACGCATACGACGAACCTTCTGCTTCTTTGGACGACAATCTTCTTTTACAGGTAAACGGTGAACCACAATGTCTGTATCCAACCCTGGCATATCTTCATAAGACCAAGCAAAGATCTCCATATAGTCACATAGCATCTGAATCAATCTGCTCTTGACACTATCTTCTAATTCAGCCCCTATCTTGACTTCTTTCCTGTTTTCTTCAGTTCCCAAATTCACAACTTCGACTGGCTCTTCATGTGGCTGTATGGCTTTCTCTTCTTGTTGTAATAACCTAGCAAGCTCTACAGGTACTTCACAATCGTCCTCATTTCCGTCTTCAGTTTGATAGATTGGATTCTCGAAATTATAATTGGCAATAGTAGCACTGTTATCAACAGGATCCAGAGTGGATGAGGATCTGCATTTTAGTGATGTGGGTGTGTGTAAGAACACATAGCTGATAAAACAAAAATAAAAGAAAAGAAAGACAAGGAACACAATATTTACTAAAACGAAACATCCACTAATTTTATTGAATGAAGTATGCAAATGAAATGACAGCCCGTAACAAGCACACCATTGTGCCCCGGGTAAGGCACAAGGCTTAAGAGTTTTACTGTTCAAGAAATTACAAACTTAAAAGCAACAACACAGTAATAGTATTTACTCCTGACTAAAGGAGATAGGAATAACATCTTCAGCTTTCCAATTATTGAGTCCAGCACCCACAGTAGGAAAAATCCAAGCATCCAAGTTGTAGTCTTCATCATAGTCTCCCACAGCATTGATCTGATCTTTCATAACCCCTTGATTGGTGATACGAACAACACGAGCACGACGAACAGCCTTCTGGGACTCTGCAGTGAAACCCAAACCAAACTTGTCAGACTTGTATGGGATATCAGGAAGCTGACCCCAAATAGTACAACCACCTTCATCCACTACAGCTCTAGCATCTTTAAGGGAGGCCATTTCCATTGTTGGAGGTACTCTGGTGACCACAGGAACTTTCTTGGCAACCGGAGGAGCTACATAATCATTAACAATCCAAGGAACCACTTCAAATGTCTGACATGGAGTTTCAACGTATTCACCTTCCATTTCCAGATACTTGAAGGTATTCACATGGCTGACAAAGTATTCTTCTTCTCCATAGACAGTAACAACCTTTCCTTCTACCGGATATCTCAGCTTCTGATGTAATGTATAGGTTACAGCACCTGCCCCATGGATCCAGGGACGACCAAGCAGACAAGAGTACGAAGGACGAATATCCATCACATAAAATGTAGCATTAAAAATCTGTGAACCAACTTTGATGGGCAAGTCAATCTCTCCATGCACCACTCTTCTAGAACCATCAAAAGCCTTCACCACTATATTACTGGGTTTCAGCACAGCATCTTCAGGACTCAACTTATTCAGGACTTCCTTGGGCAACACATTCAGAGAGGAACCATTGTCTATCAATACATGTGACAGGGTAGTGCCCCTGCATTCAATTGAGATATGCAGAGCCCTGTTATGATCCCTCTTGGCAGGGGTCAAATCAGCATCAGAAAACCCTAACCCATTATCATAAGTCAGGTGGGCAACACAATTCTCAAACTGGTCAACAGAAATTGCATTGGGTACATGATCAGTCTTCAGAAACTTGATCAAAGCTTTTGCATGAGCTTCAGAACATAACAACAAAGACAACATAGAAATCTTAGAGGGAGTATGCCCCAACTGATCAACAATGTCATAATCACTCTTGCGAATGATTTTCAATACTTCTTCCATCTGCTTAGAGAGATCATCAGCAGCTGGCACATCAGTAGGTATAGGCTCAATAACAGGCCCTTTTCCCCGAGCATCAGTGGTGGAAGTAGCAGCAGGAGTAACTGCATTCTTGGAAGTAACTGGTGGAGAGAAAACTCTTCCACTACGTGTGATCTTACTAGATCCAGCAATATTATCAACATCAACGGGCACATCAGCTAAGGGTTCTTGCTTAACACCATGGATATAAACATCAGATCCATAATGCCAAGGCACAGCTTTATCAGACGTATACGGAATAGGACCAGGAGTGGTAATGACCATAGGAGCCACTCTGGCTTCAGCAACAACTTTCACAGGGCCTTCAGTAGTAATCTTGATTGGACCCTGATGGGTGATCTTAATAGGACCTTTGGAAGTGATTCTTATCGGTACTTTATCAACCATATCAACCTCTTCAGTCTTCCTACCTTTAGTAATATGATCCACCATACTCTCTACAGACGATGGAGTTCTCTCAAAAACTATGGTATACTTATCCATGAGACGTTGAATCCCATCTCTCAATTTCCAGCAACTATCCGGCTTATAGGTACAATACAAACAATCCTCACGACAACCTGGAAAGAGCCCAGCTTGTACTAACTTTTTCTTGATAACAAACAATTGTGTGGTCAACTCTGCAACTGAATAGATATGTAAATCTTCATCAATGGCATTGACAGTCTTCTTATGATTTGGCATGGGAGCAGTGATCACATTTAGAGTACCCGGAGGGTCAAACTCAATCTCTCCAGCCTCAATCATATCTTGAATTTTGTTCTTCAAGACCCAACAGTTATTAGTATCATGACCCTGACAGTTTGAATGATATGCACATCGTGCATTGGGATTGTACCTGGGTGAGGTAACATTAGGATTCTGAGGAGCCTCTTTCAGAGTAATAAGTTCATCCTTCAACAAGTGTTGCAATGCCTGAGCCATTGACATGTTGATCTTTGTGAACTGCCTTCTAGCCCTCTGTTGGTTGCCCTGTGGCTGCTCTGTTGTTGTAGGAGTTGGATTTGAAATATGGACTGCACTCAGAGACTGATGCCTTCTATTACGATCAGGTTGACCATAAACAGCATTGGATTCTTTTTTCCCAGTGGGAGGCTTCTTTGCAGCACCTGATGAAGAAGTACCCACCTGGATCTTGCCATTCTTTATACCATTCTCCACGCGCTCTCCTGTCATGATCAACTCAGTGAAGCCAGATGATGAGCTTCCAATGAGATGACTGTAAAACGGGCCATTCAGCGTACACATGAACATATCAACCAATTCCCTGTCAGTTAAAGGGGGTTGTACTCTTCCAGCTAAATCTCTCCACTTCTTAGCATACTCCTTAAAACTTTCTTTGGCACCCATAGACATGCTTTGCAGCTGCATGCGAGTGGGAGCTAAATCAGCATTGTATTGATACTGCTTATAGAAAGCTTCAGCAAGATCATTCCAATCCCTGATGTTGACACTTTCCAATTGATAATACCACTCCAATTGAGCTCCAGATAAGCTCTCTTGGAAGAAATGGATCCACAGCTTCTTATCAGCAGTATGAGGTTGGATTCTCCTGACATAAGACCTCAGATGCAGCTTGGGACAAGAGACCCCATCATAAACAACAAAGGTAGGAACCTTGAAACCAATGGGTATGACAACCCCAGATATCAAACTCAAATCTTCAAAATCCAGCCCAGAAGACTTCTGCAACTCCATAGCATCCATTCTATCCACCAGCATCTTGAATTTGTCTTCATTAGGATCATGGTAGTAATTGGCCTCAGAATCAGAGTCCCCCACTGTATGGTGGAGACTACCTATCTCTTTCTTAGATTCTTCAGATTCATAGTCTTCAACCTGTTCTTTAGTCTTGACAGGACCTCTGAACCTTCTGCCCATGTTGATCAGGCCACCTGACCTTCTAGTCTTCTTAGTCTTCTTGGCCAGCAGTGTCTTCAATTCATCCTGCCCCTTGGACAAGTTCAGGATCAGCTCTTGGAACTGTGCATTCTGTGCCTGGAGATCCTTAACTGTTTGTTCAAGAGCCATTGCTGAAATGAACAGCGAGAAGATGAGAAACCTGTGCACAAATAAACCTGTGATGCAATGATATGGAATGTAAATGCGTATGCAATGTTTTCAAGGACCGCGGGATTTAAATTTGCTTAAACAAACAAGAAGGTAAACTTTTATTAGTAATAAACTTGTTTTGCCTCTTGGGCTTACAAAAAATGAAATGAAATAGATACAAAAGATGGGGTTTTAAGTCTCCCATGGACGTTTCCTCTTTGTGTTGAGGTACGAGTTGAGATTCCGTTCCTCATGAAGTTGCTTTGTTAGTTCCAGGATCCTTTCTTGGCTTGCTTTGTAATGAGCCTCAAAAGTATCCCTTTGCTCCTTCAGTTGGATCCAAGATCTCTGCAAGTCTTCCGTGTCAGTAGGCATGTCTGGGTGAAGGATGGTATAAGCAGTATCTCCTTCAGCAACAGGTTCCATGGTAACTGGCAGGATAGCAGGATATGGCATCATGAGAGTCTGAGCACGAGATCGCACCCATCTGAAATAAGCCTCCATAGGAATAGTGTACTTAGGCTCCAGAGTCTTGCTGTCAACCTTGTTTACTTTTCCCCATGCTCTTATGAATCTCTGACGGTAACCTTGAAGATCGTTGTCGTAGTCAAACACAATGCCCTGAATCAACATGTCATGTGGACCATCACTCCGAGCGTAACCAAACTGTCGTAAAGCTAGAGAGGGGTTATAGGTGATGCCTCCTCTTATGCCTAGAAGTGGCACATTAGGAAACTCCCCACAACGGTCAATGATAGTGATATTCTCCATAGATCTGGAGCACCAATGGATATCTGCATGCGAGAGTGACATGATCCTTTTAGACCACCTGAACCCTTGCTCATTCTTCATTACTGAGCGAGGAAGGTGAGAAATAAACCACCTAGATAGCAAAGGTATGCAACACATCAAAGTTCCTCTTGCCCTTGTAGTACGAGTATGAAGAGAGTGCAGAATGTCTCCAAGCAATGTAGGCACTAGATTGTGACTCAGGAATATGTTAATGGCATGAACGTCTATGAACTGATCTGGATTGGGGAACAATACTAAGCCATAAATCAGCAAGGCTAAGATATCCTCAAAAGCATCATAACTCATAGCCTTCAAAAGCATTTGAGCCTTCTCTATCAACACCTTAGCAAGAATACCCTTGACTCCACTTCTCGTTTCTAGAACAATGTCAACCTTCTTCAGATGTAGAGCTGCAGCAATAACCTCAGGTTTAGGCTCCCTCTCCAAGCCTGTGAATGGTTTCTGATTAAGAACAGGTATGCCCAGAAGTTTAGAGAACTCTTCCATGGTTGGAACCAGCTGGTAGTCGGGGAATGTGAAGCAATGGTGCTTAGGATCAAAGAACTGAAACAGGACACTCATCATGTCTTCATTGAACCCTGAGGTGACTAGATCCAGTAAGTAACCATGTCTCTTGATGAACGGGGAATGATCAGACACTTGAGAAACCAACTCTTTGAGCTTGGCAGGTATGCCCACAAAGTTGATCCTGATGGTGTTTCTACGAGCAGAAGCCATGACCTGCAACAAAGAACAAAGATAAATCCTTTGGTCCTTGAAATGGTTAGTGAAAATGCTATGCTTATGATGCATGATGATTCTATGATGTTATGCTCAATCGCAAACATGTGGCACACACAAACAAGTCACACAATAGCCCTAAGTTTGAAGGCTTGCATGAGGTTTAAAGGTAAGTACCCTCCCCTGAAGTTTAGATGGTTCATCCTGTCCTATAAAGTAACCAGGTTCTAAGGGATCTCAATATCATTGATCCTTCACAAGGGTGGTTGTTCAGTAGGCAACTTACTTGCCAACCAAAACCCTCCAAGTTTAGAATCTCAATGAGCGTAGTATCGAGTATCAACCAACTTCAGTCTTCACCAAAGCCGGTTATCTCACTACTTTCTAAAGGCCAAGATGAGTTAACTAGGGTTCTAAAAGTTAGTTAGTGCATTGACAACATATGGCAGCCTCATATTATCCTCAACTTGACTTAAGGAACATAAGCACCAACCAAGAAGTCACACTAACTATGGCCACCAGATCAACCATATCGGTATACGCCGTACAGTTTCCTTGGTCTATTGCCATTTACCTAAGGTACACTAGATCCGGGTTAGGATCTTTCACACATAAAGCCCAACAAGTAAAGTAAAGCAAACAAAGCAAACAAGTTTAAAGTGATCTAATTCCTAAGGGTACCCCTCTTTTATTAAATCCCCAGCAGAGTCGCCAGTTCTGTAACACGGTGGGAGAACTGACTTTAGTTAAATGTTGCGGATAGCAAGAGTCGCCACCGACTTTTATTTTATCCAAAGGAAAGGCATAAAAGAACAAGAAAGACCTTTAAAAGATTTTTGGGTTCGGGGGGTAGGTTATGTAAAGGGAAGGTGTTAGCACCCTTTACATCCATGGTTATCCATGGGCTCTTAGTTACTTAGCTCACTTTAAAATGTTTTTGAAATGTGAAGTGTGTGAATAGAAATTTTCTTAAGAGTTTTATAATGATCCATGTACGGATGCGTAAAAAACTTGTGTATGAAAATTGTTTGAAATTGTGAAGTGTTTGAAAAGTTTTTGAATAGTGAGCAAGTAACTATGAGGAACCTACCCTAAAGTTTAAGTCTTTCTGTTCTTTATCCTTTAAATGGTAAGACTATCCCTATTATTAAGGAATAGGTAGTCATTACCTTGGATGTGAGGGACATATGAAGGGACATCTGTTTAATGAAGGCAACTGTAGGGTGTATTAAGCATTTTTTGGAGGGACTGTCATCATCATTCGAAAGGGACAAGATCATTATGAAAGGCAACCATTAAGGGACTTGATCTTTTATTGTTAAGGGACTAGATGACTTTTCTTTTAAGGGACTTTTGCTTTATACACCCTACTTGACCTTTTGATTAGGCAACAATGAGAGGTAACCCTAGAAAGTGAGATGGCGATCCAAGATCGACTTACGTGTGTGAGTGTTCAATTTAATAATTATCTTTTAATTAAATGATCTAAATTCAATTTTAAATAACATACATGTTTACACTCCCTATTTACTAACCATAGCATAAAAATAAATAATTTAAATATTACAAGAAATTACATCCAGGAGCAGTTACAATAATAATAATAAAGCAATTTAAATATAATAAGCAAAATAATAAATAAGCAAGAATAAATAAATAATTATAATAGGGGTTAGTGAAAATAATAATAATAATCACAATTTAAAAAATAAAATAAAAGGGGGTTAGTAAAAATATCATAAGAACATAATTAAAAGTAATAAGCAAGAAATAATATAATAATTAAAAGATTAGATTTTAATATAAACAATTATTTAAAGTTAATAAAAAAATGAACAATTAAGTAATTATTATAAAATTTTGAATTATATACAAATTATAAAAATTAAATTAATTTTAAACATATCATGAAAATAAAATTATAAAATCATTTTAATTATTCCTAAGCATACATTAACAATTATTTAAATGCAAAATTGAGAATATAAACAATTTAGGTTATATTGACATATTATAAAAAAAATAGGATTAATTATGATTATATTTACAAAATTTAATAAAATATATACATGATTAAAAATAATGATCATACAATTATATTTATAAATTTAAGGATTATAATAAAATTTTAATTACTAATTAAAATATAAACAAGAATTATAATTAGGTTTTTTTAAAAAAAAAATATTTTAGGGTTTATAAGTTTATAAAATAGAATTAGGGTTTTATACACAAAATTTTAAATGCAAAATACATATATGTTACTAATTTATAAAAAAATAAAGTATTAATACAAAATATATAATTTATTTTATGAAAAGTATAACAATTAATTAAAAAAGAATAGAATGAGAAAAAGGAAAATATAAAGAAATTGATTTTCAAAAAAATTGGGAGGCCTGGATTTGAACCCAGGACCTTCCTAGAACCTGGATGAAGACTTTCCACTGGGCCAGCCTGTGCGCAGGTGAAGAAGAGATGAGTCCAATTGGTTTTGTGTTTTAATCCTGAAAAATCACAAAAGAGAAAAAACCAAAAGGCCTGGGGAGGAATCGAACCCAGGACCTTGCAAGCAATACACAAACACATTACCATTCCTGCTGGATGAGCGCATCTGATATTATAGGCATTACCAATCATTATATTTTAAGTTCAACAATTAAAAGGAAACAAATAAGAAAAAAACGCTGCAGCCAGGATTCGAACCCCTGCCCTTTAACAATACACGCGCTGGCTTCACCACTGGGACAAGCTGTACGCTTGTGAAATAAAATAGAAATCAAATCATAATATTTTAAAACAACAATTTAAATATGAATTTCGCGCCAGGCCAACTTCATCTTCTTAAAATTTCCTGCGAAAACTATTATGAATTTTGTTGCGTATTTTCCTGCGAACTTCATCACCTTCAGAACCTACGAAACTGAACAAGCATCAAAATAGTAAAATTTCACAACAATGATTAGAGTTTTATGATCCCCAAGGTCCATAGAGTTGTCCTATGTTCTTAGAATTCGTTTATATTAGGTTTGAATCAAAGCCCCAAATCCATGGCCGAAACCCTAGCAATGGTGGTTTTCCATTCCTGCATCGAAAATCAAATTATTTTGTCCAGAAACATTCACAAGCTCAATACAAACATGAATCCAGCATCACAATCAATTTATATTACATGTATGTATGAAAACGAAAAAAAGATAAATGTCTCCATGTTTGAATTCGGTTTGAGTGATTCATGGTGCTTTTGATGCAAATAAGAGTTAGGATCGCTTCTGGGATGTTCAAGGAATGTTTCTATGTTCTCAAATTACCTTCAAATGCCCTGGAAGCTTGAAACCGAATGTGAGTTTTTGAGAGGTTTTTGGACAATGCAAACTTACTCTTGGGAGGCAGAAAATTCGTGGCTTGCATTAGGTTTGTGTCAAGTACTTATAGAACAATGTATTAGGTCAGAAAAATTGATCATTTGTGTGGAAGATTTGATCTAAAAAGATTCAAAAATATTAGGCCTTAAAAATCAAATATCCTTGTATGAACACTTGCTATTTTAGGCCAATCCTCATGATTTTCTTTCCACTTCAATTCCAATCACATTTATGATTTTCTAGAAGCTCAATCATTTTTTAATCTTTGATTTTTATATTTTATTTTAATTTAAAATGATTTTTAATGAATTAAATCAAAATAAATAAAAATAAAATAATAAAAAATCTGATTTTTGATGACTTGGGTCGTGCATGAAGTTATAGTGTGGATTGGGTCATCATTTGGCAAGCCCATTTGGAAGAAATTGGTTTTAGACCTCCCTTTTTTTCATAAACCAACCCAAAATTTCCCAACTTTGCAAGGGCACATATCCTTCAATTTTAATGGTATGAGGGTGTTCTTGGACATTTTGGAAAGCTTGAAGAGTCCTCTAACCAACCCCACTGGTTTCATGTCCATATCATTTACCATTTTCAAGTTATGCCCTTTTGAAGTTGTTGACTTTTTGTTGACTTTCAAAAGGACCTGTAATGTCTTAGCTCATACCTTCCAAATGAAGCATTTTTGGGCTTGGCTTGTGAGACACAAAGTTGTAGAGAATTCAATTTCCTTCAAAATGAGCTTTGGATGGAGACTTGGTGATGAAGCATGTGAGAGTTATGGCTGGTCAAAGTTCAGTTGACTTTTACTGAGGAAACCCTAATTTAGAAACTCCTGATTCTTGATGATCTGAAATATCCTTGATGAATCATGATCAACCCTTGATCAAATGATGAATTTTACTTCATATACTTGATGTTGGCAAAAAATCATGAAGTTTGACTTTGGTTTGACCACAGTTGACCTCAGTTTGACTTTTTAACTACTTTGACTGATTTTGACCTATCTGACCATCTGACTGAGCAAACTTTTGAGAAAAGTCTTGAAACTTGTCATGGGGGTTCTTACACACATATAAGAGGTTATGAAGCTCACTTGAAGTCTTGGAAATTCATTTAGCCTGATTAAAGTCAAAACCCTAGCTTAGGATGCACTGCTTAGGAGGTGCATTGTCTGAGGGAATTGTCAACTCTTCTGACCAATTGTGAACTTTGTGAACCTTGTGAACCATCATAGAATGTCTTGTGAACCTCATGGGAGGTATTGTGATCCTTGTGAACCTTGTGAACCTCATAAAGTATCTTGTAGACTTCATGAACCTCATGAAAGGTCTTGTAAGTGTTGTGAATCTTGTGAACCTTGTGAACCTTCTTAGCACACAAAGTCTTGTATTGTGAGGGCAAATTTTGGGGTGCAACACTCTCTTGTGGAGGGTTGATGGCCCAGTGTCCATCCATGATGATGTTTCGGTACCACATACATATTAGGAGGATTTGCATTCTATTCTTGGTGGCATATCATGATTGCACTTGTTTTATGATGATGTGATTGACGTTTGTTTTACATGGGTGATATTTTATGTAATTGATCTATTGATGCACATTGTCTTATAATTTTGTCTTTATATTATTTACTTTGAATGTAAATTTACTCACTCTGCCCGCCTTTTGTGATGGTATATTATCACTATTTCAATAAAATAATTCACCACAAAATACCACATATTCATAAATAATTAAATAAATAATTAAATTATGAAATCAGGGTGTTACAACCTTCATATAGGGATCGAAGATGTTCACATCGAATCCAAAATATATGAAGGTTTGGGGCCCTCAGTTTAGTAATCTTTTTCTAACCATTTCCTCACTAATCTGTTTTCGTGCTTGAATTTCAATAGTGCCTAAAAAGAATGGCTCGTTGAAGAGCGTCGTTGTGAAGGCTACTCCTGAAGCTCCCCAGGCTGCTCGAAAGCCTCATCCAACTTCAACCAAGAAAACAAGGAAGGGTGATTGGGTAGTCATCTAACCAGACTCTATAAACGACAAAGACACATATTTCACGCTACATCCAAGCACCAAGTTATTCTTGTGTATCCGCGGGATGACATAATAAACCATCATAAAAGGCAGGCAGGGTGAGTAAACTCACATTCAATATAAATAATATAAAGATGGAATTATAAGACAATTTGCATCAATAGATCAATTACATCAAATCTCACCCATGTACAACAAAAGTCAATCACATCATCATAAAATAAGTGTAATCATGCTATGCCACTAAGAATGAAATACAAATCCTCCTAATATGCATGTGGTACCGAAACATTATCATGGATGGACACTAGGCCATCAACCCTCCACAAGGGAGAACAACATAACATCATATGACTTCAATCCACACAATGGGATTGAAGCTACCAACGGACTGAAGCCCCAATAAAATTATGCCATGAATGCAACGATACAACAACATCAACATAATTATCATAACCAACACTTGCATCGACATTCATCATTATTCATCATTCGTACATCTACTATTTTTGCCTACTCATGTCATTAATACTACATATCATCATAATAAAATATTATCACCTAAATATCATTTCATCCTAAATTCATACACATTTAGCCTATTATAGCATGACAAGAACTCACATCAACATCATAGCAATATAATACAACAAAACAAGTCATTTCGAGTCATTCGGAAAAAGAATTTTTTTTCAAAAACTTACAGGTCCCTCTAAGCAAGCTACTCTCAGGTTGCAGGATTCTCAAAGTTTCACTCGTTTGCTAAGCGAGAAGAAGAATTTCTGCAAAAACCCTACGATTTTTAGCACATATCAACTGCGAACAAACACATTAAAAACCATCATCAATCAACAGAAAACAACAGAATTCAATCCTATGACCTACTATCATCATATATTCATCACTTACGACATCTAACAACATCAATTCCTCCAATTTTCCCAGCAGTCCTCATAACCCTAAGGTTTCCTTCAAAAATCCCCTTTCTCATAAGACTACCTATACATTATAGATATTGAACAAGAATTACTCCTCATACTTTAGTCAAATGAGATTTTAGATCACTTCTTGGACAATCTCCAACCTCAGTCTCCATTGTTCTTCAGAGTGTTCTCTCAATCTTCACCAAAAACACAAATTATGATAAACTAAGTGTACTCATCCTTCTCATACCTTCTCAAATGATCATCTTATCCCTAAGACCTCCAACTCTTCTTATTTTATTTTTAACAATAATATTTAAATAATATTCAATTATTCTAATATCACTATTTTAATAAAATAATTCACCACAACACCACAAAATACCACATATTCATAAATAATTAAATTATGAAATCGGGTGTTACAACCTTCATATAAGGATCAAAGATGTTCACATTGAATCCGAAATATACGAAGGTCTGAGGCCCTCGATTTAGTGATCTTTATCTAACCATTTCCTTACTAATCTATTTTCGTGCTTGAATTTTAGCAGTGCCTAAAAAGACTGGCTCGTCGAAGAGTTTCAATGTGAAGGCTACTCCTGAGGCTCCTCGGGTTTCTCAAAAGCCTCCTCCAACTCCAACCAAAAAAATAAGGAAGGGTGCTCAGGTAGTCATCCAAGTGGATGAAGGTGAAAAACTTTCTCCCTCTGAAGAGGGTAAACTTATCAAAAATAAAAGGAAGTTTGTCAAAGCTTTTGACACTGCTGGCCAATCTTCCTCTTAGGTGGCCAAAATTTTAGAAAAAACACCCTTTCCTAGTGGTATCAAGAAACAAACTCCTAGGGGCACGTTGAAGGAGACCGTTGGCTCAAAAGAAATTAATAACTCAAGTATTAATGTTGATGACACCCAGGTAAGTTTTATTCTTGAATTATTTTCTACATGATCTCTTTGGTTTACTGTTTATTGGCCTAATCCATTGATTTGTTATTCTCAGGCCAATGTTGGTGGCTCTACTCCACCACAACCAACAACTACTACTCCAATTGTTCCTTATAACAACAAAGGTGAACCCATTTATCACCCTACATTTGATCCTGGTCTGGGCGAAGTTCTTTGAGTGAGATTAACAAACCTGCTTTTGTTACAGTTCTTTCTCCTCAAGTAGTGAATCGAGGCTTTCCTGCCAAGACTGCCACTGAACAGTCTCAGACAATTGGGTCTAACCGTGAAGGGGATACTCTCCAAAACAACTAAGACACCATAGTTGAAGAGCATATTCCCATGGATCAAGAACAAACTTTGGTTGAGGAAGAGAACTCTCCTCATGCTAGCCTACACACTCGTCTTGCCAATCAACCTCTGGCAGATTTCATAAGTGATGGAGATGGCCTTCAGCTCCAATCTGAGCTTGTAGGTGATCAAGGGGCGACGCTGAAGGTGGAGAGGAAGAATAAGAGGATGAAAGTGAAGTTGAAGAGGATAAGAAAAATCCTCCTGAGAATGTCGAAGTTGAACCTGTTAAGGACCATACTCCCCCTTAAACTAATATAATTACAACTCATGCAACCACCACGACTGAGCTCAACTGAATTATCTCAGAACATCTAACCCTAGGGAATGCATCAAATTGGTGTTTGCAAGGATAGGGATTTCTTCAGAGCAAAATGTGAGTGCTTCGACTACCTCTGAGGCTCTGACTTCTGATGATTTTGTTAGCCCCGTCCTTCAAACTATCAAGAAGAAATTCTTCAAGGGGGACATTCTCAAAATTTTGGACTCAGACCAAACTGCCCACCTTTTCCTGGAGGATACCCTTAAAAAGTCCGATCTCTCTACCTTTGCACCAAGCATCTCTAACTTCCTCCTGGAGCTAGCCTTAGTAGTGAACCAATTGACTAGAGACCTTAAGAAGCTTCCCAATATCCGTAAGGCCATTGAGACGACATGTGGACTTGAAGCTTCAGCTTGGGCGAAAGCAGCTGAGTCTAGTGTTATTATGGAGAAGATGGAGAAGTCTAAGGTTTATGGGCGAATAGAAAGTGCCTCTCTCATAAAGGACATTGAAATTTGGAAACAACAAATCAAAGAGCTGCAAGCCAATATTTCCATTGGTGAGAAGAGGATTGAAGAGCTGAAGGAGTTGCCTGATACTGAGATGGACCTGGAAATGGGGCGAACCATGGGGTATGTCGATGACGCTCAACGCCTGGAGAGAGAGCTTTCCATATCTAGGCTGGAAAAAAAAGCTTCTCGAAAAGCGTATCCAAACTTAGAAGACTACTTTCCTCACTCTAAAAATGAATCTTCCCTTTTAATTGCTTGTCTTCTCATTTTTTACACTTTTAAGTACAATTTCCCATGGCCATTCTGTGGTCTGTATGTAATAATGACAATACTGATGCCCTTTGCACCTTTTATCTTCTTGCTCTTATATTTGTGTTTTCAACCTTTGATCTGCATTTTTTACATTTTGCAAGGCTCTATTTTTCCTCTTGTAGCCAAACTTATGGCTAATCATTTCGACGACTGTCCCAGCGTGTTGTCTCTAAACCATAGAGATTTTGCCTCATTCATCCAAGTCTTAACTTGTGAAACACATATTGTTTTAATATTAATGTGCTCCAACGACACAAGTCCCCATGTTATGGAAACTACCACCACTAGGGTCTTGGAACACGTTTCTAGGAAAATTCCATGTATTCCAATGTCTTTTTTACTAGTCTTTATGGCCATGAAGATTTTTCTATAAAAACCTCTTAACTAGTTTTTATTCATCAATTTGGCATCCAACATGAGCGTTTCCACCAAGTTCTCTACCACCAAGAAGTTTGTAAAAAAGGAAGAAAGTGAGGCAAGTGTTAACGCCTCAATTATGTCATCCACTAGGACGAACACGTCCATGGAGTCTACTGCAACCAGCAAGAAACCTAGTAACAAGGTGGGAACTTCTAAAAAAGGAAGACTCAGATGATGAACCTGGTGGGTACTGGATGAATTATCTTTGTTCAAGACATTGGAAGAGATATGAATAATTTATCCTCCCTATGTATTTTATGCATCTTTATTTTTTCTAGCTTATGTATGCTATTTTGGCCAGTTAGCCTATTTTGGCTTCTTCCAATAATAAAGTCATGCTTTAATTTGAATCTCTTGCAAGATAGGTCTATATTTCTTCAAATATTTGCCATTTTCTTTTAAGATTCTTTGATAAACATCAATTTCTTGAATCTCATATGCATTGTTGCTAAAAGTGTTCATAATCTCAAAAGACCTTCCCATTTTGGGGATCATTTCTCTAAAGATTTAGTCTTTCGATCCATGGGTAAGATAACTTATCTTACTAACTTCCTAGTCGAAAAGGTTTTGACCTTAACCTTTTTATTGTAAGACTTCTCTACTATTTTCTTTTGCCTTTTAAGCAATTCCAGAGCATGGATCCTTTCTTCGTCTAGGTCTACCAATTCATCTAACATCATGTTCCAATAGGTTTCAGATGGAATCTCATAATGTCTTTGAACCCTTGTAGATTGAAGATAAATTTCTACAGGCAGAACTGCATCATATCCAAATATAAGTCGAAATGGGATGGTATTGGCTGTCTCTTTAGGGGATGTTCGACATGCCCAGAGAATTTGGTCCAATGTCTTATGCCAATTCTTTGGCTTTTTCCCCATATTCTTTGTTATCAATCCAATCACCACTTTATTTGCTGCTTCGACTTGGCCATTGGATTGAGCATAATAAGGCGTAGAAGTTACAAGTTTGAAACCCATTTCTTTAGCAAACTCTTGCATCTTTCGACCAGTGAAGACTGATCCCTGATTTGTTGTAATATTTTTTGGGATTCCAAACATATAAATGATATGTTTTTGAATAAATTTAATTACATCCTCTTGGTCAACATTTGGAAAAGGTATTCCTTCGACCCATTTGGTGAAATAGTCAATACATACCAAAATGTATTTTTGGTTCTTAGAAGATGTTGGTCGAATTTCTCCAACCAAATCCAAAGGCCAACCTCTAAAAGGCCATGGTTTGACAATAGAATGTAGTTCATTTGTAGGGACATGTTGGATGCCAACATGATTTTGGCACTCTTGACAGCCCTTGGCAAATTCAATACAATCCTTTAACATAGTAGGCCAATACATGACTTGTCGAAACAAAATCCATATCATTTTGTGGCCTACTTGATGTGCCCCACATGCCCTACTATGTACAGTCGAGAGAGCCAAATATGCATATGACTCACTAAGGCACTTAAGTAATACTCCTTAAGAAGTATTTTTAAACAATTCATTACCCAATAAGACATAACTTAAAGCTTGAAACCTAACCTTTTGTTCTGTCGACGATGTTAGATTTTGTAGATACTCTATTATAGGCTTTCTCCAATCCCTGTCTATTAGAGCGTCAAGTGCTAGAATGACGAAGTTATCTTTGTCAGTGTATCCAAGCTTTGTTTCTTCTAAGTCTGATGGGGCTAATCCAATTGACACTACTTTCCCTCTGACTTCGATCACATCTTACAAATTTTCCTTCGAAATTTTGTATCCTGATGGAATCTGAGCCAAATCATCTGCAACTTAGTTTTCCAATTTTGTAAACACAATTTTTCTACTGTGTTATACCTAATTTATGCATCATTTAAAACTCTACTAAAGTCTTATCTGATGACCCTTTTGATACCATCATCATCCTCTTGAGCTAACATGCTCCCTAAAGTCTTATCTGATGCAGTTATGTACAATCTCATGCTCTTACTCCTACAAGATGGTGAAAGACTAGGAGGGTGGCTCAGGTATTCCTTGATCTTGTCGAAGGTTTCCTGTTGTGCTTGCCCCTAGTCGAACCCTTTTTGTTGATTCGAAGCAAAGGTGAGAAGGCTTGTGTTTTTCCACTTAGGTTGGATATGAATCTCCTCAAGAAATTGATCTTCCCTAATAGTGATTGCAATTCCTTCTTTGGTTATGGAATTTTCGCCTCCATAATGGCTTTGGTTTTATTTTGATTGATTTTGATCCCTTTCTCATGGACTACAAAGCTTAAGAAGTCTCTAGTATGTACATAAAAATCACACTTAAGAGGATTCAATTTAAGACCATGCTTTCTCATCCTTTCAAAGGAATGTCGAAAATGGTCTATGTGATATTTCCCTGAAATACACTTAACAACAATATCATCAATATAAATTTGCATAAACGTGTCTATAAAATCATGAAAGATCAAATTCATTGATCTTTTGATAGTTGCCTCATCATTTTTTAAACCAAAGGGCATCACTACCCATTCGTATGTGCCTAAGGCTCCTGGACATCGAAAAGCAGTGTTTGGGACATCCTCTTCAGTAATGAATATTTGATTGTATCCATAATAGCCATCCAACATGCTAAGATATTCATTTCCTGCAGCAGAGTCGACTAAAATTTCTCCCACCGACATCAAATACTCATCTTTGGGGGTTGCAGAATTTAAATCTCTAAAATAAATACAAACCCTTAAAGATCCATTCTTTTTTATAACTGGTACAATATTAGCTAACCATTCGACATACCTGGCAGTACAGATGAACTTGCATTGAAGTAGCCATTCAATTTCCTCTTTTATTTTTGAGAGGATTGATGGGGCGAACTATCTTATATTTTGCTTGACAAGCTTCTTCCCATGCTTGATTAGCAACTTATGTTCAACAAGCTCTCTTTTCAAACCAGACATTTCGTCATAGTACCAAACGAAGTAGTCTTTGAACTCCTTCAGTAACTAGACTATTTCGACTTTGAGTTGTGGGTCGAGATTGACACTGATGTAAGTATGCCTCTTAACCTCACCCTCTCCTAAGTCAATTTCTTCCAAAGGATTTTGAGCCAGCATTTTGATGTTGTCTGACAAAGGATCCTTCTCAAAACCTAACGGCTCATTGTCAGAAATAAAATCAAGCCTTTGATCTTATTCTTTGATTTGAGCTTTATCAGGTTCTTCAGAATCGAAGTCATTCCCAAGGCCTCCTTCGATAAAATCCGTATTGGATTGAAGTCATTCCCGTATTGGCTTCGACATCCACATAGGCTGAAATTCTTTGTAGTGCTTCGAGTTCAGTCATTATTAATTCTCTCGCTTCCCCAACCTGAGGGCATATCTCAGGCTCCCCAAAGTAAGGTGGGTAATTTCCTTCGTCCCCTACAACCTCTTTATCCCATCGAAAGCCCTAAATATGATGCATATATAATGAGCAGAATGTATGGTCATCAGGGGTAAATTCAAATTCTACTGGGGTGCATGGCGCAATATGCGCCAAGTTCTTGTCGAATTCGATTCCATCCACATGATTCATAGGTACTTTGAAGTACCTCTGGTCTCCTTCGATGTTCTCCACTATTCCATCAGGCCTCCATATGGTTACCCTTTGGTGCATTGAGGAAGGCACTGCCCCAATGCCATGGATTCATTCCCTTCCCAGTAGAAGGTTATAATTGGCCTTGCTTTCGAGCACCATAAATAATGTGGGCCTAGTCCCTGTTCCCACGGTCAATTCGAATTGCAAGACTTCTAGAGTGGCACCAATTTTCCCTTCATAATTAGAAAATACCATATTGTGGGGTTTTAGATCAGTGTCGAACTTACCGATCTTTGCAAGCAAGTAATGTGGCATCAAATTAACAATTGCACAATAATCCACTAGTATTTTGTTCACAAATATGTTCTCCACCTTTCCAGTAATATAGAGAGGCTTCAAATGTCCCATTGTAGCTTTATTTGGCCGCTCAAAGAAAGCATTATGCTATTCGACACAACCATTGTTCATGACCTAGTAGCACACAGGTTTGTGTGCTGCCATTTCAACCTCAATGTTAATATCCAAGTTCTTGACTTCAGGTATCCTGTTGTACTCCCTTGGCATGACTAAAACCATATTCACTATCACGTCGAGGGAGGCTTCTGAATTTGATTCGAAGTTATCTGTCATATTCTCATCTTCAAATTTTATCTTAGCCCCCTCTTCATTGAACAACTTTCTCCCCATAGGCATCTTGTTAGTTGTTTTATCTTCATAGCCTCCAACATTACCTTCTAGCATGTTGGTTCTAAATTGAGCTTGATCTTTTACTAAGGCATTCCGTTACTCTTTTGTTCCCTTCGCCACTATTACCTGGACATAAGATCCTTACTCTTATAATTTTCGGAGAGATAAGTAACCTTTTTTGATGACCTATACTCCTTCCTATTGTCCATCGAAGAACCTCTCGCCACATCGAAGTTGGTCCACTTTGATTTCCCTTTTCCTTTGGCGTCGATAGGTTTAACCCATTTATATTTGGGTACTTCACCACTAGGCTTAAAGGTGGGTTACCTTGTTATAGGAATTTGGGGTTTTGTAGCAATGTGTTGTCCTTGAGCGGTCCACCTAGGGTCGAAACCCCTTGGCTTTTGAGCATTTCTTCGCTCTTGATTTGCTTTGGCTTCTCTCACTCCCTAAAGGTTGTGGGAAGCCTTTTTGTCAAAGATGGAACTGCACCTAGGGCACAACATCACTTCAGAGTTTTTTCTTTGGCACCTATGTAAGAATTCGACAATAGTCTATTCCTCCTTAGGATATGCCCCCTTGTTGTATTCCTCTTGACGACCTAAGTCATCAGCAGTTATGGCCTGTTCATTCTTTATTTCGATCGTGTTTACATCGACCTCGTCCTTTAAACTTATCTTGGAAAAGTCAATGTCAAGGCCTTCAGTAGCCTTGTCCATAATAATGAAACCATCAACAATCTCCTTAGTTACCAGCTGGAGATTCGACCCTTCAGCATCCTTATGGGATTTGACAATTGTCCCCACACTAAACTTTTCGACATCGGGTGATGTCTTGAAGTAGTATTCAGCAGCCATGCAGACGAAGTGCTCCATCTGAAAGCCATCAATTTCTTCAGTGAAGTTGTAAAACACATCATCGATGAATTCTTCAGTTACTTTGCTTCGTACAACATTTCGACCCATAGCTTCATCAATGTCGACGCTGTCCACACTGCTGTCAGAATCATCAGCTACTTCGAGCATGTTAACCTTACCAAGTTCAGTGAAGTTGGCTTCTGCCTCTTGAAAAAGATCTGAGTTGATCTTCATTTGGTTTTTGGGATTCTCACCAAACTTGAGTCTCCCTTCCTGAATTGCATTCTGCACCAAATCCCTGAAAAGAAAACATTGAGAAGTTTTATGACCCAAAAAGTTATGGTATTTGCAAAAACCTCTCTTTTTTTCTTTGTTCTAAAGGTGGCACTTTATCACCTGGAGGCACTGATATTTGCCCATCCTTAACTAACAAATCAAATATTTCGTCACATTTAGTGATATCGAAAGTGTATGTTTTATTTGGAAACCTATCA
Source organism: Lathyrus aphaca (assembly GCA_963966055.1). Lineage (NCBI taxonomy): Eukaryota > Viridiplantae > Streptophyta > Magnoliopsida > Fabales > Fabaceae > Lathyrus > Lathyrus aphaca. The sequence goes on along the minus strand of OZ014520.1, from coordinate 124,265,654 downwards.
TTCTTTTTAGTTTCGAACAAATTCTTCCCATTTGATGGAACTAGCAATTTACAAGAATATGGGGACCTTACTTTAATTCAGCAAGGTCTATTTCACTTTTGTCGAACTCTATAGGTTCGTAATATATTTCTTCGACCCCTTCATGAAATCCAACATAGGCTATTATTTTGATTTTATTCGCCCTAGCCTTTTCGTCTCTCAGACGTTCTACTTGTCAAACTCTATCAGCCAATTGGGGCATATCTCTCAAGTATTGAGTGTCCAGCTTTGTCCTAATAGAGTAATCTAGGCCACCAGCGACCATTTCGACAAGTTCGCTCTCAGGAACTTGTGTGAAACATCTAGCCTTGAGTAGTCGAAACCTATTTTAATAATCATCTATTGGCTCATTAACCTTTCGTTTAAGACTAGCCAACTCTTTCAAACTAATCTTAGTCTAACCCATGTAAAACTGCTCATGGAATAAATGTTCCAATCGAGTCATATTATAAATTGAACCAGGTGGTAACGTAGTAAACCATGTAAAGGAATTCTTAGTAAGAGAACTAGGGAAGTATTTAATCCTTAGACTCACGTCGTTTGTAATCTCCCCATCTTCAATCAAGTACCGAGCCACATGTTCGACGGTGGATTCAGTTGTATCGCCTGAGAACTTGGAGAACTTTGGGATCTTCGTCCTAGGAGGTAACTCAGACTGAAGTTTGTAGTCTATTGTGGGTGAAGTAAAGTTTGGCCTGGCGAAACCTGTATTCATTCCATTTCGAGCCATTATCCTTTCGATAATGGTTGAAAGGTTATTCTCCGCTACCATATTATTATGCCGAACCTGCTGAACTACATTATCTCCATTTTGGTTCTTATTCACCATTATTACCCCTAGTTCTTCTTCTTCTTCTTCAAGGACATATATTTGATTCCTAGGAGGTTCAACCCTGGGTGGCTCGAATAGCTTTTGATATCCTGGGTTCACGTGTTGAGCATTCTCCTTGATTTTAACACCATGATTTTCTCTCATATATTGTCTAGTTGGGTGTCGAGGAGGGGCATGTACTCCCATAATTTATGCTATTCAAGCCATTTGGGATGCTAATTGCTGATTAGTTTGAGTGGTACTTTGAATCAAAGGTTGTAAGACTTCCCCCATAGTTTGAGACAAAGTTTGTATCATTTGCATATTGATTTTATCCATTTGTTGTCTCAAATAGTTTGCAGATTCATTTGTCAAGCCAGGACCCTGGAAGGAATATCCCAACCCTATGGTTTGACTGTTTCAACCCATGTTTACTCCAGATCCTGATTCTTATGGGGGCGAAGAAAGCACATTTTCTGAAAATACCAGAGGCGCGTTGCGTAGGGTTTGCATCACCGTTGTGGGCATGCCATAGGCTAGATTCGTAGGTAAATGTTGTGAATACCCTGGGGGGGGGGAACCTAAACATTGTTATGTTTAGTGGTGGAGTTTGAGGATTTACCCCAACATATTCCAGCACTGGCTGAGTATAAGGTCAATATATCATTCCTCCTGTTCCTGCCATCGAAGAGACTAGCTCCGAAACCATGGTCGGTATTGTTGATCCTCCCGTCGAAGGATTGGGGAGGGGGCACCATATCACTCCAAGTAATATCTTGTGGAATGATGTTGGAGTTTGGTGTAGTCGAACCACTTGGTTGAGAATTCGACCCAATCGTATGGGGATTTAAATTATTTGTATTCCCTTGACTAGATGCCACTTTCCTCGTATTTCTTTTCTTTGGTATGTATTCGTCTGTAGTGGCTACCTTTCCGCTTCTTAAATGCATGCAACAAAATATTACACCATACTTTGATCAAACGAACACGTTAAGAAAAAGAAGTTATAAACTTCTTAAAAATTGGTTATTTTGAAGAAAGTTAATAAAACTTCCAAACAATTTGGTTACTTATAGCACTGTCCCACTGGCGTGCCAATTTGTTTACCTTGAAAATTATAAACAACTGCTGGTCCTCTAAGAACAACAAAACATTCTCAGTCACTTACAGGATCGACGAGATTGATCCCAAGACATGTGCTATAAGAGGTTTTAATTGGTTTTTCAGGAATGATTTCATAAACTCTTCGACAGACTTTATGAAGCATTTTTGGTAAAAAAGAGAAAATAAAACAAAAAAGACTCTAAACAATTGAAGTCAAAAGCAAAGTGCACAAAAATTGTAATTGGCAAGGAAGTGTAAAGAAAGCAAGTAAAAAAGACAATAAAATGCTGAAAGATAAACTTGCTTGAAAGTAAAGAAATGCAAATAAATAACTTCAAAGTAAGAACTTAACTGTAAATTGCATTGATATGAAATAGGGTGGTGATCTCATCATGTACATTCTCGCCTTCACTTCTCTACACATGGGTACTTTGAGTGTTTATGAAGTAACTTGTACAATATGATTCACATACAATTCTAACACTAGAACTACTTTATTTATACTAGTCGAAGGTAACCGCTTTTGGCAGTTTACTCCTAAAAATATGCCTCTTGGCACTTTGCATGTTCTTTAACTTTCAATGTGCGCCACTTGTCTTTATTCAAATTAAATGAAACATAACTTTCCTTCCAATATTGATCTCAACTGCTGCACGTCGACGATCGCTCGGTAGAACCATGTTCCTTATACTTAGAAAATATTCTAAGTCCACATCCTTGCATTCCTTGCATCTTCGACTCAGGCTTCTTCAACTTTGATTTAGTCGAAGCCTTTTATTTCTTCCAAAAACATGATTCTAATGTCAATGCTTCTTGAAGTCAATTAGGTGTCGAAATTAGGAGCTAACAATTAGTCTCATAATACTTACTACTCAAAGCAAGGGAATCAATAACCATGTTAGTGTTCCAATTCCCACTAGCAAGTCGCTTAACATATTCATCAAGCTCACCCTCTTGCAATGGAAAAGTGTTGCCAATGTATGCACTGATGGCATCCCTACTGAAAGAAATGACTCAACCCCTTATCATTGTGTTGAAAGAATCAGGTTGATCTTCAATGGGTGTAACAATAGCATAAAACTCATGCATAGTCTCATAGTTTAGGTTGGTAGAAGGATTATCTAGATTTTCCCACTTTCGCTATTCAATGATCTCTGCGCAATCCCTATAATTACCATCTTAATCGATGTTGAAGGTGTGCTCCACCTAAATGTTTTGGTCCATCCTATTATTTCTAATAAATTATGATTTAAATTTTGAAGAAAAATTTTAAATCTGGCTTTCAAGATATTAAATATGCTTTCATTAAAAAGTGGCGGTGTGTTTTAAAAAAAATCTCATTGGAAGTCATCTTCCTCCTGCGACGATTAAACCTTAAACTTGAGTTGGACTTTGATGTCACTTGTTGGACTCGAGACTTCACACACAAGAGAGAGATAAATTGTGTGGTTTGGAAAAACTTGGTTTTGAAAAAATTTGGGAAATAAATTAGATTTTAAAAAACATTATCAAAACCTTAGCAACGAAAAAATAAATCGGGTGCTAATCGGCCGTTGTAGAGGTAAATGTTAGAGCACAATCTACAAATAAAGAAGTGTTTTTTGTTCGTGAACATATGATGCAATGGGTCCGTAAAATGAGGTTTATCATTGTAATTGGAAGGTCTGACAATATTTCGATAAAAGATAAACATCTGTAACATTGATATGCGAAAGAAGTAACACGTACCAATCAAAGATTAGGAAGTTTAAACGAGACACAAAATCAAGGAAATGTGAGTGTTTGTTTAAATTGCACGGATACTGTATGGCAAATTAAGACATGGAAATTTGATGTGATTTTCGGTATACATAATCTTGCTTTGGATGACAAGTTAGTCGGTCATCCCATTGCATGTCCAGTAACAACGAATTTGAAACCACAGTTGGAACTAGTTAAAACAGAAGGTGCCCATAAAAAGATAAAACTGACTCAAATTGACAACTCCACGAGACATTCTCCTTCATGTTTTGAACATGCTAACTCACATTTTTCGGATTCTCCAATTCCAAAATCCAAAAATAAAATGTTTTCATTAGCAAACAATCTCCTCTACCGCCATTATAAAAAATCAAATTCATTGAAGGAAAACCTTTTTTTTATGCAAAACTACATCGAGTAGATTGTGAATGTTGAAATTGACGACAATTGTGGTTTTCGAGTTGTTTCGGGTTTACTCGATAAAGGAGACGATGACCACCAATTTGTTCGCCGTCATCTTATATAAAAGATGACGACGCATATAAAGTCATACACAAAGCTATATGGAAATAAAACAAATTTCAATACAATTTTCAATGCACTTATTCCTTCTCTTAATGGTCCGACAACATTTCACAAATGGACAAGTTTTCTAAAAACCAAACATCTTATAGAAAATGCTTATGATATGATGTGCATCAATTTAACATGATATGGTTTCTCGAAAACACTCTTTCCAATTCGGAGTAGGCCACCTCATAATCCACCTGAATGCAATATGTGTATTGCTTAGCTATAATTTTTTGTTTATTTAAGTTTATCTGGGACCGAGATATCTCGTACCAAAGACATCACTAGAGTGGATGATACATTTCACACAAGATGCTGAAACGCGGTTAAATCACTTTCTTGAAAGGATAGGAGAATTAACCTAGTTAAGCGACATTGAACAAGAACGAAATAAGGAAATGTCGAAGAACGAGCCACCAATAGATTTAGATAGTAACATATGTATTGATGCGTTTTATCTGTACTATAACAATGCAACACATTTTTCTTGTAAGCAACACATTACACAATGTTATAAAATTGAGTGGTATTTTTTGGACATTTTTTGTTTTTCAAATTTCGCTTTGCATAATTAACATGCTTTTGTTCTGCATAATTTTTGGGTGGATCTGAAGATGCATCTTCGAACTCACTATTTTTTATTAATTAAAAAACAAAACAGGGGACCACTCGAAGATGTATCTCCGGAAAGACCCATAATTTTTGAAAAAAAATTGATCCAAATATGTATTTCCGAAGTATTTTATGCATATATGGTCATGTTTGTAAGATCCTTATTCCATTTTCTACAATTCTACAATATAAGGCCTCTCATTCCACTTTCTTTACACAAAATAGAATGAGTACATACCCTCATATTGCATTTGTGTATTTCAATGACGTAAACTCCACTTCAATTTCGGATATGTGAGGACATACTTCTCGTCGATCTGAAAACCGAACTGAACACTCTCTTGCGATATCCAAAAATTCAGAGAGTTGTCAAGCTCAAGTACTGCTCACCATCTATAAACAACGGAGGGAACATACAATTTACCATGCTTGAACCGAAGACAAATAATGATTTGAAGGCGACATGGAATACCTTTTACCGTTACTCAACAAATGGTATGATTGAAGTGAACACGACAATTTAAAGATGAACCGAAGTTATTATAAGAATGTTGCAACGTCCGAAACCACCTATTTTTAATAACATGTAATTTTAAGTTTACATAATGTTTATTTTGAAGTAAATTTATGTTGATTTTCCATTATGCCATTGTTTATGTCTATTTCTGATTTGATCTAACTAAATATTTTTTGAAAACACATCTTTGAAAATACCACTTACTAATAAACTAAGGGGGTTTACAAAGATACATCTCCGAATCAATATTTTGTGCATATGGAGATGCATCCTCAGATCAAATCTTAACATAATAAGAATTTCACACAATTTTTATCTCAACTTTGTGTGGAAAAAATACATCGGGAAATGCATCTCTAGAGGCCGGGAACATTCTAATTTTTTCACAGTGGTGGTGTGGGAGAACCCTAAAGGTGGAAAGAGAAAAGAAAAAAAAGAATTGGGCTTGGGGATAGCTTCAAGGTGTCTTTTGGGCCGTTAGAGATAGCATAGAATGGGCTAACAAGTGGTCCCCGTACGAAGTCGAAAACACCCTTACTCGAGATCGCGCGGGAAGAAGTCTATTTCCTCGCCCCTTTTTCTTTTTTCTGCCGTCTCACTCCATCTATTTCACTTTCTCTGCAAATTTTCACACACACAACAATGGGTATCAAGGTATTCAATTTTTCCTCTCAAATTTTCCACCTTTAGTATTATATCATATTATTGAAATTAATTTTGTCAATGTTGATTAATTTCTAGGGTTTAACGAAGCTTTTAGCTGACAATGCCCCAGCATCCATGAAGGAGAACAAATTTGAAAGCTATTTTGGGCGTAAGATTGCTGTTGATGCTAGTATGAGCATTTACCAGTTTCTTGTAAGTAGTAAATCTAAAAAAACACAGTAAAGTTTCAATTTTTAACCATAATACTGAAAGGGGTTAAGTTATGTTAGTGTGTATTATTGTTGTAATTGATTTGATGTAGATTGTTGTGGGAAGAAGTGGAGCTGAAATGCTGACTAATGAAGCTGGAGAAGTTACTAGGTTAGGACTAGTAGTAATTTAATTTAATCTCTTAGTGGATTTTATATTAGATAAGCTTAATCGAGTTTAGTTGTTCTTGTTTCATTTTGTTGTTAGGGTGATTGTTATGTTAGTTAATTGATTTTTGAATATTATAGTCATTTGCAAGGAATGTTTTCGCGGACAATCAGACTTCTAGAAGCGGGGATGAAGCCAGTGTAATTTATTCTTTGAAATTCTGTCTTTCCTTGAATAGGAAACCCTATAAGAATAAGTTATTTTAGAATCTGCACTGCACGCGTGTTGATTTGTCCAATGCTTTTTTATTCAGATATGTTTTTGATGGAAAGCCACCGGAGATGAAGAATCAAGAGCTGAAAAAACGGTATTTTTGAGTGGATTTCTGTTATTTCTAGAGAATTCTAATTATAGATCTCTTATCAAGAGGTACTAAGTGATGTGTTTTCTTCTAAAACTTTGTTATAGTCTCTCTAAGAGAGCTGATGCTCAACAAGGTTTGTCGGAAGCCATAGAGGTATATGCAGTTTGTTGGCAACTTCTCTCTGGTTTTTGTAGTTAGATTTCTTATATTATATCAAGATATTCATCTCTTGGCTGCTATTTGTTGTCATTGCAGGCTGATAATAAGGAAGATATTGAAAAATTCAGTAAACGGACAGTGAAGGTGGGTGGTTGTTTCTAGACATGTTTAATTGAGATTTTTTTCCCACTCCATATAATAGAATGAAGCAAAGTTTTGGTATATAATTTTAAGGATATATTTCTATTACTCTTGTAGGTGACAAAGCAACATAATGACGACTGCAAAAAACTTTTAAGACTCATGGGAGTGCCTGTTGTTGAGGTGATATTGCAATCTAAAATGAAATAATTTATTGTACCATGTGTTAACCATTTGGCTAAGGCTTCAAATTCTCCAGGCACCCTCAGAAGCAGAGGCTCAGTGTGCTGCTCTTTGCAAAGCTGGAAAGGCAAGTTCACATCTGCTGTGTGTCTCCTTGAAATCTAAAATATGATAAAATTATTACTAAATTCTACTCCTTTTCAAGTAGACTTCATGGAAATGAAAAGAAGATTAAATGTTACTATATATTCATACATCATTTTACGAAGCCATTTAAATTTCAAATACGTTCTTTCTGAAATATTTTTTTTTGCATTTGATAAGTTTTGTTATGTCTTCAATCAAATTAGTACTAGTTTCTTTGATATAAAGTTTATGCATAATTAATGTTGAACATTTTATATATTATAGGTGTATGCCGTGGCTTCTGAAGATATGGATTCCTTAACGTTTGGAGCTCCTAAATTTCTTCGCCATCTAATGGATCCTAGCTCGAAGAAGGTTCCAGTAATGGAATTTGACATTGCAAAGGTCCTTCTTCGTTGATTGCTTTCAGTATGTACGGGGTTCTCCCTGTATGATCTGCTTATTTCTATATTTCTCATATTTCAGATTTTGGAGGGGCTAGATCTGACCATGGACCAATTTATTGACTTGTGTATTCTTTCTGGATGTGATTACTGTGACAACATTCGAGGTATTGTCTCATTTTTATCCAACTGATGCTAGATTCAAGTTCAATTTTATGATTGTCGTATGACCGCTACACGTACACGTGTATAATATAAATAAATTAATAATAATCAATGTCTGCGACAGGTATTGGGGGCCTAACAGCGTTGAAGCTCATACGCCAACACGGCTCTATTGAAAGCATACTGGAAAACCTAAGCAAAGAGAGGTTTTCCCCCCATTTTGAAATTCATTGTTTTCAAGTGCATGTGATTTAAATGATCAAATGCATGTGATTTAAATTATCAAATGCACGATGAAAGCTTGTGACATATTACTTGTTTCTCTTTGTTGTGTTTGCACTGCATCGCCAATATATCTGACCCGTATATTTGGATCTTTAATGATGTGTTCACTTCTATGACAGATTTTTCAATTGTTTTGTAGTGTTTCATACCATAGTCAATTTTTATTATTATATCAATTACGTTGGTGGAATTCATTAAGAATTTGGCTACTCTTTCGAGTGATTAATATCATCTTTGTTGTCTATTGTTCTTGGAGAAGCTTAGTCAGCGTACAATCTCAATTTTATGCTTGCATAAAAACTCAATTTATGCTATCTAAATGCTCTTTCTTTTGAATGCAAGGTTCTTGATATTTAATGTGATGTTGATCTTTCAAGTTTCGTCTTAGGAACTATTTACAGTGTGAGCAATGATTTAGGTACCAGATACCAGAGGATTGGCCATATCAGGAGGCTCGACAACTTTTTAAAGAACCATTGGTCTCAACTGATGATGAAGAGCTTAATCTTAAGTGGTCTCCTCCAGACGAAGAAGTAATAACTAAATTGTTTGAGAACATTTAATATTCTTTCAATTGCACAAGGATGTGCATACTGACATACCTATGTTTATTCTATCTATCTATAATGTCTTTGGCAAAATAACTAAGTTGCATGTTGCCTTTCTTACAGGGGTTAATAACATTTCTAGTAAATGAGAATGGGTTCAGCAGTGACAGGGTGACAAGGGTATGAAACTAAATATGTTTTTAGAGTTGAGTTTCAATGGATTTTTGTTGTTTCTATGGAAAACAATTTTGTTATGATTTATTTTTCAATGGTAGGCAATAGAGAAAATTAAAGCGGCAAAGAACAAGTCATCACAAGGCCGGTAAGTGATCAGCTCATTGGACATTAGTGTTAGACTTTTTTTTTTTCCTTTTCTTGTCCTACCTATCTTTTTGTTTCTTTCTGTTTCCAGATTGGAATCATTTTTTAAGCCAACTGCAAATCCATCTGTACCTATCAAACGGAAGGTATGTATCCACTACATCTATCACATGCACTATTTGTTGACATTCAAAATTGTTGCAGATGGTCTGGTGAATTTCTCACCGGAACATTTATGGTCAGACTTTGGTTCTGCCGCGATTTAGTTTATTTTTGGGTTCCTATTTTTCTGCCTGAGCTAGATCACAAAATATCGTTTCCTTGCACAGTTTTCATATTGTTTCCTTCCCCAATTTTCATCCTCATATTGACGACTAAAACTCCCATTCCATGAAAAGTCGTGTTAACTTCAATTGCGTGAACAAAACTGATTGATTATACACATTTTTTTTATATGGGGTATTTTTATTGGATTTCTTCCCAAATGCATGACAAACATTGTTAGCTACTGAAAAATTTAAACTATTGAACACCCTGATTTATATGACAAGTGATATCATTATCCTATCATTCATTCACAAACTGGATTTGGAACTGTTCAATTTAGTCCATCCCCCTTTTGCTCAGTGATTATATTAAATAGTAATAATGGGGGTGATTTTCCTTCACGTCTGAAAAAAAATTGAGGTACAGGAAACAGGAATTTTACCAAATTTACTTGAAATATTAGAGCTGATATGCTAGCGTAATTTTGCTACACTTAATGACAGGAAAGCAAATGCACGCTTAGGTCTTGCAAACCAGCAATTGATCATAAGATGTCCTCTCTACGGATTTCTAACTGGTCAAGGCCCATGGTTTTCGGCAAGCTGAGAATGCCAATCTATAATCTGGGTTCGGAGCTTTCTGTACCATTGTCTAGAGGTGTCTGCTTTGGTGCCTGAAGCTGAATAGCACTGGTGAACCTCCAATGTCAATCTATGCTTATGCATAATCTGTCTTTTAGTAATCGAGATGTATTTTTTCTACTAATTTAGCATGAGAAATTTAAATACTACATCAGGCCTTAAAGTGCTCGACTGCCCGCTCAATATCTTTTACCTCTAGACTATATATTTTAACTTTGAAATGTTGTTCCTCGCTCGACTTTTAGTTACTTTAGCGTAAGCGTATAGGCCTCTGGATCTAGTTAATTACTGTTTTAAACTTTTAAGAAGTCTAGTTGGTTTTCATTTGCTGAAACAACTTTCATTGATTAGGTGGCGCTAAAAAAGGACAGGACTGAGATCTTTTTGTTGAATCTTTCTATCCTTTCTTCTGAGTCTTTGTTGAGGAGATATTAAATCCTCCTTTCATTTCTAATTCTGTTTTATTTATTTATTTATTTCTCTTTACATTATATTCAGATGAATATTTCTTTTTTGATAATGTATAGTCAAATGAATATTGATTACAACTGATACTTCATTAGGCATATACTACTGGATGCCCTAATGTGCTATTAAAATTATAAGGCTCTCAAGGATAAACATATATGGAGAGAAACATAATTTGCTCAGAAATAAAAGAATAAAGAAGAATGCTATAAAGAAATAAAATGCAATAAACAATGATAACTGAAAAGATTAATCCATTCTCCTCTAACACTTACTGCCATGCCAACAGTCTGTTACATTCCCCTCTAACACTTACTCTTCACTCATGGGAGCCATTCTCCTCTTTGCGTAACCAGCAATTCTATATTTTTTGTTCTTTCTTCTCTGGTATACGTAAGGTAAAAGCCCATCACATAGCATATGTAGTGATGATCAATTGACATTCTGCTTGGGTTTGCTACTTTTAAGTATTGATTATGATTTTGGGTTGACTAGCTAGCAAAGCTCTCCTAAATAGACGGTGTCCTTTCTTTACACGATGGTGTTTGGGTTGCAATGCACCACTATTCGTAATTGTGCTGTCTTTATCTACTCTGGGCTTTTGAGATCAGTTGGAACTTATTACTGTTGTATGGAGGGAACGAACTATAATAATGACAAAGAAGCATGAAAACTAATACAAAGAGTTGGCCTAAAATACTCAGAGTTGAAATTAAGCCTATGATATGATCTAAGGTACTCTAAATTAATATTTAGATATTATATACTACTTTCATATCATCTAACAAAAATCTATTTATTGGAATGATTAGAATGAATTAGTTACATTGCAATAGCTTTCACTAAGCTATTTATTGTGTGATGTAACTGACTGAGTCAGTTGCACAATAAATTACATTTGTGCTGAGTCAGCACAATTAGTTTCAAGTTTATTATTTTGTTTTGCTTAGCAAAACAGTTGCACTCAGTTACTAATGTTGTTTACTCTATTATCTCCCCTTCAAAGAAACCTGAGAGGGGATAGGGGCCCGACAATAGATCAAGATATGGTTAGACTCATGTTGATCACCTTTCTCCTAGGAAAACATATCCAATTCCATACGCTTTGTCTTGGTATGCAACTGTGGATTGTGAGACAGAGCTACAGGGCTCAAGTTGTCACAATATTATAGGTCTTTAGAGCAACTGAATTCTTTTAGGAGTGACTGCAACCAAAGCACCTCTGCTGCTTTGTGGACAAGGCTCCTATACTCAGTCTCAGTGCTTGATTTGGCAACTAAAGTTTGTTTCCTTGACCACCATTGGTTTTAGGTAGATCTAAAATGTTGATTTTCTTTTGTCTGGATCAGCTTGCCAGCTGCATCAGAGACTATAGTGATAGATAGAGGCTTGAACAAAGGAGCTGGGTTAAGTAGAAGGCCATGCTTAATCCTCTTGATTGCTGCCCAATGAGTTTCTAGTTTCTAGTGATGGACCTGTAGTAGGTCTGATACTGAGATAGTTAGACCCAAGCTTGGATAACTTTAGGATAGCAACCATGGGAGCCAGCATCCCTTTGGCTTCACTCATGTTGGCATTGTCGAAAAGACCCTTGATGTATTTGGTCTGTGGAAGGAATAGTCTGCCATTCGAGAGATGGGTAACTTCAACCCCCAATGAATAGGCAAGGTTTCCTAACTGCTTGAGGGAGAACTGAGCATTTAGATTGGCGATGAGATGCTGAATACGAGGGTCAGATTTTCCAGTGACTATGATGTCATCAACATATACCAGCAAAACAATGGAATAGGTAGGGGTGATGTGTGTGAATAAGGAAGGATCACACATGCTAGAAACAAACCCAGAGCTATGAAGGGCGGCATTGACTCCTAAACCAAGCCCTCGGTGCTTGTTAGAGGCCTTAAATGGCTTTATTGAATGACTTTGATACCATCTTGAGGTTATAGGGTTTTATTTTAAGAGGGGAGAGAAAATTTAAGAACTATGAATTGAATTATTATAATGGTTTGATATTAGGATTGGTGATTCATTGCGATGCAAACACATTAAACATCACTATTTATATTAATACAATACTCAAAATCCTACCATGAGAAATAAATTATGATAATAACAAGATAAATATGAAAAGTAATATCCCTATTTAGTCTAAGATACTTCTAAAAAAGAAACTACTCCTATAAGGTAATCTAAGAATATCAATATTATCATGCCTTCTAACAAGAACCTTAATGAAGGAACAGCCTTTTCAAAATATCTGCCGATACTATAACTAAGCCAAAAAAATACTGCTTTTATGTTAAAGATAATCGAAAGAAAAAAATGGCGCTTCATGTATTGGTTTTCTAGATCCATGGTTTGACAAATATTCTTCTCTTATACAGGAAACCCCAGTGAATGATGCTAAAGGGGCTAACAAGAAAACTAAGGGTAGTGATGCTAAAGGGGATAACAAGAAAACTAAAGGCAGTGGGGGTAGGAAGAAAAAATAGTTGGTTCTGTATCTTAAACTGGCAGAGTTATTTACATGTTGATCAGGTCAGTGTTCTGGATGTTTGTTTCTCACTATCTAATTTATGCTACAGTTCCTTTTGCAATTACTAACTTCTATGATTCTACCTGTTTTTGTGTGTGTCTGTTTGCAGTTGGAACGAAGGAGGATCTATTCGTATTGGTGATGCGAATTCTTCCAAGTTGTAAAATATTTATGTGAAATCGATTTGGGATATTTGACTAATTTAAGTTAGAGAATTCTAGTCTTTAATAGTTTGAGATACAACGCTTCATTTGGTAGAGGTTTCTTAGTTCTCCCCTTTTTGGGTTAATTTGACTTGCATTTTATTTCCTAATGCACTGCTTCACTATTTCACTATCTTGTGTCTGGATTTTTGCACTCTCAAATGTAGTTGCAAGACTACTTGGAAATTTGGGTTGAAAATTAATTTTTGAGGTGGGGTCATGGAAAAAATAGAAGAGAAAATAAAACATTTTTCACAAAATAGAATAATGAAGATTGTATAGTGTCCCTCAAGTTCTCAACCCTGTAAATTCAAGGAATAGCAACCCATTGACAAGAGTTCCTTTAAACACTCTACAAGTGAAAACGAAATACAAACCAATGATGTAAAATGGACAAACTACAAGGCAAGAAATATGAGCTGTAAATAACTACTAGTAAGCATGAATTCTAAATGGACAATTTTACTTTGGTTAGAATAACATGAAAATTTGAGTAATGTTACTTACATATATACACGAATATTCGTACAGATTATTTCACTTTTTTTTAGTAATAAGAATGCCAGAGAATTGAATTCATATACTTATCGTAATACATAAAATAATCATTATAAAACCTAGAGTAAATGATAATCCAAAAGATAACTATGATACAACAAAGCATTTGTCTCTGATTATAATATAATGGAAGACACTAAAATGATTAACTTAACCAGCTGCCTCTGCACCCATTTTAACAACCCATCTGTAACACTCATGAACTTTCTCTTAATTATTTAATTAGTTTTCTTTTATATTCAAACCATCTGTCTCAAAAAATATTTTCGAAGAGTGAAAGTTATTATATAGCTGAAGCAAGGAATCATTATTTTGCACGTAGTACATATATTTTGAAAACTCATAGAAAAGTTGGAAGTTCAAAGACAATCTTTTGAAAGAGTTCAAACCTCAATTTTGATATTTTTTTAATGCCCTTAAAATCGGTGTTTTAAAGTAATCAAATCATTAATAAATATTAGACTCATTATTTTCGTCAAGTAACCTAGTAAAAACCAAAATAATATAACTCTTAAACATTCTTTATTGTATTTTATTTTGTTCCATTCACATCATTTAGTCTCTATATGTTTCATCTTTTAATAACACATTTTTCAAAATTCATCTTAAACGCATAACATCCTTACAACAATATATGGTACATAGGTCCAACTAATTTCAACAAGATAACTCATTTTTTACTTCCCACTAATTCAACATACCGAATCCTCGATTCCTACTCATACCGGCACAATTCTTCATAAATTCTTATCCAAATCAACACAACCAAACAACTCATCTTTTCCAACCAAAAATCGAACTTGAATAAATCAACTCATAATTTCACTTCGTTTAATACTTGCAGCTCAACACTCAAATTATTCAGAACTCAACTATGAATTTCCATATTATTATTCAATCCAAACGCAACTTCATGCTATCATCCTTAAATCCAACTAATATTCTTATATACAAATCTGCATCGACAAATCAAACAATTCTCAAGCACTTGGCTTGACTTCAATCAATTCAACATACATATTATACCAGTCGGCATGACACATCTATCCATCAATTATGATTCTGTCTACTATCAACAATAGATTAAGGGTGATCAGTTCCTCAATTTGTCAATAGATAACCGACAACCATAACTGTGGCATAAATCATCATTACCCAACACAATAGCGTACTTCAACTTGTGCCCAAAGTCTATAAGCATAAAGCTCTGCCAACTCTCTAAGACTTATCAACGTCTTCTCAGTCTCCTTAATTCCGACTTTGTCAATTTTACCAAAACGTCCAAAATCCACAACACAATCTCTTATACATGCTCATAGCAGAACATAACTTTAAATATCCTTCTAACATCGGAGTCGCTACAACATCGAGTTATTCCAATTCGGTTCGTTCCAATTACAATTTTCTTCCAAGTTAAAATTTTAACCACACTAACAAAACCTTCGTCTTTCCCTGAACACTACCATCACATAACATCGTCACTCTAACCATTCTCATTCAACACGAATCGCATCTCTATGCATTGTCTGCTACCGTCGCATTCTTTCTAATACCAACATTTCATTCCTAATCAAAATTTCACACTCGTCTTCATCCTTCCAAATTTTCAACAATAAACGCTCAACTTCGAGCACAATTATCTCCTCCAATAAATACTTCCAAATCACAAAAATATATTTCAAAATGAAGAGAATTTCTTGCAGATTTCAGAACTTCAAGAATAGCTAAAATCCGAGTTACGAATAAAAAGTTATCATCTTTGCAAGGGTACTGGTCAAGAATTCTTGTATGCAGAATTTTCCAAAAATCAGCATCAAACCCAACTATTAAAACACACTTATCTTCCTCTTCACAAAGCTCCTGAAGGAAAATCTTATATGAAAACTGTAGGGAATTTCGTAAGTTTTCCAAAAAGTCAAAAACCGCTTCAATCAAAATCATGAGTAAATAGTTATGCCTCTTTTACTGACAGCTGCTCCAAAATCGCAAAAATCAGAATTTGAGATTGATGAACATAAGTTCCATCTCTCTCTCTCTCTCTCTCTCTCATTTACTTTCAAGATCTACCAAAAATCTTTGCTTTTCATCCAACTACGACAATTGCTCGACTTTGATCCAATTATACTCAAAGCATATTAATCTACCGACTTGATCCATCAACTTATCATCTCCTTTGGGATAATTCCTTATTCTCAATCAATTCACCATCCATAATCTACGCACATCTCAAACTCAGAAGATACGAATTCATGAGTTCATACTCTCGCCGGTCCACAACAACATCGCTTCAACAACCTTGCACTCTTGCAATCAACATCAACTTGAATCAACTTCTACATACCACCAACAGTCCGGGAGCAAGCTTCTCCCCCACTTAATCCAAACCAATACCTGCAGACAACGACTGGAAACTAGCAACAAGTACCGACAATGTTTCACACACATGTCGCGCACTAAGGAATAAATGACATTAGACAACATTGGTTGGACAAATCGATCTGCTCTGATACCACTAATGTAACACCCCAATTCTACCCGATAATTTTCGACAAAATCAGAGTAATAAAATTCAACTTAATTATAAAAACAGGATGCCACATTTCAACTTTCAAACATATTCATTTTCATTTCATAAAGCACTGGTACATAACTCTATCATTCAGATGAAACTGTAACAACATTTTTCATATTTTGAAATAAAATAACTTTTCATAACTAGCAGCGGATACACAATTATTCGACTAAACATAATATAACATCTTATTCAACTTAGACAACTTAATAATAACATGTTTTAATAGTACAACTTGACACAACAATAACATGATAAATCCAACAATTAAGCATCTAAGCGTTCATCCCCTCGAGTGCTACGTATCAGAGCGACAACCACCGACTCGAACTAAAGGTAACATGTTAATCCTCTTGATTACCTGCATGTTGCCAACATAGGGACACCATTTAAACAGAAGGGCTGAGATATCGAATTTTATAAACGAAGTATGATAATTAATACATAGATAAGAATCATACAACTATCACCACTTCACATTAATAACAAAGCAACAATCAACAACAACTTGAAAAATGTGACTTTAATGGGACTCAACCATGTTATGCATGTGGTACTAATCGGAGTAAAACTCCTAACTTAAAATTGCCAATTTACCGAGGCATCAAGGCATAAGCCTTCAACTTTCAACTTAGTGCCGATCCAGGCCAACATGGTGTGAGCAACGGCTCCGACTTAGGAATGCACATATGCTATATAACATGTACGACTCAACAACATAAACAACATAACAACATAACAACATAACAACATAACAACATAAACAACTTATACAACATGAACAACTAAAATCAACTTTGGCTATCAAGCCTCCAACTTGAACAACGCAACAACTTCGACAACATAAAACAACTTGGACAACATGAGCAACTTATTCAACATTGGCTATCAAGCCTACAACTTAAAATTTGTCTATATACCAGAACGAAACTACACAATCAGCTGTACCTGCAAATCAACTTTTTCGACATAATTTCAACAAAACAAATCAACGAAAATCTCATACTAAACCACCGATTTACCCCGACAATTTTCGTTATATTCCGGGCAACTAATTTTTTCCCGCCTAACTCGGTACTATTTTAACATTCTGCAACTAATAAATACTTTTTTTACAATTTTTTTTGTCAATTTTCATGTTTCCTGATACACATCTACTGCTAAACATCACCTATTGTCATGGATACGAACTCGTTCATTTTTCTGTCGAAGATTCAATCTGTATGTTTTCAAAACCTGTTATTCACAAACTTGTATCACCCTGTCTTCTATGTAAATCCAATTGCCTTAACACAATTAACATTATAAGCTCAACTTTTATTTATTCAATCACTATTATTAATTGGTTTCTACATGTTATACTAAAAGGATCATAAAGTATAAATTATATTATCCTTTTCTTCTACAGGTTAAATAATAAAATACTAAAATTAATTCCTCCCTACACTTATATGAGTGGCTCTCAACATGGAACTTGTGGCTCTCATCGTGAAACTTGTGGCTCTCATCGTGGATTTATGTGTTAAGTTATCTTACAAAATTCATAAAGTCATCCTGAAGTGAAAAGTATAATTAAAGTACACAAAAGAAATGCATCCCCTGCATTACATGGGTGGCTTGCGCCATCCTTAGTAATGACCATCATGGCCTGCGCCATGTTTATATGGGAGCATGGTGGCTCCCGCCACCTCCATTGTGGCTCCCGCCACTTGTCTATTTTCTTAGTTTTGGGTGGGCTGCGCCATCCGTGCAAATATGAACAGTGTTTTCGTCCCAACAAAAATTTCCAGAAATGAACAACTCCACTGCAACGTTCATAAAATCAACCCAACAATAAAATTCCACAACCTCGATTTAATCAGTAATTTCACAGAACAACAACATTGCACAACAAAATCAAATAAATCAACAACAACAACATAAAACTACATGATCCTAAATCCTACATATCAATTATCATATCCCGATTATAAAAGTCGAACCCCATCCTTACCTTGGATTAAAGGCAGCTCTGAGTTCGATCGGATTCTGGGAATTCGCACCGATAGCAGTTCTCTCTCGCAACTTCTTTCTCGCACGTTCTGTTCTTTTCTTTTTCTCTTCCTCTTACTGATAATCCAAAACCTAACTTATTTTCCTTATTATTCTTTTTTATCAAAATAATATTATTCCAATATATTATCTAATGTGCCTAAGTCATACACCCTTTAATTTACTAATTCCAACACGATTCTAAGCCCACTTAATCAAACACTCTCCTACAACTATAATATTAATTCTAATATTATTTCTCCCGACTAAATCAACCAATTACCGACTATCAAGTAAATCGTCCAAACCACGCAATCAACATATTCAACGAATAAACGAAAAATACTCAATTATTATTTTCCACAACTTTAATCAACTTACTTAATCAATTCAACTCGAACCAACTTAGAAACATCAACGTAACATTCCAATATTTTGGAAATCAACTTAAATCAACTCAAATACTCAAATCAACACAATACAATTATATTTAATTAAATAAACTGGCGTTACACACCCAACAACGTATATAATTCTATTTAAAGGCTATTAAACACCAAATAATTACATAAAACTCTAAATAATTCAATTAAATAATTTAATGAATTTAAAGTGTTACACATCTCTCTGGTTGATATCTGCACATCAGATTCGTCCCACATGCCAGACATATAAAATAAAATGAAATGGATTTGAAGGCCACAATGTCTCAGTGAGTGGTTTGTGGTGTCCAATCAATGTTAACATGTTCAGTTTGGTAAATATACACCTAAAACCACTGCACGACATCATTCCCTATGCACGAGGAATATAGGCAAGCATGTGGCCAATCCTCAGTATATTCTAGCACACGATCAACCATGTGTAAGCGGTGAAAGTGGGATATTATTCATCCTTGAAAATGAATAAGAAAAAAACCAGTAACCTTGGAAAAATGATTTTAAAATTATTAGTGGCTATGAAAATTACCGTTAATAGGGTGTAGGAGCCTATCATTTGATTTTTTGTCCAAAGAGGACCTTCGCTTAGCTTGTAGTACAAATATAAAAATAGGCACCCCTAGTTCCACTCGTGAATAACTAACAAGTCAATGAAGTACTTAAGGTATGTCACATCAACGTAGGTTGCACTTTTATCCACAAACATGGACGTGCCAACCAAGAATATGAGGTACCACCTCAAAGCACACTTTTGGTGGTAGGTAACGTGTATATCATCGTTGTCAGCATCATTGGCTAACTCCAATTTGTCTTCATATAGCTTCTACAAGTACATTTTGCATGAGCACCTCTGGTGCTCTCACACTGTATAAGGGCATCCATTGGAGTTTGTTTAAAACATATAAATTTTGTTAACAAATATACCTTTCCGACCCATATATGCCCAACAACATGATCTCAATAAGAAGGTGTCATAGGGCCATCCTAGATAAGAGTCTGTAAGTGGAGGGACACCATCATGTGCAACATGTGCTTCCTCCTTGTCAAAGTGAGCAGGGGAGATGTTCCATTAGGATGAGGACCCTTGTGACAGGTGGCTTCTAGAAGTCGATGCTTTGCCTTCAAGAGGCTTAGGGACGGTTCCCCGCCTAACTCTAGCTTGCTCATTCTGAAGTCTAGCTCTATCATGTCAAACAAATGCGTGTTGGGTTTCTCGGTCGAGTCTCATTCTGTCGTAGTTGTTTGCATCTACTTTTCTTGAAAAATACGATTAAAAACAAATCAATTTGTAACTCCAAGACATTTTAGGATATGCATCTCTGAAAATCAACAAGGATACAATTTGGAGATTCATCTTCCGAAAAGCTCGTGTTTGCAACAATGGCAAAAAAACCAGTTTTGCCCTAACAACCCAAAGTGCAACCAAATTATAGTGCATGTCTCTAACAACTACTTATTTTGAATGTCACTACTACCTAATGCATTTAAAACTAACTATTTTATCTAATACATTAATAAAAAATTAAAATAAATTAAATGAGAATCTTACTCAAAAAAGTGTTGATGAGGATGAAAAAATGTTGAATGTAATATGGAGTGAGTTAGGATTGACACTATTGAAGTAAAGACACTACTATTCCTTGAAATTTTGACTGGAAAAAAAAGTTGTTCACGAGCTCTAATAGGAGTTTGTAAAAGTTTCAGAAAATGAAGAAGGAAAGAGGATTTGTCCACATGTGTTATATATAAATTAAATGCGTTCAGGGATGGATCTCCGAAAAAACATGTGAATTCAAAAATAAAGGTTAATCTAGAGATGTATCTGCAGATAAACCCTAAAACACATATGGAGATGCATTTTCGAATTAAATTTTGACAAAGTGAGGGAAGTCCAACCATTTGCTCTTATTTTGTGTGGTAACAGTGCATCTGAAAATACATCTCCGAAAATAGATGACATTTCCCTTAATCAATTCTAGAATATCTCAAAGATCAAAACCTAAAAAGGGCCCAAATCAAGAGCTAGGCCCAAGATTCTAGCTTATGGGGCATTTGGATTCTTGATGGAAAACTATACTTAAAGTTGGAGAAATGGTTGGTGTGTGAGAGTGACAAAATCAAATGAAGAAGCGGCACGTTTGTTGCTAGTCTTGTTGTCAACCGAACCCCATCTAGCTCTCTATCTTTGCGCTATAAATTCATTGATTAAACCCCACCTATTTTCAACCAACTCATCTGTTTCTTTATTCTAATTCCACTCAATTTTCATTCTCTCCCATATCATTTTCTCTTCCTTGGTTACTTTCTTTCCATTTCATAATAATATTTATTCAATTCTGACTCTCATTCCACTCCATTTTCACTCTCTCCCAAACCATGAAGCTTACACATTCCTTGTTTCTTGTGACTTTGGCTCTGCTCATTGCCACCACTTTCTCATCAGATCCTGACTCTCTTCAAGATCTCTGTGTCGCAGACCTCTCCTCAGGTAGATACCCTTTTAACATTACTCTACTCTCTTCTTCATTCATATTAGAATACATTGTATAGTCTACAAAGCAAGGAACTTGAGAAGTATGCAAATTCCAATTATTAAGTTCTAAAAGCATGCCACTTCCACCAAACTACTTTAATTTGCTTTTTCCTGACTCCACTTTCCAATCATGTGGATTATAGTATAGTATTCCCACTAACATAAACTTTCATTTGTTTCTTACCTGCATTACTTAAGCACCACAGGTGAATAATGATTATAGTATAATATCACAATGCTCAACTCACTAGCCACCTTTGTAGATTTAAAAGCTGTTAGATTATTACATTTTTTTTCTGAAAACTTAATACTTGGAACAGGCGGGACAGTGAACGGATTCACCTGCAAAGAGGCATCCAAGGTGAATGTCTCTGATTTCTCCTCCAACATACTAGCCAAACCAGGGTCCACCAACAACACATATGGCTCCGTCGTGACTGGAGCCAACGTTCAGAAAGTCCCAGGACTCAACACTCTTGGTGTGTCTCTGTCGAGAATTGACTATGCACCAGGCGGCCTCAACCCACCTCACACTCATCCACGTGCCACCGAGGTCGTGTTTGTGCTTGAAGGGCAACTTGATGTTGGGTTCATAACTACAGCTAATGTTCTCATATCAAAGACCATTAACAAGGGTGAGATATTTGTGTTCCCAAAAGGTTTGGTTCACTTCCAAAAGAACAATGCCAATGTACCTGCTGCTGTTCTTTCGGCCTTCAACAGCCAACTTCCTGGTACACAATCCATTGCTGTTACACTCTTTGCAGCTACACCTGCTGTTCCAGACAATGTGTTGACAAAGACATTTCAAGTGGGTACCAAGGAAGTTGAGAAAATTAAGTCTAGGCTTGCACCCAAGAAGTAAAGTTATTTTATGGTGGTGTGATTGTCTGGCCACTTACAATTGTTATTCTACTTTTAATCTTTGTACCTTTACAGACCATGTTGGAACTCATAAAGGAAAAAGTTAAAGTGGTATTCATTTGTTTTATAATGGAAATTGGAAAGGTTGTTGTATAATCAAATTCACCATCATGACTATTCTCTTGTTTATGCCATTATGGGAATAATAAAAAAATTTCATTTTGTAAACACTTGCCAATCAAACTCTCACATTGATAAAACAATTATTCATCAACTAAATTTGTAAATACTTCTCCTGATATAATTATTCCCCACCCTTTAATTAAATATAATTATTTTATTATTATTATTATTATTATTATTATTATTATTATTATTATTATGTAATAACTTCCTTGCAATGAATAAATCAATAGTACAATATTTTCATGAGATGGCATGGCAGCAAAGAAATTGAAGAGACATATGCCTTTGACCTGAATCATCTATCTATAATTATATATAGAAAGTCATCAAGCTCATAAACTAAAATAACTTTTTCTAGTAGACTCGGAAATTGGTTCCCCAAAAAACAGATATATTCAAAATTGCCAGTCAAGAACACAATGAAAATAAGTTGCTTATAAACATACACTGTAGTCTGTAGTGATGGTAAACATTAAAATAGTTTCACAAAGGTATCCAAATTACCAACTTGTTATTCAAAAAACATTTACTTCAAAGATGCCTGCTGCCTGCCATCTGGGATTGCAAATAACACGATTGGTTTTGAAGGCCGGATGAAGGGTACGTCACACCTGAAATAGCCCTTTCTCTCCAGCTGCAATACATCTCCACGCTGAAGATTTCGCATATTGGCGTCTCCATACGCTAGAGTCTCCTTTTTTGTACAGGGGTTAAGCACATCAACGAAATCCTCTCCTTCCTCAAGCTGCAAACAAAGTGAACATAAACTTTTAACAGGGAAGCAGGCAGGTTTGACTTTTTGATCTATTCAAAGTATGAGTAACAGATGAAATGCACAGTGAACCAAGGGTATGCACTATTGGATGCTTTAAGAGAATGGGATCAAAATAGAGTGTAATCGGTGCTATAAATCTTGTTCCATGGCAGGTACAATGCACAAATGCATATGAACTCCTTATTATATAAACAAATATCCACATAGACAAAAGTGTAATTTTTCTCTATCAAATTAAAGCCAAGGCTCATTGGTGGGTGATGAAATGATTGTTATAGAGGTGGCGGCCAAGGGAGTGTAAGTGGAGGTTCTAACAGTGGTTCAAGTAGTAAGTAATGGCAGTGGTTAATGCCATGGTGGGGTGACTGGCTGATGGTAATCTATAGGTACTTATCCTATCTTTAGCTTCAACCCACCCATGGGCAAGATAAAATAATCAGCTAAACATTAGTCTGTGTATACACCAACAATTATAGAAGCCAAATGGGATAGCTTATCCATTGACTTGCAGTCTATGACAGTGTTAGGCACCAGACTCGTAACAGACAGGCAGAAACTAAAATCAAGAAAGAAGTGTCTTTCATTCGAAACTTTTTAAAAGAACTAATATTTCAGGCTTCAGCTCAATATTAATAATGAGCAATTCTTCCATGATCACAATGTCCATAGATACAACCAATCGAAAGAACGACATCAAAGCTGTGCAAAAGTTATTTTATTATTTTCAACTTTTGATTGGCTGTGTCAATAGAATCTGTATGGACACACACATGAATTGCTCATGAAAATATTCACATATCATATATTTTCCTTAATGATTTTTAATGACAGACCCACAGAGAACAGAGACATACCTTTTTCTTCGTAATTAGATAGTCAAACTCCATCAATGTCAGGCTAACTAGTTCATCTATCTCAGGTAGCCAAGTGAGCTTCAATTTTGTGGTCTTCACAGATCCTTCAAGATGCAAAACACCACTCAGCCCGGTGATATTTCCATCTTGGTCCTTCTCTACTTCCTTTACTATGGCATTTCCCCAATCCATCAAGGTTACTTCCTCACCTGCTGATATGGACTCTGCGTCAGCATAGTCAAGCCATATCCTTTTAGTATATGTGGTAGCTTTACTTCCAGCAGCTTCATATTTCTTATGTCTAAGTATAATGCGAACAAATGATTCTTCAGGACCATCAGTGAGGGTCAACAATACACGTCTATCCGCAATGACGGCAGTGTGTCTGGGACATACAGGGTCAATAATCTTCTTATTGATGGTCCAGAGCTTGTCCCATTCCATGAGATTGAGATTTTTTGATGCACCCTGTACAAGAACAGAAAACAGTCATCAACATTTTAAGCACCTGTTATAGAACAAGAAAGTACAAAGAAGAAGAAAGTAAGACAACTGAATGACATATTCTACTGCATTACTTATTTGTTAGTGAGTGCATATTTTCTTTAGATATATAAATGAAAGGAAAACCTTCTACGTACTTGTTCAACAATAAATTGGATGAGCGCTTCAATTTTCAAACCTCTGCGCACAATTCCTTGCACTGTAGGAAACCGTGGATCATCCCATGAATCAACTCTTCCATTTTGGACAAACCACAGAAGCTTTCGTTTGCTGAGAAGAGTGTAGACCATATTCAAGCGGCTAAATTCGTAGATGAGAACTTTCTTAACTCCCATATCCTCTTGAATCCGGTAATACTGAGCATTACGATCATGATACTCACTTGACCGAAGGGCATGCGTGATACCTTCCTTCGAATCAACAAATGGACAAGCAAAATCATAAGTTGGATACACTTTATACTTAGATCCAATTCTATGATGAGGCATTGGATTGCAACGATAATAAACAGGATCACGAAGTGATTTGTTTGGGTCTTGCATGTCCAACTTCCCACGGACACAACACTGTAAACCCCTCTCAGATCCTGCAATCATTTCCTTCCATAATTTCAAATTCTCCTCTACACTATGGTTTCTGCATTTAGATTCTATGCCATCCATTCTCTCCTTTTGCATTTGTTCACGCGGAGTGTCATCAACATATGCTTTACCCTGGCTAATTAATTTTTCAGCCAATTCCATCAACTCAGGGAAGTAATCTGATGTATATGTAATTGTTTCATATTTGATACCCAGTGTATCAATATCTTTCACCAAGTTGTCTACAAATTCATTACTTTCTTTAGCAGGATTGGTATCATCAAAACGAATAATAACCTGACCCTGATACCGCTCAGCAAAATATTTGTTCAGCAGAGCCGCTTTTGAGTGTCCAATGTGAAGATAACCACTGGGTTCAGGTGCAAATCGCAAGCGAACTTTTCCAACTTCAGCATCTGGAAGATCTATCTCTGCTAAAGGTTTGCCTCCTCCCTTAATGTTATCAGATGCATCCCCATTCACATTCCTCACTTTATCCGTGATGACTGTGTTGTCTTTTGTCTTGGTTGCAGATGGCTCTCCCAATCCTTTTTTACCAACATATGTTGCCGTGACTTCGTTTAAGGCAGTACCGTGTTCTGTCACTATTGAATTGTACCATCGCGCAAGATTTTGGTATTTCTTTGACTTCCTCAAGCTTTCCCATCTCTTTCCAGCCCCTGAAAAGCATAATGAAGATGAATGTGAAAATGAACTACCACGTTACATAGATCAAAGGATGATAAAGTTAATGGCGGTAGAGTTACTTAAGACCAGAACAATGGAAGACAAAGTAATTTTATATATATATAAAACAGTAGAGTTTTTATGTTGAACCAATAGAGCAAAATGGATCCAGCATAAGTTGCTATAAAGTTAATGGCTGTAAAGTTACTTAAGACCAGAACAATGGAAGACAAAGTAATTTTGCTGCACAGAATACAACAGATATATATAAAAGGATAAACCAAAACAGTAGAGTTTTAATGTTGAAACAATAGAGCAAAATGGATCCAGCATAAGTTGCTATATATACACAATAAACCCTGTTTTGTCAGCCGGGACAGAACTAGGAAATAACCACAAAATGTAAACACTAAACTAATACCACGGTTCCTTTTCAATAGGTATGTTGTTTAAAAGAGACCTAGTAGTATTGCATTTGAAGTTAAATAGACCTCATAAAATATCTTTACCTGCAAGACCTGCCCAGATAGCTAGATCTGCAATTGATAATGAATAACCAACTAAAAATGTACGCTTCTCCAAGTATTCATCAATATATTTGCATCCATTCTCAAAAGCAGGGCCTGATGAGAGTACAGGTGCATACTCTAACAACTCATCAATCTGAAAAGCCAAAGAAGCGGGAAATAAGGAAAAAACAACTATAGAAAGATTGAGCTAACAACCAGACGCAAACAATAACTAACAAAACAAATATGAGTAAACCATCAATTTGGTCCAAAACAATCACTCCTTCAATTTTGCCTATACTACAGAAATGCAATAATTAAACCCCTAAATTAACCCCAAACGATCCATTTAGGTCCTTAACCTATCGCTCCTCTATTTCGAAAGTAACTGTACCAAATTCCAGAGAGGGATAGTTTAAGGACAAAAATTGAAGGTTTGCTAAATAAACATTTAGAAGATAATTCAAAACACCATTTTTAGACAATCCAATTGGCAACAAAAAACTTCAAGCTTTCATTTCACTAAACCATCTTATATCATGCTATTATAAATCAGAAAAATCACCTGGCTAGTTTCAAATGCATTTTGGCCATAGAAATTGGGAAGTGTGGAAGTTCTTCCAATATAACGCAGAAGAACAAATGCTCCACGCAATTTCGACCTGTAACAACGAAGCGATTGCAAACTATTAGATCGTAGATATGTCACTGCAATACACACAGGAACAGAATTGAAAATGCATGTATACAAAATTCAATAAATTAGTCCCATTGACCATGCGTTGCTAGTTGAAGCTATGAGAAATGGATAAAAATGGTAAACGTACCCGTTGGAGAAGAGAAATGTGGGGGCGGAGTCAGGAGAGAGGGAGGAATCGATGGATGGAGAAACCCCGGCGAACTTGGCGGCGGCGATGACAGCTAACGGTGGTGTGGATGCGGCGAATGAAAGGGTTTTGATGTCCATGTTGGAGCGATTCAGAGGCAGGGAGTGAGTGATGGCGGCAGCGTCGCTAGGTCAGGACTTTAGTTACCGGTATTAGATTTTTATTACAGCCGCCGGACTGGAATTTATAAAAGGAAATCTATCTAT
Source organism: Lathyrus aphaca (assembly GCA_963966055.1). Taxonomy (NCBI): domain Eukaryota; kingdom Viridiplantae; phylum Streptophyta; class Magnoliopsida; order Fabales; family Fabaceae; genus Lathyrus; species Lathyrus aphaca. The sequence continues at coordinate 124,238,240 of OZ014520.1, read as the reverse complement.
CATAATAAAATATATCTATCATATAAAAAAATTCACTCTTTGGTGTAAACATGTGACACATGGATGGGCTAAAAACAATTTTTTTTCTCCCAACCTTAATTTGTTTTATGATATTCTCATTCCCAAATTGTAACATATTCTCAAATTGTAACGCACATATTTTGCCTAATGATTGGTCTGTTATTTAAAACCGAGATGATATTTGTTGACAAATTGTTAATTTAAATTTTGTGTGCATCTTTGTATCCAATTGTGATATCTTTGTATGCAATTGTGATATTGGTATGTATTTGTATGTTATATGTCATATTTGACGAAAAAATATATTGCAATATTATCTTATTTTTTATTTATTAATTAGTGGTTTAGGAAATTGAAAATTATATTGCAATATTATCTTATTTTTTAATTATTATTTAGTGGTTTAGTAAATTCGTTGTTTAAAAAGTTTTTTATTGATGGGATCTCGGGAGGATATTGGAATATTGTTTATGTTTCTATTGTATATATTGTATTACACTCTATAAAATAGAAAAAGTCGAGAGGGATATTGGAATATTATTTATGTTTCTATTGTAGTAGTGTAACCTATTCCCATTCCCAAATTGTAACCTATTCTCAAATTGTAACGCACATATTTTTGCCTTATTTAAAACCGACTCAATACATTCAACTTGAGTCTCATCTTGATCTCTATCATATTTTATGGATCTTCATGGCCTCATTTGTTTTCTCCCAATTCTGATATATTACTCGTAGTTTCATTGCGAAACACCAATGACAATTGGCGAAACATCAACGACAACAAAGAGTTATAGTATTTTGAGATGATATTTGTTGACAAATTGTTAATTTAAATTTTGTGTGCATCTTTGTATCCAATTGTGATATCTTTGTATGCAATTATGATATTTATATGTATTTGTATGTTCAATTATATGTCATATTTGACGGAAAAAAATATATTGCAATATTATCTTATTTTTTATTTATTAATTATTGGTTTAGGAAATTGAAAATTATATTATTTTTTATTTATTAATTATTGGTTTAGAAAATTGAAAATTATATTGCAATATTATCTTATTTTTTAATTATTATTTAGTGGTAAGAAGTTTTTTATTGATGGGATCTCGGGAAGATATTGGAATACTGTTTATATTTCTATTATATATAAAAGTCTAGAGCATATTGGAATATTATTTATGTTTCTATCGTAGTAGTGAATATATATTGTATTACACTCTATAAAGTAGTATAAAGTAGTAGTAGTATAAAGTAGTAGTAGTAATATAAAGTAGTATAAAGTAGTAGTAATATAAAGTAGTATAAAATAGTATAAAGTAGTAGTAGTAGTATAAAGTAGTAGTATAAAGTAGTATAAAGTAGTAGTAGTATAAAGTAATAGTATAAAGTAGTAGTAGTAGTAGTAGTAGTATAAAGTAGTAGTATAAAGTAGTATAAAGTAGTAGTATAGAGTAGTAGTATAAAGTAGTAGTAGTATAAAGTAGTAGTATAAAGTAGTAGTAGTAGTAGTAGTAGTAGTATAAAGTTGTAGTAGTAGTAGTAGTAGTAATATAAAGTAGTAGTATAAAGTAATAGTAGTAGTAGTATAAAGTAGTAGTAGTAGTATAAAGTAGTAGTAGTATAAAGTAGTAGTAGTAGTAGTATAAAGTAGTAGTAGTAGTAGTAGTATAAAGTAGTAGAAGTAGTAGTAGTAGTATAAAGTAGTAGTATAAAGTAGTAGTAGTAGTAGTAGTAGTATAAAGTAGTATAAAGTAGTAGTAGTAATAGTATAAAGTAGTAGTAGTAGTAGTAGTAGTATAAAGTAGTAGAAGTAGTAGTAGTATAAAGTAGTAGTAGAAGTAGTAGTAGTAGTATAAAGTAGTAGTATAAAGTAGTAGTAGTAGTATAAAGTAGTAGTATAAAGTAGTAGTAGTATAAAGTAGTAGTAGTAGTTATGATATAAATATATTTATGATATAAATATAAATGATATGCAATATTTATATTTATGATATGCAATATCTGATATAAATATTTATGAAAATAATAAATGATTATGATACTAATTAATTTATAATTATAATTTTCTTATTTTATGATATCGTCTTATTTGAGGGTATTTGATTTGCTACTGAATCATGTTTTTTTTTATATCTGATATGAAATATGTTACAAATTTATAATATTTGTTTTATTCTTTCTTAACTCATGACAAATAATAATCATAAAAAACATATTACAATAATTTATAACACACTCATTATTAAGCATATTTTTTTTAACCAAGAAGTTAATAAAATATATAAATTATAATGAATATACATTTTTTTTGTAACGCATCTATTCCCAAATTGTAATGCACATATTTCTATCTTTAATCTTTAAATCAATGATAATTGATGGCTTCAGTCTCATTTTCATCTCTATCATATTTTCTGGATCTTCATGGCCTTATTTAGTTTCTTCCAGTTCTCATATATATATATATATATATATATATATATATATATATATATATATATATATATATATATATATATATATATATATATATATATATATATATATAGTATAGAATACTAAAAACAAAAAACAAAAAAAAAATAAAATAAAATAGTATATAGAGTTTTTAATATGAGTTGATATGACGACGAATTTTTAAAATGTATATAGGCTGAAGTAATCATACAAAATACAAAATAAGAATACAATTTAAATGAATTAAATGAACTTCAATATAAATACTAATAGAATGAAACATAAGTAATGTATCAATAAATAGTATCAAAATTGTATTATATTTTTTATTAATCATACAATCTATTTGTCATTTATAAAAGGAGAAAACTTAGATACAATTATTCGTGTGTGCTTTATACTAAAAATATGACAAGTGTATACATTTCAATAAAAAAACATTAAACCAACATTTAGAAAGTTTAAATTGGTTATTTGGAAGGTGAAACTAAAATGATTTATGATTTGAAACAAGTTATGTAATCAATTTTGGTATTGGTTTTTTTAAGATACCTTAAAAGTGTTTATTTTATAGTTGAGCGGGCTTTGGCGGGCGTTGGGTTTTGGCGGAACAGGCTTTGGCGGGTGGCGGTCTTTATCGAGGCGGACTTTGGCGGGTGGCGGTCCCAAAATCCCAATCCAACCCGCCATATTTTGGCGGGTGTGCGGACCAGCCCGGCGGGCCATGACCCGTTTTATCACCCCTAATTTCCTCCTACATGTATGCAATTTTTTCCATATTTTTACTCCATAAATAATATTTAAATATACTTGTCATATTTTAATTGAAAAATAGTTTAAACCACATCTAAGGAATTGTATCTAAGTTTTCTCCTTTATAAAATTTAAAATTTTAATCGCACAAGTTCATCAATTATCAATATATATTTATCTATATATAATATAAAGAAATTGAAATATTAAAATAAAAACTTTATTGGGGTCAATTCCATTCAAATGTGAAATAATATAGTACATATACTCACAGGTACATATATGGTACATATATTAACACATTTAATTAATATTGAATAATAACAAAAATAAATTTACTATTGACTTAAATATTTTTTATAAATAATTCCAAAACAAATTTATTTATATATAGAAATAATTATACCGTTGATTCAAATATTTTTATATATAAAATAATATATTTTATTTGTAAATTGATTTTAATCAATAATATATTAAAGTGTTTTTACTAATTAAATTATATAATTTGATTGAATATATCTTCACTATATTTTGTCAATTTAAGATTTTTATTATTATAAAATATTTTATTATCATCAAATATTTTTAAACAATGTCATTTTTTATAAACGGGACTAAGTTTACTATTGATTCATATATTTTTATAATTAATGTCAAAACAAAAATAATATTTATCATTCTTATCAACGAGAAAAAAATTGGTGATTCAAATCCTTAATTATTATTTTTTTAAACACGGATATGACACATATATAATACTTATATTAAACTATTAATTTAAATGTTGAATAATAACATAAATAAATATTATGTGTTCACACGGGTTACTAATTAAAATATTGAATATTATCAGAAACATGAAGTTATTGATTTGATCAAACTATTGAATATTATTCGAAACATGAAGTTGTTAATCAAAATATTGAATATTAAGAGAATCGTGAAGTTATTAATCAAAATATTGATTATTAACGAGAATATTAAATTACCGATCAAAATATTAAATATTAACGAGAACATGAAGTTATTGATATGAATATTAAACAATAACAGTAACATAAATTTACTAATTAAAATATTGGTACCCGAGGGAATTGATTCTATCTGTTTTTAAATATATATTTTTTTACTAATTTTTATTAATTAATTAATTAGATACTTTTTATTTTCAAATTTTAAATATAAACAAATAAATTCTTATAACAAATACATTTTAAGAACAAATGCGAGTCATCGACGTGTACACGTGCGAACACACGAGTATCATACTAGTTTTTACTTTAAAAATTGATATTACATGGTAATAATCGTATAAAACTATCTTACAAAGTTAGAATTTTTTTTAGAATAACATATATTAATAATTTAATTCCCAAAATAACAATGTTTTAAAATAAATTACCAAACTAATATAGTTTGCATGCATGTTCGCCAATCAACTTGGAGAACAAGTTCATTTTCAACCTAATTCGCCAAATGGATTGACTAGCTTCAAAAACTTTTTAACTAATTCGTCAAATAGATTGGCGAATGAGTGTTATTGTTGTGTTAAAATAGTCATACCAATTGGCGAATGAGTATATATCTATGTATACTCATATATACATATATATAAATATATATATACTCATATATATATATATATATATATATATATATATATATATATATATATATATATATATATATATATATATATATATATATATAAGAAAATTCACTCTTTGGTGTAAACATGTGACACGTGGATGGGCTAAAAACAATTTTTTTTCTCCCAACCTTAATTTGTTTTATGGTATTCTCATTCCCAAATTGTAACATATTATCAAATTGTAACGCACATATTTTGCCTAATGATTGGTCTGTTATTTAAAACCGAGATGATATTTGTTGACAAATTGTTAATTTAAATTTTGTGTGCATCTTTGTATCCAATTGTGATATCTTTGTATGCAATTGTGATATTGGTATGTATTTGTATGTTATATGTCATATTTGACGAAAAAATATATTACAATATTATCTTATTTTTTATTTATTAATTAGTGGTTTAGGAAATTGAAAATTATATTGCAATATTATCTTATTTTTTAATTATTATTTAGTGGTTTAGGAAATTCGTTGTTTAAGAAGTTTTTTATTGATGGGATCTCGGGAGGATATTGGAATATTGTTTATGTTTCTATTGTATATATTGTATTACACTCTATAAAATAGAAAAAGTCGGGAGGGATATTGGAATATTATTTATGTTTCTATTGTAGTAGTGTAACCTATTCCCATTCCCAAATTGTAACCTATTCTCAAATTGTAACGCGTATATTTTTGCCTTATTTAAAACCGACTCAATACATTCAACTTGAGTCTCATCTTGATCTCTATCATATTTTCTATCATATTTTATGGATCTTCATGGCCTCATTTGTTTTCTCCCAATTCTGATATATTACTCGTAGTTTCATTGCGAAACACCAATGATAATTGGCGAAACATCAATGACAACAAAGAGTTATAGTATTTTGAGATGATATTTGTTGACAAATTGTTAATTTAAATTTTGTGTGCATCTTTGTATCCAATTGTGATATCTTTGTATGCAATTATGATATTTATATGTATTTGTATGTTCAATTATATGTCATATTTGACGGAAAAAAATATATTGCAATATTATCTTATTTTTTATTTATTAATTATTGGTTTAGGAAATTGAAAATTATATTATTTTTTATTTATTAATTATTGGTTTAGGAAATTGAAAATTATATTGCAATATTATCTTATTTTTTAATTATTATTTAGTGGTAAGAAGTTTTTTATTGATGGGATCTCGGGAAGATATTGGAATACTGTTTATATTTCTATTATATATAAAAGTCTAGAGGATATTGAAATATTATTTATGTTTCTATCGTAGTAGTGAATATATATTGTATTACACTCTATAAAGTAGTATAAAGTAGTAGTAGTAATATAAAGTAGTATAAAGTAGTAGTAATATAAAGTAGTATAAAGTAGTATAAAGTAGTAGTAATATAAAGTAGTATAAAGTAGTAGTAATATAAAGTAGTATAAAGTAGTATAAAGTAGTAGTAATATAAAGTAGTATAAAATAGTATAAAGTAGTAGTAGTAGTATAAAGTAGTAGTATAAAGTAGTATAAAGTAGTAGTAGTAGTATAGAGTAGTAGTATAAAGTAGTAGTAGTAGTATAAAGTAGTAGTAGTATAAAGTAGTAGTATAAAGTAGTAGTAGTAGTAGTAGTATAAAGTAGTAGTATAAAGTAGTAGTAGTAGTATAGAGTAGTAGTATAAAGTAGTAGTAGTAGTAGTAGTATAAAGTAGTAGTACTAGTAGTAGTAGTAGTAGTAGTATAAAGTTGTAGTAGTAGTAGTAGTATAAAGTAGTAGTAGTAGTAGTAGTAGTAGTAGTAGTAGTATAAAGTAGTAGTAGTAGTAGTAGTATAAAGTAGTAGTATAAAGTAGTAGTAGTAGTAGTAGTATAAAGTAGTAGAAGTAGTAGTAGTATAAAGTAGTAGTAGTATAAAGTAGTAGTAGTAGTAGTTATGATATAAATATATTTATGATATAAATATAAATGATATGCAATATTTATATTTATGATATACAATATCTGATATAAATATTTATGAAAATAATAAATGATTATGATACTAATTAATTTATAATTATAATTTTCTTATTTTATGATATCGTCTTATTTGAGGGTATTTGATTTGCTACTGAATCATGTTTTTTTTATATCTGATATGAAATATGTTACAAATTTATAATATTTGTTTTATTCTTTCTTAACTCATGACAAATAATAATCATAAAAAACATATTACAATAATTTATAACACACTCATTATTAAGCATATTTTTTTTAACCAAGAAGTTAATAAAATATATAAATTATAATGAATATACATTTTTTTTGTAACGCATCTATTCCCAAATTGTAATGCACATATTTCTATCTTTAATCTTTAAATCAATGATAATTGATGGTTTCAGTCTCATTTTCATCTCTATCATATTTTCTGGATCTTCATGGCCTTATTTGGTTTCTTCCAGTTCTCATATATATATATATATATATATATATATATATATATATATATATATATATATATATATATATATATATATATATATATATATATATATATATATATATATATATAGTATAGAATACCAAAAACAAAAAACAAAAAAAAATAAAAATAAAATAGTATATAGAGTTTTTAATATGAGTTGATATGACGGCGAATTTTTAAAATGTATATAGGCTGAAGTAATCATACAAAATACAAAATAAGAATACAATTTAAATGAATTAAATGAACTTCAATATAAATACTAATAGAATGAAACATAAGTAATGTATCAATAAATAGTATCAAAATTGTATTATATTTTTTATTAATCATACAATCTATTTGTCATTTATAAAAGGAGAAAACTTAGATACAATTATTCGTGTGTGCTTTATACTAAAAATATGACAAGTGTATAATTTCCTCTTGGGGTGGCAAAACGGGACCCCCGCCCCATCCCGCTTAATGTCCGCCAAAAAAAGAGCGGGCAAGCATGTCCGCCAAGTTTAAATGGGCATAAAAGTCTAGCCCGTCCCGCCAAGATGACGGACGGCAGACTTACATGCCTTCTTTTTTTAATGTATTTTTTATTTTTTTAAAATAAATTAGATGGTTTTGTTATACATTTCAATAAAAAAACATTAAACCAACATTTAGAAAGTTTAAATTGGTTATTTGGAAGGTGAAACTAAAATGATTTATGATTTGAAACAAGTTATGTAATCAATTTTGGTATTGGTTTTTTTAAGATACCTTAAAAAGTGTTTATTTTATAGTTGAGCGGGCTTTGGCGGGCGTTGGGTTTTGGCGGAACAGGCTTTGGCGGGTGGCGGTCTTTATCGAGGCGGACTTTGGCGGGTGGCGGTCCCAAAATCCCAATCCAACCCGCCATATTTTGGCGGGTGTGCGGACCAGCCCGGCGGGCCATGACCCGTTTTATCACCCCTAATTTCCTCCTACATGTATGCAATTTTTTCCATATTTTTACTCCATAAATAATATTTAAATATACTTGTCATATTTTAATTGAAAAATAGTTTAAACCACATCTAAGGAATTGTATCTAAGTTTTCTCCTTTATAAAATTTAAAATTTTAATCGCACAAGTTCATCAATTATCAATATATATTTATCTATATATAATATAAAGAAATTGAAATATTAAAATAAAAACTTTATTGGGGTCAATTCCATTCAAATGTGAAATAATATAGTACATATACTCACAGGTACATATATGGTACATATATTAACACATTTAATTAATATTGAATAATAACAAAAATAAATTTACTATTGACTTAAATATTTTTATAAATAATTCCAAAACAAAATTATTTATATATAGAAATAATTATACCGTTGATTCAAATATTTTTATATATAAAATAATATATTTTATTTGTAAATTGATTTTAATCAATAATATATTAAAGTGTTTTTACTAATTAAATTATATAATTTGATTGAATATATCTTCACTATATTTTGTCAATTTAAGATTTTTATTATTATAAAATATTTTATTATCATCAAATATTTTTAAACAATGTCATTTTTTATAAACGGGACTAAGTTTACTATTGATTCATATATTTTTATAATTAATGTCAAAACAAAAATAATATTTATCATTCTTATCAACGAGAAAAAAATTGGTGATTCAAATCCTTAATTATTATTTTTTTAAACACGGATATGACACATATATAATACTTATATTAAACTATTAATTTAAATGTTGAATAATAACATAAATAAATATTATGTGTTCACACGGGTTACTAATTAAAATATTGAATATTATCAGAAACATGAAGTTATTGATTTGATCAAACTATTGAATATTATTCGAAACAAGAAGTTGTTAATCAAAATATTGAATATTAAGAGAATCGTGAAGTTATTAATCAAAATATTGATTATTAACGAGAATATTAAATTACTGATCAAAATATTAAATATTAACGAGAACATGAAGTTATTGATATGAATATTAAACAATAACAGTAACATAAATTTACTAATTAAAATATTGGTACCCGAGGGAATTGATTCTATCTGTTTTTAAATATATATTTTTTTACTAATTTTTATTAATTAATTAATTAGATACTTTTTATTTTCAAATTTTAAATATAAACAAATAAATTCTTATAACAAATACATTTTAAGAACAAATGCGAGTCATCGACGTGTACACGTGCGAACACACGAGTATCATACTAGTTTTTACTTTAAAAATTGATATTACATGGTAATAATCGTATAAAACTATCTTACAAAGTTAGAATTTTTTTTAGAATAACATATATTAATAATTTAATTCCCAAAATAACAATGTTTTAAAATAAATTACCAAACTAATATAGTTTGCATGCATGTTCGCCAATCAACTTGGAGAACAAGTTCATTTTCAACCTAATTCGCCAAATGGATTGGCTAGCTTCAAAAACTTTTTAACTAATTCGTCAAATAGATTGGCGAATGAGTGTTATTGTTGTGTTAAAATAGTCATACCAATTGGGGAATGAGTATATATCTATGTATACTCATATATACATATATATAAATATATATATACTCATATATATATATATATATATATATATATATATATATATATATATATATATATATATATATATATATATATATATATATATATATATATATATATATATATATAAGAAAATTCACTCTTTGGTGTAAACATGTGACACGTGGATGGGCTAAAAACAATTTTTTTTCTCCCAACCTTAATTTGTTTTATGGTATTCTCATTCCCAAATTGTAACATATTCTCAAATTGTAACGCACATATTTTGCCTAATGATTGGTCTGTTATTTAAAACTGAGATGATATTTGTTGACAAATTGTTAATTTAAATTTTGTGTGCATCTTTGTATCCAATTGTGATATCTTTGTATGCAATTGTGATATTGGTATGTATTTGTATGTTATATGTCATATTTGACGAAAAAATATATTGCAATATTATCTTATTTTTTATTTATTAATTAGTGGTTTAGGAAATTGAAAATTATATTGCAATATTATCTTATTTTTTAATTATTATTTAGTGGTTTAGGAAATTCGTTGTTTAAGAAGTTTTTTATTGATGGGATCTCGGGAGGATATTGGAATATTGTTTATGTTTCTATTGTATATATTGTATTACACTCTATAAAATAGAAAAAGTCGCGAGGGATATTGGAATATTATTTATGTTTCTATTGTAGTAGTGTAACCTATTCCCATTCCCAAATTGTAACCTATTCTCAAATTGTAACGCGTATATTTTTGCCTTATTTAAAACCGACTCAATACATTCAACTTGAGTCTCATCTTGATCTCTATCATATTTTCTATCATATTTTATGGATCTTCATGGCCTCATTTGTTTTCTCCCAATTCTGATATATTACTCGTAGTTTCATTGCGAAACACCAATGATAATTGGCGAAACATCAATGACAACAAAGAGTTATAGTATTTTGAGATGATATTTGTTGACAAATTGTTAATTTAAATTTTGTGTGCATCTTTGTATCCAATTGTGATATCTTTGTATGCAATTATGATATTTATATGTATTTGTATGTTCAATTATATGTCATATTTGACGGAAAAAAATATATTGCAATATTATCTTATTTTTTATTTATTAATTATTGGTTTAGGAAATTGAAAATTATATTATTTTTTATTTATTAATTATTGGTTTAGGAAATTGAAAATTATATTGCAATATTATCTTATTTTTTAATTATTATTTAGTGGTAAGAAGTTTTTTATTGATGGGATCTCGGGAAGATATTGGAATACTGTTTATATTTCTATTATATATAAAAGTCTAGAGGATATTGAAATATTATTTATGTTTCTATCGTAGTAGTGAATATATATTGTATTACACTCTATAAAGTAGTATAAAGTAGTAGTAGTAATATAAAGTAGTATAAAGTAGTAGTAATATAAAGTAGTATAAAGTAGTATAAAGTAGTAGTAATATAAAGTAGTATAAAGTAGTAGTAATATAAAGTAGTATAAAGTAGTATAAAGTAGTAGTAATATAAAGTAGTATAAAATAGTATAAAGTAGTAGTAGTAGTATAAAGTAGTAGTATAAAGTAGTATAAAGTAGTAGTAGTAGTATAGAGTAGTAGTATAAAGTAGTAGTAGTAGTATAAAGTAGTAGTAGTATAAAGTAGTAGTATAAAGTAGTAGTAGTAGTAGTAGTATAAAGTAGTAGTATAAAGTAGTAGTAGTAGTATAGAGTAGTAGTATAAAGTAGTAGTAGTAGTAGTAGTATAAAGTAGTAGTACTAGTAGTAGTAGTAGTAGTAGTATAAAGTTGTAGTAGTAGTAGTAGTAGTATAAAGTAGTAGTAGTAGTAGTAGTAGTAGTAGTAGTAGTAGTATAAAGTAGTAGTAGTAGTAGTAGTATAAAGTAGTAGTATAAAGTAGTAGTAGTAGTAGTAGTATAAAGTAGTAGAAGTAGTAGTAGTATAAAGTAGTAGTAGTATAAAGTAGTAGTAGTAGTAGTTATGATATAAATATATTTATGATATAAATATAAATGATATGCAATATTTATATTTATGATATACAATATCTGATATAAATATTTATGAAAATAATAAATGATTATGATACTAATTAATTTATAATTATAATTTTCTTATTTTATGATATCGTCTTATTTGAGGGTATTTGATTTGCTACTGAATCATGTTTTTTTTATATCTGATATGAAATATGTTACAAATTTATAATATTTGTTTTATTCTTTCTTAACTCATGACAAATAATAATCATAAAAAACATATTACAATAATTTATAACACACTCATTATTAAGCATATTTTTTTTAACCAAGAAGTTAATAAAATATATAAATTATAATGAATATACATTTTTTTTGTAACGCATCTATTCCCAAATTGTAATGCACATATTTCTATCTTTAATCTTTAAATCAATGATAATTGATGGTTTCAGTCTCATTTTCATCTCTATCATATTTTCTGGATCTTCATGGCCTTATTTGGTTTCTTCCAGTTCTCATATATATATATATATATATATATATATATATATATATATATATATATATATATATATATATATATATATATATATATATATATATATATATATATATATATATATATATATATATATATATATATAGTATAGAATACCAAAAACAAAAAACAAAAAAAAATAAAAATAAAATAGTATATAGAGTTTTTAATATGAGTTGATATGACGGCGAATTTTTAAAATGTATATAGGCTGAAGTAATCATACAAAATACAAAATAAGAATACAATTTAAATGAATTAAATGAACTTCAATATAAATACTAATAGAATGAAACATAAGTAATGTATCAATAAATAGTATCAAAATTGTATTATATTTTTTATTAATCATACAATCTATTTGTCATTTATAAAAGGAGAAAACTTAGATACAATTATTCGTGTGTGCTTTATACTAAAAATATGACAAGTGTATAATTTCCTCTTGGGGTGGCAAAACGGGACCCCCGCCCCATCCCGCTTAATGTCCGCCAAAAAAAGAGCGGGCAAGCATGTCCGCCAAGTTTAAATGGGCATAAAAGTCTAGCCCGTCCCGCCAAGATGACGGACGGCAGACTTACATGCCTTCTTTTTTTAATGTATTTTTTATTTTTTTAAAATAAATTAGATGGTTTTGTTATACATTTCAATAAAAAAACATTAAACCAACATTTAGAAAGTTTAAATTGGTTATTTGGAAGGTGAAACTAAAATGATTTATGATTTGAAACAAGTTATGTAATCAATTTTGGTATTGGTTTTTTTAAGATACCTTAAAAAGTGTTTATTTTATAGTTGAGCGGGCTTTGGCGGGCGTTGGGTTTTGGCGGAACAGGCTTTGGCGGGTGGCGGTCTTTATCGAGGCGGACTTTGGCGGGTGGCGGTCCCAAAATCCCAATCCAACCCGCCATATTTTGGCGGGTGTGCGGACCAGCCCGGCGGGCCATGACCCGTTTTATCACCCCTAATTTCCTCCTACATGTATGCAATTTTTTCCATATTTTTACTCCATAAATAATATTTAAATATACTTGTCATATTTTAATTGAAAAATAGTTTAAACCACATCTAAGGAATTGTATCTAAGTTTTCTCCTTTATAAAATTTAAAATTTTAATCGCACAAGTTCATCAATTATCAATATATATTTATCTATATATAATATAAAGAAATTGAAATATTAAAATAAAAACTTTATTGGGGTCAATTCCATTCAAATGTGAAATAATATAGTACATATACTCACAGGTACATATATGGTACATATATTAACACATTTAATTAATATTGAATAATAACAAAAATAAATTTACTATTGACTTAAATATTTTTATAAATAATTCCAAAACAAAATTATTTATATATAGAAATAATTATACCGTTGATTCAAATATTTTTATATATAAAATAATATATTTTATTTGTAAATTGATTTTAATCAATAATATATTAAAGTGTTTTTACTAATTAAATTATATAATTTGATTGAATATATCTTCACTATATTTTGTCAATTTAAGATTTTTATTATTATAAAATATTTTATTATCATCAAATATTTTTAAACAATGTCATTTTTTATAAACGGGACTAAGTTTACTATTGATTCATATATTTTTATAATTAATGTCAAAACAAAAATAATATTTATCATTCTTATCAACGAGAAAAAAATTGGTGATTCAAATCCTTAATTATTATTTTTTTAAACACGGATATGACACATATATAATACTTATATTAAACTATTAATTTAAATGTTGAATAATAACATAAATAAATATTATGTGTTCACACGGGTTACTAATTAAAATATTGAATATTATCAGAAACATGAAGTTATTGATTTGATCAAACTATTGAATATTATTCGAAACAAGAAGTTGTTAATCAAAATATTGAATATTAAGAGAATCGTGAAGTTATTAATCAAAATATTGATTATTAACGAGAATATTAAATTACTGATCAAAATATTAAATATTAACGAGAACATGAAGTTATTGATATGAATATTAAACAATAACAGTAACATAAATTTACTAATTAAAATATTGGTACCCGAGGGAATTGATTCTATCTGTTTTTAAATATATATTTTTTTACTAATTTTTATTAATTAATTAATTAGATACTTTTTATTTTCAAATTTTAAATATAAACAAATAAATTCTTATAACAAATACATTTTAAGAACAAATGCGAGTCATCGACGTGTACACGTGCGAACACACGAGTATCATACTAGTTTTTACTTTAAAAATTGATATTACATGGTAATAATCGTATAAAACTATCTTACAAAGTTAGAATTTTTTTTAGAATAACATATATTAATAATTTAATTCCCAAAATAACAATGTTTTAAAATAAATTACCAAACTAATATAGTTTGCATGCATGTTCGCCAATCAACTTGGAGAACAAGTTCATTTTCAACCTAATTCGCCAAATGGATTGGCTAGCTTCAAAAACTTTTTAACTAATTCGTCAAATAGATTGGCGAATGAGTGTTATTGTTGTGTTAAAATAGTCATACCAATTGGGGAATGAGTATATATCTATGTATACTCATATATACATATATATAAATATATATATACTCATATATATATATATATATATATATATATATATATATATATATATATATATATATATATATATATATATATATATATAAGAAAATTCACTCTTTGGTGTAAACATGTGACACGTGGATGGGCTAAAAACAATTTTTTTTCTCCCAACCTTAATTTGTTTTATGGTATTCTCATTCCCAAATTGTAACATATTCTCAAATTGTAACGCACATATTTTGCCTAATGATTGGTCTGTTATTTAAAACTGAGATGATATTTGTTGACAAATTGTTAATTTAAATTTTGTGTGCATCTTTGTATCCAATTGTGATATCTTTGTATGCAATTGTGATATTGGTATGTATTTGTATGTTATATGTCATATTTGACGAAAAAATATATTGCAATATTATCTTATTTTTTATTTATTAATTAGTGGTTTAGGAAATTGAAAATTATATTGCAATATTATCTTATTTTTTAATTATTATTTAGTGGTTTAGGAAATTCGTTGTTTAAGAAGTTTTTTATTGATGGGATCTCGGGAGGATATTGGAATATTGTTTATGTTTCTATTGTATATATTGTATTACACTCTATAAAATAGAAAAAGTCGCGAGGGATATTGGAATATTATTTATGTTTCTATTGTAGTAGTGTAACCTATTCCCATTCCCAAATTGTACTCTATTCTCAAATTGTAACGCACATATTTTTGCCTTATTTAATACCGACTCAATACATTCAACTTGAGTCTCATCTTGATCTCTATCATATTTTCTATCATATTTTATGGATCTTCATGGCCTCATTTGTTTTCTCCCAATTCTGATATATTACTCGTAGTTTCATTGCGAAACACCAATGACAATTGGCGAAACATCAATGACAACAAAGAGTTATAGTATTTTGAGATGATATTTGTTGACAAATTGTTAATTTAAATTTTGTGTGCATCTTTGTATCCAATTGTGATATCTTTGTATGCAATTATGATATTTATATGTATTTGTATGTTCAATTATATGTCATATTTGACGGAAAAAAATATATTGCAATATTATCTTATTTTTTATTTATTAATTATTGGTTTAGGAAATTGAAAATTATATTATTTTTTATTTATTAATTATTGGTTTAGGAAATTGAAAATTATATTGCAATATTATCTTATTTTTTAATTATTATTTAGTGGTAAGAAGTTTTTTATTGATGGGATCTCGGGAAGATATTGAAATATTGTTTATATTTCTATTATATATAAAAGTCTAGAGGATATTGAAATATTATTTATGTTTCTATCGTAGTAGTGAATATATATTGTATTACACTCTATAAAGTAGTAGTAGTAATATAAAGTAGTATAAAGTAGTAGTAGTATAAAGTAGTATAAAGTAGTAATATAAAGTAGTATAAAGTAGTATAAAGTAGTAGTAATATAAAGTAGTATAAAATAGTATAAAGTAGTAGTAGTAGTAGTATAAAGTAGTAGTATAAAGTAGTAGTAGTAGTAGTATAGAGTAGTAGTATAAAGTAGTAGTAGTAGTAGTAGTATAAAGTAGTAGTAGTATAAAGTAGTAGTAGTATAAAGTAGTAGTATAAAGTAGTAGTAGTAGTAGTAGTAGTAGTAGTATAAAGTAGTAGTAGTAGTAGTAGTATAGAGTAGTAGTATAAAGTAGTAGTAGTAGTAGTATAAAGTAGTAGTAGTATAAAGTAGTAGTATAAAGTAGTAGTAGTAGTAGTAGTAGTAGTATAAAGTTGTAGTAGTAGTAGTATAAAGTAGTAGTATAAAGTAGTATAAAGTAGTAGTAGTATAAAGTAGTAGTAGTAGTATAAAGTAGTAGTAGTAGTAGTAGTATAAAGTAGTAGTAGTAGTATAAAGTAGTAGTAGTAGTAGTAGTAGTATAAAGTAGTAGTAGTAGTAGTAGTAGTATAAAGTAGTAGAAGTAGTAGTAGTAGTATAAAGTAGTAGTATAAAGTTGTAGTAGTAGTAGTAGTAGTATAAAGTAGTAGTAGTAGTAGTAGTATAAAGTAGTAGTATAAAGTAGTATAAAGTAGTAGTAGTAGTAGTATAAAGTAGTAGAAGTAGTAGTAGTATAAAGTAGTAGTAGAAGTAGTAGTAGTAGTATAAAGTAGTAGTATAAAGTAGTAGTAGTAGTAGTATAAAGTAGTAGTAGTAGTAGTTATGATATAAATATATTTATGATATAAATATAAATGATATGCAATTTTTATATTTATGATATGCAATATCCGATATAAATATTTATGAAAATAATAAATGATTATGATACTAATTAATTTATAATTATAATTTTCTTATTTTATGATATCGTCTTATTTGAGGGTATTTGATTTGCTACTGAATCATGTTTTTTTTTATATCTGATATGCAATATGTTACAAATTTATAATATTTGTTTTATTCTTTCTTAACTCATGACAAATAATAATCATAAAAAACATATTACAATAATTTATAACACACTCATTATTAAGCATATTTTTTTTAACCAAGAAGTTAATAAAATATATAAATTATAATGAATATACATTTTTTTTGTGATGCATCTATTCCCAAATTGTAATGCACATATTT
The DNA here is from genome assembly GCA_963966055.1 of Lathyrus aphaca. Lineage (NCBI taxonomy): Eukaryota > Viridiplantae > Streptophyta > Magnoliopsida > Fabales > Fabaceae > Lathyrus > Lathyrus aphaca. The sequence goes on along the minus strand of OZ014520.1, from coordinate 124,220,631 downwards.
CTATCTTTAATCTTTAAATCAATGATAATTGATGGCTTCAGTCTCATTTTCATCTCTATCATATTTTCTGGATCTTCATGGCCTTATTTGGTTTCTTCCAGTTCTCATATATATATATATATATATATATATATATATATAGTATAGAATACCAAAAACAAAAAACAAAAAAAAATAAAAATAAAATAGTGTATAGAGTTTTTAATATGAGTTGATATGACGGCGAATTTTTAAAATGTATATAGGCTGAAGTAATCATACAAAATACAAAATAAGAATACAATTTAAATGAATTAAATGAACTTCAATATAAATACTAATAGAATGAAACATAAGTAATGTATCAATAAATAGTATCAAAATTGTATTATATTTTTTATTAATCATACAATTTATTTGTCATTTATAAAAGGAGAAAACTTAGATACAATTATTCGTGTGTGCTTTATACTAAAAATATGACAAGTGTATAATTTCCTCTTGGGGTGGCAAAACGGGACCCCCGCCCCATCCCGCTTAATGTCCGCCAAAAAAAGAGCGGGCAAGCATGTCCGCCAAGTTTAAATGGGCATAAAAGTCTAGCCCGTCCCGCCAAGATGACGGACGGCGGACTTACATGCCTTCTTTTTTTAATGTATTTTTTATTTTTTTAAAATAAATTAGATGGTTTTGTTATACATTTCAATAAAAAAACATTAAACCAACATTTAGAAAGTTTAAATTGGTTATTTGGAAGGTGAAACTAAAATGATTTATGATTTGAAACAAGTTATGTAATCAATTTTGGTATTGGTTTTTTTAAGATACCTTAAAAAGTGTTTATTTTATAGTTGAGCGGGCTTTGGCGGGCGTTGGGTTTTGGCGGAACAGGCTTTGGCGGGTGGCGGTCTTTATCGAGGCGGACTTTGGCGGGTGGCGGTCCCAAAATCCCAATCCAACCCGCCATATTTTGGCGGGTGTGCGGACCAGCCCGACGGGCCATGACCCGTTTTATCACCCCTAATTTCCTCCTACATGTATGCAATTTTTTCCATATTTTTACTCCATAAATAATATTTAAATATACTTGTCATATTTTAATTGAAAAATAGTTTAAACCACATCTAAGGAATTGTATCTAAGTTTTCTCCTTTATAAAATTTAAAATTTTAATCGCACAAGTTCATCAATTATCAATATATATTTATCTATATATAATATAAAGAAATTGAAATATTAAAATAAAAACTTTATTGGGGTCAATTCCATTCAAATGTGAAATAATATAGTACATATACTCACAGGTACATATATGGTACATATATTAACACATTTAATTAATATTGAATAATAACAAAAATAAATTTACTATTGACTTAAATATTTTTATAAATAATTCCAAAACAAAATTATTTATATATAGAAATAATTATACCGTTGATTCAAATATTTTTATATATAAAATAATATATTTTATTTGTAAATTGATTTTAATCAATAATATATTAAAGTGTTTTTACTAATTAAATTATATAATTTGATTGAATATATCTTCACTATATTTTGTCAATTTAAGATTTTTATTATTATAAAATATTTTATTATCATCAAATATTTTTAAACAATGTCATTTTTTATAAACGGGACTAAGTTTACTATTGATTCATATATTTTTATAATTAATGTCAAAACAAAAATAATATTTATCATTCTTATCAACGAGAAAAAAATTGGTGATTCAAATCCTTAATTATTATTTTTTTAAACACGGATATGACACATATATAATACTTATATTAAACTATTAATTTAAATGTTGAATAATAACATAAATAAATATTATGTGTTCACACGGGTTACTAATTAAAATATTGAATATTATCAGAAACATGAAGTTATTGATTTGATCAAACTATTGAATATTATTCGAAACATGAAGTTGTTAATCAAAATATTGAATATTAAGAGAATCGTGAAGTTATTAATCAAAATATTGATTATTAACGAGAATATTAAATTACTGATCAAAATATTAAATATTAACGAGAACATGAAGTTATTGATATGAATATTAAACAATAACAGTAACATAAATTTACTAATTAAAATATTGGTACCCGAGGGAATTGATTCTATCTGTTTTTAAATATATATTTTTTTACTAATTTTTATTAATTAATTAATTAGATACTTTTTATTTTCAAATTTTAAATATAAACAAATAAATTCTTATAACAAATACATTTTAAGAACAAATGCGAGTCATCGACGTGTACACGTGCGAACACACGAGTATCATACTAGTTTTTACTTTAAAAATTGATATTACATGGTAATAATCGTATAAAACTATCTTACAAAGTTAGAATTTTTTTTAGAATAACATATATTAATAATTTAATTCCCAAAATAACAATGTTTTAAAATAAATTACCAAACTAATATAGTTTGCATGCATGTTCGCCAATCAACTTGGAGAACAAGTTCATTTTCAACCTAATTCGCCAAATGGATTGGCTAGCTTCAAAAACTTTTTAACTAATTCGTCAAATGGATTGGCGAATGAGTGTTATTGTTGTGTTAAAATAGTCATACCAATTGGCGAATGAGTATATATCTATGTATACTCATATATACATATATATAAATATATATATACATATATATATATATATATATATATATATATATATATATATATATATATATATATATTGTTAATTATATTATTTTAGGGATAAATATATAAAACCCCCCTGTCATTAGGGCGGGTTTTGGTTTTACCCCCTTTAAGATATTTTTTAATTGACGCCCCCTTATAAAATGAAAACTCAGATTGTACCACCCCCTTTTACTGCCTTGCTGATGTGGACAAGGATGACTGGGCAATGGGGTGTGACTGGACAATTGTGTAACCTTGTTATACTATTTGAAATTCCCCCCCGTCAGTTAGGGTTCCCAATTTCAGAGGTTTGGAAGCAGGAAGACGAAGTGACATCCATGGGAGAACGCAATGAAGAACGCAAGGAAGAAGACAAAGCAATGGATTTACAGGTTTGGTTAGCAATGTTGATGATGTTAAGTAGTTTTATTTTCGTCATGTTCATCTTCTTCTGTTTCTATTTTCAGAAAAAACTATTGTTTAATGTGGTGTTTCGACATGGAGGTGAGTTTGTGAAGCACAGTGCCGGCGAAACAATATATAGGGGTGGTGTTTCTACTGTAGTTTCTGGGGAACACTTAGATAGATTTAACACTAGTCATATTAACAACATAGTCAGTGGATGGGGATACCATGTAGGATCGTTTCGGTTGTGGGCTAGGATCCCTGAAATTGCTCCTAGGCATTTTCAGATTAAGAACGATGAGGATGCATATGATTTCGCATGTTACCATTCTGTAAATGAAGTTGATGGTGAAATTTTTGTTGAACATGATGCTAGTGGTAGTGCAATAAACCCTAGGTGTGTCAATCATTTGTCTGAGTCAGAGGATAGTGATGAAGATAATGTAGAAAGTTTGGACGATAGTGAGGATGAGAGAACCACTGCTTTTGTAGATGGTTTTGAAGGTATAGATGTCACTCTACCAGTCAGTCAAGGTCCAATAATTAGTGGTTTCTTAACTGGTTGTAGTAAGAAATGTGTGGAAGATGAGGATGATGAGGATGATGATGATTATGTGAGTGAAGAGTTGTTGAGTTCTGATGTTGATAACTCAGATGGAGAGAAAAAACCAAAGTTTGAGAAGTTTAAAAAAGAACAGCTTAATAAAAATTTCAAGTTCAAATGGGGTATGGAGTTCAATTCCCTAGATGAGTTTAGGGGAGCAATTCGTGAGTGGACTATTTTGAATGGGAGGGAAATAAGATTTGTGAAAAATGAGGGGTATAGAGTGAGAGTGGAATGTAAAGTGAAATGTGATTTTTTAATGCTTTGTTCCAAAGTGGGCCACAAGCACACTTATGCTATAAAGACTATAAAGGATACCCACACATGTGCTAGGGTTTTAGATAACAAAACAGCTAGTTCAAAGTGGGTTGCAAAGGCTGTGGTTAAGATGCTTCAAACTTCAGAGAAGGTGAGAATCATTGATATCATACAGCATATTAGGCAAACCTTTGCAGTTGGTATCACTGTTGCTAGGGCTTGGAAAGCTAAGATGATTGCCAAGAAAATCATAGAAGGTGATGCAGATCAAGAATATGCTAGCCTATGGAGATATGCAGCTGAGTTGAAGAGGGCAAATCCTGGGAATACTGTAAAGATAAACACAGAAAGAGCATCATCCTCCATTCAACCAAGATTTGGATCCTTTTATTTTTGTTTTGATGGATGTAGGAAGGGTTTCATGAATGGTTGTAGACCCTTCATTGGTGTTGATGGGTGTCACTTGAAAACTAGATATGGAGGTCAGCTTTTGATTGCTGTTGGAAGGGATCCCAATGATCAGTATTTTCCACTTGCATTTGGTGTGGTTGAAACTGAAACTAAGGAATCATGGAGGTGGTTCATAAATTTGGTGATGGAAGATGCTGGCATTGAAAACAAATATGTTTTTATTTCTGACCAGCAAAAGGTAAACATATGTTTTTATTTATGTGATATTATTTTCTTGTCTGTCATATGTTTCTTGTCTGTCATATTATTTTCTTGTCTGTCATATGTGATATTATTTTCTTGTCTGTCTTATTTATGTTTCATACAAATTATCTTCATTTTGTCAGGGGTTGGTTGCAGTTTTTGAGGAAATGGAAGCTAGGATCGAGCATAGGCTATGCTTAAGGCACTTGTATGCTAACTTCAAGAAGAAGTTTGGTGGTGGAGCTCTAATTAGAGATCTTATGATGGGGGCAGCAAAGGCAACATACCAACAAGCATGGCAGCAAAAGATGAATGAGTTAAAGGCAATAGACACTAAGGCTTGGGCTTGGCTCATGGGAATTCCAAAGGAAAGTTGGTGTAAGCATGCTTTTAGTTTCTATTCTAAGTGTGATGTATTGATGAACAACATATATGAATCTTTTAATGCAACTATTTTGCTTGCTAGAGATAAACCAATTGTGACAATGTGTGAATGGATTAGGATGTATCTAATGAATAGATGTAGTAACTCCACTGTGAAACTGGATAAGTGGCCACATAGGGTAATGCCCATTCCTAGGAGAAGGTTAGATACTGAGGTTGCTAATAGTGGTCATTGGTTACCTACTTGGTCTAAGGATGAAGTATTTCAAGTCAGTCATGCATATAACAGACAAGAGTTTATTGTGGACATAGCCAAAAGAGCTTGCAGCTGTAATTTTTGGGAATTGGTTGGCATCCCATGCAGGCATGCTATAGCTGCATTAGGCTTTAGGCAACAATCACCTGAGTTGTTTGTACATGAGTGTTACTCAAGAGAGAAGTATGCATTGGCCTATGGTTTTGCTATCAGTCCTATAAATGGGATTGATATGTGGCCCGAGGTTGAGTGTGAAGATTTGTTGCCTCCTAAGTACAAAAAGGGTCCTGGTAGACCTAGAAAACTCAGAATTAGGGAGAGTGGGGAGGAAGGTGCAAGAAGAAGGCTACCAAGTGTATCTTATAGATGCACTAGGTGTGACAAGACTGGGCATAATGTGAAATCATGCAAGGCCAAGAAACAACATCCAATTGCACTAAAAAGAAAGGTAATTATTTATGCATTATGTTTCTGCTAATGTTGGTTTAGGTGCTAATGATATGTTTCTGCTAATGTTATGTTTCTACTGCCTGTGCAGAAGATGAATAGACCACAAGGTGAGCAAGATCAAAGTCAGCCTAGTGTTGAACAAAGTCAGCCTAGTGTTGAACAAAGTCAGCCTAGTGTTGAACAAACTCAGCCTAGTGTTGAACAAAGTCAGCCTGGTGTTGAACAAAGTCAGCCTAGTGTGGTGACCAGCCAAACTCAGCCTAATGTTGAACAAAATCAAAGTCAGCCTAGTGTGGTGACCAGTCAAACTCAGCCTAATGTTGAACAAAGTGTGCAAGCATCAGCAAGGGCTAAGGGAAAAACAAAGCTTAAAAAGGAGGTCAAGCCATTGAGAAAGAGGCAAAGTGAGAGAATTAAGGAAAATTGGTTTAAAAAACCAAAACCCAACTCAGGTCCAGGTTCAGACCCACAACAACCTTTGACTTTCCCTGAAGAAGATGGACATGCCCTGAGGAAGAAGCCTACAAGGAAGGCTCAAAAGGAGAAATGCATCAATGGGCTCTAACTACATTTTATGTTATGTTTCAATTCTGCATATTAGTAAACTCTTAGTTCTGAATATTTTGTAAACAAGATGCTATTTTGTATTCTTGATGAATTCTGAATATTTTGTAAACAAGATGATATTTGGTAATATTATTTCTGCTTTATGTTACTTCTTCCATTTTGGTAATATTTCTGCCATACCAAGAAACAAATATAATGGACTTGTAACAAGAAAACAATATACACAGAAACCAATATATTACAAATATTACAACTATTATGCAGAAACCAATATATTACAAATAACCAATATAAACCAGAATCAATAATGCAGAATCAATATAAACCAGAAACAAGCAACCAATATAAACCAGAACCAATAATGCATAATCAATAATGCAGAAACAAGCAACAAATAATGGACCTGTAACAAGCAACCAATATAAACCAGAAACAAATAATGCATAAACACTATGCAATTATCATAAACCAGAAACAATATAATTATCATAAACCATAAACACTATTATAATGCAGAAACCAATATAATGCCAGAAACAATAAACAATAAACAGAAACAATGTTATCTCATTTTATTGAACTTTGTCATCAATACATTACAACTTTGTCATTAATTCTTTACAAATGGTTAAACAATAAGGCAATAAAAATACAGAGTATTATAATTCCTATCTTAAGCTTCCTATTAACACTTATCTGCACATCAAGCTTCATCTTCACCTTCTCTAGTTTGACTTTCAATGCTTCAAATTGCACTTCTTCCATTACACAATTCTTACAAACAGATTGCATAGCGCCCATATCTTTGACTGACTTTTCCATTTCATCATCCCATGCAAATAACTCACAACCATTAGTGTTATTGCGACATTTCCAGAACTTCCGATTGCGATTTTTGCTTGTACTTGAAACCCACAACTTCATTGATCTACCACAACCACAAACGGGTAACCCAGGAATCGAAACCGAAGCACTACTTGCAGTAGACATAATCAAGAGGAGAAGAAGAATGGAGATTGTGATTGGAGATTATGAATCGAAAACGATGCAAGAGGAGAAGAAGAATGGAACCCTAGAAATTGGGATCCTTTTATGGAACCCTAGAAATTGTCCAGTCACACCCCATTGCCCAGTCATCCTTGTCCACATCAGCAAGGCAGTAAAAGGGGGTGGTACAATCTGAGTTTTCATTTTATAAGGGGGCGTCAATAAAAAAATATCTTAAAGGGGGTAAAACCAAAACCCGCCCTAATGACAGGGGGGTTTTATATATTTATCCCATTATTTTATAATTGGCATTATGTTTGGTAAAACTAATATGGTTGGAAAATGTTGAATAAGGAGTTCCATATGTTAAATTAACATGGTATAGATTCTGGAAGTACATGTCAAACATGATGTCCTGACATGGTGGCACAAATAAATGTGGTTATAATAATTGGCAGATACTGAAGAAGATGTTGAAACATCTGCAAATGTCATGACAGAATTACTGTCATATGTTACAGACAGATGTCAAAGAAAATGTTGAAACATCTGCAACTGTCATGACAACATTACTGTCATGTGTTACAAATAGATATCAAAGACAAATATCATGACGTCTTGGTCTATGCAGTAATGGGTTTATGATCTGAATTATGCAGAATATTCTACAAAATATTCTGATATCACAGGTGGAGTTATTTTAAAGGACTAGGAGATTCGAGGTGGAACTATTTTTTAAAGATGCAGAATATTCTGGAGATATTATGCAATCATATGTGGCGCTGATTTAAAGGGTGCTGATTTAGAAGATCTTGAAGACTCAATTTAAATTGAAGACAAATATTGAAAAATATAGAGTTTCTATATTTAGAGATATTTTAGGAGTTTTTAGATTTGAAGATCTTTTGGTATATTTGTAGCAGATTTTTTCTGCATATTTGTAGCAGCTATTGTTGTGATTGTTTAGGCCCAAATCTAGTTGGGAATAGGTTATAAAAGAAACCTTGTAACCTAGTTTAGAATTAAACCAATCAACCGAAAATGTAAACATTATTAGGGTTGTGTTCTTGTGGCAGCCGTGCGTAACAAGGAACTCTATTGTGGCTGTTTCACCTGTGATTCTCGAAGCTTGTAAGCAAGAGAAGTATTGTACTTAATTGAAGCTGCTAAGCAAGGTTAAGTTGTGTCATGGAAGTATGGATTCTATTTGTGAATTGTTGTATATGTATGAAGTCGTCAATATCAGCAACTGAGAGTTGAGAACTGTGAGACATCACTGAGGTGATTGGAAGTGAGGATGAGTTTCTCATATTTAGGAGTTCCTAAGTAGAAGTTGCATTGGTAGTGATTAAGTGAGAAGACTGTAAACTATAGGTGTTTGCTGAGAAGTCTTTGAATTGATACTACATAGTGGATTTCCTTCCTGACTTGGTAGCCCCCAGAGTAGATTGATTTGATTGAACTGGGTTAACAATTCTGCTGTGTTCTTTATATCTTTTCTGTTTTATGTTTTATGCAGTACCTGAACTGAATGTCCTATCAGATGTCACAACATCCTGAAGCATGTTTGACTCTGATATATCAGAATTATTTAAGTACTGATATGTATGCCTTACCATGTTTATAAGTAACAGATAAGATGTCTAAACATCATATTCGACATCTGAGTCTGTCATACCAGAATTTCAATTGGTATCAGAGCAGGCATCCTGGTCTGTTTCTGGATGAGATCTAAGGGGGATACTTTCTGGTTCATGGTAAAGGAAGAAGGATGATATAATGAAAATCTGTTGGAACTTGAGAGGTTCATATTGGCGTTTGAATGGTCCCTAGAAGTGGAGGATGGACTATTCATCATATGGTGTATATTGGACCGGTCTGGTGTTATCAGGGCTGGAAATTTGCTGGTGAATTGCTGTGTAGCTATGATGTCAGACAGAATGTCCTGACATCTTGGTTCAGAGAATTCTATAATTGAAGGAGACTTGTGTTTTGTTTTCTGTGAGGTTTGGTTTCAACTTCTGTACTGCTGCATGTGCCTCTGATATATTCTGAAGTTATACCAAGTTTGTGTGTTACTTGGATTAGATGCACTGTGGTTGGGAAATGTTCTGGTTGTTCTTGTATGGGGAGTTATATCTGTATCTGAATTGATGATCATACAATTTATAAGGAATATGGTATAATGGTGTTTTATTCACATAGGTTTGCTGATGTCAGATAAGATGTCTTGACATCGTGTTTCAATATCTTTTGGAGGATCTTACTGTGGAGGAGTTTATTTATCTCCAAGGAATTGCTCTATTATTTATGATGTGTTATATTTGATTGTTGTTGTGTTTGATAGTGGTTCCCCAGTACTTCATACAAAGGCTGTTGTAAAGCTTCAGTTCATAATGTCAAGTTTGATGTTCTATCATGTGATTACAGAACTGGAGAACACTTAGTTTAGAATGTTGTGTTTATTGATGAGAGATTCCTGGTGAAAGAAGAGGTTGGAGCCAAAGCAAAAGAGTATAATTATCAAATCTTTCATGCGGGAGTGAAGATCTTGATAAGTTATCTCTTAAGCTTATTTATGGTGACCTAATTAGGATATTCTTCTTGGTTATGGTGCCCAATGTAGTTTAGGTATAGTTGAAGATAATTTCTCTTGTGAAGATACATGTTTCTGATTGTCTAAATCATGAACTGAAGGAAGTTTCATCAAGAAAGAAGCTGAGTTGATATGTCAATCCTAATGTCTTGACACCACGCTACACATCAGCATTTTATGGTAAATGTTGAGTCAAAGACCTAAAAGACTGTGGCTTTTTTTTAAGGATCTCTGAAGCTATGAAGTTGAATACTCTTTGAGATGCTACTGACGATTGTATTTGTGCAAAGTATCTTTCATAATGTTATAGCACTTCAGTTGGAGCTGATTGAAGAAAAGGTAGTAATCTTGAAAGCAGTAATGTTTCAGAACCAAGCTTAGTTTTGTGTTCCAGAAGAAGGAAACTGGTGTGATATCCTGCTAACATGGTGGATGCTTTGGGTGCTAGACAAATGTGTGATGGTCACATATGTTTGGAACCTACTCCTAACCTGGAAGAGGAGGCATCTATGCTATGTGTTGAAGGTCTCAAGTTTAAGAAAGTCGGAGTGTGTCGCTAATAACCTTAGTTATTGGTGTATGATCAAGGGAATTCTTCATCAAGCTTAGGCCCAATTATGTGATGTCCCCGTATGAAGAGTATAATATGCAGACATGTTAATGGTATGTATCATGCAAGTCACTGCATGTATTTGGGTCTGATAGAAAAGGATGATTAACTCCTGGTGAACTCTCGTACCCTCTGCAAAGAGTTGTACATGGATTACTACTGTTGTTACCCCCAAAACCATAGTAAGTGTCAAATCAATTTGTTTGAGATTGTTGTCAGATCTGATGTTGGAACATCATCTCAAAAATGTTGAGTCTTCAACCAAGGAAGTTAGTTGTGCTCATGGTGGAATATCAGGTCAAGCCACTTACCTAATTTGAAGTGATAGGTGGTGTGGATTAATAAAATAGGGATTAGCAAGTGCCACAGGTGTGTAGGAAATGAATGTCAAACCAAATCTCCTACCTTGTGTGAGAAGGTTACCTTATCACATATGATAAAAACCTTGACAGGAGTTGAGTATTTGTCTGCTATTGATAAGGATATGCATCTAACCGATAGTGAATACTCTGACAGGAGCTAAATGTTTATCTGTCTTTGAAAGATGTTGTGCTTTCAACCAATGAGAAAATACATTAATGGAGGATTATGTATATGTCTGATGTAAAAGTGCAGAACTACAGTCTAAACATCATAATTCAAGAAGTGTTGAGAAATTACTTTTCTCTTTGTGGTTGTATATTTCTCTTCATGGTGTTTTAGTCTGTGATGACCTGAATTAGCTACTGAAGGTGTGATCCTTAGAGATTGTCTTTGGAGCTCCGTGTTGAAGTCCTAAATGATATTGAAACAATCATGTCTATTGGTAGATAAAAGAAGCTTCTGAATGTATCTACAAATATGTGTGATAAATGCATGACTTTGGTCATGATTAAAGCTAGCAATGTGACCAACAATTGCTAAGAGCAAGGGAAGAATGTCAGATTGGGAGGTCTGATCAGAATGGTTGTTGAACTGGTAGTTTCTTCTACTACTAGTCATGGATAGTGGCAGTATAAACCCTATGTAGCAAGAAAACTAAGAGCATCTGTTTTGGAATATAAAATCAAGTGTGTCTTGTATGGATATATAAGGATATTTATCAGTTGTGCTCTTTGTGGTATTCTCAGAGAACTAGTGTATATGAATTTGTAAAACTCATGATTTTTTTTTTGGTTTGAGAGTATGTTCATCAGGGGTGTGAAGTTGAGAATTAGTGGAGTTTATGCTCAGCTGGAGTATTGTTTATCCATGACATGAGGAGATCTTGCTATTCTTATCTGGAGCTAACCTTAAAATCCTTCAAAATTAAAAGATTAGATTGTGTAGAACTATCTGATAGGGTTATTATACAAGGATTTAAGATCAATTGTTGTTTGTGGAGTTCACAAATATTTGATTGATTATCCTTGTGATTCAAGATTGGTGATGTTCAAAAAGATGTTTGGAACATCTTATCATCAGAGTTTGTGCAGAATCATGGGAGGGGTATTGCATAAGCTGTAGCATCTGTTATTTCTTGGGAGTTAGCTTGAGAATTGGCTTCAGTCTTGTGTGACAGAAGTTGTGTATTTCTGGAAAAGTTTCTTGGCAAGAACTGGTCTGGATATTGTTGATTCTGAAGATGGAGATGAAAGACCATGAACACATCATAATCTTGATGACTACTTGGATTAGTTTATTTCTGATCTAGGTGCAATCCAGAATGCTCATCATGGAGTTAAGATAGGTGGCGATATCATAAATTTGTTAAGACTGCCTTACTCAAGGAAATGTGGCATCCTTGGTATAGTTATAAGGTGTAGTTCTTAACTATTCCTTCTGAATAATCAGACAGTGGCAGGTTTGAAGACTTTGGAGAAACATTGGAAGTTTCTCATCAATATGTGTTATCGGTAGGAATTTCTGCAAAACCAATAGAATGGAGGTTGTTTACTCAAACTTGATGGATAAATCAAGTCTATGAGAGCATGGAAATCTTGTTCTATAAATTGTTAATTGTTACTTATTGAGGAAACTCCCTATTTTCCATTTACGAATTAATAACTAGACCAGTTATTCTTTATGGCTCTCCTCATCCATCAAACTTGCCTCCATTTTGTAGCTTATAAGTTATAAGCTAGTGTTGTAGCAAACTCTGTCGATGCAACACCCAAAATACCCCACAGATTTATATTGAAAATCAGAGTAAATAAAATACACCATATTTATTTGAGTGTCACAATTCAACAAAACTCACGGCTCAAAAGATACGTTTTACAAAAATAGTTCAATTTGCAGCGGAAAACTTCAAAATAACATATAAAGTAATATTCAAATGCAAAATGTTTTTCTAAAAACAAATAAACAAATGCAAAACGTTGTTCTGACACCCAAAGCATGTATCAAAGCCGACTCCTAAAAATGAGAAGTACACCAACTTCACTGACCACCAATCGACTTATCCTGATCACCTGCATGTTACCAACCTAAGGGTAACATTCAAACAGAAGGGGTGAGATACTTACATCATTAAAGAGGA